>OZ014513.1:7467026-8711531 GCA_963966075.1 Aphodius sticticus
TATTTCTTTGCCTGGTAAGTGTTGTTTTCTCGACTTTTATGTTTTGAATTAATAACGTATCTATCATATTAACGAGCTATGTACATTTTGTGAGTATTTGCTATTGGTGTTGGTAGGTTGATGTTTGATTATCTATTATTAATTTTACTATGTGACGTTATAAGTTTAAACAGTTGTATGGCAGGATATAGATATACCTGTGCCTATACATTAAACGTACAGTGATAACTGCGGACTGAACTTGTGGTACTGGACGATCATGGAAGTAAAAAACATTTTTGTCCTAAAACTTTTGTACAAAAGGAAACTGAAAATTAGGGAAATAAGTAATAATATAATTACATCGTAATAGTATATTCTTATTGATGACTTTGTAAATGAGAAATAAACAGCTGCTCTTGATACATTATTTTGCGCAGCTCACGAATTCCAACTCAGAAGTTGTCCATCAAGGTTATGGAAAGATGTGAAGTAAAAGAAAGAAAACCTTCTGATAACCACAAACCAACAATTCTATTCTGTATAGTAAACGGCGATATACAGGCGGGATGTAAATTTTAAAAAAATATATTATTATTTAATTCTATTTCACTTTTGCTTCAGAATAAATAAATATTTAGAAATACCCCATCAGCATGCAGGACATTTTTGCACAGTGTTTTTACACAGTGTTATCATTGTTTGTCTTTATTTTAATAGATATATATTTATTGATAATTCTTTTGTTCTAGTATCGACATTCCTGTCCTATCGTGTGGTGGAACGGTTCCCAAAGCTCGGACACATTTCATCATGGTAGACCCAGTGGCCCACCAGCTTTTTCCTCACAAGCATAAACAGGGTATTTTCGGATCTATGTGGTACATCATCATTTCTTTAGTATTTACTGGTCCCGTCTTACGGTACCAAACGGCTGGTCGAATTTTCCTTCACGGATATGCGTGGTGCCCTCTTTTTTTGTGAGGGAGAGTATCTACTCATAATAGTCGCCTAATATGGTTATCAAAGAACCGCCTATGACCCCGTGGTGTTTTATTCAAGTTCACAAGTAAATAAAGTACTACATTAGCCGAAAATATTATGTCTGTGTTAACACTGTGGACGTGTAGGATCAACCAACTACGAGGTATGTTACTATTTTGTATTTATGTTGTATTTGAGTGTTTTAGAAGAAAGATAGAGCTTGAATTGATCAAAATTGAGGACTAAAAGCGACTTTAAAGTTTATTCTTCAAATTGTGTTACTATTTGTGTACCTACTCACAACTATCAAATTATATAGTTATTATTATACACATATCCGTTTTAGGAATTCATAACTAGAGGGCTGAAATCCATCCGAATGCGTACGCAGTAAGGAGGTAGGATCGAGATGCGGCTTTGTCATGGAGTGGCTTCGCTAAAGGTAAGTGCTGGAAATAATTTTCAATATTATATTCTCAATATATTGTTCTGCCGTAACAAACTTGGGTTTTCAAAAAGTTTCGTCTTATTTTGTTTGTATCAAATGAAACGACTTCTAGCCAGGTACCCCAACACTCAATCTAAAACTGAAAACTGGTGAAAGCGTGGATTGGCTTATAGTTGCGTTTTGCCACTAGGGCTTTAACAAAATATGTTACATATACATGGAGTTTCAGAAGAAATCGTTAATATTTTAGGTAGTTGAAAATAAATGAATTTTATTATATAAAATATATAATTGTTTACTTATACCGTGGTATACGCAAATCGTATTTGAAACTTTCGTATTTTATTACTGTTTAACCACCATCATTTTTAGAATTTAAAGAAAACCCTAAAGCCCTAACTGTAAATAGCGTGTTAAATATACATATAGTGATCAAGTTTCAAGTAGCCAATTCTAGCCAAATAAGTTTACATCTGTGTAATAGTATGTTGAGAACACATCATATGTTTAAAGCGAAAGTTGTTGCAACTACTCGCAACTTATACTGAGTGAATCGATAATGCGACACTTCTTATTTCGTGAATTAAGGAATGTTAGGAATACGAATTTTGGAATCAGAAATTAGAATCCAAAATACTACAAGAGTGTGTTAAGTTTTTTAAATTAAATTATTTTTTTAAGTATGATAAAAATTTCCCAATAGCTTTTGAACTACTGTTAATAATTAGCAAAATTTGGCGTCACTGTTGTTTTTCTTGTGTTCATGGTACGGTGTTTTTCAACTTTTACTTCAACGTCAAAACTTTTGGAAAATAGCTACTGTACCGTATTCCGTATTACAGTTATTTCAACTGTATTCATACCTACTTTAAAGTATTTATCCTGTATAAAGACGTTTTATTTATTTTAGAATAAACAAAGATATTTTGTTTCTGTGGGAGTTTTATCACATCTCCTTTTAAAAAAATCATTTTTTTATTGAAAGAAACATCTCATTTTTATTATTTTCGTGTATTGGCAAGTATAATATTATCATCATATTCGCATGGTTTCAGAATTTTACAACCAAATTTCAAATTTAAATTTTCTTTACGGGTGATTTAGATAACTATTTTTAGGGTTATCTAACGACTATTTTTAGTAGTACCTTAAAATTATTCAAACGCCTTGTGGCAAAAACTGTATGTACTTATTGTACCGATAATGTCATTGATACTGTAATACATACAACTGTATCTAGTTTATATGCCATTAAAGCGAATTACCTGTTATATAATAAATAATACTTGTTACCTACCTTTAATGATCAAAATATAAATGCATATTTAAAATATCGTAGTTGATTACCAAACTGTCTTTTGCGTGTTACAAACTGTAAAATATCCATTTCCAGATTTATATCATATTATATAACATAGTTTACATTTGATATTATATACAATATAAGGGATAATTAATTCGTATTATTCGTAACGTGGTAGGAATAAAGGTAAACTCCAATTAAACCCATCAAATGGATAACAGTGTAATATTTATTATCAACACATAGGTGAATACAATAAAATAATAATGAAAATACAATGAAACACTTGACAATCTGTAAGATGGACTGCCAGTTTTTGGGATACTCTTGAGGTTGGTATGACTACCGGTTCTTCCGGAAATGACGTCATCATTTAAATTTTAAATGGCACCCTATATGAGTGAGGTAAATCAAAAAATCAAAATCAGCGTAGTGAACTGTGGACGGTTGCTAAAATGCATATTAGGGTTATTGAGGTTATTGAGGTTATTGCCAGGTATTTTCGATTATTGGTTATTGTTATTTCTTATTTAATTTGTTGTTTACACCGCGGTTATTGTAGTTTTAATTGCAATATTCCTTTGCTAAATACAACACTATTTTGCATCAAGACGCTGACGCGCTGTCACATTCGGATTAGCATTCCTCCATACCTAGTTCACTACTCTGATGTTGACCATTAACCCAATATTTTATCTATTTCCCTGCATTAAACGACATTTTCAAGCTACGATTTTCAGCAAAATATCAAGTATTTGGTGTCATTGAAATCGGAAGAGTGTTATCTATCGAATAATCAGGGTGCACCCGCAAGGTACGCAGCAAAAAAAGATTTATTGGCAAAAAACAAATGAAATCACGCTAGAGAGCGCTAGTAATACAATATCGTCCAAAAGCGATTTAGGCAGTGTTTATTTGACAATTTTCGACTATTTTCACTAATTCAATTCCGCCTAGATAAATACATAAACAAGTTATTCTTTCGTTGCCCTGATGATAAAAATTGACGATCGATATGTTTTTGTGTTCAGAAGGTCATCCTGATTTAAAATAGCACATAAATAATATAGGGTGACATTTAAAATCTTACTGATGACGTCATTTCCGGGAAAACCGGAGGTCATACTAACGTTAAGAGTATCAAAAAAAAATGCATTTTTTGTCTATTAGCACTTCTCAATATTTCATTTGTCCAGCATCATAAATAAAAAAATAAACCGCAGTACCTATGGCGTGGGTCACCCTGTATGTGGTCTTATATTCACAAAATCGCGACTTGGTGACCCACGCCATGGGTATGGCTGACATTCTAAACAGAAAAAAATATCGACCGTCAGTTTTTATCACCAAGGCAATAAAAAAATCATTTCAAACCAAGAAAAGACACACTATTATTGTACTAGTTCTTTCAATATGAATATGTTTTTGAGTTCAGAATGTCACCTTGATAAAAAAAAAGTATCATGGTGATAGTTAAAATTTCATCTGGTATGTCGATCACCCAGTACAATGCTTACTTAACAATATGGTCCAAGAAAATTTCTAAAAATAAAAATTACAAGTATGAGAGACGGGCGAGAATGCTGTGCTGGTATGCGTTTCGATCAGAAATGGGCGGAACTGGAGAGCTAAAACAATCAAAAAGGTGAAGTGCGGAGTGAAGCCTGTTTACCGCACTTGTAAATATTATGATTGATACCAGAGACGACTGACAACTGCGTACGAGGATACGTTCTCATACACGGCCCGTCAAATCAGTGTCACGCTCCTGAGTGAAATGTTAACAAGACGACGAAATGAACGAGTGAAAAAATATGGTTAGCTCTATAAAAGTGTTTCACGGATATGGATAACCATGTATAAGATAACACACACTTATGGCCTGAGTGCCAGTAACTTGTACAAGTACTGGATCATATCTTTTTTAGGTACGAAGTAGCTAATGGTACAAGTTACAAAAGCATAAATAAGGTTATCTTGAGATATACGTTATACCATGAAAAATAATTCAGCAAAAATGTATGTAAAGTAAAGTAAAACTAAAGTAAAGCAACAATAAAACAATTTTACACAAATGAACAGTAATTTTATTAAATATTTGTTTCAAATTATCTAACTAGACCAAATTTAACATGATTATTGTAATATATGAGTAGAAACTGCTAATCTTTGGGTCCCTTCAAAAATACACCATCACCTGCAAAAGAAACGAAAATAAACATTAATACATTAATAGAAATTTGATTGGTACATAAAACCCACTAGGACCAAGTAGGTGTTACAAATGTATCATTCAGTGGCCTTCAGAGGTACTATATCTAATAATGACACCATTTGCATGTGCGAGATTGGAATACTTTATCAATAATCTAAACCAATTCCACGTCTGTATCTCGTTCATATCTGGTATGGCTCTATTCTACTTGCAGAGAGTAGTACCTTGGTCTAAGCACAGTGGCGCGTTATCCTATGGGTAAAATGGGCATTTGCCCAGGGCTCCCAACAACAGAGGGCTCTAAACCAGTGTATTGGAAACTCATTTCCATAATAGACTCACCAATCCTCATTACCGTAGCAAGCACATTTAGGCTCTTCTCGGCGAGGTCCCAACAAATCTTTAACAAGATTTGAATTTTATATTTAGCGCTCCTGCCGGCTGGGGACCAAACCTAGCTTTTATAAACTATACATCAATTAATTTTTAAATTACCAAAGCAGGAATATCGATTATGGCGCCCCAAAAAAAAGCGAAGCACTTCTAGGAGTTCATTTATTTGCGATTATTGATTATTGTGATTATAGGAGATACCCTTGACTTTTTGGCCCATTATTCTTCTGCAAAGAACAATGAGCCAAAAAAAAGTCTGTAAAATAAAAAAATCCGATCTGCAATATGCAGCAAATCTTTTAAAATCCTTATTATTACACAGTGTGTATAAAAAAAAAGTAACCAGTCAATATTTTGCTTTATGAAAAGTTGACAAGAAATAGATTCCAATACAAATTTTAGGAAATTGATTAAGCTACATATTTGCAACATTTAGAATGAATGAATGAATGAATGAATCTCATGTGTATATTCAAAAGAATTTCGTATTTATAGCTTAAGTAATTTTCAAAAACATTTATTTGATTTGTTTGTTTGCTATTAGAGGACGAGCTATTGTCATGGTATAATAAATCTTTTTAGCATTTTTCAATTGCTTTCTTTTAACATTTAATCACATTGTAACATTTAAAAGACCGACCTTGGGTCGTCTTGCGGAACATGCGGTATTAAAAACAGGCAAAAGATACAGAGTGCTCTATTTTAAAAATAGGATTTGGTCTGCTTCTTACTAATACACATTCAAGTGAAGTAGTATCTAGATTCCCATGAAGATATTTAAAGATACTTGCTATGATATTGATTTTTAATTGTTAAGCTTTTTATTTATGTAGGTATTTATTTTAGATTTAGTTGCAAAAAAAGTCAATACCTTACCTATTATATAAAATTTTTGTTGTTGTTAATTGCCCATAAATATTATATATTAGTTAAGTACTTTTCTTTTAAAATTTTTGTATAAAAATGTAATTCTTATAAACATTGCATATGGCCCCCCAAATTCAAAATTGCCTAGGGCCCCATGATGGCATAACGGATTCGCAAAATATCAGATATTTATTACCTATAAGGTGTATTTATCGCTTGTTATGCTAGGTCAGGTGATAGAGCGTGATGCACTCTTCAGAAATGCCAACAACTATTTGCAGAATATACCTATTACAATGAAAAATTTCAACATCAAACCCAGTCATGTTTGGTTTATAAAACAGTTACTAACCACTGTCGTCAAAATTTGTTGCGTTTTGTAGCCTTTCCGTTTTTGAGTATTATTTTTTATCTAGGTACTTTGTCTGTGTCTTGTGTTAAATATTATAAAATATTCAGTGGCGTACCTACATATTCAGCGTCTTGAATCAAGTGCAGAAATATGTTTCGAACAATTAGTTAAAAATATAATGTTCCCATTTCGTATTAGAATGGTTTATTTCAGGAATTATTATTCTGGATTTCCCAAAAACATAGAGATTTAAAACCTCACTTAATAACAATTTATGGGAAAGTCAAGACATTACAACAATAAGATATTATTTATTCATATTCTAAAGTTGCTATTTTGCAACTATCTTTACAACAATCTTTTCTTCTTCTAAATTGAGCCACTTACAATTTACCACTTACATTATGCGTCACACTAATTTGTAACAATAATTAAAAATAAAAAAATCTGCAATATTTCATACAAATGTTTTTGCAAATCTTTCTTTCGCCCTTTCAAGACTTGCACCTATACCCAGCCTAGAGCAGTTTATTCCAAATGCTCCAATGGTGGCTATGCCACTGATAATAATATTATTAATTTGACATATAGATAGCCCAGAAATACGATGTCGCCAAACTAGCCAATTGCTAACCTAAAACTCTCTAAAATTCCTCATGAGAGTGCTGAAATCGTTTACCTGAACAGAAAAATCTACAATGTTCTTTTATGCAATTTGAACCAATGTACTCCTCCTAGAATTTAAGATTTTGTTGTTTTTCAACTAAAATGTTTGCCTTTTTAATGTTTGTTTTAAATGCTGAAATTCTTATTGCTATAAGAATTTCTGGCTCAAGTTTATCGATCCAGGTTCATTAAACACTAATTTGAATTTTAATTAATATTGGCGCCTTTCAAATGGTTTTTACATTGTTATTAAGAATTATTATTATATTATAAATATTTAATAAAATATTTTAATTATAGCCATTCTTCTGTTTATTTTCGGTTTTAAACATTCTCTTTCAATAACTCGAGTGAATTGCAACTAACAACGTCGCATTTCTACCATTCTCGATAAAAACGAGCCAACAATTGCAAATTAATTAACACTGGAAAGTCTACTAGCTGAAATTCACTCAGTTTTCTTAATAGCAACTATTATTAATAATCAGTATTCTTAATAGCAACTATTACTAAGTAATAATCTAAAGAAGGGCATAATATTATGAATTAATCTATAATATCGAGAGCAAATGTTTTAAACCGAAAATGCAGATACAAAATGGACAAGTCAGTAAAATTAAAAATTCATTAGTTGGGCATTAAAATGTGTATTCATATTTTTTAATAGTTATCTTTCATTTAATTGATATTGTTTAATGTTCGCCTCAAAAGAAACAATAATAAGACAAAACGACTTAAACGCACATTTGATTGGTCAATGTCTTCCAAGCCGGTGTCAGAAATATATCGGAGCCTTTTGGAAAAAACAATCGGACAATCTATTAAAACTATTGGTAAACATAGTTAATAGTAATCCGAACAGTATGTAGTAAAATTAATTATAGTAAGTACAGCAGCGAGAATTAAGCATTGTGTCACATGTCATGATATAAGTAATTACCCATTCAAAAGTATGTACTATGTAATGAGCGATTAGAGAAGTAAGATAACAAGCATGGAAAAAGTCCAGCAAAAACAATTTTCAATTAAAGACGGAACACGCCTCGCTGTTACTAATTACGTGTCTAATTAAGTTTGGTTTTTTCATTATTTCAGCGCCATTGTACCGCATCGTGGCTGCAAAAAATCCACAAGCCCTAATCATATAGGCTCCCCGAATCAAAGTGCCTCTCTTAAGTAACCACCGCCACGATAATGACTTTAATTGCGATCTTCCTGTGTTATTTCTTTAATTATTTAGTTTTTATAAACAAAATACGTCGGTTAAGCTATACAAATATTTGCCGTTGGTATAGGCAATTTGTATTCATTATGGACGTGTGTGAACCAAGTGGAACAGAACATGGCGAGATGGCGGTAGTGTCAGTGGTCACACTTCAAACTAATTAGAAATTTAGTTAATAAATGTAGATGTACAGGCAGGTAATTAAGTAGCGGATAAAATTTTAAAACAACTTAAAAGGGGTATAATGACTAAAATTACAGCGCACATGAAGAATCTATTTTCAGATGTTTCCATTTCTTTTTTGGAGGTTATGACTTCAATCACTTTTTTTCTTGATTAGGTACGATGTTTCAAGCTGTATTCTGAAGTATAAAATTTTGATATGGTTACAAAAGTAAAAATCAAGAAAAGCGGCCTTAAAGTTTTACTAGTAAAGATGAATTACCTCTACTTGAAGATGGTCCCAAGTTTCCACCTTGGGGGTTTTCGGTATATTGCCTAGAAGTTGATATGGATATGCTTGTTTTGACTAGTGAGTGAGTTTGAGATAGTAGTTTTTTCACTGAATTTGTATTTTGGAAGTTCACCACGTGGTTGTTGTTATTTTACTCGTTTCACAAAGTTTGTTTATAATCAATTTGAAATCATTTCTCCTCTTCTTCTTTGAGATATAATACGGATTTGCTATTATTTTTGATTTGGATTACTTTTAATTTGTATGGTTTTTGCTATTTTATGGAATTTTTATTTATTTTTTAGCGTTGTTCTTTGCAGTCGTTTGTGGTTAATAATTCCGAGCTGTTGGACTTCATTTTGTTCATAGTGTTAACAAATTGGCATCGCTGACAGAACAACAAGGAATTGAAGTTTTAATTATAATTGGGAACGGAGACCGAGAAGTATGTCATCATTCCAGCGAAATATTCTGATCGGCAAATAATCCATCCCAAAGTCAGCAGAATAGAAAATAAACATCTAGAACATGGTACTGTGAAGAATCTTCCAAAAACTGGCAGCTCCAACACAATATTAACCGAAGATGTGCACCTTGATTTCTTACTGGAAATTGAAGATAATCATCATTCAACTCTTCGAACCATCGCTTTAGAACATAATGTGAGACATATTGCGGTACTGAAACTATTAAAAATTTCATTCGTAGAAAGTTAAATTGGTCCACGAATTAGCAGAAAATGACTTTGATCACAAAATAGTATATTATAATACAAGTTTTATAAGACAAAAATTGGCGCACGAGTTGATTTGGGCACAACGAGCGTAGCGAGGAGTGCCCAAATGGAACGAGTGCGCCAATACGCTTATAAAACGAGTGTTATATACTATTTCTTCTACTTTGCGACATTAATTTTATATAAATTTCGAAAATTACGATTGTCATCTTACAATCTAGAGTAGTTTTATATTCAACAGTTGGTAGTTGTGGTAAAATTCACAAATACGATTGACGCGAGCCAATAGGCATTGAGATGTCAGCCTTATTTGACACTTGACGTCAATGTCAATCAATATGTCAATCAATGTCAATCAAATATTGGAAAACTTAAAGTTACTAAAAATTTGTGATCCAGTGTTTTCATAACGACACCGAAAGCGGTTTCGTTATGAGTTTAAAACGAACGCAAAGTAGATAAAAGAATTTTGTGAACGAATGATGGAAATTTGTATTCGCGAACCAATGTTCTCGCTGCGTATAATATTATCTGATGAAGCAACGCTTTATTTATATGGGACAGTCAATAGACATAATAGGTTATTACGGCACTTTTCGAATTCTGTTCTATTACAAAGTAGGTTAGCTTAGCATCGCCCTTTCACACGTAAAATGCCAAACAACGCTTTAATTTAAGAGAAAACGCGTTTTGAAATTCAAATAAAAATCCTACTTGTGACGTCACAAGGAGGGATTGTAATGCGAAACTTGACAACGTCGCGCATTATTATTTTATGTTGCTGTGGTGCTAACAGTCGCGTAGTTCACTCTGTTTACCGTTCGTGTATTGAGGTTAGGTGGTCAGTGATTTTTTAATATATCAACACCAGCAAACACCAAACATAATCAACATGAGCAAACAATAATATAGAGTTTGTTGTGTGCCGGGTTGCAACAGCAAATCAGTCGAAACACCAGAATTCAATACAACATTTAGACGAAATGGTGTATCTACCTTGTAGTTTCATAAACACACAGGAATATATTATAAGAAATGTATTGTCAATATGTATTATTAACAAACTTCTATTTAAGCAGTTATTTTTTACTACTAGTATTTCCCTCTACATTCAAATTTCTTTGTGAACCATGTGATTGGGGGATGTTTCATTACATTGTCGTTAATTTACTATGAACAATTGCAAGCTGGCTGACTAATATGTATGACAGTGTATGATCGTGGGCAAATTCTGCGAATTCGCTTTGGTAAAATCATCTTTCACAGAACACATGCTTGCACTGGTAACTTAACAACTTATAACAACTTACTTAATAAGTAATAACTTTACGATACGTTGTAAATAGTACCGTCGAAGTTTGTCAACACACATACAAACAAACAGCGGTGCAACCACGGTTACAAGAGAATTCCCTAGGTTTTGATCAATTTCTTGGCTACGGTGCCAATTCTACACTTGGCCAATCACGACAGTGATCGGAAAATTCAAATTTTAATTGTAAGTTTCTCAACAAATTCTGAATGTAATTTAGTTTTAACTTAACAGAATTTCGGGTTATATACTGTAAAATCGCTTAATCCACGCTTTTGCTTAAATTTCCACATGACCGTAATACCCTATTGTCGATATTGAAATAGGGAAAATCCTCACTGGATACAGGAAGCCCTTCCAAAAACTACCAAAAAATAATGGAAAAACCTTAAGACCCAGTTCTACCTCTCCTAAAACGCGTTTTCAGTGTAATTTCTTAGATAAATAACGAATTGGGCTGGATGAAAAATACCTTTTTGGAAAGATTAAAATTAATTTTACTTCTACGGCTTTTTTTAAATATAAAATCTAGCCCAACTCATGATACAAAAATGGATTTTTTATTTAAGTACAATTTTAACCCAACTATTATAATTGCGCTAATAAGGCGAAATTGCCAGAAATGTATTTATTTGCTCATATTACTGCTAACCGGTGTAGACAGCAGACGTCAGGAGCTTTAAAACGGATTGACGTTGGTGGGGGACAGGCTGACCACTCCCAGCAAGAAGAAAGCATCGCAACGAAATATGTCGTTTCGGAGTTGCTATGTTTTTAGAACGGAGCCTTAGGATGGCTTCTTAATTTAAAATTTATGCTCTATCGCAAACATTTTTTCCGCTATTTAATTACCCATGTGAATAGATTGTTAATATTGAAATAGAATATGAACGTATTAGACATATTTGACCTGTTAGGAAAGATGCCATTGCGATATTGCCTAACCAAACTGTGGTGTTTCCTTAAACTCTATAGGTAAATATTTATTCTGAATAATCTCAATTAAACATTTATTGACGAAGAAAGTATGAACCCCAAATGATACCACCATAACGAACCCTCATATCGTCATAACCCACCACGATATGAGCACAAATGCAACCTCAAAAACTAATGATTTCTGTGTGCATCCATGCGAGAAAAACGCAAAATGACGCATATAGCTCTTGGACGGTGGTTTGCAAATAGATTTTTCGGGTGCGTGGGTTCACACTGGAGGCCCTGATGATCGCTTCGATGGTGTCGTGAGGCCCGCGGATGGCGAAAAGGGGACCGAGGGGCGATGGGGTGGTGGTGCAGAATTCGCACGTTATTGGAAACAGCGCACTTCCATTAGACCAGATGTGCCGGCGTGGTCCGTGAATATGCAGCTCGGCTCAGGGGTGTGTATTGGTACATAATAGGTTCAGTGACGTGTTCCACTAACCCTGACAGGAGGGTCGCGGGTCGGACAAAGCATGGGCCGGAGCGGTGAGCGGGACGAGAGGGGCAACGTTCGGGGGAAGCTGATGGATTACCACGGCCACCCTGTCAAACGCAAGATGGATCTGCCATTTTCAAACTCTTACTCTTTCGCTGTGCAAATAGAAACGGGCCAGAACAAGCGGAACTTCTACTTACCAACCCATCCGGATGAAAATGGAGGATAGTTTCGAAATGGCTTATATTCACAATAAATAATTATTGCAAAATTTTAGGGCTGTGGAGTCGGAGTTCAAATAAATTTCAGAGGAGTCGGAGTCGGAAAAAATGTACCGACTCCGAGTCCAGATTTTAATTTTCAACTGTAGAAAAAAACATGCGAGATGGACGTTGCCTCAGTAGATAGTAAACAAATAAAACCAAATATTTTAGTAGGTCGTTTACAAAGCACCTACCTACATACACATATGTAAATAATCAAATTACAAAACAGACTTCCCAAATGAAAGTGAAAACGATTAACAAAAGTAATCTGTCAGAAATTTGAAAAAAAAAATTTGAACAAGTGTTAAAATGAGATTGAGAAATAGGCCCGTAGTTCAGTGCAGCATCATTTATTCAGAAGTTGTACCTGTAGCGATAATTATGATTATTTTCAACTTTGAAAATATTTAAAAATGATTTAAAGGCTTCTTTGCAGGAGAATTAGTTGGAGCTATTGTGTTCTTCACAACAATTTTATAAACGTATTTTTCACTTAATTTTGTTTTTATTGGAATGAATTTTATTTCATATTATACACTTACGGGTGCTTTAGTTATTATTGGAGATAGAAAATCGGTTAAATGGACAGTCTCTTTGAGAAAACAGTTTAATACAGATATTTTGAATAAAGAAATAAATTACATTTTATAAATAACCATTTTATTTGTTGTCTGTTTATTTGTGTTTTTACATAACTTTTCTATTAGTCCGATCAATTCCGAATTTTTGCCAACAAATTCGCTGGACACAAATAACTCTTCTGTTTTTCCTATGTGTGCAGCATTTGTTTGTTAGTAATTTGATATGCACAAGCCATATGTTTAATACAATCACAATACTCGAATAGAAATTTAATTTATTTAATTTGTTTCTTTTTTTTTCCTGGTAGTATTTATACCCCCCATATTTAATGTGGTGAGGGTATATTGAGTTTGATACAACATTTGCAACACCCTAAAGGAGGCGTGGCAGATATAGAATTATATATATATGGATTTGATCAGAATTGAAAACTGAATCGATTTAGCTATGTCCGTCTGTCTGTCCCTCTGTGTACACGATAACTGCCGTAATTTTGAAGTAATTGATCTGAAATTTGGTATACAAGCTTATCTCTTAAAAAGTAAGGACAAGTTCGAGAATGGGCAAGATCGGTCCACTTGTTTTTTTTTAATATTTTACATTTTAACTTAACTTAACTTAACGGCCGAAGATAATTTCCTTACTACTTTTGTTTTCATAGCAAATTTGATATTGCTCGGTTGTATTATTCTGTGTCAAATTAGTGATTATTTACATGTAAGATATTTATTACACAGAATTATTTGAAAATATTTTTGTATGCAATTTTTGTGGAGTCGGAGTCGGGCCACGAAAAATATCTGGAGTCGGAGTCGAGAATTTTTTTACCGACTCCGCAGCCCTGGTTTATATAGTATAAAATCGCTAATTTTATTAACGTTAATTATTCATATTATTTTGTACTAAACAAAAAATAAAAAAGGAGTATAGCGATTGAATTATTACCCAGAAACGCATTATTTTCCGATTTTTTCATCGAGTTCTTTAATAGTTGTCGACTTTTTTTTATCTCTAAATAATATCTACTAAAATGTATTCAAGTTGTGTTTACAAGTAAGCCAGTTATCTGTTTGTAAGACAAATAACAAATTGGACAGTTGTCTTGACAGTTGTCAAGATATTACAATCAATACATGCTGAAACTGTCGACCCTGCAGCGCATTGGCAGCAGTGATCAAAGAGCAGTAATTTTATAAAAATCACATTTTTTTTATCGATTGTTGAGTTGAGTTGTGTCAATATTGTGATTTTAGGTCAATTTTGGTCAATTTTGAAAATTTTTTGAAATCAATGCCCTGAGCAAGCTTCTATTGTATCAGATAGAGTTAACAAGTTTCAGTTTACTTTAAAGTCCTTTTGAAGTTTGTAGAGGATTGGGTTCGGCCGCTATAAATTCACAGATCTTTCAATATGTGACAATTTTCAATTGCTTTTTTATTTTGTTTTATGTAAGGCTACAACAATTTAAAAATCATTGCTTGCAGAAAAACTTCTCTACTAACTAAAATTTTTTTGGGAAAAACTCTAAATTCTGTTTCTAACACCGATGTTGTCGTTTGCAAGGCTTTTTACGTGCAGACTGTGTGATCAGAAGAACAAACACAACCGCTTGTCAAAGATACGAAAATAAGTACGATTTTATTGTATTAAAAAATACGATTTTTTATAATTATTATAAATAATTTTTGGCTGAAAAAAACAGGGCCATTATTTGCTGGCCGACAACAAAAAATATAAAACAAATTACAACTGATTCGGGTTTCCTTTTTTTCGTACAATCAAAATCCGAAAGCAGATATTGAAAATAAAGGGTAGGTAGTTTAAGAGACATTCAGTGCTAAAACACTCAATTCACATTATCTGATTCCGCACATTCTTCAGTTGTCAGTAAATTTACGTGTAGAATAAAAAATAAAACATGTTTTATTTTAGTAAGGAAAAACACAGTACTTGTTTTTCTGGTCATAATTAAAACACGACATTTGGCAACATGAGATTCTCTCAAAGAATTTTAGTCTGTAATTAAAAAAATATATTGATTTTATTTCAAGAACCACCAATGATTGAATGAATTTTGCGAGACCCGTCACCCCAAAAATTTGAAATAAACATTTACAGAAAGATTGAATTTTTTTTTCGGAAATTCCAAAACCTAGATTGTATATTGATTGATTGAATATCGACAACTTAATGTAAAAATGACGAAAAATGATGTGCAATTTAGCACAATTGGAATATCCATATATGTATCCTATTTATGTTTAATATTTTTCCCAAAACCTATCATTAATAAAAAGTCAACAATGTCTTATTTAGTCGAATTTTTCAACGGTACCCATAGCAACGTAGCGAACACTCTTACTCCATGTCAAACACAATCATCATAGTTTATCAGTCAACGATGCAAGTTTGATGATAATAAATAATAATAATAATAATAATAATAAAATAAAGTACTTAAAATATGCATAAAACTCAGGAACAATATGGACTTAACAATATGGACTTAACTTATTATCACAGTTTGTAATAGTAAAAAATAATGAAAATTTTTGTTCCAAGCTCAGATATCTAATTGGATTACTTAGGTCATTTTAATAAAACGTAGGGGCTAATTTCATTTCTTATGTAATATATTGAAACCTTTATACAGTTGAATAGATGCAAAAAAATCTTTTTGGAATGGGAAATTAATGATTTGCCATTTAAAAAACCCTTGATGACTTCATTCCTCTTTACAAAATTTATGGAAAAATTCAGTTAAATAAATAAAGAAAGAAGGGACCGATTATTTTATCAAAAAATGCTGCAAAATATAACTCTACGCTTACCTAAATCCATTCTAGTTTCACTTTATTGAAATTTCGATTTGAAACTTAGGTGATTAAATAATTCTTGCGTGATTCCGATTCGAGGAAAGCTTCCGGCAAGCGTAGATAACTACTTTTGAAACCAATCAATAAATCCGGTCGCTACTGTAGCAGCAAAACTCCGGAAACGCAAACACACTTAGCATAGAAAAGCGTTACAACTTACTTAGTTTTAAAACTAGACGCAGGCAATAGAGCGCCAAAATAACGGCTTTCTAAAGAATCGATTTACAGTTGAAATTTTACCTTCAATGAGTTACCAAAGTAGGACGAACATGTTCAAATTATAAACAGATACTATCTATCATTATATAATTGGTTTTTTATTTCAAGATTGGGCAAAGGTGTTCGTAATTATGGTAGCTTATACGGTAATTTTCGGAGATTAGTACGCAGACTCTGCGCTTAGATTGGTGTAATTTCCTCAGTTGCTCAATCTATTTGTATCGTATCAATTGATTTCTCTCTTATGTTGTATTTAATTTACGTTTTCATTGATCGGAAGTATTAGAAAAACGACTTCCATCAAAACCATGAGAAGAAACATCATAATCGAGTAGATCGATTTCGTATTAAGCGTAAATAAATATCAATTTATCCGCGATGAAGAGTGCTGATCCCTGACCAGTGGCGTCCATTGATAAGAGGAGCGGGAATCTCCGATGTGGTGATAAGGGCCGATGCACTTGGAGGGAGCCATAATAACCATTATTGAACCGGCTAATGGCGTGCATTGTCCACCGTTCGATTTATCATCTGCTCATGTCGTAATGGATTTAAAACTGTATCTATCCTGGTTTCTTCCCGTCAATGAAAAGGGTGCGGATGAAATGGGGTTGATTATAATGTACAGATATTTGTCCCAAATATTCATAACCTGAAATGTCATGAACAATTTGTCATATAGAATAGTCAGAAAGTGCACAAAAATGCCAAAAATGCATTTTTTACGGGAGACACCAACGACACGTTAGACGACAAATCACCTGGCAGAAATGGGTTGTGATATGCTCGGTTAACTGGTGTATAACCAGGGTTACCGGACGTCCCGATTTGAGCGCGACTGTCCTGAGATCAACAGAAAAATCCCGAGTCCCATATTCTCTCCTAAAATCTCGATTTAAGGGTACTGTAAAAGTGAAGGAAACCATACTAAAACAGACAGTCGTGGAAAAATACTACTGGATACTTTGACGTAAACTTTGCAAACTTTTCAACAACGGGTGTAATCTGCTACCGATTTAGATTATTGCATGTGTGACTGCGAATAAATTAGGTGTTGGAACCATTTACTAGAATCTCGAGCGGAAATTTATGGTTTATTTTTTCTGAATTCAAGTTCTATGAACTTACATGAAAAAGTATTGCGAACTTACAGCGGCTGGACTCAAAGCTCTGGAAACGTCAAAGGGGTCTGTCTCAAAGTAAACCTCAGACATTGTAGCTACTTTTACCTGAAAGCTTCAAAGCTTGCTGATAAGCGTCCATTGAGCCCTGAAAAGGTATATTTAACTGATATGCGTGCAACCCTGTCCGCCGGAAGAGGTTTCCTTTGATGTTCTCTAACGCTGCTATTTTTAATTTATTTTTGTTTTTTTTTATTGTGAATATTCCTCAAAATATGAACAATAAAGGGCTTTAAAGAGATTTTGTAATTCATTTACTATATTGTAAAAATATACCTACAAAATCGGCTATTTTTTGTCGCGCTAGAGTGGTATTACCCCTTAAACGGAACAAAACCATTCTAAACGTTGGGCTCCTTAAATTACTACTCAACCAAGCAGGATCATCAATCCTGCCATGTGGACCTTAATTGAATGAATACACCTTTGATTCAATAAGCCAGACGAACACCACGCACACTACTGGCAACTGCAGTGCCAATCTCCGGATGGCTTCAAACGGCCACGTTCGGACTCGTCCGAATGGTGTGGCCCGCAGAAGAAAAGAGGGCCTTCGACATAACCTAAACGGGCCACAATACCCCCGACGAGCGAGCGGTATATTGAATGGACAGTGTTCGGGTCCCCGGTCACTAGATCCGGTCGCACCATACTGAAGTCTGTCAGACGTAATTTATGATGGCCGTGCGATACGAGATTAAATACAAGAGTATGACATGCCAGCGAGCTGATATCTGATGCTCGGCTGTTTGTATGTTTTTTCGTACGTTTTTCAGCATTGAGGATCGGTGGTACTGTGGATGTTATTATGCATTATGCAGGGCGATCGCGACGTCCAAAACGACACGACAAATGTGCTCCGGGATCATTTACTTTGCATGGTTTGGTTCTTTTTTTGTTGGTTTTATCTCGGACGCGCAAAACGCATGCTGTGGGGATTTGTGGATCTTCTAAAGCCAATCTGCAATAATTTGTGCTATGTTATCCATTCACGAATAAATTAATAGGTATTTAATTTAAAATTTAATCTGTTTGATGTCTGTTATGGACTTTTATAGATCCCTTAATTGTCTTATTCGTGGCATAATAGTTTTGTGGGTTTACATGAGAACATTTCGGAATAAATCAAAAATGAAGAAATTGTCATCACTGTGGAAAATAGGTTTGGTGAATGAAAAGTAAATAATGCCTATTCGATTCGATAGATTTGTTTGTGCTGAGTCGAAAACAATTCAAACCCAGAAATGGAATTTTATATAAAATGTATATTATTTCTATCAATAACACCCAGATATCTTTAAGTCTTTAATGTCGATCTGTGAATGACACATTAAATGAACGAATTACATGAAACACGACAGATGCGTGATTTTTTGGAATCATAAATTAGAATCAAAGTACTACCAGGCATCTTAATTAATTACTTAAAATAAGAGCCCCCGAGTTTGAAATAAGGGCATTTGTGCCCAAAAAATCATTTTTGAAGAAGTACCTACAGTGCAACATCGTTAATCCAGATATCGCGTCTACAAAGCGCCGAGCAAGCGGAATTTTTACCGCAAAAACACCAACATCGTAGACTGATATTTTTCCGGCGTTGAACACAATCTATAATGTACATTATTATTATGTATGAGTTATTTATTTGTATTTAAATAAGTTGAACGCCGATTTATTTTAAATGCATACTGTTGTTTTTAAGTGCAGGAATTATATGCAATTCTCAACAACAGGGCCGTCCTAAGATATTCGACGCCCGTGGGCTACTAAAATTAATGCGCCCCTCTTCATAAGAAAATACACGAGATAGCTAACGGATGCGGGGTGACCGACAAAGTTATTCAAAAGTGTCAGAACTAGAAAAAGCCAATTCATTATCATTATACTAAACAAAAACATACAATTTATACAAAATTCGAAAAAAAAGACGAAATGAAAAAACCAACGTTTATAATAAACAAAAACAAAAGTAACTTATATATTTGTTGACCGTGCTTTTTCTTTTACAAATTGATATTACACGAATTTAAGTTATTAAATAGATCACTCTATATAAATAAACTACGCAAATAATTTAATTTGCTCTGCCCTAAATAATTTGTAGTAGCATTACTAAAATGCGCAGTGCGTAGTGCTGTGGCCACGTTAGGAAATGTAGACGCAATTTTTGAGTCAATTATTTATTATCCTTCAAAAATTACCAAAAGCTTTATATTGAAACATTCGATTAGATTTGCCATCAAATATAAAATAATCTTAGAAAAACATAAATCAGCAGTTCCTGTACTGCGGAATTCCTACAAATTCCCTTTATAAGGAATAAATTGGGAATAAATTGGCTTTTAAACCATTCTTCCATATAAATTGTCAGCCTAGTTTGTGCGAAAATAGTCCAAATACTCAAATTTTGCCAACATAGCTTTTGTGTTACATAATTCGATAAGCAAATTTTGCATCTATTAAAGGAGGCAATAAGTATCATAATAATTTATAGTACCTATATATATATAGTACGTTTTTACATCCCTAATAAGTAAAGCAGCTGGTCTCCGTCTGGTTCTATACAAACCTGAACCGCTTTTTCTCTACTGTAAATGTTATTGTTTTGGATTTAAGCCATTTAAATATTAGACCGACACTGTTCAACATTTTAGTGGAAGTTGTTATTTTCATATTTATGGTATGTAGACATTGAGCGCGTAAAGTATGAAGATAAGAGAAAATCTAAATGAGGGTTAGTTATTGTACAAAATTCTCGAACACGGTGATTTTTAACTCTTGGGAACATGGATATTCCGAATAGAATATGAAAATGCGTTTTGGGTAAAATTAGTTGCACTGTGTGCACTGAAACAAGTGAGATAAAAATGTCAAAAACCTGAACCCAATGTTCTAGAAACCTAAAAAGGATCTCATAGTAAACCTTAAACTTTGTACGTTTACCTGAAATCCTGAAAGCTTGTTCACAATATATTTCAATCATTTACAACGATTATAAGTAGTGTGCTGATGGCTCAATTCCTATTGCAAACATATCTACCTAAAACTGATATTCGCTTTTCATTCACAAACAAAATCCTTAATTTTTAAACTTTTTCTCGTAAATTTTCTGATGTAGGGTCACACAATTTGTATGCTACTATGAAGACAATTAACAGATCTATCATAATCAACAAGAAAAATATGGAGTTTGCCATTTGTCGATGACGTCATAAGTACAAAACGGGAAATTGAATTTGTTACAAATATGTGTATAATTTACAATCGACGTGTTCGAGAATTTTTGTAGTTAACAAACAGTTTCCGGGATTTGATCATGCTTCCTACTTTGCGCGCTCACTGAATATTTCTTAAAAAATAACAAAAAAAAATCAATAAGTAAGAACAGTTCATAATTGAGTAATAACTGTAATTAACATTTCTAAAAAAATAACACCTCATAACAAGCCCATATAAAATAAACGCACAGTAAATTTGGAACACCAAAGTAAAAGATGCAGTTATCATTATTAACAATAAACAACAATGAACTCATGATCAAGTAGATCAGTATCTCATATATTTTTTCATGATCTCATACATGTTTACTAGATGTCTCATATAGTTTGATAAGTAAAATATGGCAAACCTAGGCTGGCACATCATAGAAAACTTGCGCTAACCGAACCAAACCCGAATATTTTTCATTGATACTCCATATTTAAGTAACTCGGGAAATTCTAAGAGCAGACATACAATTTTCTATTTCATTTAGAAGAGGTTATTTGGTTGATTTTTTCATGAAAAGATTTATAATAAAATCAACTAATATCAAAATAACTAATAATAACATAAAATATAACATCAATAAAAATTGCCGCCCCCAAAAGGTTGGCGCCCTAGGGCTCTGCTCAACAACATAACCCACAATTAAAGTTATTAGGCCATTTTAGAGCCCCATGAAATTGGTTTATGAAATATATTCGGTAATCCGGACAACCTCCTTGCATTTAATTGACGGATTACCGAGGTTGTACTGTATTTATACAGGGTTTTTAACATCTTGTATAATTGTATAATCAATAAATACAAGTTGTCTCAAAAAAACGAACAATTCGTAACGTGGCTGTTACTCATGCTATGGAGATGAATCAAAAAGTAACCGTAATGGCATATTTTATATTATAAACTAGTGGAAATGGAATTCATCCATTCATCCATTGCCACCTTATTTTTGACGGGCTTATGTAAATTTTTGTATTAATGGGATGGTAAATAGATTCGAGAATTTATTTCTGAATGAAATAAAGGGCAAATTATTTATGTCGCATTACATAAGAATTTTCTATAAAAATTGCAAAATAACGATAAGTCTGAGATCAACATGTAAACAAAGTGAGATGTTGGCAATGTTTGTGAATTTATTGTGGCTAAAATCATTGCCTTAAAAACGCGTTCACGGTATCAGGTTAAAGTATAAAATTTCATGTTTACTTTGAAACTATCTTGAAGATTGTAGGGCATTGGGTTCAGGCGCTATAAATTCACCCAAAAATGCCAAAGTCCTTCAGCGCAAAAAAAATTATCAAAAACACCTATGCACTTTCCATTTACAAAATCCGCTTTCAACAGAGTTATCAATATTTTACAATTTTTAATTGTTTTTTTCTTCAATGCAAGGCCGCATATTTAAGTGAATACCAGAAAATATTACATTTTCAAGAAATGTATATTGCCCCTTTTGAAAAACAAAGGTCATACTCATATCAGAAAATATCAGGAAAATAATATACATTCACCCAAAAATGCCAAAGTTCTTCAGCGCAAATAAATGTATCAAAAACACCTATGCACTTTCCATTTACAAAATCCGCCTTCAACGAGTTATCAATATTTTACAATTTTTAATTGTGTTTTTTTCTCAATGCAAGGCGGCACATAAGTGAATACCAGAAAGTACTACATTTTCAAGAAAAATATAATATGGTCCCCTTTGAAAAACAAAGGTTGACATACGCATATCAGAAAATAAGCTGGCTATGGAGATTCTACTTCCACGAGTTTATGCTATTAAATAAGCCATTATATACGTTTACTTTTTGATTCACATCAATTAAATTATTAACAATTTAATGATTAACAATCACGTTATGGCGTTATGGCGTGTTTCTTTTTTATACATCCTGTATATTATATACTTATTGATAATATGAAATTTTATGTTCTGGGCAGTAAATTAATTATTTTATTTGATACTTTAGTCATTACTAAGTTATTAAAATATAACGCCGTTATGCAATATTATAAACTATAAAGTATGAAATAAATATTCAACCAAACCCTAATGCAAACAACTGCGAACATCGAATAATTATTTCTTAAGTTTTAATATTGCTTAAAATCAAATTAGCTTCTTATAGCAATTGTAATACACATGCGCAGAAGTTTACAACACATATTCTAATATCAAAGAACCAACAACTAACAGGTATCTCAACTTAGCCTCTACATCTGCATCTCCATTCTAAACATCTAAAAATAAATAATCAAGAAGAAACCATTTTAGTATATCTTATGTCTGTCGTATGGACGACAAAGGCTCTACATTTCTCTTTAAAAGCACCCTCTAATATACTAATTACTCACCGATTTTTAGAAAACTGCCACTACACCACATTTGCAACCATAGAAAATGACCAAAATGACTTGTTTTAGTTCGATTCAGTCGAAAATGACGCCGCTGCAACCACACGTGAACCGACTAGCATCCCTTCGCCATTTTAACCTGGTCAAGGGCGCAAGCGCGTACTTTGTGCAGCTGCACTCTGTAACTTTCTACCCCTAGGGATTGAAGGCCACAAGGGACTCTCTTACCTGTTGTAATATTGAAAAATCCCAGCAAATTTTTAGTCAAGTTGGTACGAAGTATTTTTTAATCCTGGCTTCTTGGAGGATAAGCCAAAAAATGTGTAGCTCTAGATATAAGTTTACTCTATAATGTTTGCGCTGAGGATTATCTCTTAGAAAAAAAGAATACTGGATGACAAGACAATTTCCTAAACCCTTTTAACTTCAAGCGTATCTAAACACTGTTGGCTACTTTTCGGCCTAATCCTTTAGGTAAGTCAGCATAGGCGCTACCTGTTGTCAGTTTTGGTTGTTATTCCTTTAATAATTTGTCATAAATCTGTCAAAATATACCTGTAGGATGAGTCAAAACATATCGGCAGCTATTTTGGCAAAGTTAAACAGTTTTGGGTGGTAATTCCATTGTAAACGAAGTGTTGAGTCATGCCGAACCAAAAAGGCCATAGAAGATTATTTTTGTAAAGAACTCAGCACTTTAGCATAGAGTGTGTTTAAATAATATTATGTAAGCAATAGACGAATTTGAATTGAAATTTGTGTATTTGTTCTTACTATATTTTATTATGATGGCTATAGCAAGAAAATATTTAATACTTATGTTATTAACCGCAATTAGTAAAAATATAAGGATTTTTTGGAGACTTCATCTATAGGTCAAAGCACAAACCCTTTTCTAAAAAGAACATACCTGCACCGATAAGAAAAATAATAAAAAAACCAAATCTCAGTATTTACATGTCCTTATATATTTATGTACTAATATTTGTTATAATCGTATATAAATTAATATCTGTACAACTTATGCAACTAATTACATGGCTCTATATTATAATTATCTAAGTACCTACACCTAATTAATTGTTAAATATCGAAAACAGTTAATATATTATGTTTACTTTGTAACAAATAATATAATAGAGTGTATAATTTGTTTAAAAGTAGATACATATTATAATTAGTTTAGGTTGTGTATGCGTACATACCGGGTGTATCAAAAGTCATAATTCTTAACTCTTACTGACAAAAAGTAAAAATCGTTCGCTGAAGAACAATATGCTGAGGTATAGATATAAATATGATTATAAAATCGAAAATTATAAATAATTTAGAAAAACTTGATTGAAAATAATAAAATGTCTTGTTTACGGACATAGATACATCTAGCATGTACGCATATGACGTATTTTGATTAGACGCGAGTTACTAAGTAATTAATTATTTATCACAAACAGTATTAAGAACTACTTCATTATGTCAATTAGAATTCTTATATAATAATTTATATTGTTCATGCCATTTAGTTTTAACATGTAAATAAATGAACATTAAGTGATAATTTGATAAGAATGACGATGACACTGAATACAAAAGAGGCCTAGGCACTTTCGATTCACAAAATAAAATTGATATTTTACAATTTTCAGAGGTGTTTTTTCGATAATTTTCTTATGTAAGGTCACACGAAAGTTTTCATAGATAATTTCAATCACTGATTGTACTTCCATTACTTTATAATATAAAATAAGCCATGACGTTGGCCATTACAGTAGAACCTCGATTATCCGTGCGCTGATTATCCGTGGCAGTATAGAACAATAAATCGAAATTTCAAAACAAATGGTTCGGAACTTGCTAAAATGTACAGGATATTCCGTAAAGATTGCGACTAAATTATAGGGATGTTAGGGGAGGTTCAAAAAAGAGCTATTTATGCACTAGGCTAAATCAAAAAAAAAATAGACTGGAATCATTTATTTCTTTGGTTATTACTTTAAATTAAAACTTAAACATTTTCAATTAGGAGTCCATGTTGTTATACATAAGTTGACATGGAGATTTAGGGATGTTTGAACCCTATGGTATATTCCAGGAATATCTTGCAAGTGAGTTCAAGCAGTCTTCTTGCAACCAGTTTTACTTAACTTTTTACATGCCCCCAAGGAAAAGTGAAGTGGATTTAGATCACGGGATCTCGCGGGCCAATTAACCCCAACAAATCTATCATTTAAGAACTAGCGCACACTCACAGAAAAGTGGGCAGGACACCCATGTGTAGAAACCAAATACCTTCTCGTATGTTGTTGCAACTTCCTCCAAGAGCTAAGGTAAAACATGTTTTAAATCCAATACAATAAGGCCATAAATAAAGCCATGTAAACGTGGTTGAAACAACCATGCTGATCATCCATAACACCATAAATAGAGATTAATAATTAAGAAATTTATCTGATAATGTACCGTACGGTTCGAACATCCCTAAATCACTGCAACTTATGTATGGAGCAACATGGCAACTAATTGAACAGTTTTTCTAATAAATGTTTCCAGTTTATTTCTTTTTGATTTAGTCTTGTGCTTAAACGACTCAAGGTGTCCCTTAAAAGATTACTCAGTTCGTCGTTATCTATATGGGACTTCCTGTATAATATTAGGAAACAATCGGTTTGTGACATTCTTAAGAAGAATCCAGAATTTCCGAGTTTTTAGCTGAAGATGATAGCGGTAATGCTATTTCTGAGAGGGAAACCCTGAAACAATCTATTTTTGAGAACTTTTTACTGTTTTCACATCAGGACCTATCTATGCTAGGCAAACCCAAAACTTTCACAAACAGATGTAAATTTGCGGAACTTCTCTACATCTTATGGTTGGTTATGGTATTTGTATGCATATACTGACATGTTTAAACTTTTTTTATTTGTTACTAGATTGGTTTTGTTCTTATGACATTATATATGGATAATCGAGGTTCTACTGTAGTTTGTTTGTTGCCATGGATAGACGAATGGCGCCGGTCAAATACATTAACCTACAGTGCTTGTTTAAAGTATTGAACGTGTTACATAATAAATAACTGAAAAAACAAATATCATCAACTAAAATCGATGTGTCCGATGTTTCTTTTTAATAATAAGAGACGTAGGTTGAAATGACGTCGACAGAAGTAGTGGCTTATATGGTGATCCATAATCATATAGCCATAAAATGTATGTCCAATTTGAGATTTAGTTATAGAGTTGAGCTGAATATCATTTAAATTAAGTCTTAAAAAACTACTAAAGCTTTCTCTTAAAAAGTCCGTTTGGCATTGTAAAGACCCAGTTTTTTTTTTCATCGAAAGCATGTTTTCAAATAAAGTTGTGTTTTTATTGATCAAAATTGATAAATTTTCTAGTGTAGTTTCTTAGATAATGTTTCTTAATAACATGCTTATTCTTGGGTCCATTTTGAGAAAAGGAAATCATATAAACATATATCCTAAAGGTCTTAACTTTTGAACTACTAGGTCAAGTAAAAAATCTGTATTGTTAATTTTGATGACTTAAATACGTGACAACTAGACTAGGTAGACAACTGTCCAAATCTGCTTCTTACCTACTAGATACATTTTAATCCTTGATAATAAAAAATTTCATAACAAAATGAATTTTAGTTATTTATGCGAAAACAGAAAATGATTATGAGAAAAAGCAGTGGTGTATCACTTTTCTCTATAAAATGATTCAGTGCAAATCTGGCACGAACGGCACTGGCAAGAATACAAAAATAAGTAGTACAGCAGAAAATGCCTATTGATGCATTGGATGCGAACGTCGTTTCAGAAGAATATCTAGGGTCATACCAAAGTTATCATAAAAAAAGATTTTTACTTAAAACTTTAGCACCCTGTAGTTCAAAAGCTAAGACCTTTAGGACAACTTTAGACCTAAGGATAACGTCGTTATATATTAGCATGTTATTAAGAAACACTCTGTATATAAAAAAATAATCGTTTCTCAAGAAAAAATGACTTTTTTCGTATGGTTTTCCTTTTTCCCCAAATATAATTTAAATAACCTAACTCACAATACAAAACTAGACTATTAATCTAGGTACAATATCAGCCCAAACTTTATAACTCTTCCACTATTCCAAAAATGGGATAATTGCCAGAAACTAAAAAAAAAATTCCTGTTATGTGTGACGTAAAGTGACGTAAACAACTGTGTAGACGCGCCGTCTACAGAAAACAACATCGTAACTAAATAGTTCGTTTTGTGGTTGCGATGTTTTTAAAACGGAACCTTAAGAAGTTTAAAATGACTAGAATTTGGGTTACACGTATATTTTTTTGTTCCACAGCCAAAAATATACCCTATTATCATCCGTTGAAATGCCTTTAGTTAAAAAATTTTAGTGGTGACACTTTCTGTCATCTGGACTGTTAATGGACTATTTATCAAATTATCACTTTGTGTTTAAATTAGTTATATTGATTATATACAACGCCTCTCATACAAGGCTCTTAGGTTCATCAATAACACGATCAACCAAATCCCGCACCAATTTCTTATCTTTCATCCTCCGATTTTGAAACCAAACCTTGATTTGTTTTTCGTGCAAGCCAGTAATTTGTGCCAGCTTTTGTCTTCGATCCTTGGAAATATAATGGTTCATCAGGTATTCTTTCTCCAGCTCCAAACTCTGGAACCTCGTGTAGGTTTGTCGACTTCTTTTTGACTGGACCTTTCCACCTGAACGACCAGAAAGGACAAATGTCTAAACCGTTAAATTGTCAAAAGTAAATATTACTTACCGTTTAACCAGGCTGGTAATTCAGGTTCCTCCTTAATTGTTAATTGCGGTGGTGATGTTGAAGGAGTTATGGTGGGATAAGCTGTGTGATACTCAGGACTTTCCTGCTGGTAGTATCCTGGAAAATTTGGAAATTGTGTTGCTTCAACCTTGTTGTTCTTGTATGGGTACTCTAAGGACGATGGAGGTGATTCATATGGTTCATGGTGGTTTGGTGTTGTTTGTTTAAGTATAGGGTATGATGTAGAATATTCAGGACTACTTCTGTAATCTTCATTTCCTGTTATAGGTGCTGCTGGATAGTTAGATCCTTGATTCTGGTAACCACTTTGATAAGCATGATTAAAATAATACTCATTCTCCTGGTTGTAATTATAAAAATTGTTCACCACTTGGTAATTGAAACGGTTCCTTTCTGAAGCCATAACTGCAACTAACACATTCACCACACTGATTGCTACTGAATATTTTGCAAGTTTCCATATAACATATATTGGCAATTGGGGTAGGTTGGTGGGAGGGTATGGATACCCCCTATGGTCAGAGTCTTTTCATGCACCACAGCTGCCCTGTAATCCCTTACATGTTACCTCCCCCTCCACTGTACGCGAAAAAGTATACTTTTCAGTTTTCTGCATTCTATTTGTATAGCGAAGGGTATTGAATTGACACCCCACGTAACGCTTAGAGATGGTGGGGTGAATAAATCCAGTCACCGACATATATAATAACTACTCTATAACTTAATTCTGCATTTTTTTGTATGGTGTTTGTAACAACTGATTAAAAACGTTATTTTTTTTAAATTGTACTTTGTAGGAAATTATTAACATTTTTTTGTAAATTTGGTGTATCGGTGTAGTTGGATGGTCACGAGTCATATTTACCCCCCACAGAAGAGGACAATGGAGTCAATACCTCCCCTATCGGCAAGGGTATTTGCAGTCAATATTGGCTACTGATTTCATTACGTTCCATGTGAAAAGTCACAGTAGATTGTTTGAATAGGCACATGATACAGTCTGCCGATCTGCTATTGTGT
This sequence comes from Aphodius sticticus, assembly GCA_963966075.1. Classification (NCBI taxonomy): domain Eukaryota; kingdom Metazoa; phylum Arthropoda; class Insecta; order Coleoptera; family Scarabaeidae; genus Aphodius; species Aphodius sticticus. Next base: position 7,495,969 of record OZ014513.1, read on the forward strand.
AAATACGGATTTAGGCGTGAACGATTTAAATATATTAAATTATTCCTGACATTTTGTGGCTCCAGTAACACTTGAACACCTTACCCAGAAATAAATTACAAAAAACTGTGAATATTGAAAATTTGTTCTCAAATAAGTATTAAATTACATAATATTACGTATATGTGCAATAAGAGAAGCAGGGATGCAAATTTTAAATAAATCAAAAATTACAGCCACAACCTGAATTCGAATCAGGGACCTTTACGTTTCTAGCACAATGCTCTCCCATCTGAGCTACTGAGAAAAAAATAATAATACTAGTGCTAATGAACTAAGGAAAATAGCTATATCATTTCTAATTAGCGCCTTATTACAAATGTATATAAGAGTATTTTGGGCCCTTCTGCTTCAATTCAAGGCATTTTTTTTCAAATGGACTCTCTCTCATTTAGTACCTGAAGGATTCTTTTCTGTTTCTACTCTGTTCAAATTTTATAGCCTTGCAAAAAAATGTTCGAGAAAAGCGTTAAAAAAGGTTGAGATGTAAAACAGCGAACGTAAAAATATTAACAAACGTTACTCAACCCAGTCTTCTTCTGATGTTTTTGTGTCCTTGACGTGTCCTTGAAGCACTGACAGCATTTATAAAGGGGTTGCGTACCTCCAGCCGAGGTAAAAGTGACGGTTTTAGAGAAATTGTTAAAAATAAGACAACATATCTATTGCAAGTTATTTATTATCTCTTTAAGCTCGAGAAAATATATTTTATTTTTCTTTTAATTAATTATATTGTAATGAAGGTTCTTGGAAGCCACTACTATGAAAACGTATTCTAGTAGATAATTTTATCCAATTCTGTATCCACTAACCATTTCAACCCTTACAGACAATTTTATCCGTCTATCTATTCTATATCATGCATGAGCAACATCAACAAGCGCTCGGTCCAGATAGCCAGTTTGAAATATACCCGCGGGTCGGACAGTTGTAGGGCTTTATTTGGTTTGTCTTCGTTGTAGTTGTCATCATTATAAACAATTTACAATTTTTCAATGCTTTTAAGTCTATTTATATTGTCGGTTTTATAAAATGTTTCAAAAATGAATATAACCCAATTAAAAAAACTACCTATAATAAAATAGAAAAAAACGGAAATAAGGTGATATAAATATATCATATCGTAATTTATAAAAACGCGATAAGTACTCTGGAACAATCTGATCAAATCATGTATTAATTTTGTATTTAAAAATATTTTGTATGCCCGTCAACTCAACTCCATTGTTAAACATCAAAAGTAGTTGAAACAATTTTTTTTCAAATGTTGCTTTGTTGTCTAGTTATCTGAACTTAATGTTAAATCAAATAATGACCTACAACCAGAAATAATTATTTAATAAAAAAAATAGCCTTGTATGAAGTACAAGTACAGTACAGTAAACAATTATGGAAAATGTTCATATTGTCGTATTAAAAACTTTTATGGACGCTACTTGAAATACAGGTCCCTTATGACACCATTAAATGTCAATCAAACAATATTGGGTAATATTAATTGACAATTGAATTTTTATAATAAAATAGGTAGCAGAATTCAAAAAGAATTTAAAATTTCAGTTCTTTGTTGAAAAACTAAACAAGAAACTACATTTCCTTTGAATTCCAATTTGACCGTTTATTTACTTTTTACAAGAATTACCAGCGGTTTGTTTTGCGACACATGTTGAAAGGAAATTTCTTGCTTTGACCTCTTAAATGTTTGCAAAGTATTTTGCTTTACGTATGCTTAAATATATACTCTGCATTTATGTTATTATTTTTCCTAACAGCGGAACAAGTTTAAGAAATTGGAAAGTAAAGTTAAGGAAAAGTTAATATCAAAATATCATTGGAGTTTACAGATTCAAAGAGTTTCTGTTATAGTCTGTTATAGCCTACAGCCAATTAAGAAAAATACTTATATGTCCTAAATGATCATTAAGCGACATTTTACATCTTAGATACCGGGGCGAAAACAGCTTCTTATTGCCCGCGAGGGAAATAAAGATTCTTATTGCCCAGGGTTGCCATTATATGTCAAGTATATCAAATATTTGTCATTCAAATTGTAAATTTTAAATCGTCAATTTCAATTATTGGCGATTAAGGTTATATGTTTGACAATTAATTGTCTGTATTGTCACTCAACTCCGAATTGTTTGTATTGTTATTCAACTCCGTAGATACGCATGTCACTTGATAACGGTAAAATATTTATTAATTTACAACGGAAAATCGTATAATATATTCTTAACTCTTTCTTAACTCTTATTGTTCATGTTATTAGTTCATGTTATTATCTTGTAATTAAGTGAGTTTTTCGATTATTTATAATATTAAATAAAAATGCAGGTACGTAACCCCTGAAGTGGTGTAAAGTGGATAAGATATGATTGTATTTAGTCCTGATTCGGGTACAGCGCAAACAAAACTATCGAATACGCATATTTACTTTCATACGAAAAATCCATGTTCCCCAGAATTGAGTTTTTGTTGCAATTTGTCTTATGTAAGGCTTGTCATTGTTGTCATTTACATATATTTACGTTTTCCAACGATATAAGCATTAAATAGGTACGAATAAAATTTGTAATGTGTGTGTGTGTGTGTGTGTGTGTTGTCTTGCATTTATAATTCACATTACGAACATATCTAAATGCACCCTTGAAAAGATACGCATTAAAGTTGTCAAAAACAAGAATTTTGAAAATATGTCCGAGCTTCTAAGATATGTATATAGACTCCGGGACAAAATAAACGACCTTCAATAAAATTATTTTAAAGTTATACCTAAAATAAATATAACTTTTGTTTAATTAATCTATGTCTAAATTGCGTTAAATAAGTACAATACTGAACTGAAATAGCATCTGCAATAATTAATTTACTAAAAGTTTGCCTGAAAACGCTTGAATGCTTAAACGGTCAAAATAGTTATAGGAGCAAACAAACATGATGATTAATGAATTCTTACCAGTTTAAGATCAACCCCTTTAATTTGGGGCACGTGTTAACATAATGGCCATTTGCGCGTTTCGACGAAGCGTCCCAAAAATGTGACAAGCACTAATTAAGGAACTGGCCAAAAACACTCCGAAACGTGATCTGCCGATGAGTAATGATCCCACGACAGTCTGCGGACAAAATATCTATAATTTTCTTGACCGGGACCATTATTAATGATCCGCACTGTATACGCAATGTTCTACATCTTTACGTCTTCATGATCATCCGTCAAGCATAATATGTAGATTTGGATTAGATGACAAAAGGCAAAACAACGATTAAAACAATGCCTCGGATCATAAAGGACGCGCGGAAATAAAGGATAATGAGACATGTAATTGAAGGCGATCGCTTTACCATTAAAGAGCCTGACGGACAGATGTTCACTGAAAGGAAAAATAACAGCTTGCGGTGTATAATTAAATCGTTGATGGCTTTCTTAAACCCAAACAAATTGCCTTTAATTTTTATGAAGACGTCTGTATTCAGCTTGCTAATTAATATTGTCGTCATTTTCATATTAATGGGGAATTTATGCCTGTTTTATAGAGCAGGAATGCGTACTAGATACCTATGGAGGAAATACTTAACAAGCCCATGTGTGCATAACTTACACTATAGTTATAATAATGCTTATTTAATGCATTGATGTACAAATAATATGCATTATACGAAAAGGAAGATTGTGTCGTCAAAAAATCTACATAATTCATATCTGTAGCTTCTCTTAATCATTATTAATATTTGGAACATTCCTGATACGTATTCCTCTAATACATTTATTTGATTATACGATCACCCCCACAATATGGTATGGAAATAATAACAAAAATAATGTCTATGAGGTGATGGGTATCAGTTATGTGTTTAATGACGCGTTTAGAAAAATGACCGTATATTATTCCTGGCCAATGGTAGATATAATGCGAGGTATTATTGTGTAATGCCATTGCTAATATCACTTTATGGGTTTGGGATGAGAATAATTTTAGGTGGAAATTACATTATGCCCGGCATCATTACGTATATAATTGTGGTGCTGCTCTTCGATGCGTTGATGATTTATTACTGGCCACAGGTTCAGAGGAGAATATTATAATAGTGTCCGTAAATACATTTTATATGGTAGGTAACTAGTAGGTAATAATAATATGGCATTCTGGTTAACATTTCTGAAAAAAAATGCAATTAAAGTGGATGTTTGACGGTACATTTTAAGCACTTTCCTTTTAGTTTTATTTTTGAAGTTTTATTTGAAGCAAAATTGACATATTTTGCTTACAACTGTTTGACAAGCCATATGTCGGCTCTTTTCAGAAAGGAGACAACCCTGTTACAATAAATGTTGATATTCTACCGAATATATCCCAATATTTACGGGGAAATTGTATTACCTTCGATATTATACAGCAATTTAATTATTTCAATCGACAAAAAAGACTTAGCGACTGTGTTGGTGGACACAAAAGTAGTACCGCTGTTCTGTCAAGGTTAGTATATATTTCTCACTTCAACCATTGGCGCAACCCCGACGTTTCGCTTGTCGAACTCTAGCTTCATCAGAGCACGATGATCTTTTGAAGTATATAATATATAACAAATTATAATTTAAAATACGACGTCGAACAGATCAGACAAACGTAGAAACGCAACACCATGATTTATTTCATTGTGTTAAAAGTTAATGAATATAAAACATTATTGTAAATATAATAGAAATTCATTTACTTCTAAAGAAATATGGTGACAAACAGGCGGGATGTAAAGTTCTATTCAAAAATAAAGCGTACAAGTAGTAAGCACAGTTTTGGCTAGTTTGCCATATTGTAAACCTATCTTTTAATTGTTGTTACTTAGTAACCTGTAACTACAAACACTATGAGAACTGAATTTTGTCGATATTTTTTCGAGGATTTTACTATTTTTTACCGCATTTCTTAGCCAATCGTTACCAATTACTACAAATACAACTCACATAATTTTATTCATGAATTAAAAGAAAAAACCATTAAAACCATGGTCACCGCGCCGCTTCTTGCAATCACTTCATTTAATCTACGGAGCATTGAGTGAACAAGTGCCTGGGCAAATGTTTCATCATCGCTTAAACTTTCCCATGTGTTTTCCACAACTTTCAATAGTTCATCTGCAGTACGAGGCCTGATGTTCAACTTGGACATTTCTTTTGCCATGTGGCCCCAAACGTTTTCTATGCAGTTGAGGTCGGGGCTTCTGGCAGGTGATGGTAGCGTCCCTACATTCTGATTCCTCAGCCACTGTGTAACAACGTTGGCTGTATGCACAGTACAATTGTCCTGCTGGAAGATAAAATTATTACCGGGATACACTTGACGGACCGAAGGCAACATTACATATTCAAGAATATGTTGATAATTTTGAGCATTGAATCTATTCTATTCTTTTCATCTTGAACACAGTGTTTTTATTCAACTGAAAATCTTCAGCCACTGCCCTTATTGACCACCCTTCTTCCAACTTAGTAACGATTCGCCCTCTCGTTATCGATGTTGTTTGTCGCGGCATAATTAAATTATAAAAAGCAATTTGCACACATTTGACATACAAAATATCAAAAATATGCTTCCTTGGAAACGATTAATAAATTATCCCTTTTACAATAGCCCTCAATACGTGTACGCTTTTTTTTGATAGAACCGTACATTGTGGGTAACAAGCAAACACCGTACAGGTGTTTGATAGTGCTTGGTAGTGTTTTTCCTTGCCCTGATATTGATTATTCCTAACATATGTCATAGACCCCGATAGCTGAATTGGTTAGGGCATTGTGCTAGAAACTCAAAGATGCTTGGTTCACATCAAGGTCGCGGCTGTAATTTTTAATTTATAAAAATTTATAAAAATGTACATTCCGCCTTTTTCTCACCATCTTTGTTTACATTTGAATTAGTCAATACGGTGTCTCCGTAGAATCATTTTTAGTAATAAATACAATTATTTAATTAATAAAGTCAGGAAATAATTACTTAATTTATAGCTCTTGTTACTTTTTACTTTATCATACGTGGTATGTAAAGTATTGTAATAAAGCCAAAAAAAAATTTTGAGATTTTAGAGTCTTATTTTATACTGAGGATAGGGCTGATCTGGTTAGAGAGCTTACAGCGCCATCTAACAATACAGTTGGGTACGGTTTTCAGAAGTAAACGCATTTTTAAACCAAAGCAAAAATTTTACTTTAGAAGAGAGAAATCTCTTTTTTGTATACTAATATATTTGTTTGAATCAAATGGAGTTCTTTGACAACAAACATAATTTTGTTCGTATCCAAATCAATCTCGACAAGCAAATAATCTAGAGAATTCAATAAAGTAAATATTTTTGTACCAAAAAAATGCTTTAATCTAAAAGTATACATTTATGTTTCAAAACGGTGTTGTTTCATTATTTAAATTATATATTTAAAAATATTTGGTATTTTGTTTATAAAAATTCATTCAGAACGTTTGTATGATCGACTGATCGACGTATCGAATATTATTATTAATATCGCAAAAACTTTAACTATTGAAGACATAGTAATGGTAAGTTTTCCTGTAAAGTTGACGTATACTTCCCGCACCACTTTTTTATAAATTATAGCTTTAGTAAAGTTTAAAAAATTACGTAGAGGAATCACTACTGCTGGTACGTCGTATAAAATAAGCATCCATAGTCAGCTTAATGTTGTATCAATTCTCTCATGTTATACATCAAATTATAGATAAAGAAGTATTACTTGCTGTGGTAATGTATATGTATTATTTGTTGTTGTTGTATCCACGCTACGTGATAAAATATAACTTACTCATGTACTTGAAGAAGTAAAGTTTTTAGTGAAAAAGGCATGTAAGATATTGATATTTTTACGTGAAATTTTGTACACTTATAGAGGAAGATGTAACTTAGACCTATTATGTGGTACTTTTTTCAATTTTAACCTGAGTTCTTCGTAAAAAAAATTGCAAAATCAGCCAATTTTATGTCATATTCAGAAATAGATTTGTCAAAAACGAACAGAACTATCAAAAATCGCCCAAACATGCAGTCTAAAGTTCTTACACATTCTTTTTTGTAATCTCAACCAATCGAAAACAAAACAAACCGCTGTCCAACAAGGTTAATCTTTAAATTCTATGCAGTGCACGCAACGTGACGCATTCTATAGTCGGCTGGATGCTTTTCAATTTGTTATCCGACCGTTCGGGCTATCAAAGTCTAGTAAATGTGCAGCTGTTATTTCAGAGTTGACCGTCGACGGCATCGGCCTCCTTTTCAACTGGTCTTGACCGCTCTAGTGCGGGGGAGTGCGTGCCATTCTTGCTTATATGAACCGACCGAGTAGGGGTCCCATAACAGAAGTCCTTGTTCGAGTATAACAAACTCGCTCGTGGCGTACGAGCGCTGCATTACGAATTCTTGCCTCCTACCCGACCGAGCCTTCCTCCAACCCAATAAACTTGATCTTCCTGCAACGTTTGTGCGAGGAATTTAACCAATTTCACGCTCACTGTTTCGTGTTAGGGGGAATAAGGTACTGATATTGGTTGCGTTTGCTTTTGCATATTGGGAAATGCCAACTGTCGGCGGTATCTTGTATTATTTTCCGTTCGTCAATGCGTGGCTGGATTTTGGAACAAGCTTTTGATATGGTTACAATTTTAAAATACTTGGATTGAAATGGCGAGATTATAAATATTTGTGCTACAGCAACCAGTAGTAGTAATCTTACTATATTCTAACGTGCAGTTGCTGTGGGGATCTCACATTTGTGCAGTTCTACTTCCGGTTTTTATGAATACAGTGTATTTTATTTAACTCTGAATATAGGCTTATGTTTATACATCTTATTTTGAAAGCTAGGTAGTTTTTGTTAGCTTTGTAAATGGTTCTTTTATAACCTGTACACTGTCATTCTGACATTAATCTTACGAGTACGAAACATCAACTGTCAAATTGACAAATAAAAACAAGCCAGTATTACATTATGTAAAAATTAGCTGTACGACTTTTTTTTTGCGCGCATAGTATGTACATACAATTTTTCCTTTTCCTAGTATTTGTCGTTTATTAAAGAAATGGAGGGGACAAAAGTGGATAACTAGAAGAGCATAATGGACAAAAAGGGCGTAAAGGAAGAAAAGGCGGACATAATGACGTTGTTTATGTATAAACAACGTAAAGCATTGACAAAACAAAGCAAATGCTTCATATAAGAAAATTATTTGTATAAATAGTGTTTTTGGAACATGGATTTTGTATAGGCGGTTTTGATAGTTATTTGTATCGGTTAAACGTCAGATATATTTTATATATATTTTAATACTAATTTATAGCAAAGTAACGCAGTGTCCTAGACGCTTAAAAATTATCTAAAAGGAAAACTGCGTGAACTTAGTAGATTTTATTTCAAATTAATTTATTTTTGATTCCCATTCGTACATCACAAAAATAATTATAGTAATCAAATTCACCCAGTTTCTTTTCCATTAACAAAATACCTGTTTTCAAAATTATCCTAATTTTTAATTGACTTTGCTTGTAAATTGTTTTTACTTTTCGTATTTTTTGTGCTATTTTCTGGCAAGTGGTTATAAATTTGTATTTACTACAAATTTACTATATTTAAAAATTTCTTTTATTTCCTAAATGATCATAAAGTGACATTTTACATCTTAGATACCGGGGCGAAAACACCTTCTTATTGCGCTCTAGGGCAATAAGGGTTGCCATGGTTATATGTCAAATATATCAAAATATATTTGTCACAAATTGTAAATTTTAAATCGTCAATGTCAATTATTGGCGATTAAGGTTATAAGTTTGACAATTAATTGTCTGTATTGTCACTGATCATTCATCAATGTCAATTATTGGCGATTAAGGTTATAGGTTTAACAATTAATTCTCTGCATTGTCACTAAACTCCGAATTGTTTGTATTGTTACTTAACTCCATAGATACGCATGTCACTTGATAACGTCAAAATATTTATTAATATTATTCAAACTGAGGAACAAAACCATTGTATGAAATCAAATTTTGTATCTACCTCGGGCATTACTTAATGTTTATACCCTCATGCGACTTAAAAAGCGCGAGGGCCGACTGTCACCCTCGGGCCATAAACATCCGTGTAATGCCCTTGGACATAAATAACTATGTTAAAAAAAGTTTTTTTTACTTCAGACAATAGGGGTCTTGCAGGATTGTATCTAACTTAACAAATAAAGTCCTTACGTGGTAAGAAAACCGCTTAATATTGATGCAGTCAATTGTTATTGTACATCAAAGTTTAAACCGGACTAAGAGCGCGCCAAAGCACCGTGACGTCATAAGATTGGTAAGACGCTCAGCGAGCCTAGGCCGTAGAGAGGACCTACGGGCACGAGAACGGCATCGAATTGAATGTATAGCATCTGGAGGACGTTGTGTGCGTTCTGATAACGAACAAGTATAGTTGGGTCAAGGAATCTGTTGTGTTGTGTTGTCAAAAGTGACAGTCGTCTGAGAAGACGTACGTCCAACGTTAATGTCAATCTTTTCAATCTTTCACCAAAGAGTGAAGGCATGACAATCGCATCGTAACTAGCTCATGTCACGTGGCCTTCGACCAAGCATGCTACGTCACACCAATCACAGCGCGTTCTGGTCTGACTTATATTTAAAGGGACGAGACCGATTTTAATATTATTAATTGTGTACGATCCGATTTTTTTTCTTAAAAAGAAGTTTGGCGGTAATAGAGCGTATTATTTTTTAATTTTTGGACTTAATTTTGAGACTTAGTGCAAGACCCCTATTAGCTAGTTCCACTGTTTTAACTGTGAATTAACTAATTTATTAAGTTTCTCATTAAATGCTATTCAGGCTATTCTTACCTTGAAGAAACTGCCACTGCGAAATATTCAGGTAATAATATTTTAAAATGACAGGCTTACTAGTTGCAAAATAGAACAAATATGACCAAATTACTGATAGCTTTGACGCGACCTCGGTGCTCATTTCAAGTTCAAAGAAACGCTGTCAGTGCTTCAAGAAATGTATTGTGAATCAATCCATTTCTACAGTCCGCGTGTATTGAGAATCAATTCATTTATACAGTGAGTGCGTATGGAAATATTTCAAAATCTCTGAAGCGGTTTATTACTTGATAATATCCTCGCACACGTCGATTATAACTATCAATATACGTACATATTTATATCAAATTTATTTTCTGATTTTCAATTATGTTGTCGCTCTAATGAAACAACAACAAAGGCAATAACCTAACGTCATATGCAGCTTTAAAGCTCGAATTCTAATTTAGCGCAAATAAATAAATCAAAAACGCCTAAACGGTTTTCATAAACAAGCAAAAGTTATTAATATTACCTTAATTTTCAATAGCCATTATCTCCAAAAATTTTTTATGTAACGCCATAAGGTGGTTCCCCTACCAATTTAAAAATAAAACATCAGTAAGAAGACAATTGGGTTGCCGTTTTAGAAAATGTGTCGATTACGTCATAACTGAATAACAATTGACGGTCGGAAATTTATTTTTTCACAAACACTTGTATTAATTAATTAAAATTTGACGTGTTCGAGGAGTTTTAAAAATAACAAACTGTCACAGAATAACTCCCAAAAAATTACCTGAAGCGTTTTTGATACTACTAGTCTCCATCTTTTTCAATAACCTAAATTATCAATAATAAGAAACATGGTTAAGAAAAGAAAAACTTAAACCACCATTTTAGTTCTTTTTGTATAATAAGTAATTCCTTAAAAACTACTATAGCATACCGGGTGTTTGTTTAATTTGTTCCGTTAGCAAATGCTGTTACTCCTCCCGTAATATGTTTCAACTCAAACAAAATCGGGACTAGTGCGAATTAGATTATGGCATTCTTATGGCATGTTTAAAGCTCCTGTTCTATCAATCGTATCCCTTGTCTGCGAATAACGAACAATTCATAACCGATAAACACAACATTTATTTCAAGGACTATCACAGAGATCATCCTGAAATACCAATTCACATTTTGAAGCTGTTTAACCTGTGTTGATTTACGCTCTTCGGATTATTTTGGCTTCTATTGCCTAACATGTGGTCTAAATTAGATAGGCCTAAGGAAAGGTACTATGATAAAAATTTGAAAATCTCCAATATGCCAACTAGAAGCCACACATTTCCACGAAATCCATCATTTAAATTCGACTACGGGGCGTAGTAATAGTGGTATCGCTTAGAATTCGAACCACCCTCGGAATTATTCAGCGATAATTGATCTAACCCTGGTCGGGGAGACGCGTCTACAACGTTCCGGTATGCGTGTGCCGCCCCTGTCGTGGTGTTCTCGGTGCCGGGAGCCGGGTTCGAAACTACCCCGAACAGGGCCGCCGCGCGCTATGCTACACTCTCTCGTCTACTCTTCTTTTCACAATTTGGCATTTGTACGAAATACGATCAATCAACGTCAACAGTCGGGTTGTTTTCTCTCAGGCCGCTCAGATCGAGCTCGAAGCGCCGCCACCGACCCCCGTTCACCCCCTCGCCATCCAGTGCTCTCGGTGTGTATGGATGGACGATTTTTGTCATTTATTATTGGGCAGGGACCGGTCCGTCGTGCGATTGATTTTCGTAGTGTGTGAAATGTACTATGATGTGTTAATTTTGTGTTTGAGGCTTTGGCGGGGCGGTCGGCGGGGGTAGGGGAAGCTCGCCCGCAACAAAAACCCGGAGAGAGAGGAAAAAACGAGAAAGCATTGTTGTGTTCGTGACACTTCCCCGATATATTTTTATTGAAAGAGAAAATCGGTTAATTTGGAATACCGTACCCGAAATGGATCTCTATATACCTATTGAACTCTGATTTGCTACCGTATATTTGATAATGTTTCTAGATTAGTGTAAAATGGGTTTGTCTACGGTACTCAGAACAAGTTTAATTTATTTATGATTAAGCTTCTGGTTTTAATTAGTTCGGATTATCTAGGAAGCACTTTTGTTCCTTTTCACAATTATTTAGCTCCAATACTAGGTAATTTTAAATTAAATCTGTTTATTAAGATTATCACACGTACTTTACATGTTTCAACAAGAAAACGTATTAATGTTTTGTTTTTTATTCATCCCATTATCTGATCGTTGCAGATGCAGATTTACAAGTACTTGGAAAGCTTTTTTTTTCAAAATTGTGCTGTTTTTAACACATTTGATTTAAATTTTATTTCGAATTATTATTTATTATATGAATTCACAGATAACCACTAACGACTATAAATTCATTTCCGTTCCAACAACTGTTTCTTGTACACGTAGGTATATTTTAAGATCGTTATCAATGTTAAGTGTTTTTGATATAATGCAAATTCTGAGATTTACTTGCTTTTCTCTGACCTATTGACCATTTAAGTTGACCCGAGTTTGAGTCGGAACCGGTACTTATTAAGGCTCCGTTCTGAAAACATCGCAACTCCGAAACGAAATATTCTGTTGCGATGTTTTTTTTTTTTGCTGGGGGTGGTCAGCCTATCCCCCACCAACGTCAATCTGTAGTCACCAGGTATAGGCGGTGTTTAAAAGCCCCTGACGTCTGCTGTCTACACCGGGCAGCAGTAATATGGGCAAATAAATAAATTTCTGGCAATTACGCTTTATTATCGCGATTATACTGTTTGGGTTAAAATTGTACTTAAATAAAAAATCTAAAGTTGTATCGTTAGTTGGTCTATACCTTTTCAACTTCAAATTGAGATTAAACAATTTCAAATTGGGAATAAACATATTCAAAGTGGGAATAAACAACTTTAAATTGAGAATAAACAATTTCAAAATGAAATAATCAATTTCAAATTGGGAATAAACAATCTCAAAATGAAATAAACAATTTCAAATTCGGAACAAGCAATTTCAAATTGAGAATAAACGCAATCAATTTGGTACTAAACAAATTCAATTTGGCACTAAACAATTTCAGATTGAGAAAAAAAATGACGGGTGCATGGTTGTGACCGATTTAATTGTCAGTTGTTGCTGGTGTTATTTTTGCTGGTTTTTATATATTATAATATAAAAATAATGACGTACATCAAATAAGTAGATACAGACAATGTAAAAAAAACAGCTTTGTGCGTTATATAATAACAACGGAGACTGGACAACTCTAGCAGATACATTGAATATCAAGAAATCGACGGCCTTTCGATGGGTAAAGAATCAAGCAGCGGGAGAAGAGAAAAAACTTTGAGGAAACAGAAGATGCAAATTACTGGATGAACATCGCCTATTCATGGAAGAGCGTATTGAAGAAAATCCTAAAATTACCTTGAAAGAAATGAAGCTACAAATACATAACTGTTATCATATTAAGGTATCCACGGAATGTGTGCGCAAACATTTAGACAACTTATTGTATACCTTGAAAGACGTTCGAAGAGAGCCTGAAAGGGCAAACAATGATGAAAATAAAGTGAAATGGCGAGACTATGTACAGCAGCTCCTGCAGTATCAGGCCGACAATCTTCCTATTGTCTACATGGACGAGACCAATTTCAATCTGTATATATCGCGAACGAAAGGAAGATCGAAAAAAGGAACCCGCTGTTCCCATATTGCTGCAGGCAGTAAAAGGATCTAACATCCATGTATAGGCTATAGGAAACATAGGTTTGATACACCGCGAAAAAAGAAGAGGCGCCTTACGGATGCCAGAAGCCAATGAATTTGTTAGGCAGTGCATACGCACTGCTCAGGAAATGTATCAGTCAGCAGTGGTGTTGGTAATCGACAACGCTCCTTGTCATGCAACAATTGAACAAGTATTTCAAGAAGATGAATTTAGCGATCATCATTTGTTGAGGCTTGCGCCGTATAGTCCCATGTTTAACCCAATTTGAAGCTGCTTGGTCAGCCCTTAAAGCTGGCGTGAAAACTGACCTAGCAGCTCAATTGCCCCAAATCATAGCCGGTGAAGGCAGGGCAAACATCACACAATCTCAATATCGCTTACGGCGGCTGGAGGAAATAATTAGACCGAATATTATGACCAAAATAGCTGTCGTGCATTGTGCAAGATATGTTGCACACATCCAAATCTTCATTCCCGACGCTCTGAATCTGGCAAACATGGTAGTTTAAATAAATTACATTTATTGTAATTGTAGTTGTGTAATGTAATACGTAGTTGATAATAACATAATCAGTTATTAAATAAATATTATAGTAAATTATTATTATTAATATATAAAATGGTTTAGTGCCAATTTGAATTTGCTTAGTACCAAATTGAATGTGTTTACTCTCAATTTGAAATTGTTTATTCCCAACTTGAAATTGTTTATTCCGAATTTGATAATATTTATTTCATTTTGAAATTGTTTATTCCCAATTTAAAATTGTTTATTCCCAATTTAAAATTGGTTATTCCCAGTTTGAATGTGTTTATTCCCAATTTGAAATTGTTTAATCTCAATTTGAAGTTGAAAAGGTATAGATGCCAGTAGTACGATTAAAACTATCTATACACCATTAGAAGCAACTCCTCGAGTTTTATTATATCCTTAATGGCCTGTGATGGAATGGAGACCTTCATATCAACATTAGATGTTTTATATTTGAAAAATGACAAAGATGTAGAAGTAAAATGAATTTTTATCTTTCCAAAAAATCATTATTCAGCCAGCACAACTCGTTAAGTTACACTGAAAATTTCATAAACTTTGAACAATAAATAACGTTTTTACTTGAAAACGCGTTTTATGAGAGGTAGAACCGGGTCTTAAAATAACGACAATACAAAGGATTAAGAGACTTTTTAATTATCAGAATTTAACTAAATATTTGCCTTTGAACATGGACTACTTTGTTAAAAGGAAGTAGTACATTTTCAAAGGTTTCAGTATAAAGGGATATTGAAAAAAAAGACCTCTTATTCTTTTGATGGGGTTTATTTATATTATTAAGAACCGGTTTCGACTCTCAATAGAGTTATCATCAGCTTAAATCTAGAAAACAATACAAACAATCAATTAGCGGGTGACAATATAAATTATAAAAACATCTAAACAATTTCTATCTGACAATATTGCAAGAGTATACAAAAAGGTTCAAACTTACGGTCAAATATTAGGAGAAATAGCGCTTATAAACATTTAACATGCAAACAATTAACATTTAAACAATTTCTACATGTGCACACGAAAAAAGACAGCTGGAACGGAAATGACATTGAGACGTTCGCGTTATTATATATGGTGTATACAAGCAAAAATTGGAGTACGCAGACGCGGTAAATACAAAATAAAGAACCAAACAACCCCAATTGTAGGCAACCAAGTGAACAGTGAAAATAGAAAATAATGTCAGTTAATAGAAGCAAAAAATCATCAAAAAAAGTGGCAAAGCAAGCAGCAAGGAACAATATAAAAATCTTTAAATGATTGAAAGACGAAAGAAAAACAAGAAAAACGGTTCTTAATAATATAAATAAACCCCATCAAAGGAATAAGAGGTTTTTTCAATATCCCTTTACAATTCTTGTAAAATAGTTCGAGAAGAAGAAATTCGAAAACAAGACAACATGCCCACTTATCAATTTTTTATATGCGTGATGAATGAAACAAAATAAAAAATGTAAAATTGGTTTTTGTTCTTTAACTGTAACTGTACCTGTAACTGTATCTTTCAATAACAGTCAGATATTGGGACCAACACAAAACAAGATGTAGACAATTGACATGCCTTTGCAACAGAGTACTCGACCCTGCCCAAACGAATTAATGTCTCCACAGGGTATCCCAAACTTAGACCACCAGAATTATTTTGGCTTTCCCGACATAATGATCTGCATTTTTTTTTAACTAACTACAAAGGCGTATACACTTGATAAATTTGTTTATGTGCCGCAATGATAATCAAAATCGGTTAAGATTTACAAAAGTTACTAAACATTAAATTGTAAAGGTTTATTACTAAAGCTGTACATCATTTATAAACAATCAGATATTGGGACAAATCGACAGACTACATGGATACCTAAACAATTTGCTTAATTACCGGTATAGCAGATCTAAGAAGTTACTTTTTAAAAATTGCTAAGGCGGGTGGTAATCTTTATGAATTTATTTACAATATCCTAAATACATTAATAATTTAAATAATACGGTGTAATCCTGATTGTATCTCACGTGTCTCCATCTAGTGCAAGCTATCACTATATTTTGTTGCAAATGAACAATTACAATAAACCAGTTAATAATAGTAAATATTGCTTCAAGGTCACCGTCGTGTTTGCCATTGCCAACTGCTCAAAAACGGAGGAATAACTCCAAAAAGCGACAGAATCTTAATTCTAGCAAATTTTCTGCTATGCATAAGTAACACATATAATATATGGACGAACAGGGTTGGTTTGCTGACCCCAAGGGATTAAGTTTTAGGAGGGCCAATTCGTGCTCGGGAGGCCCTATTGAGTGCCCCGCTCAACGGGGAAATATCTGCAAGTAATCGCCCACGGCTTTCGGTAATCCTACACCGCCATTCGAGCTGTCACTCATGTCATCTCCATAACAAATCCAGCCCCTTGATCTTTACCAGATTCTTTCCGCCATTGGTGCACAAGTATGAATATGAGTTATGAATATATTTAGGACAATTTCAACACTGTTTGGAATAGTTATTGTAACATTTAGTTATTGTTAGTTCTAATTGTGAAAACGAGGGACAAATTTAATTCTGACATATTTTCGATGGCAATCGCCGTGACAGGCCAAACAATGTTAGAGTTTTAATTGCTCTTGAGGAGACCACACAAAACAATCGATGGTCAGATCACAATAAGAACGATTCGGCCGCGGTCTCATGTTCAACTCGTTGCGCTGTTTGCTGATAGCGTGATGAAGCTGTCGATTGTGATGGGTGATAACGATATTTCTATGACAGGACTGTATACATGGCATTTTAAACCTCATCTCAAATCATAATTCAAACGGAGATGTACGGACAGTTTGTCTGTTTGTGCGTTGGGTTTGTTTATTGTTCGATATCTTCACGACGTGGACAGTTAGGAAACTTTTCCTTTCAGTTACTTATTTTTGAGTAATAAGTAACACAGAAGGGTATTGGACATTAATTTTATAGCTACGCAATCAATTAATTTGCAATAAATTTTGCATACTTTACCCCATTCCCTGGAGGGGAAGATTCATACGTATTACCGACACGCAAAGCGTTCGTTAGGGCCGTTTTGAAACTTTCCTCTACCGCATACGTTCAGAACATGTTCCGTCTCACGCTTTAATATGGTGTTAATAATTCCTGCGTTGTTAAATTTCGATTAAGGGAACATTTTCTTAAACGTTCTCGATTAAAACATAACAGTAAATAAATACATTAGTTCATATTCATTCCCATATTAATATTGAAAAAAAAAAACACAATAAGGGTCAGACGGGCAAAAGGACTAAAAAGGCGAAAACGGCAAAAAGGACAGAAGGGACGATAAGGACGAGAAATGATAAAGAAAAAGGATAAAAAGGATACGAAACATAAAAGGAATAAAAGTGATATAAGAAGCATAAAAAGGGTAAAATGGATAAAAAGGATAAAAAGGATAAAAAGGATAAAAAGGATAAAAGGATAAAAAGGATAAAAAGGATAAGAGGATAAGCAGGATAAAAAGGATAAAAAGTATAAAAAGGATAAAAAGGATAAAAAGGATAAAAAGGATAAAAAGGATAAAAAGGATAAAAAGGATAAATAGGATAAAAAGGATAAAAAGGATAAAAAGGATAAAAGGGATAAAAAGGATAAAGAGGATATAAAGGATAAAAAGGATAAAAAGCATAAAAAGAATAAAAGGATAAAAATGACGAAAAGGATAAAAAGGACAAAAAGGATAAAAAGGATAAAAGGATAAAAGGGTAAAACGAAAACAAAAATACGAATAGGAAGAAAAGAGGAAAAGGGCCAGGCGGACAACTGGAGGAAGAGGATAAATGGTCCACATGGACGGAAAGGACCAGTTTACAAGTTTACGAAATTAAAGGCACCTACATAATTTTACATGGTCAATTTGTAACTAAACATTGGCCAATCTTTAGCTTGATTAAATGCACTGTACTTCTGGTATTTACAAATTTATTCAATTTATCGATTACAGTGGACTACCGATTCCTATGTTCTATCTATTCCTGAGATTTATCGATTATATAGCGATATATATATAATTTATTTATATTGATTATAAGTGTTTATTTTCCATAAGAAACGCAATGCATCAAAAGTTGATAATTCCATAAGGTTGTTTTTTTATGGACGTGCAATCAGGACGTCAAAATCTTAAATGCAAAAAGTATTAAGGTACACTGTACTTAATATTAACTTACTTCTGATATGTATTCAGCAAAAAAAATAATCGAAAAACTTACTCACTTTCCATTCCCAAATACATGATTCCAAGTCTTCAAAATTATCCTACTTTTCAATTGACTTTTTCTCGACTTGGTTTTTATAACGTAGTATTTTTACTTTATCATACGCAGTATTATAAAGTATTGTAATCATGCCGAAAAAAAAAATTGAGTTTTTAGCGGAAATATGTCTTTTTGGGTCCCCTGAACATTTTTGACCAAGGTACAAAAAAATGTCTGTGTGTGTGTGTGTGTGTGTCTGTGTGTGTATGTGTGTGTGTACCCGTTTTTTGTGGCGACGATTCCGGAGAAACTACTAAAGGTATCGGGACGAAACTTCATATTTAGAAGTTTCATAACCAAACTTAGAGCTGAAGAGCTTTCTGTTGAAAAGGGTCCAAAGGAACTGGAGGTTTAGTCTTAGCATTTTTGAAAGATTTTGCAAATAAGCCGCCATTTCTGGAATTTTGTAGAAATAGTTAAATAATAAATTAAATATAAGGAAATTCTGAATAATTTATCACTATGACATTTTTTGATACAATCAATAGTTTAGCTGCATGAGCTAATTCTATTTCTACGAGATCGGTCGTACTGCATTAAAACTAGTAGCCAGGATTTGTCGGATTTTTTATTCTAATCACAGTAGGTAGTCTTGGTGCCAAACGCTAATGTTTTGACAATAACTTCTGTCACTACAAGCTGCGTTCGCATATTGCATTACACTTTTTACACCCAATAACACGTAAGCGTCATTTGGACGGTGTACCCGGTGTCAACGGAGTACCATATCCGAACGCAGCTTTAATCGACATATCTGTCTAGTTCTAGTAATTTTATTTTAATGCAGACATGGCCGATCTCGATCAAATAGAATCGCATGCAGCTAAACTATTAATTTTATATATAGTATGATAAAGTCATGTGCCTGGCCACATCAGATTTTTATTAATAAACACGACAAATTGGTTTGGTATAAATAATGAGATTTTTTTTTGTTTTTATTAATAAGCATAAGATGCTTAATATATTGAAACAAATCTAAAAGATTAACCATCGATTTAAATCTGGATTCTTAAAACTAGGTACTTGTCTCTAATAGGCTATTCACTGATGTCCCTATATTTACTTTGTCCCAAACAAGAAGCACTAACACTTCACTCACTGTGCTCTGCTTTTTACACATTTCACTGATTCACTAGTTCGAAGGGTTTAGTTCTTTTTAGTCTTCTCACTAGATTCTGGTTGTCCAGTAGCTGCAGGGCCTCTACGTTGACGTGATGGCTTAGGCGAGATTTATGCTTAGTGGCGAATCTTTTTATCTCTTGGATGACTTGTGGGACACCAAGATCACGGTGCAGGTCACTATTCCGTATGTACCAAGGAGCGTTAACCATATTCCTTAGTACTTTATTTTGGAAGATCTGGATTCCTTGTATATTGGAGCTTTTTGCGCAGCCCCAAAGCTGGATGCCGTATAACCGAAAAGTCTGAATCTGAAATCAGTCCACATTAACTTCACAAACAAAAGGATCGAGGACATACCTCATGTCAAGATTAACGACGCTATAGTTCCATATGCGAACACTGCAAAGTATTTGGGTATGCCACTGGATACAAATAATGAGATGTGAACGTTTTTTCTAAGTGGTAATTATACATTTGTATTTATGGGAAACTTTACTTAATTTAAAATGTTATTGTTAGTAAAGGAGGGCGATATGATTAAATATGAAAATATAGCTTATGCTGAATTTATTGACGCTGACAGATTTTTATTCCTATTGGAGCATTTATGTCAAGTATAAAGCATACATAAAGAACAATATGTATTCGAAAAAATTATCACACAAAAGTATCTTTATTATTCATGTAGAGTAATAATTACCAATAGTAAATTTATCTTTCTATATAACAACATTAAACATTTCATACAATCGACGTAAAAATGCAAATATCTCCAAATCAGTATATAATAGTGTTAGTATTTTTATATGAAATACGTTGATTATTTAAATTGAACTATTTACAGAGTGTTTCAATAAGAAAATCAAAAAATCGACATTCGTGGAAAGGATGTTGTTCGAATGTTATGAACACTCTGTATACAAACTTTGTTGTCTTATTGTCCTAATCGATAGAGCCATCTATTATAAATAGAGTTTAATCATAATCTCTTCAAATAAATTTCTAGTAGTTCAGAAATAATTTGGTGATCTGGGTAAGAAATACTGTCATTTAGACAAAAAGTAAAAAGCTCAAACATTAAGGTAGGACTATGTTAGATCTTCATGCCCTAAAATATTACAAAAAATTCAAAGGTATACAGTAATATAGGGCAGTATGTTTAAAAAAACTGGAGGTGGGTTCGTTTGCGCGACACTGGCGCCATCTATAACATAACCAGCAAACTTGCTTGTGGCCCCTTCATTCAAAAAAAGTTTTGTGTAATTGTATTAACCTTTTAAGATAATCAAATGTTAAGATAATGTAAAAATAATTTAGATTAATAGTTCTTCTTTATATCTGAAATTATTCTGGGTGTTAAATTGAGAAGAGAAATTTACGCTAAGTAAATATTTATAAAAGTACTTGATAGTTGTGCACTGGGAAAAGTCCTTAGAATAATGCCTGAGTGCACACAGTGTCTGTATCTATCTATATAATATTTATGAATCAGACTGAAACATAGCCGAATGTATTTTTATGCCGTTTCGTCGGTGGATTTTCTTAAGAAACATCTAATGATTGACAGTATAAGGTCTGCATTGGATGATTAATGGCGCAGGGCAGAAAATGACGGGTTTCTGAAGCCGAACTTTTCACCCTTCTCGCCGGTCTGGGAAAAACACCATCCCCTTGTAAACATGTAGTTAAAAACTGAGTTCCGGTTCGTGTAGTCCCGGATCGATATTAAGAAAAGGCTTTAATTATTATCTTTCAACCCCAGGAGAAATGGATGGACATCCGAACGCGTTCTCCCCCTTATTTATCATTTTTAATGTCTTTATTTGCTCGGATTTTTCTTTTAAAATAAAAGAGGATCAATAGTAAAAACTACCGAGACTCGGACTTCGAATTGAAACAATCGTTTTATCTAAGGTTTGTGATCTCAAGACCCACCGGGGTGCTGTCACATTGTTATTACCGCTAGATGGGTTCTCGCTAGCCTTTAGAACCCGAGGAACGTTACCCAGGTACTTGTGGAGTCGTACACCGCAAATTTAAAGCGATCACGACTCACTATTACAAGTTTTTAGTTTAAAGACATCGCATTAAACACGTGGTGTTCTTTAATCGGGCACTTTGGATGTTTATTTTTGCTCCTTTAGCTAGGATATTGGTGAGAAGATGATGCGCCGTTCTTTGAGTCACGATCATATAGTTTAGTACTTGCACAAAATTGACCTTATTATAGAAATCGCTGACGATAAAAGATCATTATTTGTACCTACTTACTTAAAATAAATTAGAGGCAATGAACTTAGGACAGAGTTGGTCCAACAGCGTCGTATCAGTCGACTAGTTAAGTTTTTTTTTCATAGGGACATCAAAAAACAATGAAAATGATTTAACCTCAAATATGGTAAAAATCTCTTCGATGTTTTGACATATCGACATTTGCATCTAGGCTACTGATATGTCAGTAGCAGTGAACGATGATTGTCTACAATGTTCGAACATGAGTAATTAATAAATGTTTATTACAAAAAAAGTTATTTTCATCTCGTGCTTTTATTATAAACAGTTGTACAAGGGCGTACAACATACAAGGTTGGGCAACTAAATGGAATATTCTCTACAGCGTAAATTATAAGTTTTATCAAAAAATGTTAAACATAATAGTTGTTTGGTTATTTTTCCCCAAATTTTCAGAAAATCTAATTTTATATATATAGGAAAATAACAGCATGGCGACTACGACGAATTTTTTTTTAAATGGAAATATGTGACGTATCATATATCATTGGATAGCTCTGTTTCGCGGAATAATCAATAAAGCGCATTTCATTTATTATTAGTAAAGAACAACAAAAAACGGCACTACAGGATGCTAACTTAAATTAAACAAAGTAAACAACAAATTCTAAATAATTCTACCATAAGTTGAACAAATAATGCATTGCTCACACCTGCGCGACCACGCGACTGCGAAGCGGGAGCGGGAATTATTTTCGTTCTACATAAAGTCGAACCAAGAAATTTTATTTCTTGGAATAATTACTAGATTTAAGAAAGTGGTTACTCTGGTGAAGTAAGTAAACAGTCTTCAATGAAGTGTATATTTTTATTCCCGGTAAATATTTTTAGCTACTTAATGTAAGAATTTTAAAGATTTGGCACAAATACGTTTTCTATTGCTAATTAACAAGATAGGTATGTTATATTTACTTACTCGTTCTAAACTGTTGCGTGCGTTACATCAAACTATTCCGTGTTGAAACGTTTATTGTACACTATAAATCACAATACACATCTCCAATAAATCATAAGGCACATCCCCTACGTGTACTTCGTTGTTGTTTTGCGTACTAGGTTAGGCTAGGTTACTGGGTGGCAGAAAATCCACATTGGATAGAGGACGAGCATACCCAGCATCCCCAAAAAGTTATGTCTGTATTGGTATTTTAAATACCCAAATTATTGGTCCACATTTTATAGTCTGCACTTTATGCTGACTGGTCAGTAAGATTAAGACTTGCTGCAACAAAATATTTGTTATTAGTGTGCTTTTTTGTTGCTGTTTTCTAATAGTAAATGGAAAGCTCTTTATTGTTTATTTTGAGTTTTTTAGTAATTTACTTTTGATTTATTATGAGTATGTGGTAAAGTGTTATACGGTTGTAAAGATAAGAAATTGAGCTAAAATGAAGTCATAGTCGCCATGCTTTTATTTTACTATTAAGATATAATTTGATTTTACGAAAATCTGGGAAAAAAATAGTCAAATAACTTTAATGTTTAACATTTTTTGATTAAAATAATAATTTACGTTGTATAGAGAATATTCCATTTAGTTGCCCAACTCTGTATAATGATAGAATACCCAAAATCCAGTAAAATCAATCAATATAATTCAGAATTTGTGGCATTTAGGAATGCAGAAACCTGATTGAAGTCGATGTATTTTGATATGTGGAGACAACAATATTAATAAATTTTGTGATATTCTATTTTTAATAGTAAACTTTGTATCATATGTTAATAGCAACATCAAATTGCAATTGGATCGGCTTCGCGTATTTTTATGAATTCAAAGATATTGGAAAATGTTTGATGTTGTTTTTGATTTTGTAGAGGCAGATAGTGATACCGTATGTAGAATTTTTGTACAATTGTATAAATAGGTCATTCTGATTTAAAAAATAGTTAATTAAATTTTATTTTCTTATTATTTGCGCTAGTTTTTGTTACAATTCGAAAATAAGGACTAATAGGTTAATATGTCAAACGACAGCTGTTTCGTCAAGCTCAAATTGAGTTAAATCGCTGTAATAGTGAGACCGTGGTGTTAAAATACTGGCCTATGTAAAGTTCATGGTTCAAGGTAAATATTTTGGTGTGGAACTTGAAATAAACCAATGTTTCCAATTGAAGAACTTGGCCTTCCTTTTAATGAGGTAGGCCTGTATACCAAAATTTAAGATCAATAACTTCAAAATTACGGCAATTATCGTGTACACAGACAGACAGACAGACGTACAGACGGACGGACATAGTTAAATCGATTCAGTTTTCAACGCTGATCAAAAATATATATACAAGTAAAACTGCTATTTTTTCAAAATTATATGCATTCTCAAAAAATAGCAGTTTTAAAAGCTTGCCCAAAAACCTGTGACGTATACAAACGGAGCATAAACTCGCAGTTTATGATGTATAGATTAGATGTATAGCGGATGAATTGGATTTAATAGAGTCCGTGCAAAAGTCTCAAGGAGCTCCTACACGCAGTGCCAACGGCTCGCCAACGTTGGTGATGCGACGCGCTGCGCGTAGTGCGCGCATTCACTTCGCCAACATTGGCCAACGTTGGTATTGGGCGCAAGGTATTTCTGTGTATCGTAGAAGGCTCGTAGCGTCCCGTAGAGAATTAAAAATGAACAGTGAAGACGATATCATTGCTGTTGTCGCAGCTCCCATTATTTTAAGCAGTGCATTGTTGCTTAGAATTAAAAAAAAAGGAACCCTCGAAAGAGGACACTGTTTAATAAGGTTGTTAAATATTAAACATGTTTTTCAGTCATTATTTATACAGTACGTTCGAAAATATTAAATACATTAAGGACTACAAATATACAGCAATACAGGGAACAAAATTATTTAGTTTTTATATTTGCCACGTGACATTAAAAAAATCCCTATTTATTTTCTTTATGTTTCAAGCAACAAATGCGGAATAAGATGGGATAAGATCTGATCCTGTTAATTTGTGTCGTTTCTTTATATAAATATTTCATTTCAGTCAAATCGATGAATTCATAATTTCGATTTAAAATATAATTTATATAATAAAACTGAAATTATTTATAATAAGATACAAAGAAAAATTGAGAACCCTTACATACACGGAGTTTTAATTATAGATATTAAAACTCCGTGTATGTATATTATGTAGGTATATTTATTATCAACCCAATATTTTTAGTAACAGATATACTTTTTGATATTTTTCTGATAATCAAAATAAGGAAAAGCATCCAGTATAGCTTTTAAACTTTGTTGAATACATTAAATACATCAGATTATTTAAATTTTCCGCTTAAAACTAATCTATAAATTGTTAATTAATAAATAGTTAATTGTTGTTAATTATATAAATGCAACTTTGTTTGATTGTAGTCAAGATTGTAGGGAAGAAGGTTGACCGCAGTCCTTGGGCCCCTAAACCGTATGACTCCCCATCGTGTGTAGATTCATATCCCGCTTCCCTCCAACCCCCTCCCTCACCTTTCCCATCCCACCCTAGCGAATAAGGTTGACCGCAATCCCAGAACCTAAATACCGTATGCCTCCCCATTGTGTGCGAATTCATTTTTAAAATTTTAATGATGACGTCATTTCTGGTAAACCCGGAAGTCATACTAACCTCAAGACCATCCCATAAATTGGCATTTTCTGTCTATTAACACAACGTTCATTCCTTCGGCGTCAAAAACAAAAAATAAACAAACGTACATATGCCGTGGGTCACCCATTATAACGACTTTAATATTGTCTTCGGAATATTATTTTATTGCTTGTTAATTTATTGTAACTGTAAGGTTAATATAATGCTTATAAGAACCATAATTATTGTGAATAAATTTACAAAATATTAAAAAAAGTTTTCATGTTTTTACATTTGGGCAATCAGGCATTTGGGCAAATAATAAATCATCATTGTCCTTAAAGTACGTACAAACATAAATAATGCAGTATATATGATAAAACATAGATAGATAACTAAACTTTTCATCGGTAGTACGTACAATGCTAAAACAGAATGAAATAAAGCGGACAAGGTCGACATATTGGCGATGTGCATTGGCACAGTTGGGTCCCGCTACGCGAAGCACTCCGATGGCCAATGATGGCCCCTATTGGCACTGCGTGTGGGAGCACCTTCTCACAGAGAATCTTAATGTGAGCTTGAAACACGGATGGGTTTTTTTGGCATAAGTGTACGCGCGTTTAGAAACAAAATAAACAAAAATTTGGCTATTTTTTAGACTGGATTCGTATTCAGCACAGTCTATCGAAAACGCCTTTCAATAATATCATAATTTTCAAAGCAAGTTGACAAAGCGCAACCTTTTCTTTCCCAAAACTCTTCACTAAAGTTAGCTAGTAAAGCTAGCTTTTACCTGACATCGCTGATTGAAACTCGACATTGTTTTTAGTTTTTTTGTCTTGATTTACATCAATTTGTGCTGTCAGTTCTCACCGATGAAACCTTCCGCTCACTCTATGCCTATGTCTTAGGATTACGACTGTAAGTTTTTACTTTAATTTTAATGTTGTACTTTATTTTCACTCATTACGTTTGCTCTCCCAATTAGATTTCGCCGACGATGCTATAACTAGCGAAACCGGTCCGAAGTATATCATAAAAACAATTATTGCAATAAAGAGGCTTTTCTTTTTCCGATAATACAATTGCTTGCAATATGGACTTCTCCCTAATCTTCACTAAAAGACTTTGTTAAAATGCCATCCAAAACATAATAGTCTCTGATACAGGTGGTCGTTTTTTCGTTTATAATATTTTATGAACGCAAATTAAACATAAACTCTGCCAAGACAGCAACGTCAAACTTCACACATATGGAGTAGAAGCTCCGGTGATTGAGGTATATGAACTTTATTTTATTACGAAATATGAGTATATGTACTCACAAAGAATATACCACCCATTGCCTTTTATACCTACATAAAAATACTTCACATAAAATCAAAATGTGTTCATGTTTTTTATTTTCATTTTAGAAAAAAAAATCAAATCAAAATGATACCCACAGAATTTTTAATAGTCATTACATACCTTTTCTTTTGTAAATAACCTCCTGGACAGTTTAGGTTAGCCCTAAAAGATGCTTCGGCCTAAATACCGAACCCTATTTCGATATTTCGAGAGAGCCGGTTTTCGAGGAGTCGGGCACGTCGCAATTTAGGAAATATTCGCCGGTACCTCGCGTCAAAGTCAGTCGTGGGACTGGCAACGTCGCTCCAGGGAAACTGGCAAGTATTTAATGAGTTAAGTGAATGCCTGCGTCGCCTTCTATTTGCATGTCACTCGTGCAGAAATGAACAGTTTCCAACGGCGGAGGCGTTCTCGCCCCGATCGGGTGAGAATTTTCTGACGCCAGGACCTCCAGGACGCCTCTACGAGTCTACACACCAGACCAGAGCAAGCAGGCAAGGCCAGGAGGAAGATTTATGGGGGGCGCGGGGCTGAACGCTTGTAGAGGGATGTTTAGAGCTGCTCGCTTACCGCATAAATCGTTCTTTACGAGTCTGTTGATATGTATTATACCACTGTTAAACGCTTACCGCCGAACCGGTCTGCACCCCCCTTCATTCACTTAATATTTTGTCAAATTAATAAGCGATCCAGATAAATTTATGACCTTTTAATTGGTACCGCCGCCGTGTGTCTGCCGGAGAGGATGGAAAGTATTAGTTTCACGCTGCTCCTTGACAAATTGTTGTTGATTTTTTTTCTTTTATTAATTCATGCACACAGAAAAGTAAATACTTCACTCAAAGCAATATGCTTTCATCCAAGTAAATGATTAGTTTGCTATAGCCGCAAGTAGATATTTTCTCAAGTTAAGAATAAAGAGATATTGTTGGATTGAAATGATCATATGCTTGTATATCTGAGAAAATATTTTCTTGCAATGAGTATAGATATTATTCATTCAAGAAAACTATTCTCACGTTGAGAATAATGGAATTTTCTTAAAGTGAATATATATGCTTGACAATGAGAAAATATTTTCTTGAAATGTGTATAGATATTATTAGTTCAAGAACATGATCATAATGTATTGAATAGAAATTACTGTTTTAGTTTTTTTTTAAAAGGTAGGGAATTGTGTGAAATAAATAGACAATAACTTAGCGAATGATATTTGTTTTATTGTATGAAATGTCTTTGCTTAATTACATATATACTTACCTATTTATAAATTATCACTACCTACAATATCAAGGCATGGAAAAAAACACCATATTCTATTAGACATCCAATTGTTTCCATTATATTACACAAGTAAGTTTTCTGTGGCATGTATGTTGATTTGGTGACCACTATATGGCTAGGCAAAATTTACGTACCGTGTGCGTCACAAGTCACAACTACGAACTGCGTCGCAAATACGTTGAACATAAGTACTGTAGGCTATTCACGCAAAATTAAAAATATATACTTTCATAATATTATAGATCGCGTAGTTATTGCGTACAGTACCTACAAAATTAGTACTAACATATTGAACTCTTCCCGGACAATACTCGGTAGTCAGCGAACACGACGCCATAGCAGACCCCAACTAATTGAAGGCAAAGGCCGATGCGAAAAATCTTAAATCTCGGCAACGTTCGTGCACGTTTGAGTGTAAATGCGCAAGCGCGTTGCAAGCAATGGCTTACTTGATTCAAGATATTGATCAACTACTTGAATTGAGAATTTAAACTACTTGGTTTGAAAATTATATACTTAACCGAAACTAATAACTCTGAAATTGGAATATTCTTGAATTGTGAGAACAAGAAATTCTTAAATGAAAGAATTTGTTTCAAACCAAGTAAATATTAACTTTCATCTAAAGCAATAACCGCAAGTAAATAATTTTCTCACGTTTTGAGAATATACTTCGCTGTGTGTGGGTATCTATTTACTCATTTGTTTTGAAGTTGTTGAAGACACGTTAGTTGGAGTTCATGGCTTTTGGAAGGCAGTAAAATTTGCTGGTTTTGTCGTTGTTGCTATAAATTTCGATGTTCCATAGCTTTGAATTCTGCCTACTTAGAGAAAAAGACAACTTTCGACTATTTACATGTCTACACATACTACTTACGAAAAATATAATGCAACTTAAAATTATCCTGGACAGTTTAGCTACGCAGATGGTGATTCTTTGTATATTTATATCTACATGCTTATTGTAACATGTTAAAGATTAAACCGTTAACGATTTACTGAAGATTTCAACCTTTATGGTAAGAAATTAAAAGATCTATAAACTTTAATCTAATCTCACTGTTGTCAGACCATAAGGAACCGAGATAATGTACGCGGTCTTAAATATTTTTCGAAAGCGTTTTTGCAATATTTTCCGTCCTTTTGTCTGACCACAGTGTTAGGATAAAACTGCTATGTTTTCTAGTCCACTATAATAAATGTAAGCATCACCCACAAACATATAGTCAAAAGTTGGCGTTCTCGGTGTATATTTGTCAGAAGAAAACAGTCTTTTTTATATTCTTGACTTTACCCTTTGCAAGCATTTTCTAACTAATTATTTAACATAATTGTGCATATCATAGTCAAAGTGCCAATATGCTTTTTGTTCCAAAACGTCTTTTTTATATTTACCTTCATCATTTCTTTGCCAACTTTTAATTTCTTGTGCAACGGTTTGTGCAAACATAAGTCCACTATATAAGTCACTATATTTTTCGGGATATGTCTTTGACATTCGCCTTTTACAGCAACTTATAATCATACTTCTGCATGATATCCACAGTCTCTTATCGTCTTTTACTGACTCTGCCATTACTCACCAGGTATATTAGACAAGTTAACAAGCTTCGAGACCTTTGCAAATCCTTCACAAGATTTTCTTATTAGTGCATTCTGGCCAAAAAATAATACTCATTTGGGTTTGGATATAATTATTCAAATGGCCCTCCATAACGCCGTCACTGTATCCTTTACTACCGTAGATTTGAAAATATACACCCGGAGAACAAAAAACCGGCCACATAATATTTTGCTTAATTTTGATTTTTAATAACTTTAGTAATTAATAATGGATATAGGTCGTGTTTTCAAAATATTGTAAACACATCAATCGAGATTATTACCCAACTTTGCTATTTTGAAAAAGATATTCGTAGAACTTATTATACCGGGAGAATCAGCACGATGTTTTGGTGGCTTCCTCTATGGTGTAATTAAGCAACTTGGTCAGATTCTCAAAAACACTGCTAGAAAGTCGTATCAATTTCTTATATTTTGATTTTTGATTCATCCCAATATCTGAGTATGACATGACATGAAATTTAGACATTTTGTGTTCAAAGGCAAATAAGTATTGATTCTTTCCAATATCTGAACAGTAAACTTGGTTAGTTAAAGAGAAACTTAATAAAGTCAGCTTTCTCCATAGATAACCCCCTAAGAAGTAACTGTTTTTGGTAAATTGGTTTTTGCAGCAATTATAGACACATGACAACTTAAATATTTTTCGATATTTGTAATTCTTTGTAAATAGTGTACTACAAACAATAAAATGCTGAAGAAGCTTTAAAAATACAGAAAGAAAGCAAATATTATTATAGTATTTTTTTATTAGTTGTGCATCTTCACAAATATTCAGCGATTCTTTTTGCAATAGAGTACTTAAGAATCCGAGCAATCCCCTTAATTGCTATGCAGGGTATCGCAAAGTTAGATCACCAGAGCAAAATGTTGGTTATCCTGGAATAATTTGTCAAATTCATGTTAAATTTGTTGAAGATGTGCTGAAAAAATAATCAAAATTGGTTAAAGATCACTAAAGATATGGGTGGTTAGAGCTAAAATTGCAAACTTTTGTTTGAAAACCTATATCTAAAGCTATACAAACATTTATTCATAGCGATGAATCAAAAATTGGGCTTGTAAAAATTGTCTTGACGAATTTATTTACAATGTTCTGAAAAAATCATATTAATTTATCAAATATGAGACAAGTTATTTAACATCAATTTTTATCCATCAAGAAGCGAGATGGGTATGTATATATAAGACAGTTTTTAACATTGTAAACAACGCGCCCCCAAGTTGGTCAAATTTAAGCTACATGTTTTTGTTTTTTATTATAAAATACGATGTGTATTATATTATGTTTCAAATACTTTGAAGCGGCAGGAAACACTCAACATATCATACGTTGCTGGTTGCTGTTTTTCTTTTTGTCATTTTCAGGTCCAAATATTCCTAATAATTTCTTAGTAACGTTCAATAAATAATAAATAAATAAATCTTTATTTGCCATATGATCATGCGAGATATAGACAATAGTCAAAAATACATAGGTAGCAATAAAAACGTGCAAGTGCAAGATAAATATAAAACAGAAATCCACACACAGTCATAACAAAACACAACGTATACGCTCTTGCAATCAATCAAACAGAGAGCTAAACAGAGTTGTTCGCAGACAGATATTCCTCTATGGAGTAGAAAGAATGGGCACCAGGTACTTTTTTAGTTCTCTTTTAAATACCATCCCCGTTTTAGTTGATATAACGGTAGGCAGGGCATTAAATGACTTAACGATCATATAACCCGGTCCAGCTTCGAAGGCTGATAATGTATGTCGCGGAATTGCAAGTCGCGACGCCCCTCGAGAGTCATAGACGTCGATATAGCGCTGTTTTTCTGAAAAACATTCACGTTTCGTATATAATAGCATAATAGTCGATATATATACAAACAAGGAACCGTTAATATACCGTGTTCCCTGTAATACGGCCTACATGGCTCCCGGTAGCCCAGTTGCAGCATACATCTTATTATTCGCTTCTGCAGCCGAAACAGGGAAATTGCATCGCTTGACGAGCCCCACAAAATGATCCCATATGCCAGCACAGACTCTACACAAGAAAAATAATAAGTTTTTAGAGTGTCAATGGGAACAATATTTCTCAATTTATAAAAGGAAAAGTATCTACTGTTTAACTTCTTGACTGTAGAG
The DNA here is from genome assembly GCA_963966075.1 of Aphodius sticticus. NCBI lineage: Eukaryota > Metazoa > Arthropoda > Insecta > Coleoptera > Scarabaeidae > Aphodius > Aphodius sticticus. The sequence continues at coordinate 7,527,864 of OZ014513.1, forward strand.
CTGATGTGGCTATCCCATCTTAAATTACTCTGCACATGGACACCGAGGAACTTAATGGAAGAATTTAGCGGTATCGAAACGCCCGATTGCCTGACCAATATTGATTCCTGGGTCACACCCAGAGAAAACTGAAGTAATGCAGTTTTTGAATGATTTAAGAGCATGCCATTTTGATCACACCAGTGAATCATCGAGTCAACCGCTTCCGCCACCAGTGCAGAGAGTCTCGCAAAATCCTCATGCGATACCACCACACTGGTATCGTCAGCAAACTGAAAAAGATGCCCAACTCTCATATGTCTCTGTAAATCGTTCATATAAATCAGAAATAGCAGTTCATTGTCGCCCAATCAATAGAAAGCATGATATTGTTAAGAAGTCCTAATTTGGTAATCTTTGACATGAATAGTTCGCGAATCAGCGACGATATTATTGATGGGAACTTTTTGCATGTTATTTGTGATAGTTGTCGTTGAAGTTAGGATATTAATTGCGTAATCCCTTGAATACCACCTTGTATAATTAGAATAAATTTGGGGTTGGACAAAATTTTTTGAATTTAGACACTGCTTTTATAAGAGTAACAGTTTCTGGACAATTTCATAAAAACAAGCGCATAATGCTAACGAAATGGATATTTAATTAAAGCAAATTCATATAATGCTAACCAACTATAGCAGAGAAAGAATTTTGGTCGATTCATGTAAATCGTAAAATTTCTACCAGTGCGTGTAGTGAAATGGTTATTAATAATATTCAAAAACAAACAAACACATATCGTTATCACTAATTATTATACTGTTGACAATGTACATAGGCTCGATAGATATATTTTTTCGCCAGTGATATCTGTAATATTATCTATGTTATAAATTTGAAAACCGTGGTCAAAATGTTGGAAAAGTAATTTAAGAAAACACCTGCGCAGCGAAAATTCATCGATACATTGAAGTACAAGAAAAAACCTGTCTCGGTTTGCAATACCGGCCTGATCGCATAGTTGAGTCCGCCGCGCCGCGATGTGTTGACAACATTGAAACAATTAGGTTATGTATTAAATCCAACGGACTTCTGTGTTTGTGATTCTGTGAATTCGTGTAAGTAGTGCCGTTGTTAGACTGTCTACCAACGATTAGATGTAATGCCACTAATGACGTATGTATCAAAGCTGTAGTTTATCGGTGAGTTTACATTTTGTTATAATTCACTGCGATTGTCTCCAAATATGCAAACGGAGTAAAGTCCTACTGCTATACGTACGCTTTGTGGTATACCTCGATGTAATATTATGTGCATTACGATTTCCTAGTTTTGTCGTTTCTGTAGATCATCATGATCAGTAACAATTGGCAAAGCTAGATAAATATGACCCCGAAAGATGATCCCGCTTTCCTTCATTACGTAAGTCCACCTACACTTTATACGTACGATGTTTTGCTTTCCATCCTTGATATTTCTTGATAACTTTGGTGTGAAGATCGCGCTATGTTGACAAACATCACGTTGCGTTTGAGGGATAACTTCAAAAATCACTGGTGGAATACGATTTTGAGTTTGCTCATGTACATATAGTCCATTCAAATCGTTTCCGAGGGTGCCTGTTTTTTTTTCTTTCATTCTATATGTTTTTTTGGGGTGCTGAATCCGAATTTCAACTTTGCTACTTCCCACGGATAAGGCTTCACAACGAAAATCGCAAAAACCTCAAAATCTTCGACTTTTCTTCAGTTTCTTGCCAAAAAGTCATAAAACTATGCACTTCTAATTCTAAATCTAATACAAGACTTCTATATTTTTTTTCCTGGCCAAAATACCATTTGACTGGACTAATAATTAATTTAATAATAACTGGTCGATAAATTTGAATTTGTTGTCGGTATCTTTAACCTTATAACCTTAATTAATTTTTTTTGTTAATTTGAATCTACTGATGGCCACAAAATGGTTGGCAGTGGTCGTATTTTTCGTAATTCTTAATTAAAAAAAATAATTCCACATTTTAATACAAATGTTGGTGTTGGTAATAAATAAATTTATTTATAATTAATGTTAGTTTATCTAACATAAGACACAAACAAATATTTTTTTACGCCGGTTTAAAAAATTATGACTAAAGTATAGGTACTCATGAACAATTAATAACTTTGGAGCCACTTCACTGACGTTCATGATTTGTTCTTCACATTATAAAGAACATCATAAGAATTGGAAATGATAATACAATTTTCAAAAAAATAAATAAAAACACGGTTAATTATACAGGGTTATATATATCAGGGTTTCAAGAACTCTCTTACAAACATTTATCTATTCTCATTAATTTGTTTTCTGATTCATCCCCAATATCTGAATATCTGTAGAAATAAGACAGTTTCTAGTAGGGATAGGTGGCTTTTTATTTAAATGCTACTTTAGAGAATAAGTCTAGGAATCCTGTGATGTTTGGAAAGAAATGTTGGCCAAATATCCCATTGTTTCGATGTCAAACATCGTTTTTAAAAGAGTCCTAATTTGGTAATCTTTGATCGTGAATAATTCGCGACGTACCCAGTATATCGATGGGGATGTTTTGCTTGTTATTTGTAATAGTTTGAACTTTTCCGAAGTGAAGTCATATGTTACTATATCAATTAACGCTAGCAGATTTTTTTTTGTAAATATTTTGGTATACATGTGATTTATTGCGATTCTGAATATGTAGACGTGGCAATTTCCCAATTCAATTTACATACAACTAGCGCCCCCTGTCACTCAAGTGAGCTGAATATTTTACCACCAGAACCGAGAGAGATGCCAGAAAAGTGCCAACACAGAGTTCCCTAATATTTACAAACGTTATTTCAATACCGACACGTTCCTTAATACTAAAAATAAACACATTATATGAGTCAAAATAATCCTTAATTTATTCAATACCCACAAGGAGGAAGTCCTATTAAACCATGTTTATTAATTTAACCTTTTTCTGGTGTAATTCTAAAAGGTTCGATTCTACGAAGTAACCAACTTACGAGAAATGTCCAATTTACGGGTGATTGATGACTGTCTATAATTTATTTCATCAAAATCCGACAAAAACCACGGTTAAGCGTCGTTATAATTGTTTCAGATAAGAAATATTCCTAGAAAAGTTATCGTTGTTGTCTTGCGCGTCCACTAAAAACGTGTTTCGATTTATAATTTCTTTCCTCGCGATTTCCGAGAATAATTATCTCCGAGGTGCGTACGTTGGAAGAAATTGAAGAAACGATGACAAGAACAACGTCATTTACACGATTCATTACGTATAGTTGAGCGAACGAGCCACACTCTGTATTCGTTCGAACTTCTGTCGCGCTTCGTTGACCGAAGAGCAACCGTTTTTTGCTAGGCCCGGGGAATGCTGGAACTGAACTGAAACTAATTAAAAGTCACCGTACCGATCTAGTATCCAGTTGGCGGGGCATCACTCAAGGGTCCGCACCAGCACTACCGACCCCTAAAACGCATCAGGAAGTTTAATTATCGTGGTCAAGATATCAGTAAAGTAAGCAACATTTGTGAACGAATTTCCTCAGAGTTTTGAGCTGCACTGATTTTCAAATGCTTCTTCTGTGATGAGCAGTGGCCGGACAAAAATGTATGTCTCGCAGTGCTAGAAGTCGCCCAGCTATGAGTGAGCGTAGCGGGCACGCATGAGTCAATGACGACTTATGCGGTCGATTGGATTGATATCCATAGGCGCGAAGCGCCTGGCGGTCGGTAGTAAACCGAGTAAATTTAATATTAAATGTTTGTCGTAACTGTATTATGCAACACGTGCCCACTGAAATATTTTATTCATTTCTTGGATATGCATTGAACGATTGTATTACTGCATATTATTCTAAATTATCTTCAGTAAAATTATTTCCCTTAGATGATAAAATATCTTTAAACCTTGAAAATGATCTTTCTACATCGCAGCTAGTCACAGGCGCAAAAGAATAAACCAACACCAAATTGGAATATTTTTGAGAAATTCCTTCATCCGTAAATGAATTCGTAGAGATTTGTTTTAAAATATTAAAATCCGGATTTCTATGTACTACCGCATCAATTTTTTTTTGTAATTTTTTACTGATTGGTGCTTCAATGCTTCGTAACCTTTCGTACAGAGATTCAATCCTTTGAAAACTGCTTGCAAGTTCAACATTTTGTTGTTCTAGAAACTTTATGGTTGGCAATACTTGCGCAAAATTTGTATCAATAAATTTTAATTGTTCATGCAAATCTTGTAATGATAGTACTTTTTTGCAGTCTTTAATACTAACTGCTTCATCAGGCAAATTTAAGACGAAGGGTTTGATGATATCAGAGTTTCTTGCATACAAAATTGCCGCTTCTAACCATGTACCCCATCTCGTAATAACTGGTTGTGGTGGCAAAGGTAGATTAGGGTACTTTTCCTTGTAAAGAGATAATCTGGAAGGAGCTTTCAATAAATTTTTTTTGCAAGTGCTTATTAGCGTATTCACGTCTGGAAATTCTGCCCGAATAAATTCACAAATTCTATGAATAGCGTGTGCAAAACATGTCAAATGAAGAATATTTGAAAAATGTTGTTTAAATAATTTTCCAACTTTTAACATAATCGCAGCAGCGTCAGAAACAAACAGTAATACTTTGGTAGCGTCTGTGATTCCTACTTTTTTTTATGGCGTCATTTACTATTGTACATATCTCTTCAGCTTTGACGGTACAGCGAAACTGAGTAGATATTAAATAGGGTTTATACAAGTCTTGCGGATCCAACAATCCGACAACGACGTTGACCACACATCTACCCTTCATATCCGTAGTTTCATCTGCAGAAACCCAAATATATTTATCGGAGAGTTTTGACTTTACTTTAGAAATTGTTTTGTCATATTGCCCTTGTACGTAATATTTTCTAATTGTGGATTCATCGGGTAAGTCTCGTCCAGTATACTTCGTGATAAATTTTTTAAAAACGGGATTATTAATTTTTGTGAAAGGTATATTAGCAGAAATAAATGTTTCACATAACTCATCAAAAAAGTTTTTAGTTGACGTTCCTGATCATTTTCCATGTGTTTTTTTTGTTTTTACATGAGCCCGAAGCCATTGTTTACTACGAATAATTAAATTTCGTGAGCAGAAATTTTTTTCTTAACAAACGTGAAAGTATTGCCAAACTCAGCTAGCAAACGATTCATTGCAGGATTTTCAAACTAAGTACAACTATAAAATAAAAATATAATTCAACTCTAAGTATAAAACAGAAGAACAAATTCGAAATGGAAAATAAAAACAGATATTCACACAAAATTTCAAGAAACAACACAATTGAAAGAAACTGCTCAAATTATCTATCGACGAAACGGAAATTTAAACAAGGCAAGCAATTGTACTCGATCAACGCCAAAGCAGGTGTAGTGGTATGTACACCATGAGCCGAAGCCAGACCGGCTAGCCGCGGCCCCACCAGCACGTGTCCCATGCACGACACTGGAAAATATACATTTTTGTCCGGCCACTGGTGATGAGTTTACAAATGATCCCACACTCATGAATGTAGTTTGAAGATCTCTTCATATTTGATTGATGAATTCGTTCCAAGAATAAGCATACAAACACTTCGAAATAAACAAAGCACTCAATCGTTAAAATCACTGCTGACGAACCAAAGTGTGATATCAATTCGGTTGTATTCTTCTTCTTCCTGCTACCTGTACAACTTGTAACTTGTTAGAAACATGACAGCGAGTGAATACAGAGTTGATGATCCCTGATTGGCACCTGAAAGTCGACTCTCACGGTTATCGTACCGCTCGTTAGGTGGTCAGTATAGTACCTCTCTACTACCTTACTAAACAATAAAAAGGTGGTTATGTTCATGTGGATATATTGGATCAGGATTAAGCACATCTTATGCAGTGTACCTTCAAAACTAAGGTTCCCAGGAGACGAAAAAGAGGACAAAAAGCCTCACTTTCCAAATCGCATGGTTTGATTAGTCGCAAAAAAATCCTTTATAACGAAAATATTCCATGATGTAACGTTTACAGATCTACATGTAACAAATCTACAAATAACAAGTATGTTACAGATGTTTCAAAATAAGAAGATTGTACCACTACCTCTGCTTTAGAATACATTGGCAGGACACCACGTGACACCCTCTTCTTATTTTGAAATAACTCTACCTCTACCTCTACATCATCAACTCTTTGCGTTTGTACCGTTTTTAGTAAAAATTTCCTAAGTTAAAGAATCAATTTGAATCGATAACTTATTAGTTTCTTCTTTAGTTTTGTCCTAGAAGATCTGGTTTGTCCGTTATATCTTGGTAAAATTACAAGAAACGGATATTTTGACAATTTGATGTATTTGTTCAAAATTGTGAATGTTTATGACTGGGTATTGCGCATAAAAAATGCACCTAGTATTCCCCGACATCAAAAAGTTTCCTCAGGAAACCCTGGATTACACTGTTCGTTTTATAATTGCAGTTTTAACTGCTATGAACCCAAATAAAAACCAATGAATACTTAATCAACTCTTAAAACAAATTGGCATATTAGGGAGATTGGGAGCCTCCTTTAACACCTTTTAACTTCAATTTTACTTCAAATAACTGTTACTAAGCAGTCAATTTGATACATGATGAATGGCGTGAATAAAAGCCTCATGGGTTATGTACGTTTTGTTTTGTATATTTTGTTTCGCAAAACCCAACAGATTTTTTTTATTCACACTACTCATCATATACGTATTTGCTTAATGGATTGCAACTTTAATTTGATAAATGGCAACGGTTGTAAAAGACTATAATATGTTCCCACATAGTTGTTATGTTGCGGACATTATAGTTATAGGCAAATTCCTTTACATGTTGTGGAACTGTCACAAATGTTGTGACCCCAAATTTCACGAATTCTGGATAACTGCGTAAAAATTATTTATTTTACCACTTTAGCAATATCTCACAGTCACGCAAATGTTACAGAACACGTGTCCATGTATACAAATTTGTAGTTAGAACTATGAACTTGCAGTACATATTAATTTGTGTTACGGAGTCATTACAAGTGAAACATTTTTACCTACCATTGCAGAATTAGTAGTGTTTGTGTTTAGGGACGGACTACGGAAAGAGGGTTTGAATGTTAAGAGGTCTTTTTTGAGGTTTTTTTGTTTTTGGATGATTCTAGTAGATAATAGTAGACTCTTTGGAATGAAATCAAACTCGGTTTGGTAGCTATCTTATCGACTAAGTTATTTGCCCCTAAAGTTAGAGTAACATGGACTACATAATGGAAGCTGATGTGTCAAGACGTCGATTTGATGTTTTCCATTATTTTATGAGAAAAACGTGTAGATTTTCAATAAACCCAATCCAACACCAGTTTGGCAGTTATTTTACTGGCTTTAGCGAGTTATTTACGTCTAAGGTAAAAAAATATCAATGCAAAATTCTGAAGTTCCCCAGATAAACCTTACACTGCAAACAAGCAATTCATTAAGGCGAACAATTCGCCTTTCCTTCTGTTTTATTGTTTTTTTTGACAAACGATCTTATTACATAATGTTGGACATTAGACATTTTTTCATCACCTAGTGGTCAGTACTATGCCCAACACAATGTCCATAGCCATTTTCAATTTGAACTATAACAGAGACTAAAATTCTGCACATTTTTGACGTCATGTTCTGCTCGCCTATTCTAGCCCAAACTGGTTTCATGGCGTCAGCATGGATTGTGCTTATTGTGCAAATTTTTCTTTTGATTCCCCATCAATTTCTGAATCTAACAGCGATTTCCACAACTTTTAATTTTGCAGTTACTTTTTTTGAGAACCATCTTTGTTTTTCTGAGAGTTATGTTGGCATCTGTTTTGCAAATCGCAAGATAATAAAACAGAAGTATCCTTATATAATAATTGTGACTTTTATCCGAAAATTTTACATTAAAGAGAGAACTTTTTTCGATGGATAATTCTGAAGATGTTGATTGTGTGCATAAAAATCGATATTGGCAGAAATAGCGGTCCTTTTCTCCGTATACACCAGTTTTATCTTTAAATAACACAATGCATTCAATTCTTAAGTTTGCACTCCTGCTCAACGTTCCTTTCCAGACAGGCAGACTCTCATCAATGGGACTTGTTTGGAAACATTTCTTGTACAGATTAAGCAAATTCTCTTAATTGTATGAGGGGTTTTCTCGATCATGCAGTGTCAGAAAAATGGCAAAACCTCATTAACAATAAAACCATTTCATTTTTTCATCATTCCACTGAAAATTATTTATGTTTGGTAAAGGTTCATTTTGATGATTTTCTGAGATAAGACACGAAAGTGGGCTTACTACAATGTATACTAAAATTTTCTCTAAAACCTTAACTTTCCTTTTCCTTAACATTCTAAATATTTCCTCACTATAACAGCACTCTGCTGACGTAAATAACCTTTTCCGTCGATCGTTTATTTATGAGTCAGTTTAGTGAATAGGAAATCGTTTATTAAACAGCTCTATAAATCCACGATTTCTATTAATGCATGATTTGTTATAGCCAATCAAACGACGTAATTATAGCCAATCGAACATATGTGAAATGAAACCTTCCAATCAAAATATTCCGCCCTCTAGAACTGTCAGTGTCAAATTACATAAATTGTCATATAACCTAAAAAGATATCGGCAAAGAAAAATCTATGTAGACGACGCCAGAAGAGATATCGACAATTAATGCACTCGCTTAAGCTCGTGGGTTAAACAGTCTCGATCATTAATCGCCCTTTTTAATATACTGTTTGTTAAATACCTATTTTTCTAATTCAAATTTATAATTGTCTTATTAGCGATAGATTTATTTTTGGGCAAACAATTAAACACAACATCGGTTATCTCCAACTCACTCAAAGGTGGGGGAAAGTGAATTTTTCGGCCGTAAATTTACAGTTACATCATCCAGGGCACGTATTATAATCGACGCCGATGTTCCAATTTTCCAGTTTTTTCTCCCTGTCGATAGTGCATCAAATGCAAATTGGCCTTTTCACTCACCGGCAAATTGTTGCACCGGGAGCAATTGCACCGGCAATTTTTATGCACTTTGTAAGTGCAGGCGACGAGTTATCGCGCCCGGATCTGTTTTAATATTAATGAAGAGTAATACCGCGAGATTCATGCGGAGATAGTGTCCATCTAGCACTTGGCTATGCACCCTGGGTAATTCGGCCCAATTACATGCCATAACCGGCGATACCGTGAGCGGCCATAACTATTTTCAGCGTGCATTTTTAAGTAGACTCCGGTGCAAATTATCGCTCACACGTAACAACTTTATCCGATCCGACCTTTCTTACACTACCTACTTGTTGAGGATATATTTATGTTCAAAACTTGGCTATATTTAGAAGAATATCATTGTATGGCAAAAGAAGCTTACGTCAGAAGAATAAATGACCAAATGTATGCCATTAGACAAAGAGAACGATGAAGGAGATAGCTTTGAGGACACCACATTATAAGAAAATGAGACATAGAAAACTGAAAGAAAAGGACGATGAAATGTTATGGACACAAATAACACAGCTGTACAATTTTCAAATACGGTAGAATATTGTTGTATTTCTGTTGAAAGTAATTTCTTGTGTTTATAATGAAGGCAATTTGGAAAGTATTATTATTCGTAATTCCAGTTCAATTCCAAGTCTGAACATGTGACCAAAACTAGAACAAATAATAGCTTAGCCCAATCTACAGCTTGTAGATTAGGTCATGGTTTACACCCACGTAAGAGTCTTTTTTAAACTTCCAAATTCATTATTTTTCTAAATGGAACACACATCGGTCAACTTGATATTTTAATATCTCAGAGGCATTATATGTTTAATTTCTGAAAAAAGGAATAAATATATATTGAAAAACTTAAATAGGTGTATAAGGTAGGGTTACACACTGTTGCAGTGAGATGTGAAGAAAATAATAATAATTATTAAGTAAATATCCATACAATTCCTGCGGTTTGCCAGAAAAACATGTATGACACGATAAAAGTTTTCCCAGTTTTCCCGGTACAAAAAAATGTGTAGTATACAAATAAAATAACTACCAAACGCGTCGGGACTTTACACGACTTTATTGGGACGTCGGGACAACTAGGCCAATATCGGTGATAGTCCCGATATATCGGGACGGATGGCAACCCTAATCATGACACACGCCAATAATTATAATGACACTAGCGTTGTATAATAATAACAGTTCGTTCAAATAATGACTTCATTATTTGAACGAACTGTCATCATTATCCAACGCTAGTGTCACAGTCTGTCAAAACCTACGTGGATGACAATTATGTGACAGTTCGCCTCGCCATCATTGACAAATACATTTAAAATATTTGATATATAATATAATTTATGTGTCGTAGATAAACCATCGTCTTCGACTCGCACACAACGGATATAAATCGCTCACATGTTCAACTTCATTCTCGCGATTAGTATCCTTGGTTATGTGCTCGTCAATAAATATAATCCCATATAATCTCTATCATGATTCATGACACACGCCAGTGATTATGGTAATAGTGTAATAAGTGCTGTCAAAATATAATAATGACAGTTCCTTTAAATAAAGTTCACTTTATCCAAAGGAACTGTCAACGCCTACGTGGTTGTTAATTAATTGACATCACCATTGACGAATACATTTAAAATATTTGATATAAAATGGAATTTATGAATCATAGATGAAACGTCGTATTTGACTAGCACATAACGGATATAAATCGCTCGTATGTTTGCACGCTAATAAGTTCCCAAATTATATGAGTTATATATTAAACATACAATATTTAGCAACATGCATACGATACTCAGCAAAAGGAAAACTTTAGTTTACGAAAATTTTACAAATACCTCCACAAAAAACTCATTTTATTACAAAGAATATGACTTTTATGTTGATTTCGTATTTTATGGGATTGTTAAATCTTAAAAAAAAACAAATTATTTTTGAATATTTATAAAAACGCATTTACTTTTAAAAAAATCAGATAACATTTATGGTGTAGTTAGAGTATTAGTATGAATAGTATGATGTGGGGTGGAAATCGATTTGTCTTAACACAGGTTTATAAACATAACGTTTAATTAGTCCAAATTTTAACTTTTTGTTACATTTTTCTTTCAAATATACATATATAGAAGTAATTATCATAGAAATAATTACTATAAACTTAAAAAATAGTCCTGTCTGTCACAGACAAGTATAGACCAACAAACGATACAGACACACTCAATAGTGCATACAATTTCAAAATTATTTTCATACACCGTGTAGTTTTAAACAGTTTTTTAACATGTCTCACTATACATAATTTTATATCATCAACTATCAACGAGATATTATTGTTTTCGAAAATAAAAAGCAAAAGTTGTATGATTGAAACGTTCATGCTCAGCTCATCTTAATATCGATAAGAATTTAAATTATAATAAATATAATAATAAAATATAATTGCAACGATTCTTTCTGAAAAATACCGACAGTTTATTACTGATAGTTTCTACGAGAACAGAGAACTAACAATAGTATTAACGTTTTTCTCATGTAACGTGCGATTGTGTTAATTTTATCCTTACATGTAACAAAGTACAATTCGTTATAGGTACTTATAATTCGTTATACTGTAGTTCTGGAATATCCAGTTCCACTAGGACAGACAGAAGTTAGTATCTCAGACAAAAACGCAACGAAAACACTGTAAAAAACCGAAAAAGAACCGAAGGGCACATAAATTGTAATGCATGGCTCGCATGGGAGACGGGCGTACGGCACATCGCTCATTTCATGGATGCTGTATGCCGTCGTTTGGTAACGTGGGTGCCCCGCCGAAGCCGGCCGATCTCGGTAGCGGCTGGATTGCCTATTAGATTTTTCAGACGGTCGGTGCATCTGATCTCGGCTCGTACCGGTGTTCCGGCCCATAAACTCTCACTTATGTTTCTATTAAGAGGCGCGTCCGCTCGCTTCTTTTTTACGCTACCGCTAGCCGAAGACGACCACGACGACTGCTTTTGAAATATCGGAACACCCTGTGCCAAACCAAACAACGAGCCGTACAAACTTCTGCGTACTGCGCGAGAGAAGCCACATTTTGACGGTCGGTTATTTCAGATGATGGCCGAGAATGGCGAGGACAGCATGAAAGATGGTCCACAATCGAAAGCCTGCTTTTGGCGGCGACTGTATAATTAGTCTGCTGATAGAGAATGCATAAGTGTTAGATTATTGTAGTTTTCGGTGATTGAGTTGGTGGATGAAAGGCAGAAACGTTTTACATACGTTTTATCTGTAGAGCAGGCTTCACAGAAGAGATTCTCAACCGGGGTCCGCGAAAAATAGTAGCAACTAGCAGTACCGGTTCATGGATATATAATAGTCATTGTAGTCGAAGTAGGCCAGAATATCAAATGTGCAGATTTCTGATTGCTGTTCGTGTCTTGACGATTGCTGCTCGTGTCTTGTCAGACCATGTATGTAAAAAGCATTTAATCAGAATGACTTTTACTTTCTTAAAAAATGTGGAATAAAGTACACCTTGTGTAATACCTTTTTTTTTTTGTTGGGGTTCCCCCGAGTTCCAACCCTATATCAGCGGTTCCACAAGGCTAAAAGGGTTGAGAAACTGCTACGGACCCCATGAATCGATAGATTGCCGAAGCCGGTTGATCGCCAAGATCGTGAGATCGCCAAAGCCGGTAGATCGCCAAAATCGACAATCTACCCATAATCATAAAATAAAAATATTCGAATATAATTTCACTTTTCACAAATTTTAACCAAAATAATCGATAATTGTTGTAGCCTTTTCTCCCTTAATAAATCAAATTATAAATACTCTTACGTTAAATGTATGCACACTTATGTGTGGGGATCAGTAAATATTTACGATTTCGAATGGTTGGATAGCACTATGGAACTTATGATAATAAATTCATAACGTCTCAATAGAGGCCCCATCATGACGCCGCCCCGGTGCCGGCGCCCGTCCCGACGCAACCACTGACGAAGATGGATCACCCGACATCGCTGGACAAGATCAATTGAATTTCTTTCCGCCTAGAGCCCGATATACCATCCGCAACCCTGCCATCTACATCCGAATAAAATTACACGCCGAAATGATAACTCTTCCATTACCATTGTGGATTTTCTCTCGTCTTCTGTTGTTCTGATGATGACTAAGAAAAGATGTCACCCATATTTTGGTTATAAACAATCCAATATAGAAGAAAATATAGAAAGTGTTGTTTAATTTATTGCCTCAGAAAATCTGTTGTTTCAATACAGGCAATGAAATATTTACTTGTTTTTATAAATATATACTTGTTTGGTTGAAAATTCGAATCAAACAATGTATGTCTCTGCTACAAATGATATATGACGGACATAGCGTAATAATTAAACTGCTGTAAAGAAAAATTGTGAATAGGTGTGATGTACTTACATATCTAAAGAAATTATTCTTTATATTATAATTTTTTATTTATTTAAAAATCCATAGAGATCATTGATAAAGGTGTATTACTTTTTATGTCAAATATGACTCATGTTTTGATTCAAAAGAATATGTTTGTCAAAGACAAAATATCCTTTCTATTTGTGTGTATTAAATAAACCAAGTTCAATTATTCGATGTTGACGTATCAAAAAAGCAATCTACTCATACGGCAATCTATCGGTAGATCCATCTTGTCAACTCCTACACTGTTATCGGATACTCAAAATAATACATTCAGAAACTGTTCATCTTAATATCACATTTTATCATTTTGAAATTATAATACATACTGCCAGATTTGTAAATAAATACTATTTGTGAATTCCAGTAATAAATTGTAGAAATATTGTAGAAACACTGCAGTGTTTTTTTGTGCGTAAACGGATAAATTAAAAATTGGTGAACTGAGAGATTAAATTTCTAGGAAAAATGAATAGTCTGTTGTTGCACTCTTGCGGTTAGCACGGAGAGTAATTTTAATTGGACGCTTTTTACAATGCATTTTAGAACTGGCGCTAGTCAAAATTATAAGAGTCTATTAAATACACATAATTGAATAATATTGAGATAATAGCACAAATTAACTTATGTTTTTCTATAGTACAAATATATATGGATTATTTGTTTTCTTCATTTCTTCACAGCCGTTTGTAATAATAGCAAAACTGTATTTGAAACTACTCTAACTTCTTTAGGAACTGAAATACCCATTAAGTCGACAAGAAACTTTTGACTCATAATTACATTTACTTTTAGAGAAGCAAATGTCTAAAAAGTTTTATATATATATATATTTTGCTTTGCCCTGCCATTTGTTTCCTTTATTTTGAGTAACCTCTAAGATTTTTAATTCTTTACTTAAATTTATTTACTTTTATTATTGTTACGGGGTATTGATTGTGTTCTTTTCGTTTTCGCATTGTTTGATATGTATTTTATTGTTTAGTTTGTTAATATTTCAAGAGGCTGTAACTTTTTAAGGATTTTTAAGGAAAAACAATCAAGTTATTGCAAAACCGAAATCATTTTGAGGTAAAATTCGAAAAACCGTGAACGTGAACGTTAGGGGTGGCTTTAAGGGGTTACGGTATCTAATAAAATTTAGAATATTGAAACCCAATTCTTTCCGTGTCGGATCACAAAAGAACAACTCTATTGGCTTTATTTTCCTTAAGGGGTTCTTCCGCTTTGTTGGCCGCTTTTCGAGCCTATTTTAAGGAATCGATAATGTAAGAACCAAGATTTATAGACAAAGTATTTTTTATTCTTTTGTGTTAATATCGATTTATAAAATTAACAATTTTCATAATTATTGTGATGATCTCGGTGACCTTGCAGATTACCTTGTGCGCGGTTTTGTGCCAACATTAATGTGTAACGGTAACCACGATTACACGTGTGCAGGTCGTCTGATACAAAAAAGTGAAACTTTTTCTTAATTGTTATTTCGTTGGCTATCGTTCGATCGTTAAGTTTCGCAATATTTTGATTTTTAACAAAATGGCGGTCGTATGCCCAAAAAAGGTCCGTTTTCGCCGCACTTTTCGCGATTTAGAACGCTGTAAAAATGAAATATAACAAAAATTTAAAAAAAATGAACGATCGAACGAAAACTGGATGTGTGCTGAACACAAAAAACAAAGAATCATCTCGATATGTGAAATACAATGCTGAGACCTTCTAGATTAGAACAAAGCAAAAAAGAAAAATTGATATTTTAAAACCCGTTTTTCGTCTAATTTTACTGTACTACACGTTTAGTTTTGCATAAGTATAAATAGAATACGAAATAACAAGATTGCAAAAAAATTAATTGTTGCCTACTAGGTATGTACTTAGACAACAAATTCGAACCATATGTATACAAAGTAATTTAGTTGTGTCTTTACAACCAAACTGTCTTGTATTTCTAAACGAAGCAAAACAACTGGCTTGTAAGACATACAAATAACGTAAAACAGTCGAAAATAATATATTCGCGTCAGTGGTACGTCTGTCGAATTTATCAATTTACCTAACACACATGTGCCGCTCGGTGCCGCAGTTCATCTGTCTAAAGAGCGTCTCAAAAGGCCGCGGAAGAAAAAGGAGAATAGCCTGGGCAGTTCGTGCCAATTTTATAATGACTCCGCGGCACCTCAGCATCTGCGTGAGCGCCCCGACGCCCGCCGGAATTTATTAAACTGACGCTAGCTGTGATATTGTCAAATGTCGAGAATTAATCTCGCCGGCGCGCGAGCCAGTACATCGCGTCTCTGGAGGACAGGTGAAAATTTTTGTTTTCATCGCTGGGTGAACTGTGCCATCAATCGGCTGGCCCTTAATATTTTATATGCCGGCGATGCAGGGCCGTGTTAAGAAGAAATACTTTTACGGAGTTGGTCGTTTCCGGTTAAATGGACCACCGGTTAATTTGATTTGATTATGATCTATAAAACAAACTAGTTCAAAGAATGTTAAATAATGATTTAATTATGAAAATAACAGGATGCAGTCAGTATAGTGAACTTTACTTCTTATTTTATGCATGAATTTTAAATATTTATTTATTAAATATTTATTATTTATTTCTGAACAAAATATTTATGATCGAGAAGAGTCGCAATACGAAGAGAAACATCGTTGAACAGCATACTTAAAAGTATATTCTAGTCATATCCTCCAGAACAACCAGTAAACATAATGTTTTGCAAAATATCAGAGCACATAATCGAGATATTAATGTAATTCAAAGTACCTACCCACCATGTTGTACTTATTGTTTATCTTGTATTGTAATAAAATGCGTATTTTTATCGTTCATAACTGATTACTTGACCCGTTTTTAATATTATTTTTTTTGCAGCACATGTATAAATTTTCACGTGTTATTATAATTTTCAACAAATAACACTGAGTTACAAAAAAAAATGAAATATACCTTTCACGAGACATCGCGGAAGTTGTTGAGTTGGTAGAGCTGAACATAATGGCATACCTGAAATTTTCCAACCACATCCAAAATCTCGATTTTTTTCAAAAAATCCGTTTTTACGTACTTGCACGTGTATAAAAATTCATAACTTCGCTATTTTCTATTCGATTTTAAAAATGAAAAATGCAAATGAAAGAGGAAGCATAAACCATTATAAAGATGTACTGTTCGGTCAGATCCAATAACAGATCGAAAAGTTATGGACGTTCAAGTTCAGAAGTTTCCAATTATTTTCAGATTTTTTCAACTTTAACAACAATTTGAAGACCTGTTTGAATCCGTAATGTTTTTTTGCTATTTTTTTATTGAAAGCCCGTTTAAATTTGCCTCTAATACGCGTTTGTTTATTAGAATCGGTTGAAATTTAACAGAATTATCAAATTTTATCGACCGGCTAGACACATCACACTACGGAGAGAAAATATACAGGCAGACTGTAATAAATCCGTAGTCTTTATACATATTAATTAGACATTACTAGCACTTAGATTTACAATGTTATTCTAAAATTACACAATATGTTCCTAAGTAAATTCGAGTTTACGTTCATTACATTTCCAGGTATATTTGGGTTCAAAATAAATTGCACCAACAGTAAAATTTTCACTCGTTTATTGAAACAGTGAAATTATTGAAACAGTGAATTACTATCGTAATTTATGAAAAATAGAAAAAAAAAACAAGAAATACAACAAAATTAAAAATGTTTACTCGATCTCCGTCGTTTATACAAAGCATCATCTGTTTCGCGTTTAAGTGACCAGCAGTAGTCTGCGATCGTGTTGATGGTGTTTTTTCCTTGAAAACGTTTTTCAATAGCTTCCATTTCCTGATGAAATCGTTCACCTAGTTCGTCACTGAGTTGGCCAAGACTGTCCGGAAAGAAATTCAAATGAAAATGCAAAATGTGAATTTTGATAGACATGTTGCAGTCCATTTCCCCGTAGGCACTCAAAACCTTTTGTTCAACATTTGCGTAGTCGGGCACTTTTATCATTTCCAAGAAGGTTATCGCACAATGAAATAAAACTATTCTAGGCTCGTCTTTCCACATCATTCAGTTTAGTTGCAAAATCGTTGTCCTGCATAACTTTCCGAATTTGCGGCCCAACAAATATTCCAGAAAATAGATTAGTTGAAATACCTCAATTCTTACTATCAACGATTTGAAATGTAAGGTAACTTACCTTCTTTAATTTTAGCTTCACTCAATCTTGGAAATGTTTGATGATGCCATATCATCGGAGTAGAAAAGGCCATTCCAGTTCTTGAGTTATCAACATTTTTTGATTTCCATAACTTCAATTTTGACGAACAAACTACACAGACGTATTCTGGTTCATACCAGCGACTTGCGGTGTAAACACGGTCAAAAAATTAGTGTTATGCCTCAACCGCTGATTTATTTTTTACTAATTGTAGCCGTTGCTGATTGTCCACAAACAATCCACAGACGTAACAAAAGACAGATGACAAAAGACATATGAAAGTATATTTCCACTGTAACACAGGGTAATCTACGTTTCTACAGGACCAATTCTTTATAATATAGGCTACTGGTAATTTGACGTATTTGTTTAAACACGTGATAAGAAGCTAATTTGTAATCGTTATAACACCAGAGCATATTTGTAACTCTTGTGTGTGTGACATTTTAACTTTTAGTTTATTACAAAAAATATACCTACAACATATGTTTTAACATTTCATAATTTGAGAATTTATCCAGAGTACCTACAGCATATCCAAACTAGAAAAACTACCAAATGAAACGAAAGTGCCATGTCAAACCGTTCTGAATTAAAGTCATTTTTTCATCCGGTTTTTAGCAGTTCTTTTACTGGTCTTCAAGGGAACACCTACGTCAAACCCGTTTACTAACCATACATACTGATCTCACATTTCAGTTCATTACTACGGTACGACTACTATTCATTAATCAACAGTGCATGAATGCAACCGAAAATACACATTCTGCTTAAAAAAGCAAAGTTTCTATATTTTTAATACAAATTCAAATAATGTTGATAAGACCGTCATATAATTCCTCCACAATATTCTCCATTTGTATTAACCACCATTTAAATCTATTATTAATTTGCATTGATACATTGACTACCTTGAGAGGAAGGTAAGGGTAAGCTTGAAAATAGTTTTGATAATTTGATAGATTACAATTGGCACAAATATCAAAAAGAAAGTTTAGAAAATTGTTATTGGATGTTGAGTTTATCGGTATTCACATAAAAACAATCGTAGACTTTCTTGTTTCTCAATGAAAACTCTGATTTAAAATTAGACAAATCGTTTAATTGATACAATTTACAATTTATTTATTACATTACAAATTTTGAGGAAAAAATATTTTGCAGTATTATTTGAGTATTATTGTCCTCAGAATAACAGTTTATTATCAATTTTATGTACGTCATACTTCTTAAAACATCGTAAAAATTACGTTTTATCGACCATAAATTTACGCACCACAGTTATATTTAATAGCGTATTATAAATAACCCATAAACTTTTGTGTGTAGATATTGAACATTTCACAGATTTCCAATTGCATAATTTGTAAAAAATACCATATTTTCAGATTCATCAATCTGTTTGTCAAGATTATGTTTATTCTAATGGAATATCTTATATTCAAATATTGCATTTCTGAATAGTTTACTAATGTTTGTTTACTATTGCATTTTTTTTTTTGAAAACAGGAGTTAAAAAACTATTTCTTCTTTAAGTTCAGCAAATTTATTCGACGTTATGATGTATTTTAGTTTAGCAGCTCAAATTAGCTTGCTATCATCAAAGAAAACGTACAATTTGGACACAGTCAAAAATTGTTTCCTAAGAAAAGTTAATTTGACGTGATCGAACCTCTAACCAGGCTACTTAAAGCATGAACTTTGCTATTTAATACTATTAAATGGGACCATGTTGTTAGATTCGAAACAATGTTTATTAAAAAGAAAAACTTGAATTGAGTACTGCTTGCTTTAGAAAATAATACAGCGTGCTAGGGTGGCAAGAAAATCTGAACACAGTAAATAATGTCAACTAGGAAATTCTAACAAAAACCCTTATCTTGGCATCATATTGTTAGTAGATACGATCCTGTAACACTGCGCTTTATTAGCGGTGGTCGAGCTTTAAGGAAATTTCGTTACGTATGCCGTTAGATGTCGCGTCGGACACCCTGATTAATGCGCGATAATTTTTAACTGGCTCACCGTTGCGGACAGTGGCTCGCCGCTGCATACGCTACGGGATACGTACGTCCGTCCACTTCTACGGATGAATTATCTACTTATATTATTAGCGCTTTATTAATCGTCCTCTGCTATACCGCGACACAATAACAACAAAGGATATTTCATGGGCGACCGGTCGCGCCACTTGCTCTAGACTTGCTCGCTGCGTGGAAATGAACGTGGATTGGTTCATCCTGCGTAATTAATCCATGTTCGGTTAATTAGTGAATATTTCTTAGGTGGATATCACATATTTTATAGGCTTTATTATCCTATATTGCGTGTATTGGGAACTCGTGTTGCATACTAGATGTTATAAGCTTCAATGATATAATTACGAAGATAACATGGCGCAGTCAGTAGGATCGTAAAATCTTATGTATTTATTGTATAGGTATAGTTATAATTTACTTTAGACTACTTAACCACAAATTTATCAATGAAGATGCGGAGAAAGGGATTCCACAATGAAAATAATGACATTACAAACAAATATGATTAACTGAAAATGAAAATAAATACCAAAGTATAAATAAAAGTACAAAATTATGTATTACAGTTTTGAAAATTGGGAATCAGCGAATCAAAGCTAATAGCTGCAATTTCTTAAAATAATGATTAATTCACAAAAGTACAATACAATACACCTATCTGTTTTGTCCAAACGTTGACGTTTGTTGTTTTTCCAGCATTAACAGGTGGTACATATCATATATTTCGTCTGAAAATCAGCCCGAAAGTAAGTTAAAACTAATAAACTATGTATTTATGCTGATTAAATTACAGTTAAAATTTTTGGCAAATTTTTTTTATATTCGAAACCCGGTTTGTATGTTCAAAAAGCCGGCTTTAGATACAAAAATTATTATATTGTCTATAAATAAGTGAAATATTGTACAAATGTCATTTTGAGTAACAATTCTTATATTGACCTATTCGATTTTATCTCAAAATCTTAAAAAGTTATAGTCAATCGACTGTAAACCGACTGAATATAAACAAAACAACAAAAATATAATACTTTCTAAAATGTTTACCATTACAACAAATATATGTAAAACAATAAAAAATAATAGAAATAAAACGCTTAAACAAATGTAGAAAGAAATATGTAAATCCATATAAAATGTAAATTTAATTCTGGGTAAAAACCTCTAGGTATTATTACTTATTAGCTTTTTAGTTCCTTAAGAAATTAGCGACATTTAGAATACGGTCTTGTTAGTATTTCAAACACATGTAACTTTGTAAGGAATTGAAAACTTTGTAAGGAATTGAAAAAAAAATGAAAAGCTATAATTATCCAAAAAAAAAAATCTAGAATATGAAGTAATAAATTTACGGGACCTAATTTTAATGATTTTGCCTGCAAGAATTCGATTTCTTTCAAATTGGGAATTCGCAGAGGACCTAATATAAGTATTATTTAAGGTATACCAAAAATTGAAAAAGAGTCCAAATGAAAAAAGAGGATGATTTTTGCAATTCATGCGAATTCGCAGCGGTTGTCCCAAAGTAAACCTCAGATATATTAGTTTTTGCTGGAAGCCTGAAAGCTTACTGATAGTGGTGTCCAATGTCCATAAAGTCCTGAAAACGTGTGTTTAACTGGTATTATAGTTCCGAAAGAAAACAACACCCAAATTCTAATTCTACGCCTGTTGAAACAGTCTATTATCTCAATTCGCAAAATTTATGTTTTTCGATGCTGTACGTATTATCGGACTTTTGATTGGAAAGAAACCAACAAAGTTGGTTGGCATGTTAGTGTTAGTTAAAAACCCCGTTTACGACCAATTATATTTTTACCCTTTGAATATTAATAATCTTAATATTCAAAGCAACTATTAACATAATAAACATATATAAAAAGCATCGTTTCCTAACATTTCTGGGAGTCCTTCACGAGATTCTTGTGCAATTTGTACATAGGTACATATAAATGTGATCTGAATTCAATTTTTATTCTGTATTATTATGTTAAAAATATTTGTAAATATGGCACAACTGGAAATTATAATTCTGCACCCTAGAGAATATATTTTGGAAAAGTATAACTTGAAACACACTTATTTATTCACAATATTAAAACTACAAATTTGAAAAAAATGAGACTATCCCGTGCTGTGATTTTGCGACCAGGGTTGCCACTGGTAGGTATAAAAATAATCAAATTGAATTTAAACAAAAAATAGTTGAGAGCTGTAAGCGTCACATGGGAACCATGAACATCAGGTACTGATTGCAAAATTTCCAATATTTTCGTGACACAACACAAAATGATTTGAATTTTTCTGGTATCCTTTTTTCACTTTCAAGTTCCACCATAATAATAATTGAATCTTGAATCAAAAATTTTATTTACACCATCTTTTCCTTTCACATAACATAACTTTAGTCACCGATGTATAGCGGAACCCTAGGGTTCTACGAAACCCCGGTTGAGAAACTCTGGTATCCATCAATTACAATCAAATAAAATCTAAATTAAAAAGAAAATGTAAACAAAATAAAATTATATTTTATAGACCAATTAAGTTTAGACTGTTTGGTATATTGACTAGATTACCGAGCGACCATGTTTAAAACCAAAATAGACAAATAAATACAAAATTAAAAATTCTAGTATCATGTTTAGCGATCTAGCATAGAATATATAAAAAACAAATTAATAAACAATGGAAACGTGACAATATTAATTGAAATTTAAGATAATTCAAAGAATTTTCTGCCAAATTAGTTTGCTAATGTTTGATATTTGAAAAATATTGCCAGAATATGCAGTATTTTGTAATGAATCAATCCTCGCTATAACAAAACACTTCTGCTACATGCATAATTCGAAATTCGGAATGCTAACTCGAAAGTCTGATGAATATGCAAAAGGAAATTCTCGCGTTGACATGGTATAGATATCTCCTTCTTAGATGTCTTGTTTATTATTGGTATTACTTACAGCAGTTATTCACAAACTTATAAAACCATCGCACTATCGACAGTTATAAATACCTACACTTTGTTGTTCCAGTCATCACAGCATTCGTATGCAAACCTGGCATCAAACAAGGCCGCTATATCAAGCGTAATAGTTACCAGTATATCATTTTAATACGTCGACCCATTAACTCTATTTTATAGTTTATTTACATCTCGCATTTCAACATTTTTCACGTGCATAAATAGCGAATCGGACTTTGAGAGCGCACAGACTTATAGCACTGAAAATTGCTGACTTCCTGCAAATCTCGAACGGTGCTCCTGTAACAAGAAAACTATCAACAAAATATTATTCAACATTCCAAGTGGCAGCGAGCGAAATGAAATATGCCGCCACCATTACAGTCATTTAACCAAATAGCTGTTCATTAATAAGCGACCGTCGCCATAATAGACGCCGATTATCTCAATTACAATGTATTAATTATCGATTTTTGCGGACCGATCGACGGAAACGCAGCAACGGAATGAAATTATCAAACGATCAGCTTAACGCAACAAGAACACGAAAAATAATAAGTCGCAATTAAGAATGATGACAGCTGTTACAAATGCAGGTATAAGCTGTAATCGTGGTCTCAGCGCCGCACTGTGGCCATCCCTCGTACTAACCCCGGGCGAGGAACAACGCCACCGCCATCTACCGGCAGCTCGGTGAACTTTATTGATTAGTGTTTTTTTTTAACTATATCCGACATAATATATATGTCGGATAACGTTTTTTGTTACTCAACAAAATTTATACCACGCTTACTAAAAACTTTTTTTCTTTAACACAAAGTAACGATACTATTCCTTTAAAAAATATAGGTAACATAATTTTAATAGAATATTAAAGTTCATAAATATTAGAATACAAATTTAAATGAAGGTATTGTTCATTTTTTTTTCGAAATAATCTATTACGTGGTTGATTTAATGGAGAAAAAGTGGTAAATTTGTGCGGGTGGAAGCGACATCTATTAGTATAAAGTGGAAACGGTTAGGGGTTGGTCCAGGGCGGTCGATAATATCTTAGTTCGACAGCGAACCCCTGCGTAACAAATTGCTGCCGATATCGTAGTAATTTTCTGGTTTATCTTCCGATCGGAGTCTGTGATAAATTTGCTTTCAATCGGATTTGTTATATTTTGTCGGATATTATCAAAATTTATTTTTTGTTTATGTTTTATTGTTTTCGACACAATGATTTAAATGGTAACATTGATTAGTATGTAGGTTACAACTATTTAATAACGTACAAACCGTTTTAATAATTTATTTTAGCAAAAAATTCTGTAGATGAGGAAGGTAAATACATTTATGAGTTAGGATTATAAATTTATCTTTTAGTGTAGAAAATATAATATACCTACAATATATTTGTTTGATAATTGTGGATTTTTGAATACAGAGTAATATTGATTTGTCTTTTATTATTTCTTTATAAGTTACAAACGTACCCGATTATTACCAACTTATTTACACCCTTTTTACTTTTATTACGGAAAAACAAAAGAAAACATAAACGCGTCTTTGTAGACGGCACACAGTGGCCAATTTTCAAGTTCTAGGGGGACAAAAATCTAGTTTTTTGTATATGAAGTTAAAATAATGGTTAGATTACCGGCAAAATAGTGAGAAAAATCTACCCACTAAGGGGGTTGTTTTTCAAAAGGTTGAAAATTAAGTTTAGTTTTAAAATTCTGAAACTTTGGGAAAATAATAATATTCTACCTGCGAATATAAGAAAAATTTTAAAAAAATTCTAGGTGTCAAGAGGGTGACTTTTGAAGGTACCATGTGACCAACTAAAAGAGAGCGAACTTCCGGTAACATACACTTCAGTGGTTTTCTTAGTTTTTTTTTCTGCGGCTGTTAATAACAGTACCGAAGATATAAAAAAGCATATGTATGACATCTTTCATTGTAGCTTTCCTTGACCATTTTCGACTATTACATTCTTTATATTTTTTAATTTCTTTGTGTCTGGACTCTTGCACTTCTTCTGACAATTGTCCAATGGGGAGAAGTCCGTGTTTTACAATGTTCTAGCCATGAACGAGTAATTTGTGGACAGTTACTGGCATAAAATTCCATGAATACAACTCTTTCCGCTTGTTTGCCTTCTCTTTATCTTCTCCACGGCGAAGCTACCATTTCTTAATGTCTAGTGTATGTGCAAGTTTGTGCAAGAAATTATTCGGCGATTCAGTAGATAAAAACATTGTTTGAGCCATATCAGAAGCAAGCTTCTACGTGGAACGGTCGCGAAAAGACGAATGTTTGACTCCCACAAGTGTTTGTGGTAATATAACTCAAAAACTATCCAACAAATTCAGATCGTACTTTTACAAATAAATTCTTTGTATTCTAAAGAACAATCAAGAAGAAAACAAACCAAATTTTTTTGAGTGGGTTTTGCATTATATAGTAGGTACATAATAAATATGAGTTTAAAATATACGCCACTGGATAAATACATCCCTGTATAAAAAAATAAATAAAACACTTCGGTGCAAGTCGCTGCACGAAATTCATCGATTCACTAGATCACTACATGCCTAATTCAGTAAAAAATACATGAAGACACCGAACTGCGGCAAACAATCTGTATGCTTAGAGAAATTTTAAATTTTTTAAAATATATGTTGCTTGCTTCAACTGTTTTTGAAGCTGGTGGTTTTCATGCACAACATGTTGAAGGATTTTTTTATACTAAAAAATAAAGTGAATACCTGTAGGTAAATTATACACTAATATAACTTCAGCACAAACCAAATTCACTGAATCATAACCAATTTTCGTAGTCTATAAATGTACTGAAATACGGACTACCTGCATACTTGCTTTTATGTCAGTTTTAGTCGTTAATAACACATTAACAAAGGGGTTAAGTACTGTTTTATTTATGGATTTATAAGCACCAGACAATTAACTGGATATTTCCGATTACCTTATTCAATTTTTAGTACTTGTGAAAATTGACTTTTGTCCCTCTGGAATCGCTAAATTGGCCACTGTGCGGCATTCCAAATTTTACACAACAATCTTTGCAATGTTTGTGGTAAGAGGTTCACACAAACATTCATCGATATTGTGTCGGCGTCACAAATTATTCGCTAACAATTATGACCGAATTTGCTATTTTGGCAATATCTGGGTTCCTATTGGTCTGACAACAATAATATTTGTAGATATATTAATTCTCTTCAAAAGGGGTTCCTGGCGTCTTTTGCGTGGGACCTACCGTTTTTATGTCAAAAGTCCGACAACATTTTTTAGGAATGATAGTATCATTTTTCATAAAAGCAATAACTTGCAGACTCAACTCGGCTATTTCCGAGATATGCCCTTCAGAATGTTAGATGTGTGTTGAAATGAACTTGAACACCGCAGCCAAGAGCGGTTGTTTTATTTACATTCTTACATAACGTAAACATTTCATGAGTTTGGCGTATCCGCAAGTATCTACCCGTTGTTCTCTCTGGGGTACATATAATGCACTTTGGAGACCAGTGTTCTCAACACGTATATCTCAAAAGCTTGATTTCAATAGACATCTTCTAATTTCAGAAAATTTATACATCGTAGATATCAAAATATCAAAAACATTATATTTAGTAATAGGAGGAATTTTTTGAATTTGTCACTAGGATGATCTCACTGGATTGGTGGATCCCAGACTGTTTTACACCGGACAAATTAATGATATGCCGCTGAATAGGTTAGGTTGCATGTATATTTAGGTTAGGTTAGGTGCATGTGAACATTCAAAACGATTTGCGTTGACTTGTTTGTTGCTATTCTTCACTTCAGATCACTGAGATCGGCAGAACTAAATATGAACCGAGTGGCTAAGTCACGTCAAGTATGTTTAAAATGTCAATCCAAATAACAGCGTTATATTTCGTTTATTTCTAGGGGTCGTTAGTATCGACTGTGTACCGTGTGTAACCACTTCCTGTCATCCGATTTTAATAAATTATGCACCAATCGATAGCTTAGGGTGGTAGCCACTTATGCTAGTTTTGCCCGGTGGATATTCAAACAATTAGCAGACAAGAATAATTAACAAAATTTGACATTGTACCTAATCGTTAACATTTCGGAGATGGAGATATGGGTGTTTATAGACGTTTCCGGCAACGTTGGCAACGAATCTATTTGTCGTTCCAATCAGTGTGTATGTCTGTAATATGTATGTCCGTAGACCGTTTCTTGTCCTGCCCCCTGTATTTTAGAAACTACTGGATAGAATTCCATGTTATTCACAATACACACTGTGGTTGACCCAAGGACGAGAGCGTCAAAAGGTAGATTTATATTCAAGGTGCCTCAAAAAGTAAACCATGTTATTTTTATTTTTTATTTTTCCAGGTTATGATAATGAATGCATTTTAAAAGTTGTTTACAAATATTGATATGTTTTTTTAAGTAATGCTGCTTTCAATAGATGCTTTATTACTATGCAACTTAAGGGGTAATGCCATTCTAGCGCGACAAAAAATAGCCGATTTTGTAGGTATATTTTTTACAATATAGTAAATGAATTACAAAATCTTTTTAAAGCCCCTTATTGTTCATATTTTGAGGAATATTCACAATAAAAAAAACAAAAATAAATAAAAAATAGCAGCGTTAGAGGACATTAAAGGAAATCTCTTCCGGCGGACAGGATTGCACGACCGGAAAAATTTTGCACGCAGTTTTTCACTTAGCCATAAAAACAAAAAATATTGATTCTATATAAGATTATCTCCGGAAGTACGTACGGAAATTAGAAAATTCCGCTTTAAAACAAAATGGCGGACGTTTGAACACAAAATATCACTTTTAGGTACAAAATTAGGTTAAAAATTGTTTATAACAAAAAAAATTTCGAACTTATCATAAAATCCGTACGTACTTCTCTAGATAATATTGTTCTGAAGCTGCATATAAAATTTCAAGTGAATTGACGAGGATCAGTTGAAGTTATCTTTCCGGCCAGTTTGAAAAATGCGGTTTTGAGAGAACACCGTTTAAAATATTGTGTAACTTTGATGAATAGAATTGTTATATTTTACTATAGTCGACGAAGCCTGGACCATATAAATTATCTTTTCAAATTAACATTTTCCTCCTCTTGTTTCTTTCTGTTTGATTTTGACGACAGACGGGCCTGTTTTGCAGCATCAGTCAGGGATGACTCTGAAAACATGACGCGCCGTGCGTCAGCCTTCGCGCAGATATTATTGCAGTTTGGCTAGATGCACATCCATAATACCTCCATACACTTCATAAGGCTGGATAATGCATCATTGACAACACATATAGCTATACTTGCTGCAATATCCACAATTGCTTTGCCACTTGAAAGTGAAAATGAAAATGAAATCACCATGGCATTTCATCGGTCAATTTATGATACAGTGTCGCCCAGACGTATTTTCTTCATTTTATCAATTGAATCATGATTATGACGAATGGCTAGTCCATCATAAATTGAAAGCTCATTTATAGGCTTCTGGGTTAACTTCCCTTTTTCTTCGAGGCCCTCACTAATTTTTGTCAAATGGCGGGGACGAGTGCCATTAGTTTTTTCACGTGATCTATGCATTCCTTTTCTTATTTCCTTTTCTTATTCCAAAATTTGCAAGCTTTGCAGTAAGTATTTAGATTTTATGAGAATGTCAACAACATTTTTCCAGCTGATAAGCGCCACCAATCATACAGAGAAGAAAAAATATGTTTTCTCTATGTTCCATCGTCCGAGACAGTTACGCCATTCTTTTTTTTACTATTTTCAATTGACTTTTAGCCCTCCTTCTGCTGCTTTCTGCATACTTTGTTGACAATGCTTCTGTTTCCACAAAAATGGTGCGAACAACTTTATCGTAAAATGAGTGAAAAATCTGACGAGGAAGGTCCTTGAATGCGCAAAACTTTTCAATTACATCTACATCTATTCTTATGCGCATGACAGGGATAATTCCGCTATTCATTTCATATCCTTTTTGAACAAATGGGCAAGTCGGAATGAAAGTTTGTTCAAAATTCTCACAAGAAACCACGATTTGAAATCCTAAGTCACGGTTGCCACTTTCGGCCAATTTCGCATTTGATGTGCACGTTTTACACACTACAACTTGTGAAATAGCAGAAAACACAACAAAGTTCAAAAGATGATAATGAAACGTCATCCACTTCAACGTTGTAATAATCTTCAACGGACATTACTTTTTAACCGGTGTGGACTGTGGATACGTTATCAGGCAGAGACGACTCTAGTACCAAACGATTCAATGCTTGTCATATTAGTTCTATTTGAAAATATGCTGCTTCCTTTCGACTCCTTTCGATCACGATATACTCCAAGAATGTCACTAATTGTTTCTGCTATTTTTTTACCTTATCAAGAACAACACACGTTACATCAGACAGCTGTAACATTGTGCGGCTAGCGCCAGTTCAACGAACGTACCGAGAATATTTCCACAAAATCTTTGTGTTTTATAATATTTTATGTTATATTTCACACCACGCATGTAATTCCTCTAAATAAGATAAGAGCGTATAGGTCTCTAGGCCGTAACCTCTCACGCTAAACTTTTTGCATATACGCTCGGCTAGACGCTTGGCCGTATGTTCATCAAATAAGCATTTAAAATTTTTTTTCCAATATGAAACGTATTGTACCTTATTTCTAAGATTTCAAGACATCATTTAAGCAAAAAAATTTTTCAAAAAATCTAGAGTGGCATTACCCCTTAACAGCATTAGCCTTTTTGTTGTCTGCTTTTGTAATAGAAATAATGCCGTTAATCAGGAAAGGAAAAAGTTTAAGAAAAGTGTAAAAAAGGGATTGGGCTACTGATTGAGATTAAAAGTATGCGATAAAATATTACTAAAGACAACGTTCAAGAACCAAGTGCGTGCCGATATGTTTATCTAAGCGACGACAGCAAAATATGGTCTTTATGCACCTGGTTCTTCGGACGCAGAATATCAAGTTATCAATTCAAGTATGGTGTCAGCTTTGGGCGGATGATTAAAGTAATTGAACAATTAATAAAACCGTGTAGCTGCTGAACATTGGTAGCCGCGCGCTATTATATTCTTCGTTACAGAAACCATGCTGGTCAATAACCTCAACAATTTTCATCAATATTTTTTTTTGTAGATCGATATTAATTAATCTGATTCATAACCATCGCCCTTTTTGGTTTCACTCACGGTATATAATGATAGTTTACCTCGGTTTGCAATTAACAGACCGAACCGTTTTTTAAACAATTTCGCTGCTCGTAATTAATGCTATACCGAGGGATTTTGATAAATCGGCTAAGTATGGTTGATCAGCTCCACAGACGTTCTTTCGCTCTCGCTATCTTCTGGAATCCAGTAATTGCTTTCGGTATTTAAAAAACTTCGCCAGTTCGGAGCGGCTCACCAGAAGCAGAGGCAAATCATTAAAATTCTGCGACTGCTGATCACATCGACAGTGGGTCCAATGCAGAAAATATTCCATTATCTCATATTAGTGGCCGTTCATGCTAATTACTGCAATCCGTCATACACGCATTAAAAAATTGTCGGTTTCTGTATCCTTGGTTAGTTTTTTTAACTGACATTCGAGCGATGACATCTTGTGCTTTTGGGCAATATCCAAATATGTCCAAAGAGAAGACAAAATATAATTCTGTATGTAGACTGAAATGAAATATCGAATTTTGAATGTTATCATTTCTAATGTTCACCATTACTACTTTTATATCAATAAATCATCATTCTATCAAAACACTTTCTACTACGACTTTCTACAATCAGAAAGTAGTTAAAAACATCATTTAAACAACAGTATTCAACATAGGTATAATCATAAAACCATGAGACATAATAACCGTGCAAACAGAAGAGCGACAGAATACGAATTCGGATAAATATGGCCGATACCGTTATCCGTAGAATTACTGTCTTAATATCTTCAAACTAATTTCTAACAGCAGGTTCTAATGTTGATTACCGCAACTCTCATTGTCGAACAAATTACCTGTTACGTATGAGCGCCAGTTGCTGTAATTATCAACTCTTAACTCACTCGAGTTGATGATGTACAAATTGCGGTTCGTGTTCAGTCATTTTTTTTTCTAGTAACTTTCAGAATTATAAATGTGAATTGGCATGGTGAGATCGCATTTGTCAATGTAATCATTGATATACAGTGAGTCTCAGATCGACCTACACACAGAGAAGTGATTTCTTGAACAAATAAAGAATATTCTTGTTATAAATTCTCCATGATGTTTAGCTTAGAAATAAAGAATAACTTGAATGAAAGACTTGGTAGAGTCGTATATGCGCGAGAGATTATTGACTTATTATGAATTTGGTTTTTTGGAATAATTATTAGATTTAAGGAAATTTGTTTTTAAAGTAAGTAAATATGTAGTCTTCAATGATGTGTATATTTTTTGCAGTAAATATTTTTAGCATCTTGAATATTATTTTTGTTATTAATTGACTACATAGCTGCAAGTATTGTATCGACTTTGCACAAATAAGCTTTCTTCTAAAAGTAAGTATTAGTGATGAAAATGTTTAACGACATACTTTGTCAAAGTAATATTATAGGTTAATAATATGGTTACAAACAGGCGGTATGTAAATTTTAATTTTATGTGTTTTTGATTCATTTAAAATTTACATCCCGCCTGTATGTCACCATATTATTAACCTGTAAGTATTAGTATTATTATTATTATGAATACACTGTATAGTGTATAGTGTTGCACGACCACCCAGTGACAATTTTTTTTTTGTGAAATTACTGCAATATGATTTTTATCAAACCGGGAAAAATTAGTAAAAACAATGTGGTCCCGCAACAATTAATTATTTTTTTCAGTAAATTACCGCTAAAATTAAAATTATTAATTTCAAATATTAAAATACCACGTAAATAAAAATTAAAAATGGTAAATTACGTTGGCTTAAATTACCGAGTAATTAAAAATTCAAAATGGTAAATTACCCTGGTTTAAATTATCGGGTAATTAAAAATTCAAAATGTTAAATTAAACCGGCGTTAATACCGATCACTGTAGGTTATGAATACTACTTATGTTAATGAAAAAGTTTGGTAAATAAAAGTCATTATTTTGTAGATAACTAGCAATCTGACTAAAGATGTTAAATTTCCGTAATTATTTTTTTCAGTAAATTACCGCTAAAATTAAAATTATTACTTTCAAATTTAAATTACCACGTAATGAAAAATTGCAATTGGCAAATTATATTTTCTTAAATGACTGGGTAATTCAAAATGATAATTTACCGATGACAGTAAGTTACGTAAAAAAAAATTGGTACTGTCTTATAAGTCATTATATTGTAGATAACCACCAATCGCTGATACTTTTCTTGATTTAAGTAATTCATTATTATTAACATGACAGCAGGGACACAATAAAATACTTTTTATACCAGTAATTTATAAAATGGACAGTCTAACAGCATAATAAATTTGATAAATCAACAAATAAGTTGTTCTTTGCAAATCTTCATTTAAAAATTCTTTGGGTAGCCGGATTTGTTAAGTTAATAGCATCGTTCTGTCTATTTAGATAATATAATCCTTAATTTTTTAGAATTTTCAATTTAATTCGTTGCAGAAATAAAAAAAAATGTTAAGTTGTTTTAATACCCAGTATATTATTCGTCTAAGCAAATTAAACTGAGATTAATATTTTATAAATAAGTCAACGCCTAAAAATTCCTAGAGTATAAAAATGTTATTTCGATTCAAAACATGTGCACTTACAAAACACGTTTCAAATTCTCGAAGCGGACCGGCCGGCTGGACAAAAACGTGTTCTATTATGGCTGTAAAATAACGACGCCAAATGTTGCTCGAATATTTGACGAAAACATACTCATACCGTCAATGCTCCACACAAAAATACATTTTTTTGTCGAAAGAATTTGTTTTCGAGGCATAGGACAAGATGTCTTTTTATATTTCAATTTCGACAAGGAAATAATATCCTTGTACGAAGTCTGCACATTTTTGTTTTTGCTGCATTACTAACGCGTCTCGGAAAATATAAATGAATAAGGAATTTATTGTTGAATAATAACTAATTTGATCCATTCCATATCAAATTAAATATCCGAATTTCAATAATTATAGTATAAAATACTGTAATTTATTACCGACTCACAAAACGACAACGCCCGGTTTCACAAACAACGATCACATTTTATCCGGATCACCAGAACATTTGTTTAAATCATGAATTTGATAGTAGGTAGATGGCTTCTGATTTAAAATGTGCATTATTGACTTCGCTGAATTGAATCATTAAAAATCCGGAAATTACCATTAATGACGGTAATTTATTTAGTAATTTACCCGATAAATTACGCTCTTACATCCCTAAGTATCTCCCAGGCAAAGCACAAACAACAGTGCACTTGTCGACTGCTTAGGACTGGTGGGGTACAAGTACTGTGGTGCAAGTACTGATGGGTTTTGGAAATTAATTTATAAATTCCGGCAAATTAACAACTGTAATTAAAATTTTCGGTAAATTACTAATAAATTACCAACGGTAATTTAAATTGACGATAAATTACCATCGGTAATTTAAGCCGTAAATTACGGTAATTAAAAATCGGTAAATTACCATTAATTACGGTAATTAATTTGGTAATTTACGCGGTAAATTACGTTTTTACATCCCTGATAATATCTCATAGCTGGCGCTGAGTAGCGACTACAGATATATTTAAGGTAACACGAACACAATCAAAGACACTGTATCCAGCCTTTGTATACCCAAATAATGTGCATTTTATGACCAGACCACAAAAACGACATCTATTGGCATTCTCCATACAATTTACAATACAACGATATTCTTGTGAGTAATTTTTACTTCAACCAAGATATTTATTTTTTTGTTGAAGTAAATTCATTCCATAAACAATACTTACTGACGTTACATATGTTATATTTCCTATGGTCGAGTACTCACGCACTAGGTACTGTACCAATATCATACCATAGGTATTATGAAGAAAGAATTTATTTCTGAGAAATTTACTAACGTAAATTGTTTTTTTTTTTTAACTTTATGTGTCCAAGTAAATATGACTTTGAACCAATTATATAAGTTCAGAAAGGTTTAATTTCTGGAGAATAAGTTATTCTCACAAAACAAGGTGTTTAATTCACTTAAGAATAAACTATCAACTTTTTACAATGAAAAATTAATGGCTTGAAAGATTGATTTTTCTACTTTGCGTTTATAATTGTAACACTGTTTTTGGAGTTCAGCAAAATAGTAATTCTCTTTATAGTAACTTTTAGGTTTGTAAAATTGGTGGCATTGAAACGTCAAACGTAAAACCGCATACATAACCACATTTTTTTTTGTTTATTACAAGGAGATAGTAGCAATTTCTTTTTTTTGTATTGGAAGTTATTTGATCTTGTTGCATTAAAACTTTAGCCTCTTAATACACTCGATGAACTTATCGTGCATTATTCTCGTCAACCAAACATGAAAATCCTTTCTCAGATTAATAGAAGGACCAAATTTACCTGAAGAACGGGTTATGGAAAGAACAAACCTGTCATATCATATTTACCAGGATTTCGATTACTGTCGCGGTATTGTATGTACGCGTTAACTTGTTTACTGAATATAAGCATACACGTAACAAGGTATAGTACATCTAAAGTGTTGAGCATTTCTTAGTTTTTTTAACGCGTAACATTTTCAGTAACATTTTGGACAGAATTTGTCTTAGTTCCGGTGGTGTGCGACTTATTTGTGTTTCCTACATCGTATGTAATTTTACTAAGTATAGGTAAATTATTCTAATAAATTACTGCACCGAAATCAGAATTTGGTTTCAATTACAAGTGCACACTTGTATAAACCCAACGGATACCTTAGGTTTAAGTAGAGTAAAATTATTCACAAGTATATTTGATCCTAACGTTAGTAAGTTGACAGTAACGACAGTGCTACCACATGTTGCTGGCAACATATTATAGAACGTAATTTAACTCAATATAGTAACCATAATTTCTAAATTTAGATAAAATGAGTAGAAAGTAGAAAAAATAGCTGCATTCGTTTATTCAAAAACAACTCATGCACTATTTTGACGTCTTATAAAACTAGTATGATAATATACAAAAAACTTAAGTAATTGTGTGCTCAAATATAAA
Organism: Aphodius sticticus; assembly: GCA_963966075.1. Taxonomy (NCBI): domain Eukaryota; kingdom Metazoa; phylum Arthropoda; class Insecta; order Coleoptera; family Scarabaeidae; genus Aphodius; species Aphodius sticticus. Next base: position 7,562,856 of record OZ014513.1, read on the forward strand.
ATTGGAATGGTATATCTCAAATTTTGTGTTTGACGTCACATGCTACCAACTGAACGAAATTTGAAAAAAATAGGAAACACGGCAAATAAATAACATCTATACTAGTGTACAGAACTAATTTCGGGAACGATGACCATAAAATAGTTTTTCTTACATGAAAAGTACTGTTTTTGTAAAAAAAAAAACATGTAGTAAAACATGTAAAAGTTCTGAACGATTTTTTGTCAGGTTTTTATGCACAGAATCTTAAAAACAATACACCAAATTGAAATTAACTGTTTTAAAAAAAAGAAACCACAGGTTACTGTTATTATTGTGAATCGGTTAGCACTAGCAATAAATTGGTACATTATTATCAAATGTAGTTATCATAATTTGTTGTTAAAGTAACTGTTAACCACAAACAGGCAAAGGTCAAATCAAGGGCGTGCAACGTCAGGGGTATGACGATAACTTTTGTTTTTTTATTTAATCTAGACAAAGAAAAACCTCTTCACGTTTTTATATGCAATTCTAATCAGTTGGGGATTCATGTCGTGTTTCCTTATCCTGGCAGGATCAAGGAGAAGACGTTCTTGGTGCGAATTAATTACTGCGAACGGTTGCACACGCATTTCTTTAAATAGTCGTCCACTTAGTAGTAATTGCTCGCAGGTACAAATCTTAATTCGAGAATAAATTTCGGATGTAAATATTTACTAATTTCCATAAAGCCAGTCCATGCCACCTCACTTGTTTTATAAGTGGCGCCATTCCGAGTAATGAGGAATAATTATTTGTTCTTATGGCTGCCATAAATAATATTCACGGAGCCGTGGTAGAAGTGGGAAAAATCGTGAGTGATCACCTACTGTGCCGTGCATAATTAATGTTATTACACCACTTTGTCTCTCCGCGCTCCCGTGCTAGTTTTCTTTCGGTCGTGCGCGAAAAGTAATGCCAAAATTAGCTTTAGTTTACGTGAATTTTTAATTAATTGCTTTCTACGTACGCTACAGAAGAAATTGTTTTTATAAATTGAACACGTATTGCCAAAAACACCGACCAATCGTGCCTTACTATAATCATGAGTCACAGGTATATGAATGCTCAATGAATGTTCGACATTTTAGATTACCGAAAACAAAAAAAAATAAACCAAAGTGTGAGAAAATATTATTTCTATAAAGTGCAACGATAGCAAGTAATTTAAAGTAATTAAGAGGAATTGTTTGGAGCCGTGGTTCTCAACCTACCATGTCTGTACCTAAACGCAGTTAAATTATAAAAAATGACTTGTGAAATTACCGTACTTTTCGTGTAAAATTGCAAAACTTTCATGTAAAATTAGGACTGTGATAAGGCTGTAGTATTACATTAATATCTCAATATCAAAGGAGTATCAATTAACCAGCTGGTATAAAAAACCAGCAATGTTGCAGTGGTAAAAAAAGTAACTAATACTTTTACAGCATCTCCTGTAATTCATTACGTGTAATTTAGATTAATTATACAGTATTATCGTTTCCCAGCAATTTTGCTATAATTTATTACTTTCAATTTCTATAACTTTTCAACTGTATTTTTCGTATAAAATTGCAAAACTATCATGTAAAATTACTGTGTTAAGGCTGTAGTATTACATTAATATCTCAATATCAAAGGAGTATCAAATAACTAGCTGGTATAAAAAAAGCAGCAATATTGCCGTGGTAAAAAAATTAACTAAAGAATTCTTTTACAGCATTTCCTGTAATTTATTACATGTAATTTACTTTAATTATACAGTATTATCGCTTCCCAGCAATTTTGCTATAATTTATTACTTTCAATTTCTATAACTTTCCAACTGTACTTTTCGTATAAAATTGCAAAACTATCATGTAAAATTACTGTGATAAGGCTGTAGCCTGTAGTATTACATTAATATCTCAATATCAAAGGAGTATCGAATAACCAGCTGGTATAAAAAAAGAGCAGCAATGTTTCAGTGGTAAAAAAGTAACTAAAGAACTCTTTTACAGCATTTCCTGTAATTTATTACATGTAATTTACTTTAATTATACAGTATTATCGTTTCCAAGCAATTTTGCTATAATTTATTACTTTCAATGTCTACAACTTTTCAAAGATTTTTCTCTTGTGTACCTACAAACTTATTTGTCTTTTTTTTTGTTTCTGCAAAAAATACAACCGCTTAAAATAATAACAAAAGGAAGAAAAAACCAAATATACTGAAACAATATCCTTTACAATAATAATATCTAAATAGTTAGTGAGATAAATTAAAAAAATAACAGTAATAAAAATAAAATGAGTAAAAAGTCTCAAATGGACTTTCAATTATAAAATCCTTGTGAAACATTTTGCTGCCAAAACTGCCGAAATTTGTTATTATTGTTAGAAAACACTTGCTTGCCTAATACAGATAAAAAGTTAAACCTGCACGAATATGTAGTTATTATAACAAGAGGCAAAAAAATAAATGCGCCCGCTATATTCTACGGCATTTAAATAATAATTTTTATTTTGAGTTTACAACTGGTTTTAAGTTACGAATACTAACAACTAATACACAGCTAGTGCAAGTTGATTTTTGAGAATTTGAGATTTTTTTTTGTAATAGGTAATTCATTTATCCCCTGGAATTGTAAATCACTTAGTTTATGTATTGGTTTTCTACGAATTGTAGAACAGAAAATCAGCTTTGTCTGGCGATAGTTTGGTAATCTAATCTGGAATGTACCTAAGATTAGATGAAAACCCAGTTTTCTGTTGAAAAGGAGACAAAAGTATTGTTGGCTTTTGACCAATAATTCTGCCAGGTAGTTTCCAACAATTATTTGTTTTTAATTAACTGACAATTTTCAGTAATATTGACACTTATGTGCTCTTGGCCCCAGGGTTTCGCGGACCCCGGTTTAGAAACGTTGTTTGGTGCATCAGAAACGAACATTTTGAAGCCCATAGCAGTGAGTCAACTTATGTGGGAATAGATAGAAAAGGTTTGGCTTGAAGTAATTAAAAGATTTCTGTGAGTAATCAGTCGAATTAGGAAAAAAGGATCTGCCCGCATCAATCACAAGGCGGGATCGCATCAGCCCCCCTCCAATAATAACCAATTATCTTCGAATTATGGAAGCGTTCCGGTTCACATAAAGAGCACTCCAATCTCATCTCCCGAAAATATTTCCCATAAGTCCTGGCCCTAATGAGCAGGTAACTAAAATCGCATTACCAGGCGTGGAAGTGTCAGCGGCGCCTCACGTTGCCTCGGCCGCTCCTCTTCCAGCAGGCTCCCCTTTCCCCGCGTCCCTGGGACGTCGAGTTTCGTCCCCCGGTCTCCCCGGAAGGCAGTCCTCGTCCCCAGTTTCAATCTCCCGGCGACCAACATTGATAAATTTGATGCCATTTTTCTCATGCCCGCCGCCGCCGCATCCTTTCTAACTCGCGTTTGCAAGAAGGAACCGCTCGCTCGCCAGCATCACTAAAATAGTAACTTAACGTTTTTTTAAATGCCGCGCGGCGCGGCGGCCCGATTCGGGTAAATGAACTTTTGATTAAGTACCGTTTCTAATTGCAAAATTACCGGGACTTGGATTTCGACTAGCATATCGACAAAATGTTAATCCTTTTGGATGGTAGGTAATGATTTCGGCATTTTGGATTAGGTGAAATGAAATAGTTTTTGAGAGTTTAAAGAGTTTGGTAACTTTGCTTAATTGTTGGGTAACTTGATTTACTGGGGTCATTCTGGCATACGATCTGGCCCTTGTTAGCCTCTAGGTAGAGTGGTAACTAATGATTACGACTGGCATAATTGCGGGACGCATATTCACGAATGCACTTGAAGCTTTGTTTTAATTCCTACAGAAGCTTTCTTCTCGTGGTCAAAAATCAGACGCTGATGTCAATTGTGCATCCATTTGGGTGTATAGGTACCAATGCTCATGAGCTGGATTTAACAAAACACTACAGCACAATCCTCTGATATAGAATAGCGATGATGATAGAATTTATTCGAAGAAGACACGATGGACAAAGGTATCAGCAAACTCTGGATAAGTTATAGTGCCGCGCGCCGAAGACCGCATAAATTTGTAGGCCAGGAGAGTCAGTATCTTTTTAGGGACTACATTCAATTACATAGTTCACCAATTGGTTTCAAGAATGTTCCCTAAGAATTTCATAATAAAATCTTAAACCTGCCGGAGATATGAGCGTGAAGTTTTGCAATCATAACGGACCCAATGATGTTATTTGCTTGTATTTCAGCCATTTTTTAACATTTTTAATGTCGTCATAAAAAATATGACATATTTGGTGTAGATTGTCACTTAAATGGAGTGCAAAACAGGTTTGTCACACTTTTGTCCCACCAAAAAAATTTTTTAGAAAATAAAAGTTATTCTTTTCATAGCTTTTCATATGGACCCAATTGTTTTTTCAAATACTTAAAAAGTGCTTGAAATATCACCAAAATAAAGAAACAAACAATAATACAATACAAACAATGCAAAAGCGAAGAAAGAACACAATCAATATCCATTACAACAATAAAAGTAAATAAATTAATGTTAAAATTTCAAAATATTTAAACTAAACTAATGAGACAAATGAAGGAAGGAACAATATACATGTGAAACTTTGCAAAGATAATTTACTTTATTATTATTTACTTATTCGAATGATACAAACTTGCTTGGATTAGATTTTAGTTTTGAGATTGACACAATTAGCTATACATAGTTTGTAATCGTCAAACAACTTCAGTTTGACGATTCAATTCGGTTATTACTAGTGTGTCACGTAAAAATTATATTTTCAAATTAAAAGGAATCCGTACCCCTACGTTCTACTAGCAAAACGCGCAAAAGTTCTGAGGTTTTTTTCTCAGCAATTAGTTCACATAATCGTAAAAGAATACACCATATTAAAGATAAAAGATATATAATTTTCCGTCTAGTGGTAGATGTTTGATACTTCTGTTAGTTTTTGACAAATCTATTTCTGAATATGACATAAAATTGGCTGATTTTGCAATTTTTTTACGAAGAACTCCGGTTAAAATTGAAAAAAGTACCACATAATAGATCTAAGTTACGCCTTCCTGTATAAGTGTACAAAATTACACGTAAAAATATCAATATCTTACAGACTTTTTTCACTGAAAACTTTACTTCTTCGAGAACATGAATAAGTTATATTTTATCACGTAGCGTGGATACAACAATAACTAGTAATACATATACCATTACCACAGCAAGTAATACACCTTTATCTATAATTTGATGTATAACATGAGAGAATTGATACAACATTGGCAAATAAGCATTAAGCTGACTGTGGATACTTTAATATTTGTCCTTTTTATATAGTTATCTTTCATCTCCATGTTGTTGTTATGGCCATTATTTGGCAACACATTTTCCAATCGGCATATTTTTAAACGGTTCTTCTATCGGATTACAGTATTTTTTTCTACAATTTTTAATAACTCAGCATTTGAGTGTAGATGCCAAAATAACGGCAGATTTCCACTTATTTCATTTGTCAAAAAAAACGAGAATCGAAGCCAAATTACTATACTGGCCGACATAAAAAATATCGAACAAATGACTAGTCATTCTGGTATGATTTTTGTTGTGTAGAATATGAATGTGAAGTCTGAAATTGTAAGTTATCTCAAGTTTTTGAGAAACTCAATGCCAAACATGTACAGTACAGTCGTGTTTTTAAGTTTGTAGAAAAAGTTTGGTAAAAAAATTGGAATTCATCATTGAACTTAACAAATTAAGAATGCTTAAAGATCATTTTGAGTCCCCGGCAACGTAGCATTCTTCAATTGGACAATTTATATAGTTTTAAATCCCTGAAAAGGTCTATCCAAATAGTCCATAAGCAAGTAAAATCGGAGTTTCTTTTGTTGTGAAATGATGAATTTAACCTGATGAATCGCTTTACAATAATTTGGATAAGGATCGAATACATTATAGTATCTTGATAAATCCAAGGAGTCACAGCAGCCAAAATATTCTCTCGCATTCTAAAACAATGTCTGATGAGGGTGCTAAGTGGTCTAGATCAATTTTAATAACGATATGAATCCGGCTGGCTGTTAAAATTGATGCGGCCGTTCATTCTCTCGAATCCGGCGCGCAGTCTTTCTTCTTAAGGTGGGAAGGAGGAAGGCTGTTGCTGAAGAAAAACGACCATCTCCCACCCCACGCGATTACCGCGAAGTTAGCATGTGTTTGTAGCTGCAAGAAAACGGACTAATCGCGGCAATCTTTCCGGTAATGTCTGCCGCTAACAACTTTTCAACCGTTTAAGAAAATAGCGGTCCATTAAACGAAGACCTGGAGACGCGACAGCTCGGTCTGTTTGGGCCGGGCCCCTTAATCGCTCGGGAATCTGTTACATTCTAATTGGTTCTTTAATCGTCACAAACCCTTTATTAAATATTACAAGGAGAATCCTTAGGAAGACACCATTCGAGTACGCAAATATTGGCAATCTATATATAGCATTGTAGTACATACTTTACGCTTCAGTAGTCCTATTAAATTCCTAGTCATGTTTGATACACAGGAAGAAACTGATAATGTTGGAGATAGCACAACACTTACCTCAAAAATAGAAGGGAAATTAATTGTACCACAGCAATGCTTGAATTTGACCACTCTTAGGTCTCGTTTGCCATTATTAACAGTACTTATTTGAATAACACCAAGATATTGTTGGATATTCTGATAAGATATTTCTGGTACTTTTTTTGTAACTAGAAATATTATATTATTATGCATTATAAAACTTATACAAAAGTTTAAACAAATACGGTGTACAAGGGCGCGTACATTTTTCGTTTATTTCTTGGTTGACTACACACACTTTTTAAACTTTTTGTAACATACCTATAGTAATACTAGAAGTATAGAGAAAATATACCTTTATTTTTTTTCCGGGGCACTCTCAATTTGTTCTATTATGTCCTTCCATAATTCTTGTGAAATTTGAGATCGATCAAAGCACTATGCCTCAAGGGTAGGGTTGCCATATTTTATGGTAACACTGTCGAGACATTAGTGACCGGGAAAATACACAGTGCGATTTTACTCTAAGCTAACTCTGACTTTACGTCTAAGCTGACATTAACTTTATTATAAGAGATAGAAGACAAATTTAAGGAGCAATAATACACGCAATAATTCCTAATCAAAATAGCATTGAAAGTTTTTTGTAACACAACATGCTTGTTCTATCTTGGAATATTCTTTGAAAATTTCTTTAATATAATATAACGGTAGGGGTAATTATCTTTTAAATTCACAATAATGTTTTTAGAATTAATATACCTACTTACGCAACTTTAGTTAATGTTAATTAAAACATGGGTCACAAATTGTAAAAAAAAACGATATAAAATAAGAATATACAGGATGAGTCTTAGTAGAATTTTAGTATGAATGCCGATATTCTATGTCCAGTTTTTGAGAAAATCAGTGCCAAAATGTAGAAAAGAGGTTTCTTTGGGATTTGGTTTTCCCAATAACTGGAGTCAATTCACAATTTATGTTTTCTGACCTGATCCAGTTTCTATGACAAAAAAATACCAGAACCGGTTTAATTCAACTTATTAAAATGAATACACATAAAAATACATACAAATATTGTTTTTATTTAAACAAAAATCAAGTTTGACAGCCGCTAGTAACCCCTAAATACTATTTTAAATTATGAAATAAATGCTGTCATTGTTGACATTTTAAAATGGTCAAAAACATGTTTGGGCCAAAAAAAGCCCAGCCTAATCTACAGCTTGTTGACACATGGTTTACACCCACATAAGACTGTCTGTCTTTCTTCAATTTCCAAATCAATTATTTTCCTAAATGGAACACACAACGGTCACTACAAAAAGCCCTCTTTAAATGCAAAGCAACCTGCAATAACAAAATGAATGGGAAAAAAATAAGAAATAATATTAGGGAAAGTTCAGAATTGTTAAAACCCATTAAATATTTTTTTATCAGATTAACACAATGAGATTTCCAAGAAAAAAGTAATTCTTAAATACTACTCTACCGCGGTTTAGATCGTACTGTGCTAATTTCTTATAATAAAATGTAAACCGCACACTTTGTAAATAGTTCTGTAGCATTTCCGTGTTGCAAAAATTCAAACAATTTTTTTTTGTGAAACTTTGTATGTAAGGTTTGATTTAGGTATAATTTCTTTTTCGTTTTTCTTCATTTATTTTAATATCCCAGAGGCATTGGTAGCCATTAGGCACATTTCTGAACAAAGATAAAAATATATTGAAAAAACTTAAAAAGGTATAACAGTGTTGTTACACACTTTTGCAGTGAGATGCGAAGAAAATAATAATAATTATTAAGTAAGTATCCATATAATTCCTGGTTTGTCAAAAAATAAGGATTTACCGCTTTGACATGATCAAGTTTTCCCAGATGTCGATTAAAATTACGAAAAAATAAAGTATACAAATAAAATAACTACCAAACGCGTCGGGACTTTACACGACTTTATCGGGACGTCGGGATAACTGTGACTGTCCCGATATATCGGGACGGATGGCAAGCCTACTCAAGGGGATCAACATCGAGAATAAGTTTAAATAAGTTCAAATACTATTTAATAGTATTTGGTTTAAAAAGTTTTTCTTTTACCACAATAAATTGGCATACCACAGATATTTGCTTAATCTAAAGAAAATAAGAAAATATGTTTGAGTCTAGACGTCAGAGTATTTCACATATTTTCAACTACGTAATTTGCTGAAAATACAATAATCTAAGGTAAGTGACCGTCCAGACCAACTAAGAACAAAATTGGACAAGTGAAAACTGTTCTGGTATGCTCGTTCCGTACAATCTACATCTAAAAGTAAACATTCCACATTGTGGCACAGTTTTTCAGAAATGTTTCGGTTTTTTGCCACTGTTTTTCTCAGAAACTAGGCGCAAGTCAAAATATTGTCCTTCAGATTCGGATTCTACGGTAAAGAGCATACCAGGAACACTCATTACTTGTTATCATTTTGTTCATTGTTGGTAAGGATAGTCAGGTAGCTTAGATTATTGCATTTTTGAAAAATGACGTACTTGAAAATATGCGAAATGCTATGATACCAAAACCCAAATGTTAGTTGATTATTTTTATACCCCCACATTTAATGTGGTGAGGGTATATTGAGTTTGATTCAACATTTGTAATACCCTTAAGGAGGCGTGGCAGATATAGACTTATGGATATGATATGGATTTGATCATAATTGAAAACTAAATCGATTTAGCTATGTCCGTCTGTCTGTCCGTCTGTCTGTCTGTCCGTTTGTCCGTCTGTGTACAACACGATAAGTGCCGTAATTTTGAAGCAATTGATCTGAAATTTGGTACACAAGCTTATCTCTTAAAAAGTAAGAACAAGTTCATGAATGGGCAAAGTCGGTTCACTTGTTTTTTTTAATTTTTACGGTGGGGGTATTTAAACTTCAGCGAGGCAGAAAATAACTAGTTTTGTATTAACTTAATCACTATAGTATGTAAATTTATAATAGTACCTACACAAAACCAAATAAAAACTTATTTTTCTATTATTTTTTTACATTATTAAATTACACTTCTTCATTCCAGATGTTGCGCCCCTTGGGCGCGTGTCACTGGAATTAAGTATAGAAATAAATTAACAAATTGAGTGTCCTGCAAAACACATTAAAATTTGAAAAAAAAAGGACCACCCTAGTACACATAATAAAAGCCAACATCACGAATTTATAGTAAGCTAAGAAAAAAAACATCAAAGAAACTTTGGTCCTCAAGGTCTCGGCACGATTTATTAAGCCGCAAACAATATAAATAAATAAATATATTGATAATGATAATTCCAGGCCTCATTGATGAAGAACCTGTGCCGTTCTAACATCATCTTTTTTTCAAATCCAAAGCAGGCGTTTAGTTATCATACCTATACGTGGGCTTCCGCTTCAATCAGAAATGATGAATATCTACAAGAGATCGGTCGGTGGTCGAAGGAGCGGTTTTAATTCCGTGTCGTCCGCGAGATCCGTATCCGTCTCCGGTAAACGTTATGAATTACGCGAGAGTTTAACGACTGCGTCACTGAAACTGAAAATTTATAAATGGAAATAAGATTACGAACATAAAGTACGGCGGGTCGGACCGGGCACGGCCCGTGAGCGATATTAATGGGGGCCAGCCCGTACAAGGAAACCCTGGTTTGTTTACTCGATCCCCGCAACATTTATATGTATATGCAAAACGGTCACAGCAACGCCGACATTTGTCTGGAACTTTCATTTCGCCTCCTGACAATAAATTATGAGTGGTATTTTTCAATGCGACATTAATGCACAATAATAACGCAACTTTCGTACTTCCCTAAGTCAACGATAGTTATATCATCTCGTAATAAGAGGAGGCATATCTCCAATCAATTTAAGAGGGGCGTTTATCCATATACCAGTTACATGCAAAACACGGGCGCATAAAAAGTAAGGTACTGTTGGAATGTGTAAGCATAGGGCATTGTTCCGGGATGAATATAAAATTTAACCGCGCTTGCTTTAGTCATGAACTTAATTAGAGAAAAGAAGTTAATTTTTGACACATTATACTGGTTGATTTACTATGCTTTTATGGTGATTAAGCCAATAGCATTAATCCCGGAACAGGAGCTAATTTATGGGTGTCATTTTAAGACATAGCTCTTTAAAAATGACCCAGCCTTTGTCAAGTTGATCTGCTTTTTATGCAATTGTGTCGAATTACTACGAACTGTCACCGCGCGCGCTCTGTAAAGAAGGTTTCTCAGTTTCTGTAATAAAGTCCACAGACCGAGACAAACCAGAAGAGTACCAACAGCTCAGATCAATAATCAATAACTAACAGTTGACAACAACTACAGTAGCTGCCTATTGGCAAAGGGCAGAAATCGGCTGAACAAATTAAGTAAGTATGTTGGAACTACATCCTGGGCGTACTACAGTCTCAAGGCCGACGTCGATCTCACTAGCATAAACGCTCCTCTTAAAGGTGATTTTTAACTCTCTCCTGGATATGACACCATGCAGGAATTAGACATTATTGAATCAATAGAAATGATGGCAGAAGACAGATCCACAGAAAGGATAATTTTGGAAAACAACATAAAGAGAACGAAACGAGTTGGTGAATAATGAAACGGATAGAAAGATGAACCTATGAGTGCTCAAGAATGAAGATACAAAAAATAAATTAACAAGCGTATGATAATTAATCCAGTTAAGTATGCTTGTGGAAAAAAATGGGTATGTTTATGTTCGAATTCAGGCATTCTTTACTTTACTGACAAATTCACCAAGGTATTTGTCTCGGTAGCTCAAGTGGGAGACTTCCCGACCAGAAATTGGGAGGTTCCTGGTTCAAATCCAGGCCGAGGTACTTTTTCCACAAATGTTTTATTGTAAAATATCTGAATATTTGTCTTTAGAAGGCCTTCTTTTATGTTTGTTTTTTAGGAAGTCCGAATCTCTATGACAACATACATCCATGAAATTATGCTGGTATAGGACAAGCTCTAATGACAGCATTGGTAGAGTCACTATTAGTAGAGCGCTGAAAACATAGTATCTCTCTCTTAGATAGTAGGAAATTTATGATAATGATGGTATTTGCCATCCCACATTTTAGGTGTATTTGAAGTTACATATTATCATTTGCACATAATTTTTAAACAAACATTGTTAGAAACTGGCTTTTGGTTTGATTTGGGCCTTTTGTAATATTTTTTGAATATTTTCTGTAATGGTGTGCATTATCAAGTTATTTTAATTATATACTAATTTAGATGATATAATATTAGTCGTGCTAATTTAGTAGTCAAAATTTAGTACTTTAAATTAGTAGGACTAATCTAGTAGTTAAAATTATTAGTAGTAATTTAGTAGTTAAAGTAATAGTTACTCCCCACACGAAGGGGAGTAATAGGGAATGGAATAAGGAGCTATGGCGCGGCATACCTACTACTGTAGGTATGTGCTATTAAAATTAGTATTACTAACATGTACAGGGTGTTTTAAGAAACAAACATTTTTTTGCCAAATAACGAATATTCTCACATAACGCATTACCAAGAAATTGAATAAAGAAAAACGGAGTCCGTTCCTGTACGGCTACTATCACACGACCGCAGCCTACCATAGCTATAAGCGTCGACTGACTGTGACGAACCCACTACTCTCCAAGATACTCCACCCCACCACTGTAGGTTCACGCGTAAATGGCATTGATCTCCTTAGATAGTAGTTGTTGTCAGCTGTTTCTTGTTCTTTGGAAATTCTTATCAAAATTCAGTAATAGTTTTGTTAATTATTGTAACAAACAGTGTGATCTGGTTGTAACAAACCAGATCACAGGATTTTCTGACCGTACGTTAAATAACTGTCTCGAACTGTTAGAACATTTAAACTAAATTTATTTCGAAATCGCCTCTAAAAGCCACCCCATACATTCCTAGATTTTTGACAATGATTTCTGTATTTGTAGGTATGTATAATATTTTCATACTCAGAAGGTTTTACAATCTTAAAACATATGTTTCAACCCGCTTAAAAGATCTCTTTGTTGCTGAGATTTAGTTCACAAATATTCTGCTTATCCAACGCCGTATGGAGCCACATGGCGACAATCCACAAAATGTTGGAAACTACATTATAGAGGATACAGAAAGAACAGCTCATATAATAAAAAAACTACAAACTTCAAGAAATAGATAACATTTTAGTTGAAACTGTGTAGGTAATCTTGTAATAATTGAAGAGTATTCCAACGAACCCTGATTCCGCTTAAGGAAAGCCTAGAAAGCATAGAAGCTATGCTCAAAAGGCAAGTTTGATCTGTTTAGTGAAGCAGCAGATAAATTGTCTGGAACAGAAGAAAAAACATAAGACTGAAACATTTGGACAAATTCCTGAGAAAAATCATACAAAGAGTCTTTGGAGTACGATGGAAGGAGGTCGATGGAGACCTCTGTCGAAGATCGCGTATACACCATGAGCTATGGTAACTGTAGGTACATAGACATAGGGCCAAAGATTGGGTACCAGGAGAAGCCATTCATAGTCGACCTCTTCATAGACCAATGGAACCCCCAAACTTTTATCGATTTTTTTGATGCCCAAAGCTACGCCTGTGTGTTATACAGTCACAATATCCAAAACTTGGGTTCATAAACCTTTGTTTTCTAGTAAGCGTTTCTGATATCATCGCAATTTATGTCGATACATCCATTATCAGGTGGACTAATGTATCGTCCATTCGCTAGGTCATCTATTATTTGTAACTTGGGGTGGGGGGTGATACAGTTGAACACAAACACAATCCCCAATAAAATTCCAATACGACTCCTTGCGGTGGTGTGGGCAGAGGACATTAAGGCTAATGCGTACGAGTTATTTATATAAACTAAAAATATTAGAAAATCATTAGCGTCCGGTAGTGTAGGGGGCGCCAGCGTATTCATCTCTCCACGTTTTTCCGTTTAATACGGCGATGTTAATGTCCGGTTCGCGTGCTAAGGAAAGTTTTCGGCTGAAGTTCCATGGCGTCGTCAACTTTGTTTTTACCTCGATTCGCCGCCGGTAGAGGTCGCACGTTTTATCTCCAAACGGCCAGATACGAGCTCGCGATAAAATGGGGCCGCATTAGGCTTAATATTTTAATATATAAATAATTTATGCTGTAAACGAACACAGCACAAAGCCTCATTTTTTCGGGGGGGAGATTAGATATTAACACGCATATTCTAGATAATTTCGTCTCGGGTAGATTAGCTGGGGAAAGAATGGGGAACTGGATGTCTTTCTTAGTGGCAACCTAAGGCCTAATGCATATGCATGACCGCGCTGATTACACGGATATTATTTTCTGTATAAATTGTCACGCAATTATCAACCAACTTTCATTTTTATGTTATACTTCCCAGGATTGTTCTATTTGTCGTACACATAGCAGGCATGTAAAGATACAGGTACAAGTGTGAATCGCTAATGAACATAATATAAGGAAACCTTGCTAAGTACTAAATGTAATGCTTGCTTAGGTCGAACTACCCACCGAGATGTTCGACGAGACATGGCGAGACATGGCGAGCAAACCAGATCCTCCACATTAGCGTGGTGCTTGGTGTAATCGGTGCCCACCGGGTGAAGTTATGATGGACGGTGGGGAGCTTTTAGCATATTTTTGACTTTACCAACTATGATTTTAATGTAATGTGCTAATTGTTGTCATTATGTAAGCTGACGAAAAAGTTTAATTCAGTTTATGCGTGGTGCAAAAATGAAGACAAGTTTTTTGGTCGAAATTTGTAGCATTATATCGTGTTCAGTCTTGTCGTTACGTTATTGTTATAACTCGGTTATTAGAAGAGGCACAAAATATCACAAAATGTTTACGAAAGGTTGCTATTTTTTGACTGCATTTGATTCCTGTGGTTGTAGCTGGTACAAATCACACAGTATTACAAAGTGTTCTTCTACTAAAAGATTTATTTTTGGACTCTGTATATGCTTAAAACTGAATTTTTAAAACCAACTCTAGGTACCACAGTTTTACGAAATACATGTCTTAAGATCCATACATAGAACGGTCAATGGTCATGGTTACATTGGTTACAAGTTATATGAATCTCTTGTAGCTCTACAGCCTCTGGGTGTGTCTTGGCTTCTTCTAAGCTCTCATTCCCAGTTTCCTTAGTCGTTCTCTAGTCTTCCAAGTAGGATAGTTCCATGTCAAATCAACTCAGTTGTATTCCTCACCACCTTGGATTTTGATAAAATTTTGTACAATTGTTGTCTTCATGTAGTTATAGTTTTGGAATTATTGGCATGCAAAGTTTTAAAAACCGTCTACATGATAGGTATATTCAAAGCCCGATTGTCGCTCACTTCATTAATCTAAAGTGGTGGTATACCTAGGTGTCATTTTATAGCTTTTTCCATGAGCTTTCCTCTGATATACACAATGGGGTATTCCGGTGTTTTTGAAATTGTCATTTTTTACAAAGTATGGGTGCTACTGTTTGCTACTTCACAAGTAAAATAACAAACATTGTTTTAAATTAAGAGAAATCGTTGTTTGAAGTTTGCATTAGGATTGGTCTTTCTGACGTCACAAAGACCGCTCAAAGTGAGCGACTTGACAACGTTGCTATATCTAGGGTGCACGTAGTAAATTTTTGTCTTCTGTTGTGTCAACGTTTAGAATCGCTCGTTTGTTGACACCTGCTTTGGTTATTGAGGTTATATCAAACACTTGTTCAAAATGTATAAACTCCAACGCCGACATTGTTCTGTGCCGGGCTGTAACAGCAGTAGAACAGTAACTCCTGATAAGATTTTCTTTACATTGCCGACTAGCAAGATGAGAGATGTTTGGCTTCAAGTTTCAATGATCAAATCATCTCACAAAAAAGTTACCTTTATTCGCTGTCAAACAACAGAGTCGCCAACCGTCAACTTGGCCGATCAGCTGTTCGAGAGCTGTCCGCTGTTGCCACCGCTACTAGGGATCGGTTATCATCGTTTATTTCCGAGGGTGGTCGGTGAATTCAAACGAAATGCACTTTTAATTGCAATTATCTCATAGAAAAACTAAATCAAAAAGCTCATAGCTTAACTTTATGAATCCTCATAAATTGTACAATAGGTTAAACCGAATATCTGCTTAAATTTTGACATGACCGGAATACCCTATTGTGCTCAATAGGGCTTGTGGGAGCATTTTGTTTTCTTAATTAAAAATTAAAAGTTTAATTCTGGTTATTTCAAAATGCTCCTTTTTTTTAAATTTTGTAAAGAAATTAGATAATAGCTAACACTGTTTTCAATTAACTCCCAACGTTTGATAGTGGTACGGAAATGGGTTATCATGTCTTTAAAAAAAATAAATGACCACAAATATAATATTATGCATGAGAAGTAAACTACATATAACGTCAAATTGGATCGTTATTTATTGTCTAATAGTAACACTTATATGATTTAAAATTAATAAAATAAATTTTGTTTTCTTAATTAAATATTAAAAGTTTAATTTTGAATATTTCAAAATGCTATTTAAAATTTTAAAAAGAAATTAGATAATAGCTTAGGTACACTGTTTTCAGTTAATTCCCAAAGTTTGATAGTGGGACGGAAATGGGTTTATGTCTTAAAAAAACAAATGACCACAAACAATAATATTTTGTGTGATAGTACCACTTCTATGATTTAAAATTAATAATATGTAGTGTATTGCGTTCACTTGGTTGGTATACCATTTTCAGTAGGTATTATGTTTGTAGAGATTTAATTTTTTTTTTAAACATGAACCCATTTCCGTTTCAGATTCAAACTTTGGGAAATAAGTAAAAACAGTGTAAGCTATTATCTGATTTTTTTTCAAAATTTTATAAAGGTTGAATTAGGCAAAATAAAACTTCTAATTATTAATGAAGAAAAGGAAAATTTCTCCACAAGCCCTATTGTGTTGAATATCTGGAGAAGGAGAGGAACAATTCCATAATGGCTTACACTGTTTTTAGTTAATTCCCAAAGTTTGAAAGTGGGACGAAAATGGGTTCATGTCTTAAAAAAAAATAATTGTCTACAAACATAATTTTTACCTACTAACAAGGGTATACCAACCGAGTGAACCCAATACGCTAATATTTATGTTAATATTGTTATTAATTTTAAATCATATACATGGTGTTAGTAAATAAGTGCGACAAACTTCAGGGATGATTCTGCATGGAAAGATAATGACAGTTTGCTATATAAACGTATGTCCGCAAATGCTTCGTTTTCTGAGATACGGGGTGTTAAGGTTTTTCTTAAAAACTGACGATTTATTTATTGCTCTGAAACCGGTCGAGATATGCAAATGAAATTTAGTGGGTTTTAAGAGGTAGTTGCGCATTTTTTGACATGCAATTAAGAATTTTATGTTTATCATTGGCGCGCATACGGGTAATGATATGAATTTTTTAAAGAAAAAAATGGTAGGCCACTGGGATTAAAAATCATTTTGGAATTCCTCGTCCAATTTGTGACAAAAAATCTCTCTCTGCCTTTTATTGTAGGGGGCACCGTTTTTATGCAAAAAAATAAAACATCTTAATGATCTCAATTTTTTTAAAAAACCATTTAATACTTTAAATGGTTAACTTTAAACTAAAACAATAACAGAAAATAACACTAATAAAATTTTAAATAGGCGCAAAGCTACAAAAATGTTGACCTCCCTCAGACGAGATTCCATCGTCCGTTTTTAAGAAAAACTTTTCAGTTTCAATACAATTTGTTAGGTATAGTTGACTTCTCCTTCTAAATATAATGTTTGTAGATATTTATTTCTTTAAGACATGAACCCATTTCCGTCCCACTATCAAACTTTGGGAATTAACTAAAAGCAGTGTTAAGCTATTACCTGATTTTCTTCAAAATGTTTAAAAGGTTCATCTGAAATAATCAAAGTTAATCTTTTAATTCTTAATTAAGAAAACAAAATTCCCCCACAAGCCCTTTTGTGTTGTATATCAAGAGAAAGCTCATGGTAAAAGCTATAAACTGACATCTATAACACGTGTCTAGATCAAATAGGTGAGTAAAATTCAAGGTGGTGAGAAATAAAACTGAGTTGATTTGATATTTTTTAATTACCCAGTAATCTTTATCTTATGAAGCCTGTTGTGCCAAAAGTTCAGAGTAATTTTCATCTTTTTGTACAAAAGCGCAGGCCGGTCTCAAACTCGCAATTATTCGAAATTTGATTTCTTGAACATGCAGGTTTACTTCGGATACTTCAAAGTTGCAAAACAAGTGACCACCGAGTAGCCAAACTCATGTTAGTACAGAAACTCTCCACACGTGGAACCATCACAGAGAAAAATGAAAAAAAGAAAAACCATCAGGCCTTTCGTCCGGTTCATCTGACGTGTTTCCCGTTTCGGCGATATTTGCAGATAGTGATCGAGTGGCCGGTGGCGCTTTTGTTTTTGCGCCCTGCGAGCGATCGCAGATCGTCCGTGTATACCGTCGGGTGAAATTACCCGATCATTAACGGCAGGGCACGCTAGATCCAGCTGACGAGCGCGGGTTCTGATTGGTTTTTAAATTGATGGTAGCTCCCTACCTGTAATGAGCGCTGGGCGTGGCGCAAACATCATTTACACCGACCAACCGCTGACCGGTCGCCGGGTCCATGGCACACTGCGTCTCCCGTTTCCTCTCCACTCTTCACCAACTCCAGCACTCGCCACAATCCCTTCGCAGAGTTAATCGTTTCTCGATACTGCGAAAAGGCCGAACACCATTAGCTGGATAGTTCCGGTGGACGAAGAATAGCGGTGACATCTCAAAATGGAAGGGATGATGGATGATGATGATGAAGGGATTTAGCTTGTTGGTATTGTGGCGACGTTTGATGCCTTTTGGACGCTTATTAACTTATCACTAGCTCAATGTACAGCCGAACCATCTCCTGCGACTGTTTCAACTCGGAAGTTTATGGACCATGCTGGTCCCAACGCAGATGACAGTCCATGGAGGAATAAAACCATGGAATTAATAGACTGTGTATCTAATATAGACTATGGAGACCAGGAAAATCATCAAAACCATGAGAGCTATAGATGCAGAATACCTTTCCCTAATAAACTACGTGACGTCCATTAAGGAACATCCCGTCTTCAGCAGTTCATTTGCCTTATTGACAAATTGTCAGACACTCCAGTGCCTTGAACATCCATTGCTCCAGATTATGCAAATGTTCAAAAGATAGAATTCCATGTTTTACCTTTTTTTACAGCGTTTACGGGTTGGCGTTTTCAAGTTATACGTCTAAAATACGTCAAAAGCACGTAAGAGTAACAACGTATTTATGTGCTGGGTGATCCATTCCGCATCCCAAGTACCTATTTGAAAACATGATTGTCACATAGACGATATTGCATATCTTTTAAAATCGCTTCTTGTCAATATCTTCCTTGTTGTGGTCTAGCGAGAGTGACAGTCAGGATAGATTTGCTAGATCAGTACCGTAGTTAAAGATAGCAGAGAGCAGTAGTGTTTTTTTAATTGAAAACCATATCTCAAATAAAAATGTCAAACCGTCATAGTACCGTATGAGATAGAAAGAGATGTCTAGCCCACATCACTGCGGGTTGCATACCAAATGCATTTGCCTCACTTGTTCACCATGTGGCGTCCTTTCCAGTTATACATTTCAATGAGCTCGGCACACATTATATACAAGGTGTCACTATACGAGTCCTGAACATTTACATGAAGATTTAGAAGAACATCATATTTTATGATAAAAGGTCCAATAAACATTAATTCAAAAGTTGTAGGTATTCGATATACACAGGGTTTGCCAAAATTACCGGAACACCTAAATAACCCTGTGGCGGTAAGGAATTTAAAAAAAATTCAAATAAAAGTTTTTTGACTTCAAACAATCCATCGTTCAAATATATTTTTAATATATACAGGGTGTTCATTTTATAATAGAAATTTCGTAAACTTTTTTTTTCACATAGAACAACATGTATATTTTTACATTTTGTAATTTTAGGACTAATTCTAAACATTTTTTAATAAAATAATCTTTTTATAAAATGCGTCATTTTTGAGTTTTAAGCAATTAATTAAAATTAGTCAAAATTGCCAGAACACCTACATAACTCTCCAACCGTAAAAAATTTCAAAAAAAACATGCAAACAAACGTTTTTTGACATTAAACAGGATATTCATTTTATTATGGAAATTTGGTAAACTTATCTTTTTCAACCCTGTATATTTTTACATTTTATAATTCTAAACATTGTTATTGGAATAATTTTTTTATAAATTATGTCATTTTTTAGTTATAAGCAATTAATCAAACACAAAAAATTCTTAGAATTAAAAAATAAAAATGTCCAGGACGTTTGATGAGAGAAAGGAAAAGTTTTCCATACTTCCGTAATAAAATAAACACCCTATATATTAAAAATATATTTAAGCGAGATCTTGTTTTAAAAAATGTTTTTTTACGGTTTGTGAATTATGTAGGTGTTCCGGTAATTTTCACTATTTTAATTAATTGCTTATAACCCAAAAATGATGCTTTCTATAAGAAAATTATTTCAACAAAAAATGTTTTGAATTAGTCTTAGAATTACAAAATGTAAAAATATACAAGGTGTTCCATTTGAACAAAAAGTTTAGGAAATTCTCATAATAAAATGAACACCCAGTATATTAAAAATATATTTGAACGATAGCTTGTTTAAAGTCAAAAAACTTTTGTTTGAATGTTTTTTTTTAATTTTTTACGGTTGGAGAGTTATGTAGGGTGTTCTGGTAATTTTAATTAATTGCTTAAAACTCAAAAGTAATGCGTTTTAAAAAAAGGTTATTTTAATAAAAAATGTTTAGAATTAGTCCTAAATTTACAAAAATATACAGGCTGTTCCATTTCAAAAAAAAAATTACGAAATTTCTATAATAAAATGAACGTGATGTATATTAAAAATATATTTGAACGATGGATTGTGTAAGGTCAAACTTTAGTTCGAATTTTTTTTTGTACTTTCTTACCGTTGGAGAATTATTTAGGTGTTCCGGTAATTTTGAAAGAAGTATTTTATATAAATATTTGTTTTTATGTTTTTTTTTCCAAAATCGTTTACGGTATTAGACATTTTTTTCCTTGCTGATGGACATATCTAAGAAATTGTCAAGTATCAACGGCATCCTATTGTACTTATTTCTTATTATAGAATATGATGCTCTATCATATTTTCAAGGATTTGGGTATCAAAAAGGTTACCCAGCACATAAATACATTGTTGCTCTTCAGTGTTTTTAAAATTTTTTTGAGAAGTATAACTTGAAAATGGTAAATCGTACTTAAACTGTGTATGGACTTTCTTTGTAGACCACTAACAGACCTATAGAAGTTTCCTAATTAAGAACCCTCACTGTAGCTTGACAAATAGAAAACAAAACATTAAAAAGAAACAATTCGGCTATCTATGACCTTCTTGTGACCTTTGGGTGCGTTTTAAACGATTTGTGATGCCAAACCAAATGTGAATAGCTAAGTGCTAGGTTTGACTTTTTTCGAGGTGACCACAAAAATATACGTCAAGCTATTCCCACTTTGTAGTTTTAAATGCACTATTTTGTTCATATTTGAAACAATACATTAGGAGCGTTGATGAAATTTTTTTGCAATGATATCGGGTCTTGTCTTTGTACCATAAGTGCACAAAGCATCGGTTATATCAATGTAGAAATATTTTGATCATTTATTTTCTTAAATAGTATCTAAAATAGTTATTTGATAATTTGATGTAAATTATCATTTTTATAATAAATAAAATTCCATTTGCATTTTTTACACTTAAGAAGATAATTTTTTATTAAAAATAGATAAAATAGTATTTGAAATGAATCACAATAAATCGAATAAATCTCTACTTATAAAATAAAATTAAAAAGGGTTTTATTCAATCGCATGATCGAATTGCATGATATTTTTTTTCCTCTAAACCTTACCTACTAGATATAAAAAAAAACTTTAAGGATACAAAATTATCAAATTTTGATTAAAATTTGATCATTGGCTTTGGAGTTTCATGACAGTTAAGATGACATAAATCATTTTGTCTGCTTCTGTAAAGTTACAAAGTGAATACGAATCCGATCCAAGAGTCACCTAACCACATCGAGTTTTTGAAACAAAAAATAAGATAACAACTCATGAGCCCTGTCTTTCGATATGAGCGCTTGTATAACAAGAAATAATTATATCAAGAAACTAGGATCATCTGCAACACAATATGTTCATACTTCTATATGTCCAACAGTGAATCGAATTTCAATTACTAATTAGACGGCTTATATAGACTCAACAGTAATTAGTATTAAGATCGATTGCAACGATACAATGAATCCCTATATGAAAAGTTCATAACTCCAGACAATACAAGCAATCAAATGCCGACCCAATTTGGTATAGAAACTAATGATTACAATAATTAGCATCTGCGATGATATAAGATTGTTAAGATATCTTAACAGTTAGTTCTTGTGTTATCACTATTTGGAAAAAGGGCATTTTTGCACTTCTACAGCTTTGAAGACAGGTTTCTTTTTTATTAGAGAATATCGAGATACTGATGGTAGTGTCCAATCTATTAGTCTCACTGAATAAAAATTTGATTCTTCTCAATAATTTGTAAAGCTCAATCAAACATAGTCCTTGTGATTTGTCTATGTCTACCGTGAGATAAGTAACATAATAAAGATCTCAGTGTGTCATCAAGCGCACAGCTTGCCGATCAGTCCATGCCAGTCATTTTTTTCTCTCCAAAGACCCATAAGCCTGTCAGTGATTCTTCAATCGGTTCACCTTCATTTTTTAAAACTATCCCGACTAACGTCTGACAACAGGGGTGCGATGAAGTTGTCTCACCATCGACGAAGAAAGATTGGTAGCGCAGACGGCAATTAATTATTTCCGAGGTATAAATAAGGGCAGAATGATGATTTAAAAGAGATTTGGGATCTCGTGACGGTTTTTGCTAAATCCTTTTCTATCGTTTAATTTGGGCTTATTAGCCGGACCAAGGCGTGAAATCGGCATGTGCAGACTCGTTTTTGCCGACCCACGACGATCAAGGTGTTTGTTTGTATTTCACGAGGTGTTATTTTCTTAATAAATTGCTGTCGTGGATGTTGATCAAAATGTCATTTAAAGTTAGTCCCTGGTTCGGTTTGGTTTTTAGTAACATTTGGGTGTCGATATAATACCTGTTATTTACGATTTTTAAATATATTGCTTTTCTATCATTTCATCCTGGGTTTCTTTTTTATTAAGTTGTTTGTTTTCTTGATGGGTTTTTAATAATAGGTGGACCTCTTTCCAAGAGAAGGGAAAGTATTCGTTTTGATGTTTGATTATTTCACGGTGATTGTTGCACGAATTTGTATATTATAATACGAATTTGTATATTATAATACCACCGTTAATATTCACATACAAGCATGAAGTGCAATAATCAATGAGATATCTAATTAGTAACTGTTTTCGCTAACAAATTCAAAAACTCATACCAATAACGATTAACAACTACAACACACTGTAATTAAGCAAATTCCCTTAGCAGGTGTAATGATGTTGCTTGAAAAACTACAAAAATTAAGGTAATCAAAATATAATTAACTCTGAATTAAATAATGTAATTATTATTATACGTATTATATACATTGTTCTAGACATAGTAGATAGTTTATGTGCATACACTCTGAATTAAATAATGTAATTATTATTATACGTATTATATACATTGTTCTAGACATAGTAGATAGTTTATGTGCATACACACTAAGCAAATTAATAATTTGTAAGGTAATTAATACCTAAACTAACACTATTTAACTTATTATTACATGTATTACTATTGCATTGTATTGTACCTATTTATGGTTTGGTGTCTTAACAATGAATATCAGTTTATAACACTGATAACTTTTTCTCTAATTTTAGAGAAAAAGAACTGTTAGAAGTTGGAAAATATTGATGGGAACATATATTTTGCGACTGGCATAGGACAATGCGCTTCGGATAAAATTATTTGACTGGAATCCATCAGAAGTCCGGAATTCGATCTCGCAGAAAATGTAAAATCCGCAATTTTGTCTATATTTGCTAATTAATACCAGCTTAACTTAATGTCGTAGATGTTTGTGTTTGAAGCATTTAAAGTAATTTTTATGGAGCAAATACATACTTATACTGCACTAATGAAGATTTTTGTGTGTTTAGAAAATATCTATTTGAAGCGGAAACTTACCACGGGTAGAATAGGACGTAAAAAGCACATGGAATAAACGATAAAGATTATGGTGTCTTGGGAAAAAAGTTGTCTCTAAATAGGCAAAACCTTTCTATCTTTTCTACGTTCTACCCTGGAAAGTCATATTGATAAAAAAAGATTAGGTTGCTAAAAGAATAAAATTCCTCTAATTTATCCTATGTCCTACAGGATCATAAAGTGACATTTTACATTTTCGATACCGGGGCGAAAGCAGCTACTTTACGCCCACGCGGGCATAAAGCGTTGCCATGGTTTATATGTCAGATACATCAAATATTTGACATTTAAATTGTAAATTTTAAATCGTCAATGTCAATTATTGGCGATTAAGGTTATTCTGTTTGACAATAATTGTCTGTATTGTCACTCAAGTCCGCATTGTTTGTATTGTTATTCAACTCCGTAGATACGCATGTCACTTGATAAGGTCAAAATATTTATTAATATTATTCAGGAATAGTATGGAGGAATAGTATGGCATACTCGTGAATCATTTCTACATAAGTTGTATGACTATCAACATTATTTGCCTGTCTGTGAAAAAACAGTTGCGAGTGAAATAAAAAAATGTTCCCGATTATTGCATTTCTAAATTATCGCTCGTCTTTCCTATTTTTACTTAAGTATTGTAATCGTGCAAAAAAATAATTTTGAGATTTTAGCGGAAATATGTCTTTTTGGGTCCCCTGAACATTTTTGACCAAGGTACAAAAAATGTCTGTGTGTTTGTGTGGATGTGTGTGTGTGTGTGTGTGTGTGTACCCGTTTTTGTGGCGACGATTCCGGGGAAACTACTAAAGGTATCGGGACGAAACTTCATATTTAGAACTTTCATAACCAAACTTAGAGCTTTCTGTTGAAAAGGGTCCAAAGGAACTGGAGGTTTAGTCTTAGCATTTTTGAAAGATTTTGCAAATAAGCCGCAATTTCTGGAATTTCGTCGAAATAGTTAAATAATAAATTAAAGAAGAGGAAATGCTGAATAATTTATGACCATAACATTTTTTGGTACAATCAATAGTTTAGCTGCATGAGCAAATTCTATTTCATCGAGATCGGTCGTACTGCATTAAAACTAGTAGCCAGGATATGTCAGATGTTTTGATTTTAATGACAGTGTCAAACGCTAATGTTTTTATTGTATTACACTTTTTACACTCAATAACACGTAAGTGTCATTTGGACGGTGTACCCGGTGTTAACGGAGTGCAATATCCGAACGCAGCTTTAATCGACATATCTGTCTAGTTCTACTAATTTTGTTTTAATGCAGACATGGCCGATCTCGGTCAAATAGAATCTCATGCAGCTAAACTTTTAATTTTATATATAGTATGATAAAGTCATGTGCCTGGCCACACCAGATTTTTTATTTGTAGATGATCGAGCTATCATGATTAGCACTTTGAAGTTGGATGTTGGAAATTGGAAATAAACTATATATGCGACGCGGCAAACGACTCACAATAACCGTTTGCTAATCATCACTCATCACCGACCTGTGTATTTTGTGGTTTAATTATATTTACATATGTAGGTAGGTACTTTGTAAGACCTATTATGTTTAGTTAATTGTTTACTATCTATTGAGGCAACGGCCATCTCGTATGTCTTTTTCTACAATATTTAAACATGGACTCGAAGTCGGAGAAGGTACATTTTTTCCGACTCCGACTCCTCTGAAATTTGTCTGAACCCCGACTCCACGACTCCGACTCCACAGCCCTGGTGGCAAGTGGTTGGTGACTTCTCTCTCCCACATATGTAGTGAATTCTTGGTCAAAAAGAAAATATTAAAATTTATATTTTAACTTACAAGTGCATCAGGATAGGTCATCTTCTATCTTTAATTTTCAATGGCGTAATAGAAATGGGAATAAATACTCACCAGTTATATTCGGAGTAAATAAAAAGAATATACCTTTTAACTATAGGTCATTAAACCTCATTCCCATGCACAGAGTGCGGTTAATATGTCTTAATCCCCTGTGGTTATAATGCAGCTTAAATGTACAAAAATTAGAAAGCTTCTGAGCACAACCAATGAGTAATGTACATGCATAGATATACAATATACATACGTATGTAGTAATATAAATAAATGTAGTATTAATTGCGACGAAATCTAAAATTTTATTTCTAAAATGCTCATCCACTTTTATTATTTTCGTATTTAACGCGGATGAGAATACACTTGTCTAAGCTAAATACTAATGTGTAATATACTAAATGTAATCAAAAACTCAGTGACTGCAGAAGAATAAGAAGAATAAAAAACCGTGACTTGAAAAACTAGCGTAAGCTTTAAAAACCAAGTATTTCGATTCGCAAACAAAAGCGACTTTCGCCTTTTTTTTGGTGGTCACATAGAAGATCAAATTGTTTGTGTTTCTCCCAATAATACATTGTGATAGAGATTTAATCCCCAATAACTGAATATTTTGCTCACCTATTATTTAATCCAATTTAAACAAAAATCTCATTCCAAACAAATTTTCCACCGATAGAAAGTTCGAATAGTACTCCAAGGAAGTCGCGATCATCTGAAGTCGACTAGTTCCTGAACCGTCATCACAGAAACTTGATTCCTCCTCCCGTCTTGAATACCCGGCAAAACTCCGCGATTCCCCTGGCTACAGTCTCGTAATCTGCGATCTCAGGACCCCAGTTGCTAATCACCTCCGCAACCATCCCATGTACGGTAACCGAACGTAGTCTCCTGCGTAAGGAAACTGCCACCGTTCCCGAACACATTCCTAATGGATTTATAATCCGGGACGGCCCTGTTTGCTTCCGTTGAACGATGAAGTTGGTCTACTCGCAGAAGCGTCCTTCGTCCACGGCATTTGTCATCGCCGCTCATTACTAAGGGATGAAGGCACCCCCGCCGTACTGACACCGGATTGGGGGGCGCTCAGATTGAATAAACTTTCATTAAGAAGATTATTCGTCATGATCCAAACGATTAAATGTCCATGGGAGGTATTTATTTATAAATATGTAACTTGAAGAAGGTATGTGATGCAAGAAATATTGTTTGGGTAGACATGATGCTTCAGGGAGATAGGTGCATACAAATGTCTTGTACATTTGTAATGTGTGTCGGACATATTGTGAGACTAATGCGAAAAACGTGCATTTAAAAAAAATCGTTCTTCTTTTTGGACTGTGAAGATATCACACTTTTAGATTCCGATATGATTTATCCTGAAAGAGGTTTGCTCTTTCGAATGTCGAATAACAACAATTTTAAATGGAACAGCCTATATATCTTAACATACTTCGCAAGATCAGTAAACCAGCCTTCAAAAAAAGAACCAATAAGAACCTTAACTCAGTAGGCCTATCGTCAACAGCTACAAAGGTATTAAGCTCATCCAATTTCACATTTATAACTTATCCACAATAATTCATAACTTAATATATAATATCTAGTTGCCAAGACGAAATTCAACAATTGCACAAATGTAATGATTCTTCTCATCATGCAGCAACATTTAGTAATTGCAAAATTCAACTATGAATTACACAAACCAATAGTTTATGATCACACAAGAATTAGTATTTTAAGTACCAATCGAATGTTATTTAAAATTTTTATTACTTATCTACGAAAAATTATTTAAAGAATATTAATTAGTTTTTAAAATGGTTGAATTGGGCCAACGACCAGATAATTCGCCTGTTTTAACAATTTATTTCTGGACATGTTAAGGAGAAACTTTATGGGGATGTTCCAATTACTACAAACAATAATCAGGACAGTGTTGTTTTCTGTAAAATCCCTGATATTTCTTTACAGATAATACACTAACAGTAATACTGTCATCAGAATAAATAATTGAATAGATGAATAATTGAAAATAACTGAATAAATAATAATTATTTCACACACAGAAAAGTGATCTCTCGAACGAAGAGAGAATTACTTGACTGAAGTAGTTGGTAGGTTCGTATATACGCGAGAGATTATTGACTTCAACCAAGAAATGTAATTTCTTGGAATAATTACTAGATTTAAGAAAGTGGTTACTCTGATGAAGTAAGTAAACAGTCCTCAATGAAGTGTATATTTTTATTCCCGGTAAATATCTTTAGCTACTTAATGTATGAATTTTAAAGATTTGGCACAAATACATTTTGTATTGCTAATTAACAAGATAGGTATGTTATATTTACTGACTCGTTCTAAACTGTTGCGTGCGTTACATCAAACTATTCCGTGTTGAAACGTTTATTGTACACTAATCACAAGGCACATCCCCTACGTGTACTTCGTTGTTTTCGTACTAGGTTAGGCTCCTTTACGGCGCCAGCACCACGCGCGGGCGCGCGAGCCTTGACAAAATCACGGTGCGCATATTTATTCCAGAGATAGGGATTACTTGAAATAAGTGAGAATCACTTCAGTTAAATAATTGGTGGGTTTTTATTCAGTAAACAATACTTACTTATATTAAATGTCTTATATTTACTTGGATCAAGTAACTACGCACTTGGATGGATTTACTATTACTTCGTTGGAGAAATTAAGATTTTTGGGACGAAAAGTTCAATTACTTCTTTTAATACAATATTGCTTCTTATAAAGAAAGAATTTATTTGTTGACAGCATTTATCTGAGAAATTATTTTATTTATATTGAGTATGTGGCATTTCTTGTATATACCTAACTTTCTACATCCAAGTAATTTGAGTCTAGTAAATAAATTCAAGAAATTATGTTTTCTCGTTCCAAATAATCACTTTTCTGTGTGCAGTACAATTTTCATGAGTGCCAGTATTAGCTCTCTGAAGTGAATGCGTGTAAGTCTAACTTCGAAGTTTCGATTGAACTATTACATTTTCCGTGGTTTCTACAAAATTATATTTAAAGCGCCCCCTTATTTTATCCTTTTGGTGCTGTTAGCACAAGATCTGGTGGATTTGCGTACACATTTCAGCTTCAATTTGCAAAACTTAGTCAAACTGAGTCATGGTGCATTTACTTGCACACTGCTGCTTTTCTACTTTTGGTAAACTCGTTTTCAGTTGCATTATACGTGTAATGTTATGAAATACACGATGTAGTATATATCTCTCAGAGTATAATAACATAGGTTGACCTGAGAGATCGCCTGATGCTTCTGAAATCTGATGCCTGATGATGTATGTATAGAGACTTTTTAATCAATTAAATTTTATCAAGACCAAATTCAGAAATACAGAATACTGTAAAACTATTTTAAAATATGTGCTTTAAGGATACAATTCGGCATCTGAACGCATAATGTATAGCATTGAGTCGTAGAATATTGCTGACGATGGCTTGAATTCCATTCATTAGTGGATGCTGATATTTTAGAATTAGGTATAACCAACGATTTTTTTATGATCAATTGTATTGGGTAGACAATCAATTTTGAAATCTACTATATTTCTGGTGATTTTTAATTGCACAATTTTACCTTTAAGTTGAGACTAGTTGGCAGCACTGAAGAAAACCACTATCATAAATTATACGTTTGTGTAATTCAAAATTGCAGAATTGCAAAATTGCAGGAGCCAGTTTCAAGCCAAGTTTCTACGTGGTGAGAAGAATTATTACATTTCTGAGATTGTTACATTAGCTCGCACCATATATTGTTTATAAGTTATAAAGGTCAAATTATATGCTTAATAACATTTTAGCTGTTGATGATAGGCCTACGGAGTTAGGCATTTTGAGGAAAGCTGACTTATCGATCTCTTGAAGTGTGTCGAGATATACAGGTGTTCAATTTAAAATTCTTAAGTTATTTGACATTAGCAAACAGCCGGTTATTCGGAAATAGCAAAACAATAATAAAGTGTGACATTTTTACAATACAAAATGAATTCGTTTGATTCTGTATCCTTGTTAGTTACCACAGAATGAGTTTTTGAAACATTTTTGCTCGTTTTTGACATTAATCCCACAATATCTCTGAGACAGTTGATAATAGCTTAATACAAGTTGTTGTCAGAACGATTAGGATACAAATCAAATACTGAAATAATATATCTAGTGTTCCTTTAGAATAAAAGCCATAAGTTTGTGTTAATAAGTCTGTGGTGGGAATGATCATCTACAACTTTTCTATATGGAAGAATCGTGTATTTCGATTTCTTAAGACTTAACGTAGGTACTTTTAGTTTTTATTAACGTACTTTGCATTGGAAGACTTGTAGACCTATAGAAACTTGGTTTTCTGACATGTAACTAAGTCAAACACTCTTAACGCGACTCAAACGCAAATTGTACACGCATACTGCCGACTTTCAGCAAACTTTGTCCGGAATTCCTTCCCAGTCGCATAGCTATAAACTGGACTAATTAATAAGATCCGAGTCGCTGTGCTGTGGTCGGCGTAAGGCCGTGTAGCGAGGTAGCGCATATTATTATAATGCAGGTATTCGTCAAGTTGCTACTTGTTACTTCATTAGTGTTGGCGCGGCCCGCTTGATGCAAAGGATATCGGGACAAAAACGACGTGGAATAATGACGGGACGGCGAACCAGAGCCCCTTGACTACAGCGTTATCCTCACCTTACCCCTCACAACCCGACCGAAGATAGCCAGCCCGATCTCTAAGAGAGCGTTTCTTATGCAGAAAATCCTTTAATGAGAACGCATATCAATGGGGGTTTTTAACTCATCATCTGGGAAACATTAATAGTTGAATTTCGGTGTTTTATGCGTAGAATAATATGTGTTCATTAAAAAGCATTTGGCCCATAAATCTGGCAAAAATTATCTTTCTTTTTACATTGAAAGGCTCTGAAAGTGTTGTTTTATAGATGTATAACATTTTACTGTTTATACTAATTATTTGAAGGTTACAAACAAATGAAACCAATAAACTAGTACAAAACAGCACTACAAATTTCTTAGATCGGTTCCATTTTCTCAGGAAAAAGTCCGTGTTAAAAAAATTGTGACCTGTGCGAAACTCTGAAAACATGGTTGAAAACGTATTTTTATGAAACCCTTTAAACATCAGCTTGTAGTAGGTGCAATAATTGATGATGTAGAGCACACCGTTGGGCAAAATTATGGATGCACCAACTCTGACATACGGGGTGTCACACAAAGAAAACCCAAGTCTCGCAGGACTTGCTGATAAAAGCTGGTATCGCTGTAAGGTACAGAGCACTAGCTAAGGTACAGGATTTGTTGCCTAACTAGGTATTTGGTCGTATTACGTGATACATAAATCAAGATTTGGAACATATTTGACATTTGTAGGTCGTTGTTTTTGTCGGCCTCGTGTCATCCTTCGATTGTTGAAGTGGATAAGTGGCAATATTTACCAATTATATTTCCTTTCCATCCGTTCATATGATTAAATATCTGTAGTCTCTTTATTTCCACATAAGCCACGTGTCTTCAAAGCCATGGTATCAAAAAGAAAGTGTCCAGTATGACAGGTATGGGCAAGCTGGCCCTGGTATATATCTGACATTCTTTTTTTTTCACGTGATAAGTCAAGTCCGATTTTTATCAGCTCTCTTCCAGAGCTTAAAATTTCAGCCATGGGAGCATCCTGGGACCAATTAGGCCTGCTGATCGTCATGCTAGGATGTTTTGGAAGATGGAACATTAAAATTATGTTCACATACCGGAGAGCGGAGCCGCAACAAGACGAACATACATAAAGACGTCATGAATCAAGTCCAGACAAGGCTCACATCAACTGGAACAACTCCAACAGCGAGATCTTCAATGTCTGCTTGCGATTGCCCTAATGTTTGGTTACCATCGCTTGCCGTCCTGCTTCTTCAAAATCTTAACCTATACCAGTTGGCTATAGAGTTATTGATAGATCTATTTGATTGCCCTAATGTTACCAGTTGGCTAACATTTTTGGCTTGCCATCGCTTACCATACAGAGAAGAACGAACAGCATGGCCCCTGGACTGTCACTGTCACTAACAGTGATTTTTTTGTCAAAATTGACAAGCGTTCAGGTACTGCCCCTGTTTAATGTTTGCTAACATTTCCTTTAGCCCATCTAGAAGAAGGCGGTGTTCTTATGCAAGTGACAGGAATCGGCTGCTACTCTTGGTGAACACCACTCTGTACTCTGCTAGAGTACCGACAGATACATCTGTCTGGCAGTAGTCACAACCAGGCCCCCCCCCCCCCTTTTGCTGACACAGAGATGTCAGTGCCTCCTGCCGACGTTGGCCAGGCTTCAGTTACATCCATGGAATATGGAATATGTGGGGTATAGCTATTATAGTAGCTGCGCACCTAGGCCACAGTTGGCCCCTTTTGCTTCCCCGATGGATGTCACAAATGCGCAGCGCGCCCTTTTACCAGAACAGTCTGGCTGAACACGGCTGGCTAGTATAGCCAATGCCCCTTGAACAGAGAGGGTGGCTTCCCGTGGGAGCTCATCCCTTCCAAGCCGAGGCCTGTGTCTCGGTGAGGCACGCTATCACGTGACTCCATCCAATACAATGTTATTGAAACCAGAGGTCGAGACTGGTTACGGGACCACCGGCTTAACGTGCCTGCCGAAGCACGGCGGCGGAGTGAAAAATCCGTATGTCTACCCTGGGATTCGAACCCAGGACCTGTGGAGTGCAAGGCAAACACCTTACCACTAGGCCACTCCGCCTGGGAGAGGGCCATATTGTTATGCGTAATAAGCTGCATTCTGACATCTGATCCATGTTGGGCAACTCGGTGAATACCAGAAGTCCGTGTTTCTATCATTCACCACTTTAACATGATCACAAGTGACACAAAGCTACTCTTGGTGTACTCCGAGAGCACCCAGTAAACTTGAGTACCGCCGGATACATCTATCTGGCAATAGTCCCAACCAGTGTACCTTTTGCTGATACCCAGATGTCGGCGCCACCTTCCGATGTTGGCCAAGCTGCAATTTCGGTAATGCATTACACAATTCAATGTTGTATACGCACCATAAAATTTCCCCAGACTGGGTCCAGAAATTAGATCACTTCTTACGGATTCAGCTGAGTTCGATTAGTTATTAACTGTTGAAGCTTTCTAATTGTGAATATCGAAATATTCACAATTTGCAGAGACCAGAGATCAACTATTTCATTTTGTGAATTCTGGCGCATTGTCCTGGGACCCTGATGACTGGTCTAAAGTACCCTTTCAAGGCAGACATCTTTATATTTGGTACCAGTATACAATATCCCAACCGTCAGAACCAGAAACCTTTCTCGTTGGAGGCCAGTCTTTAGACCATATTAAAATGCTTACATTGGGCAAAGAATCTGGGTGACCATATTAGGTCGACATTCAGGGGCGACTAAGATGTGTTGTATCAAGGTGGCCCAATTCTTCAGATCAGTTTCTGCCTCCAAATTTTCTTAAGAAAGAAGAACCGGGTGGCTCTAATAGTAAAAACAAGTTTTGTGGATATTGGGATTTCTCATCAACTTCCAAAATTGCAATATTCTGTTCGTGAATTATAGCCAGGCCACTCTAGTAATTATTAAGATCTAACTATAAAATGTTTGAATTCGTTAATTCAGAGAGAATATGTCAAAATAAAACATATTGGCAAAATTTTTAATGTTGCCTTATAATTGGATATCCCTATCGCAATACCTTGTATCAATGAAATTTTTTCTGAGCATTTCCCAGATTAAACAAAGCATCCCAAGGATGTTTAGGACGTAAAATTTGATTTTGCATATTGTTTTCTAAAAATAAGTTAAAGCGGACTATGCTTCAAGATCATTAAAAATAGACTGATATCGGATAACTGAATTCACCTAATTCATTTCGCTGCTAAGAGAATTACTCAATGCTTGGATACGCCTTATATACTTTTATTTGCACAGAAAAGTATTTAATCGGGGCACGCTTCTATGTTCCTGGTTGAAGATCCTGGATTTCATAGCGCTGAAGTCGCCGTTTTTTGGAAAAAATCATTATTTTTTCTTTTTATTTGCAGCTCCAGAATACCTTTCTAGAAGTAATCCTAGAACAAATTTCAGTTATGCCTTACTGGCCGTTACAACCGCAGTTGTCCTAGTGTAAAATAAACATTTCCCTGTTGACAGGATAGATGTCAACCAAGCATTAAAACGGCTAGGGATTAGGTCTGGAACTAATAGATGTTGCTCGTTCTGCTGGAAATTCTAAAATTCACAAATTAAAACGTCCTCTCAACTTCGTATGCGAGTGTGGCATATGTTTTATATGACTATTAATACCATGACTATTAACACCCTTTGGAGTCTGCCAATAATGGGTTTTTACAACTTTTCCCTACGGAAAAGGTATTTTTTATCAAACACTGAGTTCCATGCGATACATGAATACAATACATGCCCTAATTCGTATTGGGTCCAGATATAGTATTTTACCTGTTTCTCTAAGAAAATCCGTACTGCATTTTTCAGGTATTTTGAGCTGTTTGGGTAGTTACACAAGATTTAAATTCATTAGCGCCTAAATCAAAGATTTGTGACACTCCGGTATAGGCAGCTGTCTGTTTAATATAAGCCTTAAAAGATATTTTTATCTTCTTTTTACATTTGGTATATAACAATAACATACCTACATATTGGGTCCAGGATCTATCCCCAAAGTTACGCTGGCGGGGCAGTTATCTTTTTTGTTGTCTTGGATCGACCAATGGCGTGAGCTTGGAGTAGCTAAATGGACCGCTTATATCAGCGGTCGGCAACCAGCTCCCGATGTACTTCTCCCGCTCGCGGGCAGTCTCATAAGTCTGCTCCGCTTCTGAGGGTCCGCGGACCCCTAGGTTGGCGTTAACATGTGTTCCTGTGAACCTTTACCAATAATTTGGTATTTTTTTTCTGGACATTAATAAACCGCTCAACCGCTGCTAGTTTAGTTCTTTGAGTGACAGTTCGCCTCACTGAAGTCAAAACAGTCTGGTTTTTCTTTAATGTCAATCAAATGTTAATTAGATGCTGAGCCATTAAAACTCTAATGAATTCATTGGACATAATGTATACCTAGAAAGCAGAAACATTTATATCTTTCTTTGTTATTTTCTATTTTGTGTATACATATTTATTGTGGATTCCTTTAGACCGTCATCTTATCAGAAACTAACGGTATTTTCAGGTCTGGTCCAACTAAGCTTATATTTTATACATAGTACTCAGCAATTCTATTCAATTATATTACTTTTCGAGGCAGCAAGGACCAATTTGCCTATCATGTTTTGGAGAAACATATTAAACATGAAATTTTGGGAAAAACATTTATTAAACTTTTGCGTTTGTCCGCTGGTCATCGAGCTCAAGATTTTCCCAATGCAAATTATTAAACGTCTAATTTAATTCATAACAATATGAAATTAATTCCAGACTTTATTTATACATGTACATCTAGTGTGTTATTCGTTGCTGTATTTACGATTCTTTATCTATAAAAATACTTTGACAATATGTCGTTAAACATTTTCAGTTCATCAATAATGTTAATATTTTTCGGGGAAGTTCATTTAGCGATTATTTACAAAGGTCTCCATCATGATATATACCTTCTTATTATTTAGATGCTTCGAAAAGCCACATACAAAGGTATATTGAGGTATTTGTACTGTATGGTTCATTGAGAATTGTTAAACGTTGATTCATACGTGCTCCTTGCACTTTTCACAAGTCATGCAGGCATCTAGTCGTGTTGGTAGATTGAATTGGTTAAATTGGTTAAAATACACACAATTTTACAATTGTTCTTCATTTTACAACTGCATGAATAAAAAGAAGTTGATGTTGTTACAACATTATAACGATATATTGTTACAATAACATTTTAACAAAATGTTAACATGTTCTTGCTAGTGCATTTTGTTCTGCTTCTTATTAATAAACAGACGATAATGCTGATTTCGCTCTAAATTGCACTGTGCTTTAAACATCTACAGATATTTAATCATATGAACGGATGGAAAGGAAATATAATTATATGATTAAACGAACTTACCTTAGTGAAGTTCTATCATAATTATATATCCTCTTCCATCCGGAATATGATTTAACCCACCCTTCCTTTGTTTAGACTTTCCCCAACCCTGAGCAATTTAGAGACTGTGCTTTCAAGAGAATGTCAGATATATACCAGGGCCAGCTTGCCCATACCTGTCATACTGGACACTTTCTTTTTGATACCATGGCTTTGAAGACACGTGGCTTATGTGGAAATAAAGAGACTACAGATATTTAATCATATTCCGGATGGAAGAGGATATATAATTATGATAGAACTTCACTAAGGTAAGTTCGTTTAATCATATAACTATTAATCAAATACAGTCCACTCAAGCCTAAGCTTATCCATAAGTACTTACTTAAAATAATTATAGTTACAGAAAAGAAAACTTGATGAAACACGATCTATTTATTTTAATAATTTAATTTAAGTTAATGTTTTTTTTACTTTGAAACATTTTCGGAATTTTAATGAGCATTTTTATTTAATTTATTTGTGCTAAAACATCGATCTAAAATTCTTTTTCATTTTACTTTCTTTTTTTGTTATGTTTGCAATTTCTCAATCCTAGGACAAGTAAAGCAAAATCCAAAAGTCCGCGCTAAACATAATTATAGAAATAACAAAATAATAAAAATTATTTTCCCTTGAATACACGTAAATAATGTCTGAAAGTGCGATCAAAATTTATTTGTTATTGTTTGTGTTGATGTTACTTGAGTTTTATTTGAGTTATATCGTCACCAAAAATGTAGGCATAGTTTCTTTTTTTCTTTGGCTATACATTATTAGTTGCCAAAGTTGCCAAAGTGCACAAGCTATTGTAACAATGTATTTTTTAATAAAACCGACCGAACATTCCTTGTTAAATTTATTTTTAAATTTTAAGGGCGTATGTAGAAAAAATTGGGCCGTAAAACGAGACTTTGCCATAATTCCAAAAGCCCGTTATAGTGAAACTCCGCGCCGTATAGCGGCCGTGTTGCGAGGTATGTGTGTTGAAATTGAAAATAATAGATATCTAAAGGCGCTGCCACACGATGCTGGTATGTGGCCAATGTTTGCCATTGGTAATGCATCGCGAAGACTCGTGCATCATTCAATGCACGAGCTGGAGTAGCATTATAATAACAAACACCAGACAAACAAATATCAAAAACTGACAATAGGGTATTCCGGTCATGTCAAAATTTAAGCAGATATTCGGTTTAACCTATTGTACAATTTATGAGGATTCATAAAGTTAAGCTATGAGCTTTTTTATTTAGTTTTTCTATGAGATAATTGCAATTAAAAGTGCATTTCGTTTGAATTCACCGACCACCCTCGGAAATACACGATGATTACCGATCCCTAGTAGCGGTGGCAACAGCGGACAGCTCCCGAACAGCTGATCGGCAAAGTTGACGGTTGGCGACCCTGTTGTTTGACAACGAATAAAGGTAACTTTTTTGAAGGATGATTTGATCATTGAAACTTGAAGCCAAACATCTCTCATCTCGCTAGTCGGCAATGTAAAGAAAATCTTATCAGGAGTTACTGTTCTACTGCTGTTACAGCCCGGCACAGAACAATGTCGGCGTTGGAGTTTATACATTTTGAACAAGTGTTTGATATAACCTCAATAACCAAAGCAGGTGTCAACAAACGAGCGATTCTAAACGTTGACACAACAGAAGACAAAAATTTACTACGTGCACCCTAGATATAGCAACGTTGTCAAGTCGCTCACTTTGAGCGGTCTTTGTGACGTCACAAAGACCAATCCTAATTCAAAGTTCAAACAACGATTTCTCTTAATTTAAAACAATGTTTGATATTTTACTTGTGAAGTAGCAAACAGTAGCACCCATACTTTGTAAAAAATGACAATTCCAAAAACACCGGAATACCCTATTGGCATACTACTCATACTATCATAAGGCATCTTTAATATGAACGTTTTTGACTTCATGTTTTCTGTTAATAAAATGTAATGCATAACACCCTGATAAATATTCGGGAAGCAGAACAACCATTATTTTTAGCACTCTTAATTTAGAACTGCAAAAACAACACCTATACGTATAACATTTTCCGAACACATATCCGAAATGATTACTATATAATATATACTATAACGAGTTATAACACTTCCTCAACCAATGTAGACCGGTATGCATATAAAACAGCATGGTGTCGCATATTGATTTATATATCCGTTTAATATCGATCGCCAGTTTTTTTACCCGTCAATTTAGACATATTACCCGTCATTAATTATCTACCTAAAATGGACTTCCTGAGGCATGTAAATAACATCTACGCAGACATTAGCTCTGGCAATTATGCAAAATAATTGACTATGCCAGATTCGTATAAACATATTTACCTTGGGATATCTATTAGATTAGATTTCTATTAAGAAATATAACACTAACCGGATTGATTTTGCCATCGCTCATATGGGCCAAACCAATGCATTATTAGCATAAACTATAAAATCAAAAACGATGCCAAACCATCCAATATTTTCTGGAACGATACTTGAATATACATAGCTTATCGCACACAAACAAACAACAGTTTCTCGTTTATTGTTTATTGTTTAATATGGCGTCATCAACCGCAGGATCGTTAAACGTTTTTTTAATAAGACGTTTACTGTATTGTGTTAAATATTGTGTTGTTATATTTTTCTTTTGTAACGATTTAGTTAAATACATAAAATAATATGTCTCTGATTTTTTGATATTTGTTTGTGTAATAATTGTTCTTGAAGAAACATAAAGAATTAGGTGCCCCCTCCTGCCCTTTTTGAAGTTATGGCATGTTTTGTGATAAATGTGAAAAGTGGTATTTAACACTTTGAAGTATTAATGTTGAATAACTTTTGAAATCTTTTACCGATTTTAATGCCTGTTTCGGGGAATAGTAAACAAATTCATCATGATTATCACCCGCCTTCGCATTTTTTTAAAAGTAACTTCTTACAATTGCTATAGGTACCCATGGTTTGATGGTCCAAGTGCAAGAATCCCTGTGCCGAAAAAGAAATTGATTAGGTTTCTGAGTAGACTGTAAAACCGCTGTATCAATTCACAACTTTGTTTGTTTTTGATTCATTCCAATATCCCAACTTTTGGAAAAAAGCTTTACCAGTAAAACTTTACAATTTTAGTTATAACGTTCAATAACTTTTGCGAAGTTTAACCGATTTTGATTATATTTTCAGCACATAAACAAATTGTCAAGAGTATCAAGACTTTGCAATTTTGAAAAAAAAATGCAGCTTATAGCTGCAAAAGGAGGCCTTGAGAATCTCACCAAAGTCCTTAATTTCTCCACAGAGTATCTCAATTGCCACCAGTACGTCGTTTTCGTTTTCCCGGTACATAAAACTGCAAGTTTAATTTATTTTTCAAAATTGGAAAGTTCACAAATGTTATTGAACATTAACGCTAAAATTGCAAAAGTTTACTTAAAAATCTACATTTGTTACAAACATTTAGATATGGGGATGAATCGGAAGCCAATTTATTGAGAATTGATGGCTTTGTATCAGACTTTTTGAGACCCTGGCATCTGACGAAGTATTCCATAAGGTGTCTCAAGTTTAGACCACCAAAACGTCATGTTGATTCTACCGGTATGTATAGTAAGTTCTACGAATTGCCAATGCGTGTGATAATCTTGGTGAATTTGTTTACAACATGTTGACAAGAATCATCTATAAAGCATATTCGTTCTCTTGCGCTCTCTTACACATGCGCAATAGCCCTTTCAAAACCTCCATTGTACATACTTAGAAGAATACCCAATTATTTTTACAGCTGCCCTAACAAACCTATAGTATTATAACATTCTCATATTTTCCATTAATCCACCAACAGTGATAATGAGACTTTAAATTCCTCTGACAGTGAATATATCTACTTAAAACCTAACAGATTCACTAAACTATTATTAATATATGTTGTTTTATTAATCTCCTTGATAAAAGTTCATAAAATTAATTTATTCCAACAAATGAGGTGTTTGGCCACAGTGCGTCGGTCGACAATATGTTTTTCAAAATTAATGGATATTATCTTAATCTGAGTGCGTGTGTAGTAAGGAGTGTGTGCAGCAGAACCAATCTGCCAAATCCCAGTGTTTAGCAGTCTTTACAATACATATAAGTGAATAATAAAGCAACGAAAGAAGTTGCGTAACTCTAGTGGCAGTTCCATTGTTACATCGAGATAAATTTGACCACATCTCAGGGGCAAATAAAAATATTCCAACCGAGATGAACGGACGGCCGAAAGAACGAACGGTGTTTCTACAGAGCGCGAGACGTGGATGCATTACCAGCACGACTTCTTCATAGTAAATTCAATTTGTATCCGCTACTATCGGGGTTTTTACCCCGGCCTGGGCCGCATTAGTGGAATAACATGTTATCTTTTATTCCATTGTCAGACTATCAAAAGTTTCAGCTTGATTTATAAATACGTAATATTTCAGTGTTATACACACGTCCGTCTATCCTCTCGCTGTCTCTCTCCTTCTTTAACCCCTCTATCCCGGTGTATACGCGCACCATCATCTCGCACCATTTCAACCATCAATTATTTCTACGTCCACTACTACCCTTAGACATGAATCTCAGGTCTATGGACGCATGCGTACGACAAACGATAGTGGTTGTCCATCATTAATCATACTTTTTCCCCCGTTTTCATTTCGTATTTTCAGACCACCATCTTTAATAACATTACCCCTATGATAACAACCCTGTCATGGGATGTATCGCTATAAAATTTACTTTATTAAACTGCCCAGATCTGGATTATTATTGATTAACATTACATTATACGTAGTGATAATTTTGGTTAATAATAATCAATACCAAGCTGTATCACCAGTCTATATTAAGAAAAATAAATTCAAATAATTCTATAATGACGTAAAATGACTAATTCAACCTCTCAAATAAACAATTTTAATTGATTATAGCTAATTGGTTATTTAAACAGGGCTCTTTAAGGATTCAAAGCGGGATAAACGGCCTATTTGAAGATTTCTACGTCCCATGAGGATTCGAAATCAAAGCGAAACGTGGTTTTGGGCGTCTTTAATATAGTGATTTTCCAGATTTCGTCTTAAAACCAAAATGTTAACCGTGTTATGTGAAAAGGCTACAAGCTGCTAGCTGCTGTTACATTGTGCTAGATTCACCAAAAGTATGTACCAAAAACATATACATAACTTTTATTAAAAATTAAAATGATTATTACATAACAGTTAAAAAATAACATTAATTAGAAAAATATAAATATACTAATAGATACCTTCTTTTTCGGCAAAATTAATTTTTAGAAATTAAATGTCATTTTGAGTCAAATGTTTTATACGGACTAAGATGTTTTTTCTATTCCTTAAGAAGTTTCAGCCGTTTTAAATGTTAAAAAACAAAGAAAAACTAGTAAGAAAATTATCTTCGGCCGTTCTGAAGTTAAAATACCCCCACCCCCCAACGTACAGTATTTAAAAAAAAATGTGAACCGATTTTGCACATTCACGAACTTGTCCTTACTTTTTAAGAGATAAGCTTGTAAACCAAATTTCAGATCAATTACTTCAAAATTACGGCAGTTATAATGTACACAGACGGACAGACAGACGGACATTGTGGTAAACTCAATATACCCTCACCACAGTAAATGCGAATTGAAAAAGGGAATACTCGAATGAAGTTTATTTGCGTACGTTAATAATGTACAAATATTATTATTTCAATCACATACGGTAAATGAATCAACAATTTCGGCTTTCATAATGTTGCGGAGCACTGGCAACAAGCTCGCGGAGCACCAGTGTTCCGCGGAGCACCGGTTAAGGACCTCTGTATCTAGCACAATGTAACGACTAGCTACGGCAACAGTGGTTATGTCAAATTATGAAAATTTCTTCTGCTGGTCTTTGTGTTAAGATTTGATCGAAAAATTGACGATCTAATGCACAACCTTGACAAGATCGTGGGCCGGATAGGAAATTAGAAATATGTCCTTTGGTCGATTCATTTTTAGGCTCACTATATCTTTATTAGTTTTTTCTTTATTTATTGAAATTGTCATAATTATAAATATTATATAATATTTATAATATAATATTTAAAGTTTATACAAGAACATCGATTTGTAGTCTATTGATGTTGTCGTTATTATAAAGTACATATTTCTATTCAATAAATCAACAAAACGCAAACAAGGACCAAGTACGTGTGTTTAAATTATGAAAACACTATATAATCTCGATCAATTCACGAAAAAACTTTATAGTTTATTAACCATTAGAACAGTTTCTTTTAATTAAAAAAACTCGTTTTTTTTTTCATATCCATGTTGGTTACACATTTTATACTTCTATCTTGTCTATGATGTTCTCCAAGTACATAGAGCAAAGTGGAATTTGTGAAGCAAAAGTTCAATTGCCTTTTTGGGCTACCTGACTATCTAATAATTTTCACAAATTCTCAAATTACGCGTCAGGTGGCTCCGCTAAAGATTTCTCTTGCGCTTGGATAATTTTGAGCTAAAAAGTTTGAAATACGTGAATTCGTACTAAGTAAACTGATAATTTGAACAGTGAGGTGGATGCCATCCTGTTGTGATGATCGTAATCAAGTACGCATCTTAGAACAATGTTATGCTGATTTTTGCCATCACGGGCGTTCTAACAGCAATCTACAAAAAAGCGATCTACTAAAAGGCGATCTAACTAAAAGGTTCACTGATTTTAAGGGAAGCTCAACCATTATGAATTTGAGAACTAAAATTATCTGAAGATACTGCAATACTAGCACCAAAATTTGTATTGAATACAATCTGAGTTTATCCCTATAAATGAAATATGCAAGTGAACCAAACTGAACCGTATAATTTGGTCAGCGTGGAGCATCAGTAATTACACCATATTGAAAAATTCTGTGTTTACTCTGGGAAACGTTATCGTGGCAATCTGAGGGTTGGGGGTGTGAGGACTGCTGCGGCGGAGTCCCGCCGGGGGGCGGGCGTTCCAGGGGCGGGGGCCGGGGGCCCAGATAGCACTGTGGCCGACCCGGGCGGATGACAAATACCCTTCAATCCGTCACTGCCAGACCACGGCCCCGCTCGGAATTGGATGCGATGCAGACTCACAGAAAGCTTTGTAATATCGGTTCTGGGTAGACTGTGACCGTACCGCGAAGTCAGCCGGACGTGTAAGGTCACCGTCTGAGCGCGGCCCCAGAGGAGTGCCGTAGAGGGGGTAGGCGAACTCTATAGGAAATTACATAAACTCACAGACATGAACAAATGTCCTCTTTGTACGGCTCTCCGGGTACACGCTGAGCCTGGGCACCAGAAGCGTTCAGTAGGTGCCATTGTGGGGGCCCAACAGTGACGGAATCCGCGGAACATTCATTAACCATTCAGTAAACCAATGAAATAGATGATTACGAACGTCTCTCGGACCACCGGAGACAAATGAAGATGGATCTCCGCGAATAATTACCAATTTGACCGAATCGCTCAGCCCGGGTCGAATGGTCTCTACACCGCCGAAGCCGCGATGGAACTCTCCAGTCCCTTCACCCGGATGTCTCATTGCTTAATGTGTTCTTGTTCTTATGCCACCCACCCCCTTCTCCCTTACAGATCTTCCAAGATGCCGGTGCGTTTCAACGGAGTAATTAATGCAGAGATAAGGATCGAAATAGAGTGGGAAAGGGTGTATAATTTAATAAACGAATCGTACTATTTGTCAACCTCATCACAATATTACAGTCAAATCATGTAAAGAACATCCAGGCAACAAACAAAACTTAGAACTTGTGTGGTTCCGCAAGAATCCGTGTTGTATCCACTTCTACATTTGTCGAATGTAAATGGGGTTTCCTGCGATCTGCTGATGATGCCACATTGCATTCAACACCGAGAATCGCTGTCATCCAGCAAGTTACTCCAAAGGTAATCGCCAAAGAAATCAAAACAAATCTGAATCCAAGGAAGGATCTCATCTAAGCAGAAGTCCCTAAACAATAACCTAAGAAATATATTTATGTTACTGACATATCTAGTAAATGCATTCACTATTTATGTCATTCTTGATGTGACCACACGTCGAGCTACCAACATCCTATATAGCAGGGGTGGC
This sequence comes from Aphodius sticticus, assembly GCA_963966075.1. Classification (NCBI taxonomy): domain Eukaryota; kingdom Metazoa; phylum Arthropoda; class Insecta; order Coleoptera; family Scarabaeidae; genus Aphodius; species Aphodius sticticus. Next base: position 7,606,892 of record OZ014513.1, read on the forward strand.
CAACAAGTGGATCGCGATCGACCGGTCGATCGCGAAGCCAATTTTGGTCGATCGGTCGCAATGTCTTGACTTAATGCGTGATGGTGGGTTTAGTCTTTACATAGTAGCAAATAGGCCCGACTATAACCCTATTAAAAACGGTTATTAACTAATTGCCTAATATACTACTTGAACAGTGAAGCTTTGATTTTCTCCCTAAGTATATAATTCTATTGTTAGAGAATGTGGAAGATGAAAGATAGTTTCGAATCAAGAATCAACTTTCGATCTCACAGAACTGTCCGTTTACCGATAGCAGTTTTTTGCTTATCGCATTGTAACGAAAACCGTTAACGGTAAAAAGTGAGTCTAGTTACTCATGTACATATTTAAAAATAAGCGTGTTTATAATCTTCTATCACAGGCCCAATATCTGAATTAATCCAACAAATAAAATAATTCCTAACACGGCCAATCGTGACTATAGCTTTGCTCTCAAAGCCAGTCTCCAGAACTATTGTCCTCAATGATAAACTTGGTCTCATTCAAACTTCCATTCGACAATTCATAAATTGCCGAAATTCAAAGCTGTTACTCATTCAAGAATAATCAAGTTGCCAACATGTATTTCTTTTCCTTTTGCGTTCAAAACGCTAACATTTTTAACTAAAAACATAGTCAAATAATAGCAAAAAGCAAACCACCTTTCAGCTCAGCTACATATATTAGCATGTTAAGCTATAACCTTTCAGCCAAACAAAATAAACAAATATTCGCAAGGGGTTATCTTTTCAGCTCATAAACATAAACAAATAAGGACTAATCCATTCAGTTTAACAAGATAAACAAATATTAGCAAAGGTTCGACCTTTCATCTCCAACAATATAAACAAATATTATCAAATTGGTAACTTTTCATCTCAACACGATAAACAAATATTAGCAAAAATTAAAGAAACATTATCAAAGGGACAACTATTCATCTCAAGAAGATAAGCAAATATTAGCAAAGAGCTAACCGTTCAGCTCAAAACCATTCAGGTATTAGCAACGTCAGTAAAGGGCTGACACAAATATGTATTCGCAAAAAGCTAACCTTTCAGCTGAACAAAATAAATGAAATTTAGAAAAGGGCTAACCTTTCAGCCAAACAAAATAAATTAACATTTGCGTAAAGAAACCTTCAGCGCTACAAGATAAACAAATATTCCCAAGGGCCTTTCAAAACCTTTAACTCAACAAGATAAAAATATTAGCAAAGGACTATCCTTTCAGCTGAAACCCAATCAAATATGTTAATATTACTCGTAGATAAACAACGTAGGTAGATAAACAAGTTGTTTCAGTACGAGATGAACTTCCACGATCTATTGATACATTAACAAAAGGCTAAGATTGTTAGAAGTAAGTCTAAAAATCTTGCATTTTACTTTCCTGGCAAAAAAAGGGTCGCGAAATCTTAAAATCAAATGCCATACTGTGCATTTTTATAATAAACAATGACAACATGTCGATCGCGGCACATTTTAAAGATAAAAGGTAGATCTTAAGTAGACAAAAGTTGGCCACCCCTGCTGTATATGACACAAACTATTCACAATAAAAAAGATAGATTTTTACTAGAACCCAAAATAAGTAAACGCAAGGGCACCCAAGGGAAGTGTTTTAGGACAAATTCTCTATTCTCTACAGCTGGAAAATGGGACAGCAGTTTAGCAGATGACACGGTTGTAATGGTAGTAGGATCAGTAGGAATATGGTTGATGTTCCTTGGTACATACGCAACAGTGACCTGCACCGTGATCTTGGTGTCCCACAAGTCGCCGAAGAGATAAAAATATTCACCGTCAAGCATGAATTTTCGTCTAGGCCATCACGTCAGCAACATAGAGGGTTGCAGCTACTGAACAACCAGAATCTAGCGAGAAAACTAAAAAACCTAAACCCTTCGAACTAGTAGGTAGTTTAGAAGTGAAATATGTAAAAGCCAGAGCAGAGTGAGTGAAGCGTTAGTGCCTCTTGTTTAAAACAAAGTAAATACAGGACATCAGAGGACAACTTATTATAGTCAAGTACCTAGTTTTAGTGTTTTTTAGTTTCAGATTCAAACTGATGGTTTATCTTTTAGATTAGTTTCTAACATCGAGAAGAATCACAAATCACAAAAGGGCTATCAGCCAAATCATGACGTTTTCTTATGTGAGTTTGATGTTTTTTTAATGTTTTCTTGTGAAAATGTACTTGAAAGAACTACAGTCCACCGCAGAAAGAACGGAAAGTCGAATTTTTGCGGTAGATCACGCTGGAGCTAGGTAAATATAAAGGGGTTCGCATTTTTCAAGTAGGTTTATCTGAGTCAGTTTCTTTCGTTGGCAACGGAGGTGCGCGCGCGGAGCCGCTCATCCGAGGTACGACCTCGGCGGCGGCGTCTTTAATCTCTCGTTTAATATTTCATGTTTTTGCCGTGATGTTGAAAAACACGATAATTGCCATCGACTAATGTACGCCGGCCGCCGGGGCATTTATATAGATGCCCGGTAAAAATGCGGGACAAATGACACCGCATAAATCTCCGCAGAGTTCTTCCTATCTTCTTCTACAGTCGGCGGATTCCACCTCTTCTACTTCTTCGATATCTTCCTCTCCTGGTGTCCGCCGTTTCGCTTCTTGCGGCTTGTTTACCGGTCATGTATAGTTTTTAGAAAAATACTAGACAACGGGAAAGAGTTTCTGCTACTTACACGTTTTCAAAACCGTGGAAATGAAGTACATAGACGTCGCTATGTTTGGAGTTCTCAAAGAGCGGCTGTCTATACATAATTGAATACGAATCAACGTGATTTATGGTTGAAGGAATACTTACTGCCTACAGATTAATCAATCGCTGTGTATTTGGCGCCTGAACAACTGCATATAGGCCAAGGAGTAGGCAAGTAACATGGAAAGGAAGATGGTGTATAATCTCACAGATTTTTAAGCCAGTCAAACTATCATTACACCATGTCAGTGGAGAGTTCTAATTATTTAACATGAAGCTGTTGGAAAGGATCTGGTGGGACAAGCAATTAGATTTGAGGAAACAAACTGTTGTCATTTTTATAGAGTTCTGAATATCCTGAAAACGCCACACACATAGTCAGAATATTGATTTAACATACAGTGTGCTTGCAAAACAAGGAAATGATAAATTTACTTGAGATTAAAGTAACAGTTTTTCAGAATAAAATAAATAAATAAGTTTGCTTTAAATATAAACTCATTCTCAGATATCAAATTAGAATAATTTATATCAATTGGAATATTTAATTTTTGTTTTTGTCGTTTCTCCTATTTTTATCACTTGGTCTTAAGTCAGCATTATGATTAACAACAATTTATGACATTTGTACTATACTATTGCTGGTGTTAACTGAGTCGTAATAATAACAACAACCATGTCATGTCAATAAAGGAAAAAAAATAAAATCAACAAATCTCTTTTGTCAGTTTTCTTTACTAATTTTTAAGAAACTGTCAAAAATATCAAAAACCCGCTATAATACAAATATTTTGGTTGATTGATTCGATATTCTATTTAATGCATATTTTATAAACCACGCAAGAACGAAATTGATCATAAAATACACGTTCTTCTTTTCAAAATATTGTAAATCGGTAAGTTTGTCAAAATTAAATAAAAATTGATTGACAACTTACGACAACAACGATACTATTATTCAACACATTCATTCAACATTTTTAAAATTTTTAACATCTTTCGATCTGGATGGACATATACTCACTAAAAATATTCATAAAAATGGTCACTTTTAGTGCATACATGGCTGTATGCATGTACACCCTTAAATAAAAATTCTAACTGTAGCTATGGACTTTTTAAGACAAGAAAAGGTCTTTATAAAGTATGACTTATTCTTGTGAAATTAAAATTTAAGCCCACACTCTGTATGCTCGTACAAGCAAAATAGCTTGTGTCTGGAACAGCCTTTTAAAGTATTTTTGCACTAATGCTTCATAAAAATCAGCGTTATTAATTGAATCACAAAAAGTCCCGCCAAAACGGTACTTTCTGTTGTGTGACATCACACGATAGTAGATGTCAAATCGGCCCATATGGTCTGTCAGCATCGGCATCGTCGCCGTTTGGTAATTGTGTTCACAATTTCTACATAAAAATGAGTTATAAATGGTGTATAAATCCACAATGCAGAAAGACGTCAATAAAAACTCCGGATAAACTATTTGTAGCTATTCCGCAGGATTTTAAACTGCGAAGAAAGTGTTACAATACAAGTGTTTTTTGTTGTGAAGATTACTGCGACATAAGTAAAACTGAGTACAATAAGTTATCTATCGTGTTTTCGAACCAGGTATTATCTGATCTGACAGCTTAAGGTTAGGGCTAACCTAACCTCCAAAGTTATGCTTACATGGCACTTTAGTGCTATTAAATTCAAACGGGAGAAGCATAAGAGCGCGTTCTGATAATCGGGTAAGGTACAGTGAGAGTGACGCGCTGCATAATAGGCGGACTAACGTCATACGGCGGGCGTTTATCTGCATAGAAGAGAGAGACAGCCGACCCAAGTTATCTGAGCACTGCTCTCCCCATACCCTACCCTGACAAACCGAACGCGCTCTAAGCGAACTAACGAATGACGTCACTGGAGACTGAGCCAATTACAGAGCGTTTTCAATCACGTGATAGGACGTGAATAAAATTCAATTTTAGTTTTGGGTTTTAATAGAAATAAAACATATTTTTCTTGAAAGGTAAAATAACAAATAGTTTTCTTAAACTGTAATCTATTGGGATGACTACCTTAATATAAGCCATATTTTTAATACAGTCAAATACCCTATTGTCCATAGTTGTGCTGACAGCTGTCTGACAGCTATGATAGAACTTTTTACTGGTGGCCCAAAGGTTTGAAATGGAAGAAATTGTTCTACTACAACGTTAATTGCGGAAATGAATGAATGGTATTGTAGGGCGGAATTTAGTTAACTATGTTTTGTATGTCAATAGTGTAGACAAGTTTTCACTTCACTTCAGTTGTGTGTAGCACACAATGCATATTTTTTTAAATTAAATTTAAGAAAATTTGCTTCCATTTTCACTTCACAAAATCATTTGGTATATCCTATCTCGGAGGCATTACGGACTTCCATCTCTTAATGATTCCAAAGGATATATACCCACGGGCCCCCCGCAGCGTCGGGCCAGCTCCGAGAGCGTAAAAAAGACCGCCACCGCTTGATAAATCGCTATCGCCGCCCCCACGGCCGCGTCAGCCACCGTCGAAAAAAAAATCCTTTTATATATATAAAGACGAGGCGCGGGGCGAAAGAGAAAAATCGCATTTGTTTTGAGGCGGCGCGGCGCTTTGATTAAGTGCCCTCCCTCGACGCCGCGTGTACCCGTGGGCCTACGCCGCCACCGCCAACGTTGCAGCGCACTAGATGGATCCGCGGGAGCGGCAGCTCATCTCCTTCGCTTCATTTAACATATGGACGGATGGAAAAGTCGTTTATTCATCGCTGGAAAGCGTCACGGTCGCAGCACAGCCACCCCACCCCCACGCCGATCCCACCGCTTCCGGGTGGGACACCCCCAGGCGACACATCCGTATATGTAGATCGGAGTGGGTCTAATTGAATAGAGGGGGAGTTATGACTATCTAACGATTTGATTAATTGTAAATTGCAATGGTTGAATAGCATATGGTATCTGATATTACTTCAGGGAACCGTAATTCAGATGTGTTAAGATGTTTTTGTTACATTTGGGTAGAATTCTCTCTTTACTTTTGTGTTTTTATTTTTATTTCTTCAGGGTTTTATTGTTTTCTTTCTCTTGGCGCAGCTTCTTATTCAGTTCCGTTTTCGCTTCTTCTCTTCTATTTCAAGAATAATTTTCCTTTGTGCTTCCTCTTTTTTTTTAAATTCTTTCCATGAATTAGAGTTTTAGTTTTAATTTTAGGCCAAATGATGAATTTTTAAACGGAGATGGCATGAGTAACTGGCAAAATTAATCAATAAATAATTTCTAATTTTAAACAATTTGACATGGAGTTTGATGCGTTATTTTTGGTACACTAGCATACTCGTGATACGGTCTATCAAACCAAATGGTAAAAGATAAGTAGGTATATGTCTGTTTAGTATGATTACAAATTACCTCTACACAGATAGAGAATTTTGTTTAATTCAAATAAATTGCATTGACCCAAACAAATATGGTGTTTCAATAGAGGCAAAGTAATATTTCTTTTCGGATAAAAACGCATTTGTTTGAAATATTTGTTCTTGTAAGTTTCGGAGGATATGTAGAGCAAAATCTCCACGTGTCACCGCCTGTTGGGATGTCGCACATCCTCGACCAGTGGTTGGGTTTCCCAGACCTTCATATAATCAAAGTTAGGGTAGCAAAGTGTACGCTGATTCGGAGTCGGAACTTCAACCTGCATGTAATGGACTGTATATTGAATTAAGTTATTTATGAATAATTATATTGTAAGGAGTCCATAGCACCTCGATTGCGGAATTAGCTTATAAGGCACATTTAGCAGGATGCTTTCTACAAGTCTCATTATAACCGCGAAGCCAGCAATCCAGCGTGTCAGCTGAAATGTGACACCTTCTAATATACATAAGCATTTCTGTACATATATATTATTTTACTGTTAGTCTAAGACGTTCGTACTTCAGTAAATAATGTAAAATCAATAGGAGTGTTTTATTGGAAGAACCTGGCACTGTACTTAGCCCAAGTACATTACATGGCGATCCTGCCAATTCTTCACATAACAGTGTAACAACAAGTGTGCGAGAAAAATGGGTAACAACAAGTGTTCGAGAAAAATTATAAATGATAAATGACAAATAGTCAATTAGAACGTTTCAATATTATTAGCGAAGAACTAAAAGAACTCTATAAATAGAAATTTATTAAAAGACAATAAAGTTAACCGAGATAGAAGAAGAATTTTCAAACGTACGGTTAGAATTTAACAAAGGTATCGGAAAAGTACAACCAGACGTATTTAAGCAAGCTAAGCTATACGTAGCGGGAATAGAGACATTGATTAGGGAAATTCGTGATAGTTTAGAAAATAGAATAATTAGTATTAATCAAGAAGGAATTTTAAATATCACCGTAGTAACAATGGCAGAAAATTTCGATTTAAGAACGGCGGCAAGCTTGTTGCCAACTGTGGATAAATTCAGAGAATAAAACGAAGCAATTAATTGATTCCATCGAATTATACGATTCTTTATTAGACGAAGCTGGGAAAAAACTTTTAACTAATGTAGTATTAAAAACAAAATTATCGCAAAATGCTAAATTAAGGTTAGAGACGTCCTACGAAAATAATTTAGAATTGATTATAAATATGAAACTACATTTGTTGTCAAAGAAATCCGCGGCAGCTATATCAGTTGATTTGCATAGCTCGATGCAAAGGGACAAGTCCGTTGATAAGATTGGAAAATCTATCGAAAGTTTACGGGTAAATCTAACGCTAAGTCAGTCAGAAGGTAATAACGAAACTTCTAAAGTGTTGCGACCGGCAAACGAGAAGTTGGCTATAAATGTTTTTGCAAACGGTTTACGTAATCACGAATTACGAACAATTGTCAAAGCTAGAAATTATTCAACATTAAAAGACGCTATTGCTGGTGCAATAGACGATGAGAATGCGCAGAAGGAAAGGCTCTTCATCCGCAAAGGTATTCAACCTGCGCGGAAAAAATGATAGAAGTTCGAATAAAAATTATAGGAATAATTATTTTAGAGGACAAACTCAGTTCAGATGTCCAAATAATTTTAGAGGACAAAATTAAATCAGAGGACAAAATTATTTTAGAGCACAAAATTATTCTAGAGGGCAAAATAACGGTAGATTCCAAAGTAATAATTACAATGTACGACGAGGTCGAGGAAATTTCAGCACTGTGCTCTACACTTCCGATCACACGGCCTTTTCTAGCAATTTAGCCAGACGCATGACATCAACTGAGCGGTAGGCTTTCACCAGTCCATTATTTATACTCAAGATAAGGTCGAACTTCGAGGAGAGAGTTTACAGTGCCATCTAACAATACAGTTGGATGAGTTATTCATACTAAAAATATATTTATTTGAACCTTAATATGATTTCTTCGGGAGAAGTAAACCTATTTGTAAGCCAAGGGAAAAATATCTCTCTGAAGGAAATCTCTTCTTACATACAAATATATTCGTTTGAATCAAAATTAGATATGTTTGGTGTAAATAAACGTCTTTTTAAATCAAAACAAAAATATCACTTTAAAGGAAAGTAATTTTTGTTTGTATCCAAATATATTTATTTGACGTTAATAAATATTCCAAATAAATTAATCTCTATAAGCAAATAAAATAAACTAGAGTACACAATGAAGTAAATATTAGGACAGTCAAAGTTCTATGTTCTATTCCAACCGTTGAAACATTTTTAGAAAATTGAACGTTTGTTATTATAGCTCAATATTGTAGATTTCTTATTTTATCCAACTAAGCAGAAGCTCGTCGGTATTTAGGACAGTGTCTAAATTTAGGACGTTTGTCTTCACTTTGTTCAAGATTTTTTATATATTTAGTTGTCATTTTGGCAAAACTATTAAGTTTATTTTATTAGATTTAAGCAAGGACTAGCCACCAATACATAGGTCATGCACAATGGCAAAATTTGACCGTTTGTTTTGTGCCAATATTATGTTATTTTATTTCCAGTAAGTACTGCTAACTAATGATTTTAAGTTTTTACAAATCGATATTTATAGGGCGCTTATCTCCTTTTGAAGCCTTCAAAAGCCTCAAAGTATCTATAACCAATTAAGATTACCTATTTGAGGAGCTGTATATATATCTTTCTTGCAGAATGGCTAACACTGCCTAGTATTGTCAGTGAAGAATCCCCACAAACCACTAATTACAAGTTGAGATTCTGCGGCAAAACGCTTGGCCATGCAGAGCATTACTTATACCGCTAAAGCAGGCGTACTAAATTGAGACATCGAGTGGATGTTTGCGATCTTTTAATAACCAACACCTCGCCGCAAAGGCAATAAATAAACCTCATGGACAATCTGTAATTACGATCTTCGGCCTACCTCACTTGCGTCGCGAAATAAATTGCCCACTATACGAAAAATACAAACCAATCAATACAGGTATATAATGGGGCGAGTTTTTATTGGCACCTGGCGATGGAATTCCGGTCTTTGTTCATCTTTTTCGTCTTGTTGCGCTCGCCGAGCGAAGCCATCGAACGGCCGATCAACCCATCGTGTTCAGCGGCGCAACCAGCGGATCAGGTTCTACTATAATATTGATTAAAGATTTCTTATTCTGTGGTTGACTTCATACAATACTTATTGTTTTCTTTTGTGGATATAGATATCCGTAAACAACACTATGAGAATGTATTCCACGTTCCTCAAGCCGTCCTGAAGCCTGCTTCTTACAAAATGTTTTACATATCGTAGGAACCATTCTGTTGTACCTCAGCGTCCCCAGGAGTTGACTGATCCTTGTTGTCTCGTTTCAAGCTGTCAATGAAGCAATGGTGTACATATATCCATTGGTTAATTTAATTAAAATGTAACTAAGAAGGTATACACTCTGTAACACGAGGTTTTCATTCATCTAAAACTCAAGCTCTCTTATAGATGTCTTACATGAAACGTAATCATAATTCAGAGATTATACTACGTGTACTGAATATCTAAATATATAATAATTGTAAGCCACCAGGTTACAATCATTACCTCAGTTAAGGCGGGTCGGTAGGCTTGGTTGCAGTATACGATACTTTACCAAGATTCTAATCAATTTATCATTAAATCGAGATCGGTTCGTTGTCTTTAAACGTTAATAGCTGCACTTAAATTAGCCATGCATTGTAAGATATGATAAGACAGGTAGTATCCCATGGTATACAAGAGGATTAAATGGGATAAAGTTTGAAAAATATCCTTCATGTATCTTATGGGTTTACTTCATATCTTCTGTCTATGTACCAAAATACCTATGATGTGTTTTGGAGTGTATTTGTTGTACCTACAGTTAAACTGACTTATAACGTAGGATATTTTTACACCATAAACAAAAGCAATTAAGCATAATAGATGTTTATTCTAATAAACATAGCTTTGTCTTAAAGTCCTTCAAAACACAATCAAATACATATATCAAATAAAAATAGTTTATAAAAATCTAATTCTACAATAAAAATAAATTAAGTGCTTGTCTTTTGGTGCAATTATTTACAATACAGTTGAATCGGTGAGTGGAAGAACAGAATAAGTCCAAATCAGGCGTTTGTGGCAAACTAAGAAAACTGTATAAACAGCTGTGTATTTTACAAATTTGCATAAAAAAATTATGCTATTAGCACAAGTTGTAAATAAAAATGCATAAAGACGAAACGAACAACAAGTTTAATATTAGAAACAAAATTAATACTAACAAAGAACTAAAAAGAACAACATTACTAAACGTGTCATTACTCTTCATCATGGTTTGATGTTTCCCAAGAAGTAATATGGCAATAAAATTCAAGATCTTGTCCTTCTAAATAGTGCATCACTTTTCTTAAGTTAGCAATTTTTAGGTAGTTAATTGTTGGGTTTTTGTATGCTGATGACAAACCTATATTTTTTAAAGGAGTTTGACAGATCTTTTAATTGTCTTAGTGGCAACATAATATTTTTATGGCCTTACATAGGAAAATTTTCGACCAAGAGACAATTGAAGGTTATGAAATAAGTGACAAAATCTCCGGAACGGGTTTACCGAATTTATGGAATTAAGTATTTTGCAACCATGTGAAGTCACTGGCGTTACTTCGTTGATGCAACGTTTTCAGTTTCTGAGATATAACCTCAAACTTTTGAATTTGTAATAGAACACCCAGTATTTTTTGACATTTTCTATTACATCAAAAAATTTTCTGATGTAAGGCCATAAAAATATTGTGCTACCGTTAAGACAATTAAAAGATCTCTCAAATTCATTAAGAAAACATATGGGGTCGTCATTTAAAACAAATTCTGTGACGTGGTCTGTTAAAAACACCCGCGCTCCGTGCATTGAGTGGAAAAACAGATTATGGCCTGGACTTATTCTGTTTTTCCAGCCAATGTGTGAAGTACGGTGCTTCTACAGAAGTACTGGTAATATATATGATTCTTTTTTTCATATTTTCGAAACGATCGAGAAATTTTATACAAAATGGCATTCTTAGTTTAAAATGTCAAATTTTGGACTTATTCTGTTCTTCCACTCACCAATTCAATTAGAATTCGGGGCCAAACTTCTGATAAACACTGATTTCAACTGACAGCAGACTTGTCTCACAGCTTTCACTAACGAAAAAATAGTCAAGCTTTTATTTTTGTTATTAAAATCGAGTAATAACCTTTAAATAAATAGACATAAATATTATCGCCTGTATCGATAGAACCATTAAGTAATGTTTTCGGAAACAGCAGCCAGGTAATGGATAAATAAACGTGTTTTGATCGATCCCTAAATTGTCCACAAACTGTATTGTCGTCCTTAGAGAATACGCTGCAAAGCAGTCAAAATAGTAAATATCAAAATTAAATAATCGACTTACATCCAGAGGCGAGACTGCCACATTGGGCACATTCAGCGGACTCAACCGTTGAGAAGTCGCAAACGCATTTAGGTTTAATTAGTGTTAAACAGTTTATTAATCGCTGAACGAAAATTTTTTGGGTTAGAATAAACCGCTGACAACTCAAAACATAAATTGTTCGCTGAGAAGGTTGTGCAACGGTTGCGTTCGCTTCATACTGCTCCCAGTATGAAACACATTCATAGTTTGTCAAAAATGGTTCTAATACATCAAATGTAATTAAGAATAACTAGACCATTATTAAATCCAACATCTAACATACCCACAGACTTAACATTGCAGCCAATTACCAAGACTCTCTTTCAACTTGATTTCCAACCAGCATCGTAAAGACCGCTCTGCGATCTCGCCCGCATCGAGTCAAAAAATGCCAAGTGCTCGCGGCGTCCGATAGAGGCCGCATACGATCCACGGATCGCTCGATTACTAGCCATGTGAATGGTATTAGCCGGCCACGTTGGCTATAATGTTCGGCCTTTATATCGGGGACTCTAATAAGCGTCGGATGACTATTAAAAACGCATCACTGTGCCCGTGGGCACAGCCATTAGTGCGTGCGACAAACAAACCATGAGCGGTCATTGGCGTGCCGGTTCCAGAGGCCCACAGGGTGGACCAACACATTCAACCTTTAAATGGTATTAAAGTACTTAGGGTTAGATTAGAGGAATTAATGCTTGACGGAGGGTGGTAGGGCGTTTACTTTCAATAATACGCCAATCACAGACCGATCACTAAAGTTTCTAAAGAAAATGTGTGTAAGATAAATGCTGTACCTCAGAAACCAAGGATATTTTTATAGAGATAAATTAGGCTCAATCATCTTAGAATTTCTTAAATAGTCAGAAAGTATTAAACAATTGACAAACCTGCAAATTTGATTCGCGAGACATCAACGATGCATTGAGCGACAAACCACGCTCAATCGCCTAGAATTCACACAGAAATGGGTTTGGATTCTTATCATTGATTTATGCTACAGTGAACAACAAACACAACCAGGAAAACAAGAACTGTTCCCTTTTAAATTTTTTTTTGTTAATACACAGAGTGTTTGTGGCGTAACACCTAGTCAATGACTAACAAGTTATTTTCACTTAACCTAAACTGATAAAATAATGAATTATATTTTATTGTCATTTCTACAATTTTCCCATTGGCCCAAGTTGTTTTAGTCTGACAGTTTTTACCACTCAAGTAGACGGCGGTTGTTTTCACTTATACTATCACTGCGAATACACTACGGGTGCTCTGCTTTTAATCACCCCGCACTAGTTCGAATGGTTTAGTTCTTTTCAGCCGACGCACTAGGGCACTGTTGTCTAGCAGCTGGATGGCTTCAATGTTGTCGTGGTGGAATAAACGATCCTCGTGCTTCTGAGCAAATTTTGATATTTCGCTAGTTACCATCTCCATGCGAAGGTCCTGATGAAGATTGGTGTTTTTGATGTACCATGGTGCACCAACAATGGCCCTTAGAACTTTATTTTGGAACCTCTGAATGAGGTTGATATTGGACTGCTTAGTGCTTCCCCATCACTGTATTCCATACACCCATACTGGCTTTAATAATTGCTTGTATAGGGGTCATACTTTACATGATTAACATTGAAATAAAAACAATATTTATCAACAATATTTCAAAATACTCCAAGTAAACTTATTGGTTTCTGGTGGTCAATTAATATCGCTTAGATATTTATGGTTCACGTTTGTACATGAGCTCCGTCTGCCCGTCTGATAAATTTAATATCATATTCCTGAGGCGTTGATCGATGCTCAGTTATTTTTATCACGGTTGCGGTGGCACTCATTAATTTCCATTCCAATTTCCCTAGTTCTTTCACGTCTGCGTCGGTGGCACCCTAAAAAACGCCATTAATTTCCTCCAAGTTTGACTATGGCTTGTTGTGAATAATTAATTTTTGTATTGTGCTTTAGTTAACTGTATTGATTGCAAAACTGCGAAATTATAAATTAATTTGCTTAATTCAACGTATTTTTGAAATGGGATGCAACAATAAATCACAAGAATGCAAGAAGAACTATAATAACTACTGTGCAATATTTAACCATACACAGCATAAAAAATGTGCCGCCAAAAATTTTGGTAAATTTGGATGGTGTATGATTTTTGTGATATTTTACCGATTTTTATGATTACTTCAGTATATTGTAAAGAAATTTATTAAAATTGAGACGCGTTGTTACAATTTAAAAAAAAAACGGTTAAAGCTTATTATACCGAGTGCAACATGATGTTTTGCTGATTGTTTATTTATAAAGTGATAATTTTAACCTATACATTTACAAGTATAACTTTGCAATTTTAGCTTGTATCTTCAATAACTAATCTTCTAATCTTTTACTGATTTGATTATGTTCTTCACCGTATTCACAACAAATTTATCAACATTATCACACTCAATTAAAATATTTTGAGTAAAGAAGTCTTTCAGCTTATTATACACTGTCAACTTGGTATTTATGTACCGAAGACACGTTTAAAGTGAGAGAACAAATCGATTTGTAACCCTTATCAATTCATTGGCATTTCCAGTGCATGCTGTTATTTATTTCTTTCAGGTTGGTGTGTCTATGTTAATTCATCATTGGCGTTCAAAGTTTTGAATCACCACAAGAATAGGAAAGAAAAATTTCTGCAATTTTAACTGAATTGATTAAAATGCGTTATTGCCATAAAAGCTAAAATTGCAAATTGATATAGATATGAAGCAGAGTAGACGAGAACTTGACCAAGTTCCATAATTACTCCACAAGGTTTCTCAAACTTTAAACTCAAAAATGTCAAAGACATGTGGTAATTGTAATGCTTCTTGTTTACTCAGTGGTGATAAAATGATCAAAGCTCGAAACTCTGAACGTTCAGATATTGGGATAAATCAAAAAACATAATTGTGGGGAATTTATGAATAATAAACTCACAAACGTGAACTGATAATCCATTTTTTTTTGCGTCTTATTTGAATTTTTGATTTTAAAAATAAAAAATTAATACATTGTGTCTTGTTTCTTTTCTTGAAACTTGGCATTTTATAATGCGATAATGTTTTGAAAAATGAAGTTTTGAAAAATTATTTTTCATTGCGTACCATATTCTTTCCAAAACCCGTAACATTGGCATTTTAGAAACAAATGCTTAAATTGCATATGAAAATCTAGAGTAGCAACTTTATTGTGATTCTTATACCATGTTGCTACTACTGTGTTAGATATGATTGATGACTCATATTAATATGTTGCATTTATTTGTATATGTGTAGATAACAAAAAAAATAAAAAATCATATTAAGGATTTTTATCAAACATTTTTCATTTGAATTAATGCAGAATTACATAAAAACTCTAAATACAAAGATTTATAAGCATTAAAAAATAATGTTAATTTTTTTAATTTTTCCAAAAAGAAGCAAAATAGCTTATAAGCTTGACTATGTCTTCATTTCATGTTTAAAAGCAGTTGCTACAGTAAGTTTTTAGTATCAAACCCTCATTCAAATGAATTTTACGAAGATATTTTAGGATTCAGCAAGCCAAAGTACCATGTATTACTGCGGAGGAATCAACCCACATAAAATATAAAATAAGAATAAAAAAATCATCGAGTCAAAATCAATCTTGAAATCGAGCCATTTTGTTATTACTGTTCTTGTTGTTTTTAATAACAGAGATAATGACGTGAACAATAAATAAACAAACCAATTAATAAACAAAATGTTCAGAATAAATCTGATTATTGTTTCATTCCAGTTATTGCTAGTTGTTATGGTTCGAAAACATATAGTGCTTCAAAGTTCAGGAAAAAACATCATTTAGTTCAGAATTACCCACAATCTCTAAATACAAAGTTTCATGAACATTAATTGAACATTAATTGCAAATGATACAAAATTGCTTATCAACGTGAATTGTTGTGCAGCATTTACATTTCACGTTTAACTAAAAAACTATTGCTACAGCATGCTTCTAATCTCAAAATCCCATACAATTGATGTTTACGAAATTATTTTAAGAAAATTTCGATTATAAATGTTTTAAACTGTAAATTCGCTAAAAACGGTTTTGGCAAATAGGTATTAAAAATGTAAATGAAGACTCCATATGTATTTGACTAACCAAATAGCTTTTGTCTAGGCAAAAGCCCACCAGGACAGAGTATACTGATGATATTTTCCTTTTATAATTTTGTAAGAATTATATACTGAGTGACATTGGAATAGCGCTCTAAATAAAACCGCCATATATAGTTCGAAAAATAAACTTCCAATTTTGACAAAATATAAACACCAAAAAACGCGAGAGTGGGGACAGTTTTCACCGCAATCGAATTTATAGTTCTCCAAGCAGCGCCATAACTCACAAAATTAGAGAGCTTTCACCCCCGAAAAAGGGGTTCGCCCCAGAAATGTTTTTATTGTGTTTTCCGTTGCCATAGTCGCAATTAATCATACCGTTTTCGGCGCGACCATCAGACGTCGGAGACAAAGGGGGAATAATAATCTTTACACGACCCAGAACAGTGCAAGATAAATGCGGGTCGAATGAGAAAACGCGAACGAAATGAATGGTAATGAATAGAAGGATACGGCTCCGGGACAGTGCGAGGGACTCATTCTGGCGCACTCTAGCGGCGGGCGACGCAAACCGAACCGGCTCTCCCGACCGCGCCTCGCCCGCCAACCAGATGAATGAGTGATAAGTGAAACGTAATTATATTTTATTGTTTCGGCGAAACGCCGCATCGGCTTTGAATAAGGAGCTCGTTTAATCAACGAGAGGCATACTCTGCCACTCATCGCACAAAATCGCTACTTGTGCTGCCCTCTGCCATTTAAGTCGGGTACTATCATTTTTCTTTATTTACACTGGGCTTTCCAATAAGTTCTGACACAAAACGAGACGAATGATAACTACAAGTGATAACTACAAATACCGTTTTTTTCCTTTTTTTTCCAGATTCCTGTCTGAGATTTACAAATATATTTGGCGGTTATATAATTGCAGAAAATATAACTCTAATCGTGCTAAACTGTATAAGTGTTTGTGCAATTTCCGATAGCAGTGTTGCCATATCGACTGTTTTAACTGTAAGTCAACTGCTTTAGTACAAATATTTTATATTCTAGATAAAAATTCTAAAATTTGAAACTATTGATATTTAATTACTGCGTACTATTCACTTCGTCAATTGTGTTTCAACACTTACTTTACGGAATGTGACAATTTGTTGACTTAGTTTGGTACCCCCATTTATATAGGAATTTCTTTGGCTATTTTTATGAAACACACGGTGTTGAAACTGATTATCAACATTCGTAAATTAGCATTTTGCTTTTTTTTAATTGCAATAAATTTACAGCTTATATAAGTATTAGTTTAATTAAAAAAATAAATTGTAAACTTTTGAATTTACCTATTAGAAAATTCCACAGCAATTACCCACTTAACTTAAATCATTTGACCTAATTTTCCAAGAAAACAGTATGTGAAGATACATTTTATTACTATTCAGGCCAACAAATATAAAACAACACAAAGAGTGACAACTGATTCTTTAAAAATTTACAATTTTTGCCTATAAAATTCAGAATCACTTGTCAGTTGTTAGATTTCTTTCTTGGACGGGTATTCATTTATTTCGGATGTATTGTGTTTTTCACAAATTGAGTAATTGTAAATCTGTTGAATTTCCTGTTGATAACTGTGTGGTAAATACAAAATTAATTAATGATTCCTAACTTTGACATCCTGCAGCAACAAAACGGTAAAAACAGTACCTAATGTAATTGTGTTTATGAATTTTGAAAAAATGCCACCTTTATTTTGTCAAGATCTTTAAATGTCCGGTTTACTTTCCCAAAAGCGAAACATATCCGGCTACTCCACTTTTTCGAGTAGGTATCTGCGCTATTGCCCTTTTCATAGGATTTTAACCTTTCATTGAACCCTTTTATTTTCTGTTCGAAAAACAAAATTTTGAGATCAAATCCTAGCCAGTTTCAAACGTTTTTCAAATTTTTTTTTGTATATTTTTATTATTTGATGTTTCATGGAGACTAATATACTAATAGTAATAGAATAACCATTCTCACAAAGCTCATGCTGTATTCAAAATGAAAAATTGTTTCAGTTCATAAAAATTTGAAATGCTTTACATAAATAAACTGTTCTTACGGTTATATTTTTGTCTAGTGCCTCTTGTACTGTCGACAGATAAGCACGTGTGGCACGTATAGATATTTGTTCTGTGCACATGCTCCTAATATGTCAAACAGAATAAGTTGGGCCCTAATAAACATCAAAGGTTTTTGGGTAAGATTTGAAAACTTTTATTTTTTGAGAATGTATAAAAAGTATAACTGGATAGGAACTAGATGATCTAGATTCTAGAAACTCCGGCGATTGAATCATGCACTTTATATTATTTACACAAAATATGAGTATGTACACAGAAAGAATATATTTACAAATACCTGCTCACAGTGACAACCTGCTTCAGACTTTAATTCTTATGACTTGGCGTATCTAGTTCAAAATATTGAGTATCAACTTGTTCAAGAAGTTAAAAGTTACTTTCTGTGTAGTCATGGCTGGCAAAAGAGTACCTCCCCTATTAGGATTGGCCCCCATCACGTGATAAGTGACAACCGATATCAGCCTATGGCAACAAAAGGGTATCGTTTCGGATTATAATTGTACACCCACGACCAGTGCGACATTTTTACTCCAGCCTGATTTATGTCCGTCGTCGGACCACAGCTGCCTCGATCTCCGTTCTGATACACGACTTTATCCGCATTTGATCTCAGAGGGCATGCCGATGAATGAGTGAAAAGATAGACCCCTCAAGCGCTACAAATATACGATTTAATAGGCTGATAATTGTTAATTGGATTACTATTACAAATTACGGTTTTTGAAAAATTGTGTATCAGATGTTAGAAAGTATAATACTTTCAACTTACTGTAGCATTTCTAAAGAAAATAATTTTCTATATTTTTACCACAAAAGCTTATATGGCCTTAAGAATCCGAAATACACGATTCTTCCATATAGAAAACTTGTGGATAAATATTTGCTCTATCAATTGTTTCTAAAATTACAAGGATAAAGAAACAAAAGAGCTTATTTTGGATAGTAAAAATATCGCACTTTTTGATATTTGCTATTGTTCTACATTCTAATATGACTTATAGTTATCCCGAATAAATGGAGATTAGCTAAATTAATAGGTCACTAAGTCAAATAACATAAGAATTGTAAATGGAATAGCCTGTATATCTTGACATACTTTAAAAGATAAATCAGCTTTCCTACAATGCCTCACTTGCTAGATTTTTCGTCAATAGTTAAAAAGTTATGAAGCACCTAATTTGACATTTATAACTTAACCACAATAATTCATAAATTAATATTAAATATGGAGCTGGTACGACTAAATTCAACAAACATACAAATGTAATAATTCTTCTCTTTCTTGATTTCCTTTAATGTCAAAGAATTAGTAATTTATGTACTCCTCTAAAATGTTTACATAATGTATATCAAAGACGTTAAATTGTTCATGATGGTCCAATGCTTTGGTAAACTAGATCGCCTGATTTAATCCCGTTTGATGTATTAATGTGGACACATATTGAGCAAGAACTTTATGGTGATATTACAATTACGATAGCGTACATGAAGTTATAAATAACGAGGCCTTTTTAAAATATTTTTGTTATTGTTACTGTCACTGTGTTATGTGTACAGAAATACCATGGTTTCTACAGAAAACACCACATATACCAAAACACTCAGTGATTTTGTGCTTTGTAGTAATTGGAGGATCCTCAGAAGGTTTATCCAAGCCAAGAACTCATTATTATTCTTTAATTAATTTAGAACATATCGTATGTAAGTAATAAGAACTTTAAATAATTTTTGACTGGAACTTAACAAACTAATTCTTGGATGATTCGTGATTATTCGTTTGTGTAATTCATAGTTACAGTTTGCAATTTCTAAAAGTTGCAGTATCAAGAGAAGAATCGTTATATTTGTGTGATTGTTGAATTTCGTCGTGGCAACTAGACATTTTATATTAATTTATGAATTCTGCATACATAAGCCATAAATATGTAATTAGATGCTTAATAACTTTTGAGCTGTTGACGACTGATTTTAGGAAACCTGATTTATCGATCTTTTCAAGTATGTCAAGATATACACAGTGTTTTATTTTTATTTTTTAAGTTACTTGACATTTAGCAATCCTCGATTTACCTATTTCTGATTAATCATATTAGAATCCCAAATCAATACTAACTATCTAAAACTATGTTTACAGTCCAAAATGAGTTTTCTTGTTTCTTTATCTTTATTAGTGTGGATTAACTGTTGGCTATTAACAGTTGTTGATGAATCAATTTCACTGTGTCTTCGTATATGCTTCTAATTACTAAAAATAACGTCGTCAAGAGTCTTCCGGAGTGCGACACGGACTCGACGAGTGTGATAAAGGTTCACGTCAGTGCTTCGGCATCTAATCTATGGACTAGCGGCGTAAATGCATCGGCTTTTCAGAGGGAAGAGCGCGAACAGAGAGGATCCATTTGGAAATTGTCTCCGCGCCTAGGCGTTGATGAAGTACCGGCTCCGTAACAGATATAATCGAATCTGGTGAAGATTGATGCACAGAAGGCACCGAAAGGCCAGATTCATGGATTGCTGCGACCTGCAGAACTATTTACAAACATCCAAAGAGATTCAACAAATAAAAATGGCCGCGTAAAATTCTTATCTTGTTCGTACAAAAAATCTTTGACTTTACTTGCTTATTGAACGGTTGAATAAACCTTTTCAGAGATGCGAAGCGGGACGATGCTCTATTAACTATTTGAATGTATTGAATTTGCTGAGTACTTTTCTACTACCACGGCATATCGTACTGTCGTCTTTACTCTCTCTAACTATTCTTATGTAGTACGTATGATGTGGTAAGATTTCACTGACAACCGCGCACACAGTTTGAAAAAAGCATGAAAACAAACAACGATAGTTTGGTGACAAATTGCAAACAACATGGATGCAGTTTGGGAAAACAGTCAAAGAATGGGCTGTTGAACTATGAAAATACGTAGCTACAGATCACTACAATAAACAAGTAATTAATTAAAATATACAAATGATAAAATGCCCGCAGAAATATGGAATCGTTTGGCATTTCTTAAAACTTCTCGTGCCAAAGTTACGACGACATTTACTTCAAAAGTGTCGCAAACAAGAAGTCTTAAAAAGAGAACAATAACAAACATTTTCACGAACCCAGGTGAAACATTAACACAATTACAACCAAGTACAGCCACAAACAGAAAAGTGATTACTCGAAACAAGAGAACGTAATTTCTTGAACTTATTTACTTATTTAGTAATTGAATTTTTTAGATAAATGCTTTCGACAAATAAATACTGATTTCTTCATATTAACCAATATTGTCTTGAAAGAAGTAATTCAATCTATTGCTCTAAAAATGTAAAATTTCTTCACTTTTTTTCTGTACTTTTATATCCATTCCAGTGCGTATTTACTTGATCCAAGAAAATATAAGATATTTAAGACAAGTAAGTATTGCTGTCTTGAAAATGATATGAAGGATGCCAATAGATGTCGCTTTAGTGCTCTGATCGTAAAATGTCATCATCTTTGAGTATATAAACGCTGGATAACAGGCCCATCTAGTGATTTGTGGGTCCAACGTATCTTTGGTGGTCGTGCTGTCGTAAATGTATCTGACCACTATCTGACCGAGAAACGTCAACAGCTCCACATTTTGTGACAGCAAAAGCGCGCAAAATGCGATCCATGGGGCTAGTGTGTCTTCTATATGATATTATTTTGACAATAGCATCACAAGGCTGGCTGCGGGGGTCAAAATGTTATTAATAGAATATGGTCTGATTTTTTCCGAGTAGGTAAAAATCATACTGGACTTTATTAGTAAACAATGTTTTTAATCTATAAAAATTTGCAGCAAGTTAGATCACTTCTTAAGGCAAAAAAGTAACTCCCTCTATTGAAGATGCTAAAAACATTTGCTGCAAACAAAAATATGCACTTCACTGAAGACTATTTACTTACTTCAATGGAGTAACAACTTTCTTTGATCTAGTATTTATTCGAAGAAACAAAATTTCTTGGTTGAAGTCAATAGTCTCACGCGTATATACGAACCTACCAACCACTTCATCCAAGTTCGAGGGATCACTTTTCAGTGTGTATAAAGTACGAAGTATGGAGGAAAGCATTCCAGAAGGTACAATTTGTTGACAGGACCTCCAGCGGAAGACGATTACTCTCCATGGATGTAAATCAATACGGTTGTTATCATGAGTACCACGTGGAGCCATCGCGTTCCATCGTGCTTTTAAAGCGCTGTGGTGTGGGTTTCCCCGTGAGCCAGGTTCACGTCTTCATCTCATTCGACGTGTACACAACCATCGCAGCACGCAGCCAAGTGGTTCAACTTGATTCGTAAGCAGTATATCACTGGCTTGTTCTTAGGTGACGTCCTATTAATATTGTGGCATGTATACGTACGGTCGCATCGGCCAGAGGGCTCTGATATCGCGCTGGGATCAATCGTGTACATCTAGCGTGCCTGCTTCGTGTCCCTTTCTCGCGCTGTATTAATATTGGGGAAGACCGATAAGGAGACAGGGTGATTTTTCCATGGTGGGCGAAGTGATGAAAGAAAATGAAACCGGCATCGAGCGAGTGGAAAATTTACATGCGGCTCGGACGAGCATTGGATTTATCATTGGCCGTGTGGTCATTTGCATACACAATTAAATTAAGATGTTGCCGGCAGACGGCGCTATGTACGCCGTGTCCACTCTGACGTCCACAATTAAACACTGCGACGGGGTTGGTCGCTTCACGAATATTTTCCAATTATTTTCAAGGCAGGATGTGGAAATTGAATCGTGTAGGCGTTAATTGGACACACTGGGCGGGGAAGAACACAGAAGGGAGTGTATGCAGGCAGCATTAAATTCACGTTTATCTACGACTCACATATAATACGTTCATTGCTTACGTATCTATGACTATATAATCCCCATCATTATACACGCCAATGATAATAATGACACTAGCGTTAACTAATAATGACCGTTCGTTCAAATAATGACTTCATTATTTGAACAAACTGTCATCATTATACGAACGTAGTGTCAAAGTCTGTCAAAACCTACGTAGATGGCAGTTATGTGACAGTTCGCCTCGCCATCATTGGCAAATACCTTTAAAATATGTGCTCGTCAAATAATATACTATTAAGTATACATCTAGTGTGAACAAACTGCCGTATAAGCCTACAGATCACCAAACTCAGTAGATCGCCCAAAACGATAGATCACCGAAGTCGGTAGATCGCTGAAGTCAGTAGATCACCGATAAAACTACTAAGTAAATTAGGTATCAAATGACAGAGATTGTAGCAGGACAAGATACGGAAGGATGCCAAAAGTCGACACAACAATTTATTGTCGTGCAAAGTAAAACTGTCGATTTCCTTAATATAATTTACATTTTAGTATACTTATATAGGACCTACAGATCACCGAAGTCAGTAGATCGCCGAAATGGATAGATCACCGAAGTCAGTAGATCGCCGAACTCGATAGATTGCTGAAATCAGTAGATCGCCGATAAAATGATGAAATTGAGTAGGTACCAATCGGCAGTGATTGTAGCAGGACAAAATACGGAATAACGCAAAAGCCGACAGAACATGTATATATGTAAAGCTTCATTTTTTAGACATCTAGTGCGGATAGAAGTCTTAATAGTGGAGGCCTAATAATGTAGATCACGAAAGTCAGTAGATCGCCGAAGTCAGTAGATCACCGAAGTTAATAAATTACTGAAATCAGTAGATTGCCCAAAATCAATAGCTTGCCGATAAAATGTATTTTTTTTATATTTGCTAGATTACCGCACCGTAATATCTTCTGGTAACAAAGCAAAATAGGTTGTTGACTTCCCTAGCAAGGAGACTCCTTTTCGTTGTGGTTTGTAGATATATCGGAAATACACCAACGGTTGAAGGTTATATCAAACTATTCTTTATCAAAAACCATGGTTCAGATCAATCGTTATTCAAGGTAGAAATCACAGTCTCGACCCTTAGAACTAGAAGAAATCAACTTATACGAAACTCGTCACGAGGATCTTCAAAATGTCGAAGACACATTTTGTTGTTGATCAAGTTGTAAACTATCTGTAGTTTTTGAGAAACACAATGCCAAGAATGTACAGAACGGGTTTTAGGCTTTGAAATAGTCAGCAACTGAAGTCATCATTGAAATTAACAAACCTAAGAATATATTTGTATTTATTGACAGCTGGTAGCAACCTCAAAATATTATTTATAATTATGTAAAAATCCAGCAATTATTTTCAGATCATAGACCCTTTTGAAAAGTGCCACTTGAAAAAAATATATCATTGGAGTAACAGTAATGAACAATGTTAACTTAACTCTGACTGTGTTGTCGACTTTCTTGAAACTAAGATCAGATTCCAACAATTGTAAGCCAGCTCTCATACGTTTGCTGCAACCAAGATGTGTCATCAGAATATCATATCCTCTTGAGACCCAAATTCCAGAAAATGGAATCACTCAAATTATATTCTAAAAGACTTTACTTGGTTGCTAAATATATTTGGCATTAAATGCCAACAAAGTGTCCAACAGAATTGACGCTGGGTTTCTATGCAGCTAAAAATATCGAGACAAGACAAGTTGAATTGATGTCTGGCTTTGAATTAAAATGTAACACAAAAACGTCAGTTTCTTATTAATATAAACTATGAAACAGGTTAAATATCATTCTTGATCAAATTTTTCATCGTAATATTTGCGTCGATTACGTCTACCCATATTCAAGTACGTAAACGATTATAATATTTTGCGAGAACGTACGTTTCACGCGGACAAAAGTGTCACTCCGAGGACGTGAGGACTCATGCATGATCCAGAGACCAATCCTCTCCTCGCAAAACGTGGACACGTGGAAACCCTAATCCGCTGGCATGAGGAAAAAAAGAAAAGAAGTTCATTACCTCTGCCGTGGTGACGTTAGCATGTGGACTTGGATAACCATTCTATTATGCAATTCGCCCACTTGACACAAAAACATTTCTGAACGAAATGAAATAAGCATGTAAAGTCAGGATTAGTTTTATTTGGTGTCCAGGCATCAATCTACCTGTACGATTTCTTCATAACGAAGATAACGTACCCACAAGTTGTAACATATGTCCTACCTACCTCCACCTTATGATTGAATGTTATTAGCATAGCGAATGGGCCGAGTGCCCCACGCAGTCCCATGCATAACTGGTGCCCCGTGAGTGGTAATTTTCATTGGAATTAAAGAAACCTACGGGGCGCTCTGTCGCCCCAGTAGCCATCTTTAGTTTTGCTCTACGAGGTTCAAAGAGGCAGTAGCTGCTGCCTCCATCAATCTAGACCTTAATTTATCGTCTTATTTCCCGTTGTCATTTTTCATCTTCCGCCACAACGGTGAAGAAATGAAGACGTAGCTGCTCTGGCGGAGGCCCGATTTTCGTATAGCATATGTAGATTAATGTAGGACGGCGGATCCGCGTTAAGTATATTTGTGTGTTGTAGGATGAGGTGCTGTCCGGGGCTGCGAGGGGCAAGATTAATAACGGGAGTTTTCTCGGTGCCGCGCATCGGAGAGGTTTGCTCTCTTGGTTGTCCCGGTAATGGATGGTGGTCTCGGCCACGACCTGTTTTGTCTGTTATCGGCGGAGAATAATTAAGATGTTAGCGTAATGAAGCTGTGCTGCAACCCTTTCCTCGCATAGAATCTTTTTGACAATCTTAAACCAATATTTAGACTGAAAATATCTAGCTTAGCTCTGGTATCATCTGTTTGTTAAGAACTCGTTTTATCTAAGGTCATTCTATTCATTAAAATATGTAACTAAAAGTAGTTTTAAAAGACTTTAGATAGAAGATATGAAATATATATGTTTGCTAATAATGCCAGGGTGGTTATATTTGAATTTAATTATTTAAATGTGAAGCGTGTCGGTTGTAATAAATAATTCATTTAGGTTACCGCGCCGAAACTTAGAAAGCATTTGCATGCTGCCATAAATTAGGTTTGATGTGTAACCTTGAAGTCTACCGTATAGATGGAGGATGTCGAGATGGAATGGCGGAGATAACCAGTAGTGTGTTCTAGCTTTTAAAATGTGATAATTTTAATGGCGCGTTTCACGCCTGGTATGATGTCATTATTACAATCACCGAAAGGACGTATAAATCAACCTCAGCGCTGGTTCGCAGCCTATAACAAAATGTAAAAATGCCATATCGGAAATATTTGTGTTTTCTTATCGATATAATATTTGTCGCTAATTACTGAGGTTCACAAAAGTATAAATATAATACAATTCTGAAAAAGGAATTGTTAAATTGAATTAAATGTTTAAGTAATAAGATTACTAGAATACACAAAACTAAAAAGGTTTTTCCTATGAATTTAGTTGGAATTATTTATGCCTTTTACGTGAATTGTAACCTAGGATTTAAAAACAAATATTTTTTCTAGCACACCAGTGACTTTACTGTTTATTCGTTGTGTTTTTACGTCCTATACAGTTTTGTAATGTCCGTTGCAAGTAGATTATTTCTAAACATCCACAATTTATAATTTTAACCTATGCCACAACGAATGCTTTTGAATTTTTGGTATATTTAAAGTAATTAGTTTTTTGTTATAGGTGCAAGATACGAGTGCAGATTTTGTCAGGCGTGCATATTTAGTATGTGGCTTAAATATAATTAAGAACAACTGTGAGCCTCTGTACAAAACATAGGTATTACCGCGTTGTTGGAGATGTAAAACGTGCCTTACTATATATCAGTGAACTTTGTCACACCAGAAAAATGTTTCAAACACTTACCAATATCACTTCAAATCTATTAATCACGAAGGTTGAAAAATTGCAACAAAAAATCTTGTTATCAAGGGCTGCATAGGAACTATTAAAATTGTGAAATTACTAATTATTTTCTATGTAGCTTTTTACAATTTTTACAGAGTTTTGGTTTTTCTTCCTTATTGTATAAAATACTTTGGTGTTTCTACGATAAGAGATCGCATTTGTTAAGATTTTGGGCAATGTAGACAATTGTAGACGAAATTTTGAATAAGTTATGCCTATGGCATTTTTTTGTAAAATTAATAGTTTAGCTGCATGAGCAAATTCTATTTCATCAAGATCGCTCGTACTGCATTAAAACTAGTTAGCCAGGATTTGACAGATATTTTGATTCTATTGACAGTATTCTCAATGTTTGACACTGCTGTATAGTATGATAACGTCATGTGCCTGGCCACACATCGATGAAATAAGACAATGCATTCAATATTAAAAATTGCTAACGATTGGAAAATTAATTTAATCAGACTTATCTCTAATATTTTTCTATTTTTATCTTTCTTTTATTATTTTTTTGTTATTTATTTTAATGCTTATTTATAGTTTATTTATCTTGTACAACTAATGCATTACCCATGGTCACATTGTGTGTCTCCTGACCATATACATGACAGGGAATAAATGCCAGGAATATTGATAAGAAAATGTATTAATAACCAAAGATATAATGTTGTTATATATTGCTGGTTTCTTTTTTTGCCTCTTACTGGAAAGTGGTAGTAAAACACAATACTTACGTGAATTATAACAAATCTCGACTTGTCAGGGGAGAGACAGTAGTCACGGTACCAAAGAGAGACCACGTTGTTCCGCGACTCTCACAATACACGATGATAAGAAATGTGCAAGTAGTTCCAGAAGTGATATGGGATTGCTTAGGTTTTCAATAACTGTATGTCGCGAGTTAGAACGTAGTAGGAAACGTAGTGCATTTTATCTTAAAGTATTTTAAAAAATGCGAGCATGGGACAGGACATGGGAGAGACATGTTGATACCTTGAACGTGATTTTGAAAAACTGAATAAATCTGGTTAATGTGACATTATGAACTGTTTTGTTGAAAAACAAATTTGTTTTTTTTGGTTGTGACCAAAAAGACCTCCAATCACTTACTTAATCACTGACTGTTATTTCATTTTTATATCAAATTATCCTTAATATGTTACATTTTTGTTTTCTCAAGAATGGATATTTTAAAAATAATTTTAAGACAATAATGATATTTTTATTCCAATTTCATAATAAAAAATGTTTTGTATTTATAATGCTTTGTTTTATCATATTTTATTATCCATTTCCGTCTATTATGTTTTCATTTAAAAAATGTAAAAAAAGTTGTGAAAGAGCGATGACAGCGTCATCTAGTAGCGGTTTGGGATGCTCACACTAGTAACGTATTTATTTGAATCAAAATTGCATTTGTCTGACGAAAGTAAACGTATTTTTAAATCAATTCAAAAATATAACTTGAAAGGAAATACATTTTTCGTGTTTATTGACTGGAGTCAAACTTTACAAACGTGCTGTAAGGGCACGCGATTCAGCATAAAGGAGACATTAGCGTATATTTACGAGTGAAACGTTCAACAAAGGAAACTCGCTGCCATTTTTATTGCGGCTAATAAGTGTGAGGTCGTTTTTTAAAGGGACTGTAATTTATAGCTATCATCAGCGTTGCGACACAAAAGGTGCGGTTGTAAATAATGTCGGTACAATATTTTCGGTCCGAATGCGGCGAACATATACACACACATACACATACACATACATAAATACATAAATACAAACGCCCGTACAAGGCGACGAAGTACGCTATTTATCTTTCTGCTAATAATTTTTGTAGGGTTTATACATTGTTAATACATTTGTGTATAATACAGATTTAAAGAGGGTAGTATTTAATAGTAATTTACATAGGACTGCTATTGTACAAATTTAGAATTTTTAATCAGTAAAATAAATTATTTCTTCAGAAACCGTTATCAAAAAATCATCAGTTTTTATGCTGAAACGAAACAGTCTTTAGAAGAAAATTTTGTTTATATTGCTGCTTATCCAGGGTGCGTCACTACAATCGCAATGATCCTGCATTTGAATTGAAGTCCAAACCGCAAACAATTTCAAAAAAATTTTCAAGTAAAATTGTTTTGCTTTAAATAATGTACAACTGAAAAAAAATCAAAAAAATTTTCTGGGTTTAAACTAACTATTGATTGTATTAAATATTATTCTGGAAATCTGGTAACTAATAGCACACCCTGTATATTTTACGTTTTTTTTTTAATTCTAGGATTAATTCCTTTGTAGAAATCATTTTTTTAATACAATACGTATCATTTGTTAGTTATAAGCAATTAATCAAAACTCCTGGACTTCAAATTCAGAAAATTTTCCCACATACATACACATTACTTTTAATTTGGCAGCTTGTATATTTAATTTAATTCTATTTCATAGTTTAGTCATTTTTTCTTGATTGTTTGATTTTTATCCGTTTATGATCGATTAATTGCACATTACTCAAAGATGATGCATTTTATAAAAAATGACTCTTAGAAAAACTCTTAGAATTAATCTTGGAATAAAAAAATGTAAAATATACAGGGTGTTCTATTAGAAAAAGAAAAGGTTACCAAATTTCCAGAATAAAATGAACACCCTGTACATTAAAAATATATTTAGACGATTGCTTGTTTAAATCCAAAAAACTTTTGTTTGATTTTTTTTTGAAAATCTTCACAGTTGAAGAATTACTAAGGTGTTCCGGTAATTTTGATTTACCATGTATAATCCGCCATTTTGAATTTAATTTGAAAATACTGACATGACGTTTTTAATTATCAATCTTCAAATATTACGGGAAATAAGTCTCACGCAAATCCAAGTTTGTTTACATTTTCGGTTGCCATATTGATTCCGCCTATTTGAATTTTGAAAATTGGACATTGGATTTGGAGTCTGGGATCTTCAAATATGCCAGCAAATAAGTTACATAAGCACCTGACATCTTTCTAAATTTTCTAGTCGCCATATTGAATCCGCCATTTTGAATTTAAAAAATATGACAACGGGTTTGGAATCAGAACGCCAAAAATACTATCCATCATAATAAAAATATGATTTAAATACTTTAAATAAACAAATATTGTTAAAAATGTACGCTGTTTTTCCGTCGAGTTCAAAAACAGTACATGTCCATGATGATTGTTTTAATCCTAGCTCTGCTTTTAATGCAAATATAAATAAAATATGTAATACATTTAATTCTCAAGATATTACACCGACAAAATTATTTTGTTAGTTTTCTCAGAACTCACTTTTTGGGCTTGTACTGTTTTCGAACCGACCGTTTCATTTATTTTAACAAAGACATATTTTATACAAAAGTTACAGGGACCATCATTTTCCAGAAAAAAAAATTATGTAGATACACAGGATGTTGCATTTAGGCGTGACCGCTGTTCGGTTTACCAGTTTCTAACATCAAATTATTTTCATTTTTCACAGGGCGTTGCATTTATACGTGAGGGAAAGCATTTTATTAAATCGTATGCCCTGTATATTTTATCATATTAAAAAACCTATTAAATTTGTTTATCCAACCGTGACTAACTCACAGCGTTAATAGTTTCTGAGATATTCAATTATTTTTTTTTAAATATGCCCGTTGCAGGATCTTATTTAAACTATGTAAAATCGACATTTTTGGCGATCTTGCCTTTAAACTATGACATTACCATGTTCATAGAACTTTTCAAATGGCGTAACAAATGGCGGTTTAAAAGTAAGGCCTGTACTTTTAGGTTATCTATCACGAAAATTTGTTGACTTCTGAAAATGTTCAACAGACGGATTTTCTTTGATGTGATTTATGTGCTCACACACACAAATCAACTATGCAACAAAAACAAGCTGATAGGCATCTTTAGAATCAGATTTTATTTAGAGCAAAAATAACTATTAAAAACACCTCCAAATAACCAAGTTTCCATTCATGTTTTCATCCAATGAATATCTCAGAAACTATTTTTATTACACATGTACAACTTACATAGTTGGAAAGACTACTTCCTTAGTATCCATAATATCGTCACGCCTAAATACAACATCCTGTACAAACTGGTGTGCGAAACAACTTTTGTATAAAATATTTGTTTTCGTCGATTTATAATTATCAAAATGCACCTTATGATATCAAATTAATTTTTTTACCTTCAATTGTTTTTAACAGATGACGTCATCGACATTTTTTTGAAATAACAACTCTATACTTGTTTTAATGAATTTGACAGATCTTTTAATTGTCTTAATGGTAGGATAATATTTTTATGGCCTTACATACGAAAATTTTCGAGAACGAGACAGGTTATGAAATAAAACTGACAAAATCTCCGGAACGGCTCGTCCGAATTTAACAAAATTTTGGAATTAAGTATTTTGCAACCATGTGAAGTCACTGGCGTTATTATTGTTGATGCAAAGTTTACAGTTTCTGAGATACAACCTCAAACGTTTGAATTTGAATTAGAACACCCTGTATATTTCGACATTTTCTGTTAGAGTCTTCACTATTATATCAAAAAGATCTAGAAACTAAAAATAACATTTATTACTTAGGTCTAAAAATTAACAAAGAAAAAATCGATAACAAAACATTACATTTTCTACTGCAACTACTCTAGTTGGTTTATGAGGATTCTCAACCATTGACAAGAACACACTGTTTTAAATTTGATCGGTTTATTTTTTTTGTTGTTGCTATTTTTTGTTATCAATTTTTTCTTTGTTAATTTTTAGACCTGAGTAATAAAGGTTTTTTTGTTAATTACTAAATGCTTTTGATATAATATTATAACAAGCGTAGTAACATTGAATAGGTAATGGACGACTGTAACAGAAAATGTCAAAATATACAGGGTGATCTATTTCAAATTCAAAAGTTTGAGGTTATATCTCAGAAACTGTAAACGTTGCATCAACGATAATAACGCTAGTGACTTCACATGATTGCAAAATACTTAATTCCAAATTTCGTTAAATTCCGTCGAGCCGTTCCGATTTTTCTCGAAAATTTTCTTATGTATGGCGATAGAAATATTATGCTACCATAAGACAGATAAAAGATCTATCAGATTCTTAAAAAAAGATAAAGGGTTGTCATTTAAAAAAAATTTTGATGACGTCATCTGTTAAAAACAATTGAAGGTAAAAGAAAATAATTTGATATCATAAGGTGTATTTTGATAATTATAAATCGACGTGTTCGAGGATTTTTTAAAATAGCAAACCGTTCATGAGATTTTGTCATGTTTCCATACTTTACGCGCTCACTGTATAACAGTTTCGTACTTTTACTGCATTTTCATTTAGTTGCAAATATCACAAAAACTCACTAATCTCTTAAGATCAATGCAGTATCGGCCACTGCGCCTCCAGTGACTTACCCTGTACATAAAACTTGGGGTTGGGTGTTCCACAACAATATTAAGGACAATCATTGCCTCCCATTAGGAATAATCCGTCTTCGTGTCGTACCGAAGCATATACCGTTGGTGCAGTGACGTTGACTGATACGCGGCACCTATTGTTATAGAATCAGTCGCAACCAGGTATTGTCGAAGGTCGACCCGATCAGCTCAAATTTTCATACCTTGGCTCCTCAAGGTCCCCTACCTTTTCAGACTTGCAGATTTCCGCAAACAGCGTATTTCTCACTTGCCATTCGGTCGTTTTGTTGACTATGAAACAGATTAATGACGGGCATGATCACTTGGTCGTGCCGAAATCCACGTGTACCTTGTTCCCAGGGCCTTATACCGATTATTACCCATAAAATTCGGGCTGTTGTTACTTATTTTTTGGGAAGTATTTCGCCGTGTTGGTAAAACCGTGTTATTATGCTGTATACTTGGAAAGCTGGAGGATAGCTCGTTAGCGCTTAATAATATGACAGTGGGGCTCGTAAGGACGCCAACAAATTACTTTATGCATACTGCATATAAATATGGTGTTCTGAAGACGGGTGCATGTCTTAGCTTGTGAATGCAAACAATCTGATATGGGAGGAGGTAATAATTAAGCGAAATCCTTAGCTTCATTTAATTACTGAGTTATTTATTTTTTTATATGAATTATGTAAGGCCTGAATTGGTGGATGAAAGGAAATGGGCAATTATGATCAACGCAAGTACTCAATGGAGACATGTTAAAAATAAAACAAAATAAAAGTTACTTGGGTTAGTTCAATTTCAACAGTGATTCTTACGTTTTTTTAATGGCACCCTTCTAATTCTAATAACTTCTGATAACATTTTACCACTTTGCATAAGACAATCTTCGAGAAAAAAATACCCTTTTGATAATATTTGTAATATTTATGGAAATATGGATATTGTGAGGTGAACCTGGCCAGTCATTTTCAATAGATTCTAATTGAATGGACATATACTTGCACCAAAATGACGTTTGAAGGGGAAAATCCGATGGTGATATGATCATATTTTGATTTGAACAAGAAGTTTGTGATTTTCTTTACTGAACATTTACAACATAGGAAAACATACTTCAAACATAATATTCTTCAACGGAAACTTTTTTGTCCGTCTGCTGGCAGTTTTTGTTTCACAGTCCATTTTTGGAGTGAATAAATATATGCACACAGAAAAGTAATCTCTCGAACGAAGAGAGAATTACTTAGGTGAAGTAGTTGGTAGGTTTGTATATACGCGAGAGATTATTGACTTCAACCAAGAAATTTTATTTCTTGGAATAATTACTAGATTTAAGAAAGTGGTTACTCTGGTGAAGTAAGTAAACAGTCTTCAATGAAGTGTATATTTTTATTCCCGGTAAATATTTTTAGCTACTTAATGTAAGAATTTTAAAGATTTGGCACAAATACGTTTTCTATTGCTAATTAACAAGATAGGTATGTTATATTTACTTACTCGTTCTAAACTGTTGCGTGCGTTACATCAAACTATTCCGTGTTAAAACGTTTATTGTACACTATAAATCACAATACAGATCCCCAATAAATCACAAGGCATATCCCCTACGTGTACTTCGTAGTTGTTTTGCGTACTAGGGTAGGCAGGCTCCTTTACGGCACCAATACACGCGCGGGCGCGCGAGCCTTGACAAAATCACGGTGCGCATATTTATTCCAGAGAAACGAATTACTTGAAAGAAGTGAGAATCACTTCAGTTAAATAATTGGTGGGTTTTTATTCAGTAAACAATACCTACTTATATTAAATGTCTTCTATTTTCTTGGATCAAGTAACTACGCACTTGGATGGATTTACTATTACTTCGTTTGAGAAATTAACATTTTTGGGACGAAAAATTCAATTACTGTTTCAATACAATATTGGTTCTTATAAAGAAAGAATTTATTTGTTGACAGCATTTATCTGAGAAATTATTTTACTTATATTGAGTATGTGGCATTTCTTGTATATACCTAACTTTCTACATCCAAGTAATCCAATAATAATTGAATCTAGTAAATAAATTCAAGAAATTATGTTTTCTCGTTCCAAATAATCACTTTTCTGTTTGTACTCATAAAAACATTTTAAAAAATAAAAGTTGTTTGGTTAATTCTTTTTCAACGGCGATTCTTAGGTTTCCAATGGCACCCTCTAATTCTAATATCTTCTAATAACAATTTACCACCTAACATAAAACAGTTTTCGAAGAAAAACCCTGGGATAATATTAGTAACACTGATGGAAATATGGATATTGTGAACTTGGCTAGTCGTTTTTTTTTTTTTACTGAACATTTACAACATAAGAAAACATACTTCAACGGAAACTTTTTAGTCCGTCTGCTGGACTAAATTATTATTATTATTCCAACAATTTAACATAACAATTGTTTGCCCGTAAATTTGGAGGGGTGAAAGTTTGACACCCCCAAAAAATATTGAATTCAGTAATGCGAAATATCATTAAAAAAACTATTATCATATTTGATTCCCTAGCACTTGTCCGGATTTTTTTGACGTCACTGAAGGATGTCAAAGGGAGTTTGCTATTCCTAAAGTTAGTAACAATATCACACACCTCATGTTCTCTTTAAATAGCTTCAAAATCTTATTTGATTTTGAAATAGCTGTCCAATGATACCTCACATAATTTTCTCTATAGTATTGCTAAGGTTGTACGCGTCGGTTCACACTAGCTCTCTTCAGTGATATAAAAAAAGATTTCTTCATAACTTATTTGGCTTGCAAACATCTATCCTATGATACCTCACACTACGGTTTATACAAAACCGGGTTGTGAAAAGAAAAACCTATTTTTGAATTCCAAATTCCACAAAAACGGTTAAAACCGTGTTTCGAATGTTTGCAGACAAAATCAATATGATCACTCAGTAAAAATATTTATACATAATAGGTTAATAATATGGTGACATACAGGCGGTATGAAATTTTTAAATAAATAAAAAATTATACCCACAACCTGGATTTGCACCAGGGACCTTTGCGTCGCTAACACAATGCTCTCCTATCTGAGCCTGTGAGCCTTATGACATTTGCTAAATTGTTCAAAGATTATTAAAAAAAATTACATCCCGTCTGTATGTCACCATATTAATAACCTATTATTTGATAAAGTATGTCGTTAAACATTTTCATTTATTGATAATGTTTTAATACTTAATATTTATTGAATAATATTGAATAAATAATATAAAGTAAGTTCTCGGTGTAGGTACATGTATTTTCAATAATAACTGACCATATTTGTTCCAATGGCTCACTCTGTATACTTTCTTTTACACTGGGTGACATAGTTAGCGATTCTAATGGATGCCAGATACAGTTTGAAATCTACTTTTAGCATATTTGTTGAAAAAAAAAATACAAAAGAATGCTCGTGTTTTTAAAAATTGGTATATCTAAACTATAATAATCAATAAAACTTAGTGTAATATTTATGTAAATTTTACAAAGTAAACTAGTTCTGGTAATTATCTGGTATTAATCTGGTATTAATTAGCCGGCTTTAATAATAATAGATTCAATTAAAGTTTATTTTCATAATTTTAAAGTAACATTTATAGCTTTCTATCGGGTTCACTAGAATCTAGCATCTGAAACATATTTACGCTAGTTTTTTTTTTTCAGAAGAGCAAGTGCCAAAAAAATCAGAGTAGTTATTTGTTCCATATTTTGTGAGTTGTCCCGTTTTGTCTTCAATTGTTAACTTAATAATTTTAGTGTGCACATTCATTATTTTTTTATTTTGTTGAAACAGTATTTGTGACATAACACCTAGTCAAGATGACAAGGAAGTTATTTTAGCTGATAATTCAATGTGTACAATCTACAATATTGCCCATTGGCGCAAGTTGTTTTAGTCTGACATTTTTTACCACCTAAGTTGACGACAGGAATTTAACTTACACGTTGTTGTTACACTTTCACTGTGTATACACTGTGGGTGCTTTGCTTTTGATCACTCCTGCACAAGTTTGAATGGTTTAGTTCTTTTCAGACGAACCACGAGCGCACAGTTGTACCAGCTGAATGGCTTCAAAGTTGTCCTTGTGGAGTAGACGATTCTCCTGCTTCTTAGCAAATTTTGATATTTCGATAGTTACCATCTCCATGCGAAGATCCCGATGAAGATAGGGGGTTTTGATGTACCATTTTGCGGAATTTTAGGTCGAGTTCGTCTTGCTTTTTCTTGACATGTAGTTTCCGTCTAAGCTTGGCATCCATTGACATGACAAGGTATTCCGTTGCATCCGGGATGGAATATAGCTACCATTAATAGTTACTAGAATATAGTTAAATTTATTATTAGTGTAGTTTGCATGCGTGATTTATCCTTCATTTTGTTTGATGCGCAATTTTTTTGTCCACTCTCACTAATCGCCAAAATGCCACTTTCTTTCGGCATACGAATTTTATAAGTATACTGTCGGTACAAAAGTGGTCCCAGTACACTTCCTTGTGGCACTCCGGCATTGATATCGCGTAGTAAAGAGTATTCGTCATCTTGTTTGACTATTAACTGATGGTCTTTCAACTACGATTTTAACACTCCGGTATATTCAGTACGAAGCAACTGTTTCAGTTTCTGGAGGAATCCATCATGCCACACCTTATCGAAAGCCAGTGCAATGCTTAAAAATATTTCTGAGCTAATTTTCTTTTCCTTAAGAGTAAATGTAGTCAGTAAAGTAAGTAAAGTGTAGGAGTAAAGTGTATCTGATCGATGGTTGAATGCCGAGCTCGGAATCCAAATTGATGTGATGAAGGAGGTTAAACTTTTCTCGTGAATTGGGTATATTCCTTTAATAAGTAATTACTCAAACAGTTTTGTAATAGTGGGTAATAAAGGTTACATAGGAAGTTACATCATTTGGCGGTTTACCTGGTTTGGGTATCATGACGACCCCGCCACTTTCCAAAATAATGCACATATCTTAACCTAAAGGCAGCGTTGAATAAAATTAACAACTTGATTACAGCTTTTCTCGGTAGTTGCTTCAGCATTTCGATTGTGTTTTTAAGAAAAAAAGGTGAGGTCGTCTTTTTTTGTCGAAACACTGTTCATGCCTTAAGACCCAGTTCTACCTCTCCTAAAACGCGTTTTCAAATAAACACGTTATTTATTGTTTAAAATTTTCAGTGTGTAACTTATTAGATTAATAACGAGTTTTTTTTTAACTTGTTTGTTTTAGGTCGGTCTATTTCCGCAACTTAGGCCAATCACCGATGCTGAGGGCAGGCTACACACACACCCAGGAATTTCGTCGAACTGAAGGAATTCCAACCTACACTAAGAGTTCTTTAACGTGCACGTCGCATCATGACAGCACACGGGACCACCGGCTTCCTCATCCGATTGAAGGCGCATGCAAAGGTATTTGTTCCCTGCCTAAATTACCAGGACAGTCGATTTTAGCCCGAGCCGGGAATCGAACCCTGGCCTCCAGCATAGATAGCAGACGCTCTATCCTATACGCCATCGATTCCCCTAAATAACGTTAAATAACGTTAAATAACGTTAAAAATTTATTCTACTTCTACATCTTTAGCTTTTTTCAAATATAAAACATCTAGCCCAACTCATGATACACAAATAGATTTTTTATTTAAGTACAATTTTAACCCAAACATTGTAATTGCCATAAGAAAGCGTAATTGCCAGAAATGTATTTATTTTCCTATATTACTGCTGCCCGGTGTAGACAGCAGACATCAGGAGCTTTAAACACCGCGTATAACTGGTGACTACGGATTGACGTTGGTGGGGGACAGGCTAACCACCCAGAGCAAAAAGAACATCGCAACGAAATATTTCGTTTCGGAGTTAAGAAAACAAGCTACCAAATGATTAAATGTAGCATCAAAGTGTTTATTGTTCACTTTGACAGCATTTAGTGGTTTCTAGAATAAGGGATTCACCTGCTATAAATATGCAAAAATTGTAAAATCACGAATTTGACTTTATTACTTAATATTTTTTTGAAGAACCTGGCCACAAAAGTACCTCAAATTCTTTATTATTTATTTGCTCGAAAAAAAGTCTTACAGATAAAACACATAGCAAACGACATAACCAAAAGTGGTGATGATGAAAAACAACTAGAAAAGTGAAAACTATTGTCTGTTTCACCCTAACCTCAAATCAATACAATTACCGGGCGAAAGTAGAGAGACATTTTTGGGGCGGACTTTTTTCTATAATGGGGTCTGTTGGAACTAAAGGGAGAGAGGGATTGCGAAGGAACCCTGGGGAAAGTTCTCAAAACGGAATCATCATTTTTCTTGGTCGCACGAACAAGCAAGTTCACTTAGTCATCGTCCGGAACGGTGACCGAAAAGACGAGCTTGGGCCCTTCGCAGAGAGAAGGGCGGCTATAGGCGAAGGGAAAAAATAATTGTCATAATGGTACCGAATTGAAACCGCCTCTTTCTCACCGAACGTTACAAATGCCCCACCATTATTGTAAGAAGTGTATAAACTCACACTAATGTGACCGCCACTATTTCACCCTCTAAGTGGTGACGATAAAAATAACAAAATATATGTCTTGCCATAAATATGACATATCTTTGTATAGACCCATAGGATGCAGTTTAAATTGCTAATCACCTGTTAAAGAAATGAACCAAAAGATCATGATTAAGTGGACTAATTTTCGGTCATTTTATTGACAAATTCGCCATTATAGGCGATTCGTCCACATGTACATAACCAGTTTATAAAATTTGGAGATAATAAGTCTACAATTTCGAGTAAATTGCGTTCTAAATAACCGACTTCATTATTACCGGCGAGCAGGTGCCTCCTGATATTATCAATAACCAAAAAAGAAATCGACCGAATGCACTGTTAATCACAATAAGCGGTACCAATTTGCCAACAAAAAATATTAATCTGGTTACGGTTGCAAATTGCTCGACGAGCGAAAGATGCGCGATGTTAAGAATTAATAACCGCCATTGATTTATACGCTTTTGGACGTAATAAATAATGATGAACGTTAGATGTATTGAATTTATGTAAGGACATGAACGAATTTTTCACCCCCTCCGCTGCCGTTGCCCCCTCGCTGGCCCTTGAATACACAACACCGCTACTTTTATGAATAATGAAAATAAAACGCGCGCCACTGCAATAAATCATATTCCCCTTCGGTTAGTTTCAATTTTGCAAGGTGTAATGCTCTGGTATTTTATTCTCTGATAAAGGCAACCAGTAAAAATTAAGCAGTTGACCTTAACTGCTATGAGGGTGTAATTGTATTAATATATACATGTATTACGGCTAATGACGTAAATTGTCGGTTAATGACGTTATAGCGCATCGGTATTACAGTTATTAGGTTGGCAAAAAAATTATAATTTTTATTGAATGGTTTAGTTCGAACATATGAACAAGAAATTGACGTATTCGTGTCTTCGTCTTTAATATGGTGTATTATAAAGGGTCATTAATTATAAATGATTGTAGTCATAGTAAGCCATGTCCAATGTCCATGTTACTACATTTCTACCGCTTTACACAAACAAGTATCAAACTTACATTAGGTTAAGCAACCAATTTAATGAAGCGGCAAACAGAAATTTTTACATTGGATCTCAGCGCCTACTTCGACTACAATCAAGAATTATATTGTGTAATTTGTTCTGCTAAGCTTAATAATTTCGGAAAGATGTTACACCTCAATAATCTTAAAGATGGGAGCAACCATCTATGTCAACTTATATTGTCCCGATGTTTGGCTGTAGTTTTCAAGCAGCGTCTTTTTCTTTCAAACAAACGTGTGGAAGCCAGCTTACAATATTGCTTGAATCAGATCCTTGTTTAAAAAAATTGGGCTGTCGACTTTTTCAGATTATACAACAAAAAAATCTATTTTTGTTTTGTTGATGGCTGGTGTTGTCATTTGTCTCCGAATCTTGTCTTTTTGAAAACTTCTTAAAATGATAGTTGTACTGTTTTAGATGGTCCAAAAGTTTCAAGCAAACAGCAAACATTTTGGTTCAAATGTAATTCCTAAGTTCTATTCCAAATAAGTAGGTTATTATAATGTTATCATTCGAATCAGAAAAGCAAAACTACATTCGGAGATGTCAATATTAAATATTTTGAGTTTAGTTTTGACTGTAAATTTAAAAACAAAAATTCATTCACTATTTTGATAATAATATTTAACAATAAGGACACGTTGTTGACCTATCGAATCATAGCCAAAACAGCGCGTAACTCAAATCATTATTGAGACACGTTTAAAATCATAATAATGCCGCGTTCACACTAAAAGTGCAATTAAGGTGCGTTGACACTGACCGCAACTAGGGGGTAATCATTTAAAATTTTTAAAAGTGTTTCTGTTTAAATGTCCCTCCCTTATTTATGTTTGAATGCAAAACTTTTTAATTCATGGATGTAACAAAGGCTTTAAGATGGACCTTTTGGAACAGTACGAAATAAAAAAATATAAAAAGACATCCAACGTTACGTTAATGAACGATCAGTTGCCCGCTCAGTTGCCTCTCATAGCTCGTATATGTGACATTTATTTTGATATGTCCACAGAAATTTTAATTGTAATGTATTGTGAGTGCACTGTGTGTTTTGATTGTTTAGTTTGTACGAATTGACTTATTGACCGTAAGTTTTCCCTCCCTTTTTTCAATTTGTTAGTGCTTGATGTTTTATGTATTTTGTAGATTTGGGCTGATGATGCCAAGTTAATGACTGCCGAAACCGGTACCCATTAATATATTTTACTACATATTAAATGTGGTATTAAATGTTTTACATATTAAATGTATAGCCAAATTCTTTTAGGAAAAATTGCATTATAAGTAAAATTGCTTCAGTTATAGTACCTATATCTGTAAACTGCCTTCAACGACTCGCAGGACTTTGAATTTTAAATAAATGTATTGAAAAAAAAGACAGCTATAAACCTCAATAACTGATTTGCGGCGTAACTTATAAATAAAGTAAACTGCGCAATTATTAATAAACAATAGACATGGTAGATAAGATAACCAAACAAAATATTGAACTTGTTAATAGAGGGGCTCTTTATTGCCCTTTACTAAGATCTCGTCCTGAATTGCCTTAGAGTTTGCTAATGACGCTTTATCTTAAAAAATATCCATTTTGTGAAAAGTTTCTGTTAAGAAATACTCTCTAGCGTATATCATATACGCTATAGTGGAGCTTATAAAAGGCAATGTTAAATGTAGTCGTAAAAAACAAATAAAAGGAATTTTTGCATTAACATGATTACGGTTTACCGCACTGGGTCGTAATCGCCATGAGTCGATGTAGCCACATCTGCTCGTCTTAATAGCAATTATTCAAGTGCTTCATAAGAACGGCACGTAATAAACAACACGTCTAGGTGTTGTAACGTTTATTTTTGTTTCTTTGTTAACTGTCTTACGTAGTACCAGTTATTCGTTGGTCGCCTTGCCTTGTCGCTGCGGTCGCGGAGCGTCCGAGTGCGCGCCGCTCGCTGCCTCTGGTTTTGAAATACCTGGAGCACATGTTATCCGTTGATTTATGCTCGGGAATATTTTTAAACCGGACCGGAGACATTTTAAAATAATATACATGCCACCATCGGCCGAATTTTTCCTATTCGTAAATACGTACCGCCGATAAGTTCTTTCATTTCACGCTCCGCGCAGACGCAAATTGCGTTGTGTGCTGCTTCGTTTTTCCGTTGTGAACGGGCCAA
This sequence comes from Aphodius sticticus, assembly GCA_963966075.1. Taxonomy (NCBI): domain Eukaryota; kingdom Metazoa; phylum Arthropoda; class Insecta; order Coleoptera; family Scarabaeidae; genus Aphodius; species Aphodius sticticus. Next base: position 7,648,842 of record OZ014513.1, read on the forward strand.
TTTCTGCTAGTGCAAATATTTAACTCGTGTTTCAAATTTAGTCTTTATCATATTATATGTTTTCCGTTAATTTGGAACTGTTTTTGACATGTGAATGACGTTTTACATTTCGACAATGTTGAAAGTTCTTCAGAAATTAATGACCACAAGTTGAGAGATCACGCATTGAGTTGCAACGATCATAGTTGCAGGTAAATGAGCAAGGTGTACCAACTAGGGTCGCCAAAGCCACTGGTCGGGACAGTCGCTATTTCAAGTAAAAGTTAAAATTTCAGAATTCTTTCAAGCTAAAATATTAAACATAATATATTTTCCAGTTTCCCAATATGTTTTTAATATTGTATAACACCACGTTGATTAAGTTTTGCATATTCAATATTTATTATTGGGTCTAGAACGACGACGGTTTTCTAGTTTTTCGTTGCAAATGTTTATTTAAAAAATTCTCAGGATAGCCTGGTTTGTATAACCGCTACTTTTTTTAACTAAATGAAAAATCAATATACTGTTGCGTGTAGGTTCTAGAAATTTTTTTTCAGTTTTCCAATTACTTAATTTCTCAAAAGTTTGATAACAGAAGACAATTATGACAACCCTTACCAACATGAAAAAAGAAACAAATGACAACTAATTCTGGTATTATTTTTATGCGTAGATCTAAATCTGAATTTTTTAAGTGTTTTTAAGTTTTTAGCACTGATTTTGACTAAAACTAGACATTTTTAAAGTACCAGTTTAATGTATTTTATGTCCTACATGGCAAAAACTGCTTCTTACGCCCGCGAGGGCGTTAAGGATTCTTATCTTTATTCAAATTGTAAATTTTAAATCGCCAATGTCAATTATTGGTGATTAAGGTAGTTTGACAATTAAGTGTCTGTATTAGCACTCAACTCCGAATTGCTTGTATTGTTATTCAACTCCGTAGATACGCATCTCACTTGGTAACGTCAATCGCGCTTTTTAAACTGTCGCCCTCGGGGCATAAACATCCGTTTAATGCCCTTGGTACATAAAGAACAATAATGTAACGTCAGTGTAATAATGTTTTTGACTCATGTAAATTGGATAATGGATTGTAATATTATCAAATCTGCCTTTACTGACATCAATTTACACCAGAGATTTTAAATTACCGCGGTAATGTACAGAGCCCATGTCAGAAAAGTTTATTGATTCTTTTAATAAGTTAATGATATTATTTGATGTCAATTGAGTGTTGCACAAACGAATACAACAATCCGTAAGTTTTCGTAACGTTTGCAACCGGTAGTGATCCCAAGATATACTTTTTATAAAATTATAAAGATAAATACAGTGTTTGACTTGATAAAGAGCACCCTAATGATTCTGTACAATTTATTGAGAAAAAAGAATATCTAATGAGAATGGATGAAAAAATAACCAATAACTTATTATTTTTTTGTTTATCATACGTAGTATGTATTACTTTATCATGCGTATGTAAGTATTGTATGTAAAGTATTGTAATCGTGCCAAAAAAGAGTTTTGAGATTTTAGCGGAAGTATATCTTTTCGGGTCCCCTGAACATTTTTGACCAAGGTAAAAAATGTCTGTGTGTGTGTGTGTGTGTGTACACGTTTTTTTTGTGGCGACGATTCCGGAGAAACTACTAAAAGTATCGGGACGAAACTTCTTATTTAGAAGTTTCATGACCAAACTTAGAGCTGAAAAGCTTTGTGTTGAGCATTTTTGAAAGATTTTGCAAACAAGACGCCATTTCTGGAGTTTGGTGGAAATAGATAATAATAAATTGAAGTAGAGGAACTTCTGAATAATTTATGACTATGAAATTTTTTGGTACAATCAATAGTTTAGCTGTTTGAGCAAATTCTAGTTCATCGAGATCGGCCGTACTGCATTAAAACTAGTGGCCAGGATATGTCAGATATTTTGATTCTAATGACAGTAAGTAGTGTCAAACGCTAATGTTATCACAATACCTACTGTCAATATAAGCTGCGTTCGGATATTGTACACCGTTACACTTTTTACACCCAATAACACGTAAGTGTCATTTGGACGGTGTACCCGGTGTCAACGGAGTACAATATCCGAACGCAGCTTTAATCGACATATCTGTCTAGTTCTATTAGTTTTATTTTAATGCAGTAATAAAGTCATGTGCCTGGCCACATCAGATTTTTTTATCAATAGCATTGACAGATATTCAGATTCAAAATTTGTACAAAATGAAAAATAATCTTCATGAAGTAGCCATTAAGCGACAAAAGTGCGGATTTTTGCGTTTCTTTGGCATTTTCCTTCATTCGTTTGTTTATGTAACATATATTTGGTTTTTGTAGTTTTAGTAAATTTCCCCACTACTTTCGTGATAACCCAAAATCGGGATTTTTATATGAAATACAGGACAGGAAAAACCAGAGGAATTTGTCTGTTGAATTCCCGCTCAAATAGAGACACATCTAGCAACCCTAGTTGCAACCAAGTCGTGGAAGCAAGCAATGGAACAAGATGGCTGCAAGTTCCGTCAACAGTAAAGACGAATATCAAGCAGATTCACGACGAAGAGAAGAAAAACTTCCAGAGTCAGTCCCTCAGTTGATCGCTGTGTCAAAACATACCACATTTTACTCCAATAACTATATAATCTTGCTATAAACTGTTGTTAAAGGCTTTTACAAAATTATGTTGACAAGTTAATAGATCTGAAAATTTAAAAATCAAATGGATAGAAAATTACTACCCCTAAGTTTTCGATCATACTCTATATCCATGTCTTTCGCGTCATTTCTTGCGTCTGTACACTTAAGGCGTTCGAGTCAAAACAACGCCATCGCAATGCTTCAGTGTCGTAGTAAGAGGGTTGGTATTAATCAGTTTTGGCCCCGAGCACTTAGAGGAATGATAACAGTCATCAATATCCCATTGTGTAGCCCCGCTGTTGAGCGGGGATCGACATGCTCTTCCGCCCGCCGCCCTCGCTTCCAATCCACAATAAACACTTCGGAGATATCGTGGCCAATTTATATTCATGCTAATTTTGGTTGAGGTGTATTCAAATTATTTTTCTGATTGCACCCTGAATTCCGGAATTATGGGGAAATAATGACGTGGCGCTCAATCAATATTTCATTATCATGGTTCTTGCCGGGCTGTTCTGCCTCCTCGATCGATCGATTGTTACAAGGTGTGACTAATTTTGGATATAATGCTGAGATTTAATGATTCGGTAGCGCATTGTGTTGAGACCTGGATGATTTATTATTGTGGTGTTATGTAATATGCCGCAAATGAGATTTTATTAAAGATTCATTTTTCAAACTGTAGTTCTTTTGGAGCTACAAGAATCAATTATTATTAATTTGAGTTTTATATTATTTGGACTAAGTTCAACACCAGAAATGTTTGAATTATAAAATATTTACCAACCACACTCGTCGAAAAGATTTTTATCACTCCAATGAAGTTTTTCCAACAATTCTTATAGCAGATTAATAAACATTAGAAATTCGACACTATGAGTTGGAATTCCTACAGTTGTCGAGAGAATAATCTTTAAACTGGTCCACCGATAAAAATGTTAGTGCCAAACTAATATACAACAAGTAACAAGATAATAAATTCACCAAATTATCGGACAATACAGAGACAAAATGCACAGACAGAAATGAGTGCGCATTCACAATGAAATTAACATTTTTGTCAGTAAACCTACTCTATTTGTCAGCAATGTTACCAATATCTTAAGCCAATATACAAAATATCATTAAAAATGCAGTTACAATTGATTAATTGTACAAGCAATATTTAAAATTGCTAACAAGTTTGTAAATATTATGATAAAAATTACCTGAAGGGAATAAAATTTCATATCTATAGGTCCTACATTAAAGCGACTAACAAGTAATTTTGTTTTTTGCTGATGCAATTTTCCTCTCTTGATGGTAAAGTGCTACCGTGAGCATATTTATCGGGCTTACGCAATAATCGGACGTGCAGTTCCGTTCGTTATTTGTGTTTACAGCAGATAAATTATAGTTTTATTGAGTGCGATACAATAATGTTTTGTTGACAATATTTTGTTCCCCATTAGTTGAGTAATGCAAGAAAATCTCAATAATTGACGCTTTTCATTTCTTACGTTTTTTAACGCGTCCGCGTCATGTCATTGCTGTTCTTATTGTAGCTGCTATATTAAAAGCGAAAATAATGTGAACCCTTAAAATCAAAACGTTCAGAAAATATCGGGCTTCTGTTTGATTCCAATTGATATTTATGGTTGTAGTAGATTTACTCCACAGAGCGCTGCAAATTTCGATTAAAAAAACTTACCTTCTTGACTTCTTAAACACTGTATCTGCTCAAAACTGAAATTTCCAAAACGAAAAAAAAAAATTTCAAAAGGTACTGAACTTTAAAGTTAACTTAAATTTAAAGTGAGGCGATTTCTTAGCACGCAAGTGTATTTTCGTTCTAATTTATCTCCACATTAATTAATAAAAATCTTCATTACCGTACCTACACTAATGATTTTATAGTTAACAATACGCTTGTTCGAGAAGTTGCAAAACCAGTTTACGAAAAGTCCTTTTGAGACTAGATAACGTTTCATAGGTATTTATAATGGAGATATCATAGCAACATATTTGCGACTGCTCGAACAAAGCTAATATTAAAATTGCGTAGAAAATTTACTGTACATCAGTTAATTACAATTTTGAGGAATTTTCCTTACAAAAGTATATACACAACCCTCATTTCACATGAGTAGTAAATTTATTGGCTTAAAGTAAGATGACAAATCACCTGAAATTTTCCCTGCAATAATTGGAGGTTAAAAATGACGGATTTACACGGTAAAACGACCTTTTCAGTTTCATCAATGTGAACAAAATAAAAAATTCTATAAACTTGTCCATCAAGCAACCGATAAAAATTCTATATAACGCACTGATAAACAATAGAAAGGCGATAATATTATAATAAAATTTACCGAATTAACGAGCGAGAATGATTAAGAACAGGCATTATAAGGATTTTTCCCATTGCACAAAAGTCAAAAATTTTGCAACTAATCATAATTAAATTTATTTCTCAACTTAAATAACCCAGATCAATTTTAGATTTGAAGAAAACTATGTCTATACATAGATTATTTGTGACTGTATTGTATTATTACTTTGTTTTTTATTCTGGACATATATCAACAACAAAAAATATTTCTCTATTACCTACATCGATTTTCTGATTGGAAATTTATTCAACATAACTTTAGGTGTTTGAAAAGATGATTTAAAAAAAGGCGTGCTATTTAGGGATTTATTGATCTTTAGAGCCTAATAATATGCCAATTAGTCCACTAGTAATTGGTTATTATTTGTTATATTTTATATAACTTGTCTTTTTAATAAACCTATCAATTTAATATTGAAAGGGTCATCAATAAAAATAGGTATAAAACTTTAGTCTCAGGATTTTAATATATAAGAGAAATTAATGAATGTGTACTGGCTATGTATACAACAATGTTTTACTTCTGTTGAAAGTCTAGAAAATGTCTTGACAATATAGATATGAGTACATACTTGCTCGTGAGTATACATAACAATTAACTCATTTTTATTCATGCCACGCTTTGTTTTATTAATAATACAAATTTTAATACAAGTTCCAAATTTATAATTATTGCAGAAAACATTTACATGTCATTATTTTTAAAAAATACTTATAAATACTTATACGATATTTGATATCGAAATACCGATTTTATACCAAATTTATTTATTAACAGCAATTTTTATCTCGTAGCAAAAACAACGTTGAATAAATAATTGTTGAATAATTTTGATAAGACAGTCAAACATGGATTTTATTTTTGTGTTCATATGAATACAGTTTACAAAGTTTAACATTTCCTTTGAACCTTTTGCGACACTGGGTTCCTCCGCTATAAATTTTTTAGATTTATTTTTACTTTATCATACGCAGTATGTAAAGTATTGTAATCACGCCAAAAATATTTTTTGAGATTTTAGCGGAAATGTCTTTTTGGGTCCCCTGAACATTTTTGACCAAGGTACAAAAAATGTCTGTGTATGTGTGTGTGTGTGTGTGTGTGTATGTGTGTGTGTACCCGTTTTTGTGGCGACGATTCCGGAGAAACTACTAAAGGTATCGGGACAAAACTTCATATTTAGAAGTTTCATAACCAAACTTAGAGCTGAAAAGCTTTCTGTTGAAAAGGGTCCAAAGGAACTGGTGGTTTACTCTTAGCATTTTTCGAAGATTTTGTAAATGAGCCGCTATTTGTGTAATGTCGTCAAAATAGTTAAATAATAAATTAAAGGAGAGGAAATTTTCTATAATTTATTTATATGACATTTTTTGGTAGAATTTATAGTTTAGCTGCATGAGCAAATTCTATTTCATCGAGATCGGTCGTACTGCTTTAAAACTAGTAGCCAGGATATGTCAGATTTTTTGATTCTAATGACAGTAGCTAGTGTCAAACGCTAATGTTTTGAAAATACTACTGTCAATATAGACTGCGTTCGGATATTGAACACCGTTACACTTTTTACACCCACTAACACGTAAGTGTCATTTGGACGGTGTACCCGGTGTCAACGGAGTACAACATCCGAACGCAGCTTTAATCGAGATATCTGTCTAGTTCTACTAGTTTTATTTTAATGCAGACATAGCCGATCTCGATCAAATAGAATCTCATGCAGCTAAACTATTAATTTTATATATAGTATGTTAAAGTCATGTGCCTGGCCACATCGCATTTTTTCTTTTCAAAAGCGTGACGTCGTAACTGCATGTTAAAAAACAATCGTATGAAATGAAATTTAATACATTAAGTTGTTTATGGACCAAGAAATAAATACTTATAAAAATCGTACAATTAATTATTGTATAAATTTGAAATTCCCACTGCACAATTTAGAATTCCCACTGCTCATTTTGTGTCCAGCTGTAGGTTAGAATAATGCCTGATTAAGCATAGTGAAAAAGTAAACACATTCGAAAGTTCTGCGATAAAATACAAATTAAATTGTTGTTATCTATTATACCAACACTTGAAATACGACAATTTTTGTTCAAATAATTACTAATTGTTACTATATGTGTGTTAAAAAATAGGGTAAAATATTTACAGGGTATTTTGACAACAGATATTTTGTTTCTGGAGCTATCATATCATATCTCGCCTGACAGGTACTTTCGTGTCTTAAAAATAAAGATTCTTGAAGAAATTTAGTTTCCATTTGTTAGATGCACAATAGATACACAGAAAAATATAAATATCATTTAAATAAGAAACCACAGCCAGAAATAAGAACTCTCAATATGTAAATAAAAAAATTAAAAAAATTATAATCTTTATCGATGGTCACTTTTTGTCATCATCTTGTCAATTGCAGCATAGCCGGTTTAATTTGTAAAAAGGAAACAATACATCAAATACTCCACTTTAATAAACATTTAAAACGATTTTAAATTCCTTATTACACACAAAAAAATAAATATTAGTCAGACAAAAAAAGACACACTATCTTTATTTTTTTTATTCAGCAGTTTGTAAGTACATAATTTTTCATGATCAATGCCTCAAAAGTATCCCATACGGTTTTTCTCATGCATCTGCATCGAATTAATATATCTAAACGGCGCCAATTATTCTTAGGCGAGAGTAAACTACCCCTAACGGATGGGGCTCCATTCGGATGGCAACCCAGGAAAAGAACAAGATGATAAATACCGCGCCCGAAAAAAGAACCGTTTTTCCCTTTCCGTTATGATAAATACCCATTTCCCCGGATGAAAAATCTCATAGTAAATGAGTCGTAAACAAAAAGAACCAGGCGAGCTATCGTTCCCTGGATTACCCTTGCGGTCCCTTATTGATGACCCCACCGCACACAAAGACACAAAGGTCTTATCACTCGGATGGGTACAAATACCTCCAGATCTGAAAAAATCATCTACAATCAATACATATCCGCGCGGAAGGACCGCTCCTTCCAGTGACTGATATACTGCTCTGATGACTGTTCTATACAAGGCGGTCTATTTTTTCTTCTTCGAGGCGCTGCCACTGTAAATGATCTTAATTTTTCTGGTTGTCAGTTTGCTTAACCATCGATGCCTCGTGCAAAGGCGGGATTATTAATATAGCACTTGCCAGTATTTTAAATGGTGGTGGCAAGGTTTATGATAAATTGCATGCAGCTACTGATGATTTGTCATTTATGATTTGATTTATTTTGCGTGTTTATAATTTATTTCTTGAGATTTCATTGTTTTGAGCTAGAATTTTTATGAATGGATAATGTGTTGACACAAGATGCAGCTAGTCGGTGGTTGTTCTGATTCGTGTTGTTGATTCCTTTTTCTTGTTAATTTCTGAAATGATAAAAGGATTCGATATTAGTTTAAACATGCACCAGTAAATACAATTGGATTACATATTATTAAGATCATAACTTTGGTACGCAATTTCATATGTTTACTAGCACTGGGCTGCGTTCGTTTAGTCTCTCCGGTACTACCTGGATAACGCGCGAGGTCCATTTAATAACCAGGAGGAATTGTCCGTGATTGGCTGAATCCCAGACAGTTTTAGAGCGGACAAGTTTACAATATGGCGCTGAATAGGTCAGGTTGCAAGTTAACAAATTTTCAAAACGGTTTGCATTGAGTTGTTTAGTGCTATTCTTGACTTCAGATCAGTGAAATCTGCAGAACTAATCACGACCCGAGTTTATGTTACGCAAATTAAAAAGTGACGTTAGATGTAATCGTGGAAAAAAATTTAGAACCACTAACAGGGCCACCGAAAGGGGGTGCCACCTGTGACTGTTGTCACGGGCCAGACATTGAAAAGGGCTCCACAAGGGCAGTAAAAATGGCTCGACTATAATTTAACACACCGCGAGCGATATAGAGACAAGTGACAATATCGGCGTGAATTGCTGTATTTAAGTAATTCCCAATATTGTCCCGCGTTTTGAATATTGTCACCAAACATCAACTAGAATAAAATTCCGCAATCGTATTATAATAATTTTGTCAGCATAGGAAAATGCCTTAAAACTCTGAAATGAACTGTATTTTCAAAGAAGATACTGAAATATTTTCTATTCATTTCTTACTGTAGTTTTAAAATGTTAAGTAAAAGTATTTAAGTATTTAACTTGCTTAAAAAGTATAGCATGTTATAATTTAAGTTAAATATTTTATAAAGCATTAAAACTGTTTGATAATTATTAAAAAATTCGAAAGGTATATTTAAGAGTCCGCTCTTCTCTTCATTGTGAGGGTAAACCATAACCGGAATATTATGTTTCCAGTGCTAAAACTGTAAATATCCGAATGCAAATGTATTATTACAACAGAAACGTAGATTTACAGATAAACTGTAAAATTTAGAGTGCAAACTGTAGAATTTTATTTGCGGAATCGTAATTTTCCTTTGGTCCTGGAAATTTACATACTGAATGTATAAATTTTGTTTTCACGGTTGTACGAATTTAATCAATCATAAATCTGGTCGACAAAGTAAGTCAATATCTTCAACCTCTGGATTGATTTTTTTGGGCAAATGCGGACACAAAATAATGATAAACCTTTTACAAAGGATATTTAAATTTTATGAAAATGTGGATTGAGTTCTTAATTTAACGAAATTTGATTTGTATTGATTTTAAATTTTAATCGATACCTACTTAATGAAACGAATCATCAACTTTCAATTTTCAAAAATGCTCAACCTACACACAGAAAAGTGATCTCTCGAACGAAGAGAGAATTACTTGGCTGAAGTAGTTGGTAGGTTCGTATATACGCGAGAGATTATTGACTTCAACCAAGTAATTTTATTTCTTGGAATAATTACTAGATTTAAGAAAGTGGTTACTCTGGTGAAGTAAGTACAGTCTTCAATGAAGTGTATATTTTTATTCCCCAGAAATATTTTTAGCTACTTAATGTAAGAATTTTAAAGATTTAGCACAAATACGTTTTCTATTGCTAATTAACAAGATAGGTATGTTATATTTACTTACTAGTTCTAAACTGTTGGGTGCGTTACATCAAACTATTCCGTGTTGAAACGTTTATTGTACACTATAAATCACAATACACATCCCCAATAAATCACAAGGCACATCCCCTACGGTTACTTCGTGAGTTGTTGTTTTGCGTACTAGGCTAGGTTCCGTGGCGTCACCACCAAGTCCGGGCGCGCGAGCCTTGACAAAATCACGGTGCGCATATTTATTCCAGAGAAAGGAATTACTTGAAAGAAGTGAAACTCACTTCAGTTAAATAATTGGTAGGTTTTTATTCAGTAAACAATACTTACTTATATTAAATGTCTTATATGTTCTTGGATCAAGTAACTACGCACTTGGATCGATTTAATATTACTTCGTTGGAGAAATTAACATTTTTGGGACGAAAAATTCAATTACTTCTTTCAATACAATATTGGTTCTTATAAAGAAAGAATTTATTTGTTGACGGCATTTATTTGAGAAATTATTTTACTTATATTGAGTATGTGGAATTTCTTGTATATACCTAACTTTCTACATCCAAGTAAATATGCATCTGAATCTAGTAAATAAATTCAAGAAATTATGTTTTCTCGTTTCAAATAATCACTTTTCTGTGTGTACTCCACACAAAACAAAACAGATTATTACTATATCACTTATGTGCGCTATTTCTATCTGTGACATATAGTTTAATATCAATGTCTCTATTACTAATTCTTAGTAATTTTCATGAACTTTGAAAAATACATTAATATGTCACAATTGCCACTAATATAAAATAACATTAAGAATATTGTGATTTCTGATCTCTGATATCGATTTATTGGTATTAAAAAAAATAATATCTTCTATATATTGTTTCTGAAAATCTGGTTTAAAATTAAACATTAAACATAATTGTTATTAAAAATTAGATATGGGGAAATAGTAATGAGCAAGTTCTTGAAATTTCATAAATTATTCTGTCTTGTTAAAAGAATTTAAAGACAGGAAATCATTTTACTCTGTACAGAGGATTAATTTTCGTACCATTGTATGTGGCACAATCATAATATTAGATCAATGAACTGCACGTCAAATTCTTAAACTATGTTAAAAAATTTCTTAAAATAAGTTAAAAGTTAGTTCAGTTTCTTAAATATTGAAAATATATTTTTTTTGTGTAACTATCTTGTGATATTTTGTATGGCGCAAATTTATTGTAAAGTTTTGACATAAATGTTGAAAGGATGTTTTATACCAGTTCCTTTTATGGGGAGGGGGTACAAAGATTTCTCTCGGCGGCCCAGACCACTAATACTGATAGTGCTAGTCATTTATATTTACAAATACTAAATTTTACGAGCAAAAACATTTTGGCCAATAGTAGAATCCACTTAAGACATGTCTTTTATGTGAGATTTCAATGTATTTAGCGATTATTATTATGTTAACATGAGGCCATGTTAACATAGGGTTATTAAATACGTTTAACCCCAAAATAATTAAAATTTTATCGCTAAAATATCTGGTGACACATCTGATGATTGTTTCCTGGTGTGAACCTTCTTTCCTAAAATGAACTATAGTAAATCTAAAGTGAATCTAAAGAGAAATCTTGGCATGGAGTAAAACTAATACTATTGACGTCACTGTAAAACCTAGGTTTAAAATTACTCATCACAATCGCTGCTCGTCCAGATAGTAGAAATGCCCAAGTCGGGTTGGTCTGGTCAGTGGTTGCAGAGGTTCTGGGTAAATATTTTTCGTCTGAAAGAAAAACGTCCGTGTGAAGGCATGTGTAATGAGATAAAAGTTCATATTAACGATTCGGAGGGATGGCACGTTGCCAGCAGTGTGGGTGGTGTGGTGTGCTCACTTTTTCCTTGGTCCACCATATAGGGTGGTGGCACGCAGTGACACACTCTCACACACACACGGCAACAATGTTTGCCGCGGAATTGGAAGGCAGAAACGGTAGGAGACCCTCGGTGAGTCAGATTGATGGCGGTTGCCACTTCGTTATTACTGATCGATTCCCGTTATTAATATGGAGTGACAAGCGGCTGCAAAACGAATTGCTCGCCTGCCTGCCTAGGCAGCACCGCGGCACCACAGTCGCCTTGTTTCACACGTCGTCCTGGGGGAGAACGCGCCCGATATTGGCACCGCTGCCGCATAACAAAAACCAATTATCGCCGTGGAACGCAAAACGCCAACGTCCGTCCTGTCACTCACTTGACGTGCGCTCTTTTTTAATATATGGAAAATGTATGACACGCCATCCGTATTGGGGTTGAAAATTCATTGACTTTTGTTCAAATCTAATCTTTTTAACTTGTTTTTTTGATTATTCTTTAAATATTTTGTTCAGCTACAATCAAAGTAAACTATCGTTTACATCCACTTAACTTAACTTAACGTAAGAAAACTTAAGCATCGTTTACATCCACGTATCTTAACGCACGAAAAAGTTTAATTAACTTACGTAATTTAGATAGACTTAACGTACGAAACCTTACAAATTACTGAAAGTAGCAGTCCATTGAATTATTATGTGTTCGTTTACATTCACATAACGTACAAAAACTTAACGTAACGTACGGAATTGTTTACTCAACCTCAACTTAACAGAATCCGTGCTCGTAAGTGCTACAATCATAGGCTCTCGACTTTGACAATATTCGGATGATCGAGACAAGCGACTTTCTAACAAGGAATTCAGAGTTATTTTTTAATTTGAAGTAACATCAAAGATGGCGGCGTAACCATGGCCAACTTTTGGTTTTCTTATGGGCGCCATGCTGAATTTTGGCATTTTCCGATAGTCGTGTTTTTTTCTCATTTCTGCAATGTATAACATGTTGGTATTAGTTTTTAAAACAATAGTTTAAGGGGAATCCATACCCCCCACGTTTTGCTTGCAAAACACGCAAAAGTTCTGAGGCTTTTTCTTAGCAATTAGTGCACATAACCGTAAAAGAAATACACCAAACTAAAGATAAAAGATATATAATTTTGCGTCTAGTGTTATATTTTTGATAGTTCTGTTCGTTTTTGGTAAATCTATTTCTGAATATGACATAAAATTGGCTGATTTTGCAATTTTTTTACGAAGAACTCAGGTTAAAATTGAAAAAAGTACCACATAATAGGTCTAAGTTACACAATCCTCTATAAGTGTACAAAATTTCACGTAAAAATATCAATATCTTACATGCTTTTTTCAGTCAAAACTTTACTTCTTCGAGTACATGAATAAGTTATATTTTATCACGTAGCGTGGATACAACAACAACAAGTAATACATATACATTACCACAGCAAGTAATACACCTTTATCGATAATTTGATGTATAACATGAGAGAATTGATACAACATTAAGCTGACTATGGATGCTTATTTTATAGGACGTACCAGCAGTAGTGATTCCTCTTAATAATAAAAAAAACTTTCTTCTTTTTCTCGTTGTTTGTCGTGCTTATCAGGTACCCAACTGGTGCTTGGTTACAGACCGCCGGCGCCGGACTGGCCAGAGTGCTTTGGATTAAAAACAATCAGATTGTAAAAGAAGCAAGTTTATACAACAAAAGGTTTATTTTTTAAATAATTGTTCCAATTGGTCGCCATTTCCTTGAAGGCATAAAACCGAGCCAGCTTTTCTACATGTTGTTATGCTCTTCTAACTGTTCTTCCCAGAATAGCATTGAGCGCATTTGTTATTCGATTCCGCAGATCCTCGATATTTCTGCGAGTATCGTGATAAATTTCATCGTTCACAGTTCCCCATAGAAAATAGTCCAGAGGACTTAAATCAGGGTATCTAGCAGGACATTCCACCACTACACCATTACCAATCCAGCGATTTGGAAATTGTTGATTCAAATAATTTCGTACATCTGCAAAGTTTGACTTGTGTGTAGTTTGTACGGTTACAATTTCATTGTTCGTAATGCTCTCCAAACACGTGTTTGCGGCAATTCCAAATTAGAGGCTTCTTCCCTCGTGTAAATCCGAGGATCGTTATTTATCTAAAAACCAGTAGTTGAAGCATTGCAAATTATGGTAATCTAACGTTTACCATTTCCAAAATATCTCTTTGATCGTTTTCAACATTTCTATGAGGATTATAAGAATTGCGGGGTGTACTAAACAATCCATGGTCCGCTCAATTTCTGTTCAATGTTAGGTATATTGTACGATGGGGCATTTCTATGAGAACAATAATAAACCCTTATCATATCATGCTTTTCGTTATTGGTAAACGGCATTTTACATCCATAATCAACCACAACTAAGGGTTGTTTGGTAAAATGGCAAACCCAACGCTGAGCGCGCCGCCATCCAAGCGCATTTTGTTGACGCTGCTTGGCAACGAGTCCGGCGATCTGTAACCAAGCTCCAGTTAGGTACCTGAAGGTTTTTTGATTATTACATCATTATTTTAAAAAATAATGCTATGTTATACCTTGCGGAAATGAGAAAGGACACGACTATCGGAAAATGCCAAAATACAACAAGGCGCCCATAAGAAAAACAAAAGTTGGCCATGGTTACGCCGCTATCTTTGATGTTATATTTCAAACTAAAAAATGACACTGCATTCCTTGTTAAAAAGTAGCTGTAGAATGTGTTTGTTTCAAATGTCTAGCTACGTTTGGTTTTGAATAAAAAATTAAAAACGATACCTTAACATTTCAGTTTTTGCGGATATATTTAAAATAAGAAGGATAGCTAAAATTACTTTTCAGATAATTGACCAACACAAAAATACGAAACTTTGCCAAATTTAAACATAGGCTCTATCTCCATTAATAAGCGAGATCCCCATGGTGAGCCTCGAAATTGAATCACCCGGTAGAGTTGTATGATAAAAGCGATAGATTTTAGATTGTGCCATTGTCAAATGTGTATTGCGTGCACACCAGCGTAAGTGATTGTAAACGGGACCGTTCTAAATTTCGTACGTTAAGTATAATTTTTCGGACGGTAAGTTAAGTTAAGTGGATGTAAACGATACGTTATGTTAAGTTTTTGTACGTTAAGTGAATGCAAACCATCATATCGTCATTGATTGAAACACGAATTAATTTTAGTCTACGTTCTCGAAAATGCATTAATTATCTTGAAAATATGTTTGTTAGTATTCCTTCTTAAAGTCGGACCTTTAACCCGACGACATATAATCCAATGGAGTTCAACTTTCACTAATTTTTAAGTTTTCGTACGTTAAGTTAAGTGGATGTAAACGAGACTTTAAGTCGGTAGACCTCCGTAGTTGATAGATCGTCGATATTAGCAGATAGCCGAGATGGGTAAATCGCCTAAGGCGGTAGATCACCGTAGTCGATAGATCACCGAAGTCGGTCGATCGCCGTTCTCAATCGATCGTCAAAGTGCCAATACAGTGCTTTACTACATCGGCTTTGTACATAAAAGTAGTAGAAATCGGACATCCCATATCAACTTCAATTGTGTAACCAATAACTGTAAATGTCAATCAAGGTCAAGTAACAAGTTTTTCGACAACTGAGGGTATATAGGGAGCATGCATAGCGGCGTTACTGAATTGATAATCCTAATCCGCTCAAACGCCGACTCAATTAATGTAAAGCCTGTGTCCAATTACTCTAATTGCAGTGGCTGGCATTGTCAAGCGGAGTACATACATATCTGCCGTTGGTTTTCGATGGCGGGTTTCTTTCGGCGGCGTCGTCCTCGTCGCTAATTACGGCACTGGGCGTGCAGATGCTCAAGTCTTCGGGCCTGAGCGATGATATCTCAGCCACCGTATTATTATCGAGGCTCCGCGTATAACGAGTCCGTAATTTCGTAATCCGAGTCCCTCTTCTCGTTAACGGAATGCGCCGTTGTTATTTTTTTCTCCTCCTTTGTCGTTCGCCGGGAGGGGGTGTGTGGGGATCGAGCAGTACGCCGCGTGAATCAAAATATTCCCTCATCTTAAGGCGTCCAGATCGAATCGTTTAATCAAAGTCTCCGTGTGTCGCCTCCTGGGGTGCCCCAACCAACGGAATCCCTCCTTCTCTGTAGCCTCGACGGAATCGAAAAGGGAATGAGACCTTGCGTCCGCCGTGCGCACCATGTTTTATGTATGAGGAGAGGCCGTAATGCCCAACACTCTAGCCTTTTCTTTTTTCGTCTTTGTTTCTTTTTCGGTGTGCTTCGTTCCTTTTTTTGTTCGCTCTCTCTCTCCGCGGTCGGCAACTCCTTAATACTGATTTCTTCTCCCCCTTCCCACCGGTTCCTATGTTTAATTCCCTCACGCGAGACGTCGTTTTGGTCTCGTGGTCATTAGTCAAAATTTTTGAGGGTGCCCGACACCGGACGGGGAATACAAAGTACCCAGGGAACTAAATCCACAGATTGAGCGGTCTGAAATTATTAATGGCGTCGTATTTGTATAAGAAAGAAATTGGGAAGTGCAAGATAGAGTAGCCCTGACCCGGAAAAGGTTTATTTTTTATCAAATTTTTACAGTGAAAGGCTACGTACTTTCACAATATTGTACTGATTCATCTTCCGTGTGGTAATTGGATGTTTGATATTTAGGCAATGCTAATCATGTAATGCTTGGTGGTCATTGGCTTTTTATTGATGTTTATATTAGGAAACATCGATGTCAACATCGATGTTCTAGAACATCGACAATAAGGAGAATCTTATTCGACTGTTTCAACACTTTTTTTTATTACCACACCAAAATAATATGTAAAGTAACTATTTACATATAATGGAAAGGATTTTGTAAGTTATCCTAAGGTAAAGGTAACCTTGGGCAGTATTTTTACGTACTTTCTATTTAAGTTTTAAAAATTAAAAAGAAAAATTTGTGTTTGTAGCACCTTTGCATATTATATCGATTATATGATTATATATTATATGAAGTGATTCTTCAAAGATTTAAAGGCTATCTCAATTCATTGACATAACTCGAAAACTACCGATTTTGTTGTGCAGATCATTTTATTGCATACAGATGGGTGGGCGATTTTTTTCGCTTCTATGTGTTTACAATTTAGATTGGCTGTATCTGTTGTGAGTTTTTGTCGGTTTTGTTTCATAACTTGAATGCGAAAGCATTGTAAATAAGCAATAACAATGAACGGTTAAAAATAGTAAATATCGTTTCAAGGTCATCGTCGATTAGACAGTTGCTGGAATGTTACCATCAAACACTTTGTTTCTTCAACTACCTACCTATAAATTAAACCTCTTTCAGCATCAAAAAGCTCGATTTATGATACACCAAACATCCGCTATATGCAAATGTTTGTTTGAATGTATGGTTTGTTGTATCTTGTCAAAACATACCAAAGAAACTATTAAGAAAAAGGTCGATATTTTTGAAGTTATACCGACAGTAAGGCACTTTTAACCTTGAATGTAATTTGTTTTAAAACTAAAAGCAAAGTTTTCCTGAAAAGAGGACTCTCTCCTCGCCTCCTAACAGTTGGGATACTGAAAATTTCCGTTTCGTCGGTATAAATAATTCCTCATAAATATGTAAAACCGTTCGTTTCACGTGAATGCGAAAGCATTGTAAATAAGCAATAGCAATGAACGGTTAAAAATAGTAAATATCGTTTCAAGGTCATCGTCGATTAAGCAGTTGCTAGTATGTTACCATCAAATACGTTGTTTCTTCAGCGACCGACCTTTAAATTAAAACTCTTTCAGTATCAAAAAGCTCGATTTATGATACACCAAACGTCCGCTATATGCAAATGTTTTTTGAATGTATGGTTTGTTGTATCTTGTCAAAACATAGCAAAGAAAATATTCAGAAAAATGTCGTTATTTTTTAAGTTATACCGACAGTAAGGTACTTTTAACCTTGAATGTAATTTGTTTTAAAACTAAAAGCAAAGTTTTCCTGAAAAGAGGACTCCCTCGTCGCCTCCTAACAGTTGGGATACTGAAAATTTCCGTTTCGTCGGTATAAATAATTCCTTATAAATAAATATGTAAAACCGTCCGTGTCACGTGAATGCAAAAGCATTGTAAACAAGCAATAACAATGTACGGTTAAAAATAGTAAATATCGTTTCAAGGTCATCGTCGATTAGGCAGTTGCTGGTATGTTACCATCAAATACGTTGTTTCTTCAGCGACCGACCTTTAAATTAAAACTCTTTCAGTATCAAAAAGCTCGACTTATGATACACCAAACGTCCGCTATATGCAAATGTTTTTTGAATGTATGGTTTGTTGTATCTTGTCAAAACATAGCAAAGAAAATATTAAGAAAAAGATCGATATTTTTGAAGTTATACCGACAGTAACGTACTTTTAACCTTGAATGTAATTTGTTTTAAAACTAAAGGCAAAGTTTTCCTGAATAGAGGACTCTCTCGTCGCCTCCTAACAGTTGGGATACTGAAAATTCCCGTTTCGTCGGTATAAATAATTCCTCATAAATATGTAAAACCGTTCGCGGAGCCATTCGCTTTCGGGCGTCGCGTCAGCGTCGGGCATCAGTCAACCGGGTCCCGACGCCATCGCCTCCGGTGGAGGCAGGCAGGCAACGGCTCCGGAGCGCTCCGGGGACATGACACACGTCACGGCGGTGGCCGCAAAACGTGCAGATGAAAAATGCCCACGGAGGCGAAGAAGGTCGGGAAAACGGGGAGGAAATTGGTGTGAGGTCGGGCAGCGCACAAAAGTGCAAAAAAGTGGCCGGGATCAGAACTCGAAGTTTTCCCCGTCCGGGGTTGGGGGAGGGGGCGGCGGCCCCCGCGGTTCGGAGGGAAAGGGGGCGAACATTGATACGCGCCGGGCACTGTGATTGATGCCGGCGATAATGCCCTCTCGTCAATCCCCGTCCGCAGCACCGGCCCGAACAATACCGCGCGCCAAATTCAGATACCCCACCGCGTCCCGCGCGCCACCCCAGGGCCACGGTCGCTCTTTTCGGTAATTCACTGCGAACCCCTATCTCTCTATTCATTCGCGGCGACGACCAAAGACCTGGTTTTGTCGGAACAACGCTCACTCATGTGTATACAGTGCGTTTTGTGAAAGACCCCCTCCGCCTTTTCGCTGTGTGGGCATGTTGGATAGAATCGAAATGTATAAGCAAATCGTTTAATTATTTGTGTACGTAGTAAAGGACTGTAACTCTTGATTTTTTAATGCAATGTGTAAACGCAATTGAATCGGTCGGTTCGAAAACACTACAAGTCCAAAAAGTGAGTTCTGGGAAAATTAACAAAACTATTTTGTCAGTGCAATATCTTGAAAAGTATAGCAGTTAGCTATTTTCTGCCAACAGACAAAATATAAAGTAGTTCACAGAGAATTAAATGTATGACATATTTTATTTATATTTGCATTAAAAACAGAGCTATGATTAAAACAATCATCATGGACATGTACTGTTTTTGAACTCGACGGAAAACAGCGTACATTTTTAACAATATTTGTTTATTTAAAGCATTTAAATAATATTTTTATTGTGATGTACGTATGTATAGTGTTTTTGGCGTCAACTTGCCGAAACGCGTTAGTAATGCAGCAAAAACAAACATGTGCATACTTCGTACAAGGATATCATTTCCTTGTCGAAACTATGCCTCGAAAACAATTTCTTTCGACAAGAAAAATGTATTTTTCTGTGGAGCATTGACGGTATGAGTATGTTTTCGTCAATTATTCGAGCAACATTCGGCGTAGTTATTTTACAGCCATAATAGAACACGTTTTTGTCCAGCCGGCCGGTCCGCTTCGAAATTTGAGACGTGTTTTGTAAGTGCACATATTTTCATTTTTATACTCTAGGAATTTTTAAGCGTTGACTTATTTATAAAATATCAATCTCAGTCTAATTTGCTTAGACGAATAATATACTGGGTATTAAAACAACTTATTTTTTTTTTTATTTCTGCAACGAATTAAATTTAAAATTCTAATACTTCTAGTGCTGTTGTAGGACTAAAATTCTTTGTTTTTTTTTTTTAAATTATGGATTATATTATCTAAATAGACACCAGATCTAACGCTGCTATTAACTTAACAAAACCGGATACCCAAAGAATTTTTAAATGAAGATTTGCAAACAAAAACCTATTTGTTGATTTATCAAATGAATCGGTCGGTTCGAAAACACTACAAGTCCAAAAAGTGAGTTCCGAGAAATTTTACAAAATAATTGAAACCAATATCTTGAAAAGTATAGCAGTTAGCTATTTTGTGCCGATAGACAAAATATAAAGTAGTTCACAGAGAATTAAATGTACTACATATTTTATTTATATTTGATTAAAAGCAGAGCTATGATTAAAACAATCATCATGGACATGTACTGTCTTTGAACTCGACGGAAAAACTGCTTACATTTTTAACAATACGTGTTTATTTAAAGCATTTAAATAATAGTTTTTTTGTGATGTAGGTATATATGATGTAGTATTTGCATGAAACTTTTTTCCCGTAATATTTGAAGATTGATAATTAAAAATGTCATGTCAGATTTTTTAAATAAATTCAAAATGGCGGATTATATCATGATTAGTCAAAACATGATTAGTCAAAATTACCGGAACACCTTAGTAATTCTTTAACCGTAAAGAATTTCAAAGAAAAATTCAAACAAAAGTTTTTTTTGATTAATTACTTATAACTAAAAAATGACAGTATTGTATTTAAAAAAAAATGATTTCTATAAAAGAATTAATCCTAGAATTAAAAAAACTATGTTAACAAATTTCCAGAATAAACAATAGTTTGTTTAAACACAAATTTTTTTCTCAGTTGGAGAATTATTTAGGTTCATCATAACTCAAAAATAAGACATTTTATAAAAAAATCATACAAAAGATTCTTAGAATTAATCTTAGAATTAAGAAATGTAAAGTTATACAGGAAGTTCTATTTGAAAAAGGGAAGGTTACGAGATATCCAGAATAAAATGAACAGCCTGTATAATAAAAATATATTTAAACGATAGATTGTTTAAAACAAAACAACTTTTACTTGAAACATTTTTTGAGATTGTTTACAGTTGAAAAATTATTTAGGTGTTCCGGTAATTTTGACTAACCCTATACATATATGGCGATATGATAGAGTATGATATAGAGTTTGATGATTATATACATAATAGTATTAAATTTCCTCTTCTACGGTGGTAGTCGGTCCGGTAGTCACGTGGTAGTAAATTCTAAATTTTCACCAGTTAGATACTTGTGGACTTTTTTAATATTATTTATCTTTTTGATATTGATATTCATATTGATTACTTTGAATGCAAATTTCGAAGTTGGCGAATGTTTACGACCGATATCAGTAGAAACTGAGTAGAAACGCGTTGCATGAGTGAGCAAAAAAGCACTGTTCTGGACTTGTTTATTTCGCCCTTGTTTATTCTCTTTACGTCTATTCGATAGAATAAATCATAGTGAACATTTTGGCTATTTCAGTTCAAAATGGCCAATTTTGGACTTGTACTGTTTTTGAACTCGCCGATTCAATTATATACTCAATTCCCTAAAGTCCACGTTCTAAATTTTCTGGTATAAGACTATAAAATATTTCTCCGTCCGTTTAGATAATTTAGTTTAAAAAAACGTCATAACTCCGCAAAAATTGACCATAGGAAATTAAATTTTGCAAACAATTGTGTATTTTAATAATAAAAAATCGACATTCAGTTTACAGGGCCACACCAAAACAAAAACTCATATAGGTAAATGTGTAGGTAAATTTCCCTTTTGGATTATAAAATTTAAAAAAAAATGAGTACATTAATTTCAGCTAACGACTTCTATATAATAAACATAATATGTATTGCAAACATTGGTGAAACTGTACTACTTTATAAAAATATAATTAAATGATAACTATATGATCACGAGTTTTTTTCTGAACTTCTCTAGAATTGCGTTGTGGAGAATTGTAGTGTGTGACTGTAGTGAGTTGGCAAACATGTTTACAATAGCAACGTTTATGAAGGTACTATATCATCGATTAAAAAACTCAAAATCACTCCAGTTTGAATACTTGTACTAATAGAAAGCAATACGTTTGTTTTTTTGGTTATACCATACGTCAAATATAATAAATACGAAATGAAGTCACACATGGTTATACTGGCGCCATCTGCATCTGGTGATTTTTTATGTCGAAGCTTTGGAGAAAAGCGCGCGCTATTTGAACTGAGACGGGAGCCTGAACTAATAATTTTATTTAGCTACAACTCTATTCGTTCTATCCTGTCAGTAAATTTTCACCATCTACTAACACAATTATTTGAAATAGAAACTAGAAACTAAACTCAGTTTGTAAACAAACAAATATCAGCTCTTTACCACCTTTCCTGAAAATGGAAAATGAAATATCAGTTGAGATATGTTAGTTCAACTGCGCTGATATTAGTTAAGATTTTATTTCCTGGTGCCCATAGAAAGTTTCTCGTTATGTAGGTATATTTTTTATTGCATATTGATTTAATAAAAATGTCGAGTTTGTCATCATAGGTTTAAAAGTATTGCTATGGAAAATATTGATTTACTAAGTTACTAAAATGGTGTTTAAAATGCTACACAATTATTAACATTACTGTTGAAATAATAAAACTACGGTAGCAAGAGTACCTAATCGGTAAATGTCCACTGTCAAATTTGTTTGTCTTATTGAAACCGCTGTTCATTTTCGTAGCCTCTTCTGCGGTTGTTTTCGTGGGCTGCCTACATCTTTAATAAATGTCGCCCGGGTAATTACGGAGGGGCCTTGGACGAAAAAATCGAACGTCGTTAGCTCCACTGCTCGCCGGGCATCAATTATATTTTTTCCGGTGAGTCCATTTCGCCTTCCCGGACTGTTATCGATGGCTCGGAAAAAGCAACATTTCGTAGGTTTTGTCTTTAGCCCACAGAGTAAAAAACCTTTCTACCGTCATTCGAATTGATTACACCTAGAAAAGATTCCATTCCATACATGGCACACCATTAACAGATGCTTCTTTTAAATCAAACGAACATAAATAATTAATTAAATCAATTGGAGTATAACGTGTACAATAGGGTGGTCCAAGAAACGGTCTTTTCGCTAGAGGAAATCGGCACCTCAAATTTCCCATTTAAAATACATTGCAAAAGTACATCTTTTTGCCCTTTTTTTTTCACGTTTCGGATTTAGAAAAATAGTTGCAGGAAATTATCAGAAATTGTTCAAAACTCTCCAAAGAACAAATCCACAACCACTATTTTTTTGTTCACCACTCCCCACCCTCCCCATAGTACCCTAAAAATGAGACAAGTTTCCCCAAATTTACAATTTTACAATGTTACGTGTTTTATTATTGTTTTTGGCAGAAGTGATTATTGACATATTTTTTGTCATTTATTAACTAATTTGAAATTGTTTAAACAATTAGCATTTGTTTAAACAAAAATATACGATGTTACGAACATATTTTTCCATTTTTTGCAGAAGTTATTAAATTACTGGCTTTTATGTCATTTATTAACTAATTAGCAATTGATTAATCAAATACAATTTGTTTAAAGAAATATATACATATATACAATGTTGCGGACTCATTTTCTATTTTTTTAAAGGAAACTATTATTAGGTTATTGGCATTTTTGTCATTTGCTAACTAATTTGCAATCGTATAAACAAATAACATTTGTTTACAAAAATATACAATGTTACTGACATATTTTTCTTTTTTCATCAGAAATTATAATTAGCTTTCTGGCATTGTTTGTTATTAATTAACTAGTTTGAAATGTTTAAATAAATACCTGTTGTTTAAACAAAAATATACAACGGTACTGACGTATCTTTTTGACAAAAAATATTATTGTACTTCTCATCTTTTTTTTTCTTGCCTAATTTGTTAAATAATTTTCAATTATAACCTATAATAATTAGTGTTGCAACCACATTACTTATTATCACTTATTAATAATTTTTGTCAGGAAATACGTACATTGAATATTATTTATTGTTTAAACAAATTTATTGGTTCAAACAATTGTACATTAAGTAACATATTACAAAAAAACTTGCCAACAATGTTACAATATAATTTCTACAAGAGGAAAAACAAAAAACATTGTAAATTGTTGTTTAAAAAATTGGTACTTGTTTAAAGAATGGCAAATTCAAAAAGTAACAAAGTAACAAATTACTAAAAACTTGCCAACAATGTAACAATATAATTCCTACAAGAGGAAAAACAAAAAACATTGTAAATCTTTGTTTAAAAAATTGGTACCTACTTGTTTCAAGAATTGCAAATTCGTTAATAAATGCCAAAAAAATTCCAGTAATTTAATAATAGTTTCTGCAATAAATATAAAAAATATGTTCGTAACAATGTATATATTTGTTTAAACAAATTGTATTTAAACAATTACAAATTGGTTAATAAATGTCCAAAAACTGCCAATAATCCAATACCTTGTAATTGCAAATTAGTTAATAAATGACAAAAAATACCAATAATCTAATAATTGCTGCAAAATTAGAAAAACAACATATATTTTTGTGTAAACAATAATTTAATGTTTGCAACAAATGGAAAAATGAGTACGAAAAATCGTATATTTTTGTTTAAACAAATCGTAATTATTTAAACATTTTTTTAATTTTTAAATTAGTTAATAAATGACAAAAAAACATATCAATAATTCAATAATAGTAATTTCTGTCAAAAAAATAATAAATCACGTAACTTTGTAAAATTGTAAATTTGGAGAAAATATTGCCTCATTTTTAGGGTAGTGCAGGAGAGGGTAGGGGCTGTGAAAAAAAAAATAGTGGTTGTGGATTTGATCTTTGGGAAGTTCTGAACAATTTCTGATAATCTCCCGTAACTCTTTTTCTAAATCCGAAACGTCAAAAACAAAAAGGAAAAAAAGATGCATTTTTCCAATGTATTTTAAATGAGAGCTTTGAGCTGCTCGGTGGCACGTGTTTTTCTCAAATTTTGTAGGAATTTTTTTTTCTGGAAAAGGAGCCGATCGGGGGGATCGTTGCCCTCCAGCAAAAGAAAAGATTTTGCAAGGTATAAATTTGGACCACCCTAGTGTACAATAATGTAATGTTTTATTGCAAGGTAGGACGATAGCTAAGTATCAATATAAGTCAAGAAATTGACGCGAAGTGAACATGACTGCATCCTTCCTGGTTGAAGATAGAAGACTATGGAGCAAGGAGTCATCGAACAAACAACGAGGGCTATATTGTAAGCCATTGGGGAAGGAAGGGGGAGGTAGTTTCATACGTCGGAGAGTCTGTGAGGTATCGGAACCGACAGGTAAATCGCGTCTCGTGCATACGCAAGCCGAAGTCCTGGACAAATCACCGCAATCCGTCAATATTTCAAACTGGTAGCGCAGTTGCAAGCCCGTAGACCGGTTGTTGTTATGGATGACGGTCTATGAAGCTTTCCCGGCGCAGTGTGCACGCTTTATCTTGTTTTTTTTTGTTTTTTTTTTTTCAGGGAATAGTAGGGTATGATAAAGGGAATATATTTGTCCTGTTGGTGAGCATCGACGGTAAAATTTAAAGTATTTTTATTTACGAATTGATATTGGGCGAAAGCACTTATGAAATGAAATACAAACGAACAATTTAAAAATAACTGAATGACAATTTATGTGTATTATAAATTATAATATTGCCGAGAAAATGGACAATAGAGTTACAGTCTTGATTTCAGCTGTTAATTTACTGATTGGTTTCATACCATTACCGTACATTAGTACGGAACAGCACGATTTTTTTCCTGCGTGTGTCCTTACGAGTCACTTTAGACTTTTCATGTGACTAACAACAGTTATTTGTAAAAATGATATATCAGGAAAGCCGTATGTATATGGGAATTTACTAATATTTTATTTACCACACACAAAGAAAAATGCAAAACAGGTACACATTTTTTAAGTAAAATTCATAGTAGATAAATACCTTTTCATATATTTTTAATCAATAAATTCTTTCCAGTTCCTATTATTTTCTGATCATTTTATAACACTTTGAAAGAAGAAAATTAACAAATTACGAAGGAAGCAGCCTTATACGTACAATTTTGATTTTTAAATAGCCGATCACATACTGGCCTACTTATACATTGAGGTACCAAAATAAATGAAAAAATCAGGAAATCGTAATTGGAATATCTTTATCGAACACTTTTACTTCCAGAATTTTTTGTTTATAATTGCCCAGATAACTTAAGTACAATGTTTTATGAAAATTAGGTACCACAAGTAATTTTCTTGTTCTTAACTTACACATTATAACACATTTAAAATGTTTTTTATTGATTCATGCATTGTCGGGACATTGTCACACTCGGAAGTATGTAAAATATTGATTACAAGATTTGGACGTAACAAACAAACAAAAAATTAAGCTAAGATAAGCGTAGTAATAATATACCGGGTGACCCACGCCATAGGTACTCCCGATTATTTTGTTTGTTTATAAAGCTGGATGAATGAAATTTGGGAAAGTGTTAATAGACAAAAAATGCCATTCTTTGGGATACTCTTGTGGCTAATATGACTTCCGGTTATTCCGGAAATGACGTTATCATTGAAATTTTAAATGGCACCCTATATTCTTTGTGTGATATTTTCAATCAGGATGACATTCTCAACACAAAAACATATCGATCGTATATATTTTTTAACCTTGTTAATCTCATCGAAATGATGTACCTTTTCACACAACAGATGAATCAGGTTAATCACCAAAAGATCAATCTGGAAGATCACAAAAATGTCGATCTTTTTAATTTGTTCAATCACCAAAAGATCGACTTTTTCGATCTGATCGATCAGACGATTGATTTTTTTACCACATCGAACAGATCGATCAAGTCGATTAATAAAACATCGATCTTTTTGATTCAATCGATAACCAAGAGATCGATCTTTTCGTCCGCTCACAAAAACACCGAAAGTCTCAATTTCAAAAGATAGAATAATAAGAAAAATAAAAGTTGTTTAATGGAGAAAAGAAAACAAATCACAGTAAGTAACAAAATATATTACGTAAGTCCACTTGGTGTATTTTGCGCACCACTCTTAAGCGATCGCTAAAATATTTTCGTGAATCTTTCTTATCTGCCACTGGCAGTGGTTGTAGTCAATTTGACAATTATTATTATTGTATGCAATTATGTTGATAAAAGGCGGTTTAAGTGACACAAAGTCATCTCCATATACATTATATTTTGTGAGACACCTTGTATATTATCAAGTTTTT
This sequence comes from Aphodius sticticus, assembly GCA_963966075.1. NCBI lineage: Eukaryota > Metazoa > Arthropoda > Insecta > Coleoptera > Scarabaeidae > Aphodius > Aphodius sticticus. The sequence goes on from OZ014513.1 coordinate 7,676,119, forward strand.
ATATTCATCCTTACAATTATATTAGTACAGTGAAGATATTTTTAAAATTTTCAAACAAGTAATTATACCCCATAAAATTATTAGTACCATAATTTTCGGCAAAAGTGGTGGTAGAAATACAAATATAGTTAACATATTTATAATACTTATTTTAAAAATTAGCTATGAACTACCATTATTTAATTTTATTTACGTTAAAAGGTAACGTATTTCCTTTATTTTTCCGACAACCGAAGTAGGTTCCACTAAGTTTTTTTTACAAAAGTACGGCACTGGATTAAATTAAGTTTGAAAGACAAATTATGTCAGCAGATGCAGATATAACTAAAGGTGCGGTTTTACCAACCCAAGAAATCTCAAAGGAACCCGATAAACAAACAGAGGTTAAGATTCAAGGGGAACTTCACCCTGCGGATAAAAGAACCGACCGGAAAGACTCTGAAATATTCAAAACAAAACATAAATCAAACGCGCTCGCTCTCAGATAGGGATAAGACAATCAGAGAATCAATCGCAGGAATTCTAATTGGCAAAATGGGGTTGCGTTCAGACGGGGAACAGTAGGGAATTTCGTGCATGTGTCGTTGTTTTTAGAGGGTAGGAGCGGGGGGGTTGAAACGGGTGTTCTGGGGGTGAGTATCCATCAAGACGAAAAACGAAAGAGAGGGTTCCCGGTGCAGGAAAAAGATAGAACTCGTACAACCCCCGAACGAAATCGTCCCTTCTCTTTCTATCGGATGCGTTTTAGGGGCTCAGGCTGTCTCTGTTTGGCCAATGGATTTCGGGTCGTCGGTGGGTCTCTAGGGGCACCCCGCCGACTGACGTGATCATTTTTCTCAGAGGTTCGTTCCATCATCGCGTCACATCCGCCCCGAGCCCTCCACAACCCGCCCCTGAGCTGGGCCCGGCTCGCGACGTTGCCAAATGGAACGTCGAATTTTATTTATGGCCGCCGGGATCCGTTTCTGTAATTAATGATCGGACTCGTATCATAGTCCGGGAGCGCTTCTGTTCTACACACTGACGCTGGTGCGGTTTTGGACAACGCGCATCGTTCGGATAATTTTAGGAATTTTGCGTACGAAAATAGAACCGCTTATCGCTTATCTCTGTTTGCGTAGACAGACCGATATCATTCTACGATTTTCAGCTTTTATCACGTTGACTTTAGGGCAGTTCAGTGGTTCTTAACCGGTGCTCCGCGGAACACTGGTGCTCCGTGAGCTTGTTGCAAGTGCTCCCTCCGCAAAATTATGAAAGCCGAAATTGTTGATTCATATACCGTATGTGTGTTTCTTCAGCTCTGCTACACATGTCACATAAAAACTTCGGAAAATATGCAAACATTTTGAAATTATTTCCTAAAATAATTTTTGTTTTGTTAAGTTTTGATATTATATATTTTTGCCCTCATCTACATATCATCCGCATGTTATGTACGGATTTCTTAAGTTTTATATTAGTATAAAGCTGAATCAAAAATTAAGTTATCAAAACTACTTGAGTAGGTGGTACATAACTGCTAACATAAAGAATCCAGCCAAACTAGCTAAATATTTGACAAATTAGAAAGGTTTTGAATGTTTTATTATATTTAGATTTATATTACCGCGAAGAACCATTATGTCAGATGCTTGGAGCTATCACAATATACCAAATAGGTGGTGGCATTTATAACCACCAGTTTTGCGGGAGCAGACAATCAAAACATGCACACACACACACAAAATGTGGCAAACCTGCGAATGCGAGCAAAATGAAAACTTTGGAAGCAATTCGGTACATTGGGAGCGCCTTTTCCCTCAAACATATTTCGTTTGTAGAAATAAATTCCAAAATTCCTGTATATTTTCGGAATTTATACACAAATATCTTTTCCTTTTCTATATCACATTAATGATTATCGCCGCAAATAAATTTCGTATTCGTTTTTACTTTATCATACGCAGTATGTAAAGTATTGTAATCGTGCCAACAAATTTTTTCGAGATTTTAGCGGAAATATGTCTTTTTGGGTCCCCTGAACATTTTTGACCAAGGTACAAAAAATGTCTGTGTGTGTGTGTGTGTGTGTACCCGTTTGTTGTGGAGACGATTCCGGAGAAACTACTAAAGGTATCGGGACGAAACTTCATATTTAGAAGTTTCATAACCAAACTTAGAGCTGAAAAGCTTTCTGTTGAAGAGGGTCCAAAGGAACTGGAGGTTTAGTCTTAGCATTTTTGAAAGATTTTGCAAATAAGCCGCCATTTCTGGAATTTTGTCGAAATAGTTAAATAATAAATTAAAGATGAGGAAATTCTGAATAATTTATCACTATGACATTTTTTGGTACCATCAATAGTTTAGCTGCATGAGCAAATTCTATTTCTACGAGATCGGTCGTACTGCATGAAAACTAGTAGCCAGGATTTGTCAGATTTTTTGATTCTAATGACAGTAGGTAGTCTTGGTGTCAAACACTAATGTTTTGACAATAAATTCTGTCAATATAAGCTGCGTTCTCATATTGCATTACACTTTTTACATCAAATAACACGTAAGTGTCATTTGGACGGTTTACCCGGTGTCAACGGAGTACAATATCCGAACGCAGCTTTCATCGACATATCTGTCTAGTTCTAGTAATTTTATTTTAATGCAGACATGGCCGATCTCGATCAAATAGAGTCTCATGCAGCTAAACTATTAATTTTATATATAGTATGATAAAGACATGTGCCTGGCCACATCAGATTTTTTCAATTCGGTAAATAGTTAGAGCTGATGTTAATATCAACAAAACTGTATTATAAACGGCTACAACTTCTAAAGGAATTGAGAAAACCAATAAGTTCATATGAACCGTTTTACACGGAATGACATTTAGTTTCTAGAAGAAAATCGGTAAAAAGTTTTATATGTATTTTATTTCGTTATTTTTAATATTATTACTTAAATTTTCTTAGTTTTTATTGTTGTAATGGGTAGTGATTGTGTTATTTTTTCGTTTCCGCATTGTTTGATATGTATTTTATCTTTTATATTTCTTTGATTTTTAACATTTCAAACAATAATAATAATAATCCACGCCTTAACATCCCCCAACAGCTTTCGCCACTACGGGGGAATCGGCAGGCCTGAATTATCATTTTGGCCCGCGTCTGTGGTACGTCTTAAGTTGGTTGGCTTTCAGCATTCACCGAGGAGTAAAGGAAAGCCACAGAAAAACCTTCACTCTGAAAGCAGGGCGTGAGACTCGAACTCACGCCCCCCAGACTGTTAGCCAAGCGTTCTACCGCTGCGCCACAGTCTGGGTAAAATCGGCTGTAACTTCTCAAGGAATAGAAAAATATATAAGTCCATATAAAACATTTTACTCAGAATGACATTTGATTTCTAAAAACTAATTTTGCCGAAAAAAATGTAAGACTATAAGTATATTTATCTTTTTTCTAATTAATGTTATTTTTAACTGTTATGTAATAATCGTATTAATTTTTAATACAAATTATGTCTAGTTTTTTGTGCTCCGCGAATTTTTCTTATGATCAAAAGTGCTCCCTGACTTCAAAAAGGTTAAGAACCACTGCTCTAGGGAAGAAATAAGTATTTTTTTTAATAGGGACGCGATGAAACGCTATTAAAGTTTTGGCTGCACTTATATCGACTTAAAAAGCTTTAATTTTATTTACTAATTAAGAAATGACTTGAGATATGAGATAAGATTTTTCGATTTTAGGTGCAAACTAACACTACAGAGGAACCTCGATAATCGGTACTAATGCGGGCAAAACTCGGATTTGCCGTTTGTTTGGATTAAAAAACTAACATACATAAAGTAAAATACACAAGGTGTGAATTAATATAATTATGAAGATTTAATAACAAATTTTCATCTTCTTCTGCCGTAGAATGTCTAGAAATTTTTAAGCAGTTCTTAAATTTCTGAAATATGTCAAAGAACGCATCATGTAATGCCCAGGATATAATATAATTTAAAATTTTGACTCTGTTGCTTTTCTTTATTGAAAAAGATCTATGTACGTAGCATATGAAAATTATTTTTATATATACACTGGGTACGAAGTATGGAAACATGACAATATATCTGAAACAGATTGTTTTTGGCCTCAGACACGTCGATTTTGAATGATCAGAATACACATATTTATAACAAATTCAATTTCCCTCCTTTCATTGTTTTCAACTTATGACACCATCGACACTTTTTCTATAAATGACACCGTTAGATTTCTTTGTTGATTATGATATATCTGTTAAATTCTCTTCATGGCAACGAACAAATTTTAACCTTACGTCACGCAAATTTTCGAAACATGGGTGAATGAAAAACGAAAGGATGTTTTCGGTAGATGTGAAAATAATGTTTAATTTAAAAAATTAGCACTACTGATTTTGACTGTCAATGTCAATAGCATACCTACATATTTTTAGGCCTTACATAAGAAAATTTTAGAGAAAAGGTCACTTGAAAGTTGGGTAATACTAAGAACGTTTGTTCGTGAATGGAAAGCAAATAGGCCTTGTTGATTAATTTCTTTACGCTAAATATAAATCCGGGCGTGAGAGTTATATATCACGTCAGGTTATTGCGTTTTTGTTGTTTCGTTTGTGGAAGCACCTACCACTTCATGGCTGTAAATGATTCAAAAACATTTGTGAAAATCTTTCAGAATATCTGGCAAAAGATTAAAGAATTTTAAGGTCTAGTACGACACCCTTCTGAGGTTTTTAGGGCATAGAGTTCAGTTTACGTTTTCTTACATTTTGACATCACTATTTCCAACAACTTTACGTGATTTTTTAGAAATTTTTTTAGTCCAAATTGGACCTTAGACAATTTAAAAATCGGTAAAGATTTTTTAAAATAAGAACAGTAAAAGATTTTCTCATTTTCCACTTTCCATACGCGCTCTCACTCTGTATATTATATAGTTAATAACTAATTTCTTTATACAGGGTGCCCCATAAGTCATTAAACTCCCTTAGACGGTCAACTCATGTCTGACCAGAATATCGAAATATGACGAATATATCGAAAAATGTAATCAAAGTTTTCAAAAAAATCGCGAAAATCAGTTTTCCAGTGTCACAGCTGCAAAATTCCATATTTTAAGATTCTAATTTTGTTACGTAACCCTGAAATCTCGGTTCTGATATTGTTTATAAATTTTTATAACGGTATTTTAAGCGTTGGGGTTACCGGAGGTTCGCAGTATCGTGAGTTCAGATAATCGATGTTGCACTGTATATCAATTTGTAAATTAAAAAGAGTAGGTACAAAAAATGACACAAATATTCATACGAATTCTTTTTGCCCATGAGGAAATAAATATAATCGGGCCAATAAATCAATCTTCTTGTAGAATCTTTTTGTACCTACTGCAACAAGCAACCCATAGAAAGTAGGTAAACTTTTTCAACTTCAGGTTAGAAACACATTTTTATTTTATTTTTCCCGTCTTAAAATTCGTTCGCATAATAGCAGACCCAAAGCGTTCCACACTGCTTCGATTTTGAGTGACAGTAGTCAGTCAATTTATCATCATACAAGCTGTAGAATGCCCGAAAGTTTGACGTAACTGTCTTTCGTGATGGTGGCCACAAGCTGGCACACAAAATCGGCCGAAAATAATGACTAACGACCCGAAACAACAAAAGAGACGCACGATCGTGTCGTATCGGTTAGATCGATACACGTGAGTTAATAATATTTACAATGGCCCGCCTAGGATTGTAACACGGTATATCGAGGACTGGCTATTAGCTGGACAAGAGCGTCGTTCCAGCGCTGCTGTCGCAGCTAATGGATCTCACATCAATCAATATGCAGGTTAAGTGCTTAGCAACAATCATACAAACACATCGGTATCGGTGGTACCGGACAATTCCGGCTGATGGCATCCATCAATATTCTTTTTCGGTGACTGTTTTGAGTGTGCTAGTGTGTGGCTTATGTATGACAGTTGGTATGGTGGTGGGTCCATCTCAAAATAGACCTATGTTGACTCGATACGTGATTGGTTGCCTAATTTAGAATGTTGACCCGAAATGGCATCTGCTTTGATGCTGTGATTTGTATTTTTGTGGTATTTCGAGAAGATTAGACAGGATATAGTCTATTATCATACGTGGCTTGCTCACAGATAAATTAGATAATTAAGAAATTACAACACTGTATCTGCTCTGACTTAATCTGAACGATTTTTCAAATATCGAATTTAGGCTATGTTAGGCTGTGTATTAGCTATGATTTTGGCTTTTGTGGTATTGCATGAAAAGTAGATGAGGTAAAGTCGGTTATCAATATTATCATACACGCTTCGGTCACAGATATATTAGGTAAATTGCTTTGAAAATTAGATGCCTCTGTTTACTCTGGCTTAATCTGGGAAAGTTTTCAAATATCGACATGGTGTGTGCTTAGGTTGCTTTAATGCTATGATTTTGGTTTTGATGGCATTGATGGCGAGAAAAGTAGATGTGGTAAAAAAATAAAAAATCTGAAAATTACAACTCTAACTCTTCTGGTTTAACCTGCTTTGATTTTGTTTTTTTGACATTGCGAGAAAAGTAGATGGGTAAAGTCTACATGCCTTGGTCATAGATAAACTAGATAATTTTAATCTTGAAAATTACATCTCTCTGCCTGCGATTGCTTAGTCAAATATCGTGTTTGGGTAAATAAATAAAAGAAAAGTAAACTATATGAGCGATATAATTTATCCTGAAAATTAAATCACTTTGTGTCCTCTGACCTGAAGAATTTTTCAAATGTTCTAGTTTGGTTTTATTTAGGGTGCTTTAATCTATGAATTTGAAGGCAATTGGGATAATGTCAATTATAATACATTCCTCGATCACAGATAAATTAGATAATCAATCCTAAAAGGCTATTTTACACTACACTACTTTCGTCTTTTTGTAAACTTCTTAGTAAGTAGAAAAAAAATTAAAGTAGCATGACATGGATATACTAGATACGTTAGGTTAGGTTATGTTGTTTATTTACTTTATGTCGGTTCATTTCTGCAATAATTTCCTGTAAACATGTCAGTGCAACTGAATTTACATAAATTAAACCAATTGTACATAGCGTAACGCGTCACAAGTGAGGTTAATCGTATACGTTGCTGCGGTATGTCAAATTAAAAAAAAGTGTCTCACGTTGGCACTGCTGGAAGCCCACACTGCGCATGCGTCTATGTTAAGAAAAGATTAAGAAATATAATAGCATGGCATTTCCAACTATGTACAGTGTGTCCCACTTAAGAGTGTAACACCTTCATATCTTTGTTATTTTTAGTCCAATTTTAGTAATTTTTTCTTTCAAAAATAGAACACATATTGCTCTATTTCTGCAAAAAAAAACAATTGCTTTCTTTAAATGCAAAGAACCTTGTGATGGCAAAATAAATGGCAAAAATCAAGAAAAATTTTACTAGTAATTATTGTTCAGAATTGCCCAAAAACCCTAAATACAAAATTTCATGAAAATTAAAAAATATTGAAATTTTCCTCAAAAATAATTAAAGTCCGTAAATATTATTTGCAACATCTTATCTTAATTAAATACGACAAAGCACTGACAGTTCAGGTTTTATTTCAAACCAAATTACCACAGCACACTTTTTTAAGCGCAGCTGCCTATGCAAATAATATTTACAGACTTGGAATTATTTTTGAAGAGAATTTCAATATTTTATAATTTTCATGAAATTTTGGATCTAGGGGTTTTGGGCAATTCTGAACAATTATTACTAGTAAAATTTTTCGATAAAAAAATCCCTAAAGTGATTTCTTGAATTTTGCCATTTATTTTGCCATCACAAGGTGCTTTGCATTTAAAGAAGGCAATTGTTTTTTTGGCAGTATGTGTTCTATTTTTGAAAGAAAAAATTACTAAAATTGGACCAGGAATAAAAAAGATATGAAAGTGTTACACTCTTAAGTGGGACACACTGTATGTATACCATTTTTTTTTGTTACTGAAAAGAAGTTTAGAAAAAGACGAAAGTAGTGTAGTTAAAATACCCTGAATATTATCTATCTATTAATCTACAGGTATTGAACTCAAATATATCGATGGTAATATTTATCCAAAACATCAATGTCTTGAAAACATAGGACTTAAACCCATCGATTGTCCTTAACATAGATTTTTTTTTGCCATTGATCATTTTAAGCCATAAACGGAGAGGCCCTGCAGCTACTCAATAATCAGAATATAGTGAAGCTTGAAAAAATAAACCCTTGGAACTAGTTTAGTTGTAAGAAGCAGAGTACAGTGCTTAAAAAGTGCTAAAATAGTTATTTAAGTACAAAGGGCATTAGACGGAAGTTTATGCCCCGACCCGAGGGTGACAACTTCTCGGGCCTACCGGCCCTCGCGCTTTTTAAGTCGCCCGAAGGTATAAGCATCAAGTAATGCCCGAGGTACATGCAAAATTTTATGACCTACAATGGTTTTGTTCCTGTTTAATCTCATATTAACCAAAAGCATATATTTCTTTTAATTACAAATATATTCATCTTAAATTCCAACCAAATAGTAAACTTGACAGTGTATCTTAATATCCACACCTAAGCATAACACAAATTGACTTACATACATTGTTAGGATGTACTACTTACAGGTGCATCGATTGATGAATTTACTTTGCAAATTCAGCAATAACTTTTAGTTGCATAGTGGTGTAATTTGTATTGTTAATTGTATTGTTTGTTATGGAAATTATTACTATATAACTATATATACCTAACCAATTTATTAATAAAATCAGTATTCAACGAATGCTCGTTTCCTTTCTTTCTTTCAGGTCTTCTCTCCCTTATCCCACCCTTATCAAGCGTCTGGCCTGTCTGGAGTTTGTGCATGTTTGTGCATCAGCTCCTGCGTTTGAATAATATTAATAAATATTTTGACGTTATCAAGTGACATGCGTATCTACGGAGTTGAATAACAATACAAACAATTCGGAGTTGAGTGACAATACAGACAATTAATTGTCAAACTTATAACCTTAATCGCCAATAATTGATATTGATGAGTGACAATACAGACAATTAATTGGCAAACTTATAACCTTAATCGCCAATAATTGACATTGACGATTTAAAATTTACTATTTGGATGACAAATATTTGATATATTTGACATATAAACATGGCAATCTTTTATGCCGTAGGGCGCAATAAGAATCTTTATTGCCCTAGGGCGCAAAAAGAAGCTGTTTTCGTCCCGGTATCTAGCATGTAAAATGTCACTTTATGATCATTTAGGACAATTTAGGACAAAGTAAAGTCAATAGGTAGCCTATTACGTAATTAAGTACCCACGTTCGACTTGATTGATGGTTAATTTCTTAGATTGCTTTCAATATGCAACGCTCCTTCAGCTTACTAATAAAATAATCTAAAGCCGTGAGTTACTGCCTGATGAAATCCTGATGTCAGGGTTTGGAAAATGTCATAAATCGCTACATTCGTAGAGTTTTCATCCGTATGGATATATTGAACTCACCAATATTGGTTTACTTGACAACTTTTACCATGTCATAACTCCTAGTACACTCTAAAGTAGATGAGGCCAATTGTAATATACACCAGGCATTATTCTAAGGTTTTTTCCCAGTGCACAAATATAGATTTTTTGTATAAGATATCCATAAGCCATAAATGTACTAACCAATATTATATCTTATTTTCACTGTTCTAAAGAAAGCTTATGTTTCAAAATCATCAGTTTTCTCAAAACTTTACATAATCAATTTACCAATTGGTTTACCAATTAGTAACCCATTGTCTTGGAAACTTCAAGAATAATAAACCTTAATCTATATTTTGTGCACAAATTAAAATTCCCATTCTACATTTTGTGTCCAGCTGCAAATTGGAATAATGCCTAATACACGCATGGTTACAAATAAATTAGTTTATTAATCCTGAAAATTACAACGCTCCGTTTGCTCTGGCTTAGTCTAGCGAATTTTTCAAATATCGTGTTGGGTGTACTTAAGCTGCTTTAATGCTGATTTTGGTTTTTGTGGCATTACAAGAAAAGTACATACGAAATAATCCTATTTCATTGTGACATTGATGAGCAGTTTAAACTATCATAAGCTACCATAATATCCAATTACTATATGATGCCATATAATTTATTGCCATCTGATGAACTACCAAGATCTCTTTACTGCGACAGTTTCATCGGCTTATTTCTATTTTACAGGCACAGATCGCAACAAACGTTACCATCGGGCGCGAAAGGAGGAAGGGTCTTCCACCACTGCGATGGAATTAACATTCAGAGTCGGAGCTGTGTCCCATCCGCTGCTTGCCCTGAAATATGACTCGATCACGCTCTGGGATAAGATGAACCGAATCCATCATTTTGATGTCTTTGTTCGCCCGCGTCGCCCCTCGGGCCCCTCCGCCGCCGCCTCCGGTCGCGCTGCTGCCTCGTCACGTAAAAAACAACCCGAAAAAGTCTCTCTCGGCCAAAGCGAAGGAGGAAAAATGTAGAAATCCCGTGATGCAACCGAGTTCCCCCGACGAATCAATCAGACGTCAGTTCCTTAATGGATCCCTCCCCTTGCCCTCCCATTGCCGCTTTTTTTCTCACCGACAGAAGACTTGTATCCGCTTTCGTTCTTTCTCACCGTGAGGAAAAATGTTGGATTTGCCTTGATGGGCCCTGCCTGGTCAATGTTTACAAGAATTTTCGTTAGATTAGGTCCGTGATTGATGGAACGATTTCTTGGTGCCGAGGAGAATGAAGTTGTCCTGGTAATGGTCAGTAACCTATGGTTTAATTCTATGTTCATTAAGAAGTGAATGTCTTTTGGGGAGTGACTTAATCATACAGGATTTTGTTCCCTTGCTCAGAAATTAGGATGTATTTTCAGAAAACTCCACCAATAATCAATGGGTAATATTTTTTTTGTGACTGAAATGATTGTGGACGCATGGTAGGCAACCAAATGTACAGAATAGTATTGCAAACACAAAAATCTGATGTGGCCAGGCACATGACTTTATCATACTATATATAAAATTAATAGTTTAGCTGCATGAGATTCTATTTGATCGAGATCGGCTAGGTCTGCATTAAAATAAAACTAGTAGAACTAGACAAATATCTCGATTAAAGCTGCGTTCGGATATTGTACTCCGTTGACAGCGGGTACACCGTCCAAATGACACTTACGTGTTATTGGGTGTAAAAAGTGTAACGGTGTTCAATATCCGAACGCAGCCTATATTGACAGTAGCATTTTCAAGACATTAGCGTTTGACACTAGCTACTGTCATTAGAATCAAAATAATCTGACATATCCTGGCTACTAGTTTTAAAGCAGTACGCCCGATCTCGATGAAATAGAATTTGCTCATGCGGCTAAACTATAAATTCTACCAAAAAATGTCATATACATAAATTATGGAAAATTTCTTCTCCTTTAATTTATTATTAACTATTTTGACGACATTACACAAATAGCGGCTCATTTGCAAGATCTTCGAAAAATGCTATGAGTAAACCACCAGTTCCTTTGGACCCTTTTCAACAGAAAGCTTTTCAGCTCTAAGTTTGGTTATAAAACTTCTAAATATGAAGTTTCGTCCCGATACCATTAGTAGTTTCTCCGGAATCGTCTCCACAAAAACGGGTACACACACACACACACACACACACACACACACACACACACACACGCACACACACACACACACACACACACACACACACACACACACACACACACACACACACACACAGACATTTTTTTGTATCTTGGTCAAAAATGTTCAGGGGACCCAAAAAGACATATTTCCGCTAAAATCTCAAAAAAATTTTTTGACACGATTACAATACTTTACATACTACGTATGATAAAGTAAAATAATCTCGGAATGCCTAACCATAAACGCGCCATAAACGTGTTCACCAGAAAATATCTAAAATTGTATGTACGTGTATAGGTACCTACTAAAATAGAAAATAAACGGCTTTCGGATTATTCAGAGTATTCAGTTAGCTCTGAAGAAGCGAGCAACATGGTTCGCGAAACGTAAGCATTTACGAATCTTGACACACCACATAATCTGGGAGCAATTTATATGCTAAATGATTCTGGCCGCGAAAGCCAACGTACTTACTTATACACACAGAGAAGTGATCTCTCGAACGAAGAGAGAATTACTTGGATGAAGTAGGTGGTAGGTTCGTATATACGCGAGAGATTATTGACTTCAACCAAGACATTTTATTCCTTGGAATATTTACTAGATTTAAGAAAGTTGTTACTCTGGTGAAGGAAGTAAACAGTCTTCAATGAAGTGTATATTTTTTATTTCCGGTAAACATTTTTAGCTACTTAATGTAAGAATTTTAAAGATTTGGCACAATACGTTTTCTATTGCTAATTAACAAGATAGGTATGTTGTCTTTACTTACTCGTTCCAACCTGTTGCTTGCCCTACATCAAATTATTCCTTGTTGAAACGTTTATTGTACACTTATCACAAGGCACATCCCCTACGGGTACTTCGTTGTTGCTTTCGTACTAGGTTTCGCTCCTTTCCGGCGCCAGTCCTACGCGCGGGCGCGCGAGGCTTGACAAAATCACGATGCGCGTATTTATTCCAGAGAAAGGGATTACTTGAAAGAAGTGAGAATCACATCAGTTAAATAATTGGTGGATTTTTATTCAGTAAACAATACTTACTTATATTAAATGTCTTATATTTTCTTGGATCAAGTAACTGCGTACTTGGATGGATTTACTATTACTTCGTTGGAGAAATTGACATTTTTGGGACGAAAAATTCAGATATTTCTTTCAATAGAATATCGGTTCTTATAAAGAAAGAACTTATTTGTCGACAGCAAAATGCAAAATGACATGAAAAAGAAAGTTCCGAAGAATGAAGTTCCGTACCTATGTCATTGGATTTATATGTATTTTCTGTATCATCCTTGTACAATTGTAAGTGCAAAATACAACAATGGAATATAGAATTCATCACCTCAAAAGCATAGTAATTTGCAAAGCGCAGCATTTTCCTGAGTGATTATATTGACATGTCCACGATATTAAATAAACGACGTTCAATTGTTTTCAACTTATGGCGTCATGGGCATATCTTTTAGATAACTACTCCCTACTTTCTATAGAAATGCCTTAATGTATCGCCAAAAATCCTCACTAAAAACGTAGTAGGTACTAATTTGATTAATTTGTTGGGTTAATGTCTATGACTCCGTAGTTATAGGAACTGTTTAAGAATTTATAGGAGTAGCAAATGTTCATGATTTATCATAAGGACTTACCGTAATGATGAAAATAATCAATCTATAAAGGTGATATACAGGCGGGATGTAAATTTTAAATAAATTAAAAATTACAGCCACAACCTGGATTTGAACCAGGGACCTTTGTCTCGCAAGCACAATGCTCTATCCAACTGAGCTATTGAGGCCTATAACATCTGTTATAAAATATATATTGAGGAGTTTATTTTTTTATATATTTACAATATGTAGAAGACTAAACATAATTTTTAACTTAAATAAATTTTCAGTTCACATCATCTTAATAAAAACAAATAATCTATAAACTTTTTAATTTAATCATCAGAAGATTTTACGGAATTCTAATTAATCGAATCTGAATTGGGAGAAAGAAAGCAAGATGAGTTGAGTTTTGTTTTCGTAAAGAAAATTTGTTTATACATTTTTGCACTGGTTTCCTCAAAAATTAGACTCAATTCACATAATTCACATTTTTTAAAGCAGAAACGTTAAATTTAATTTTAAAAAATCATACTGCCTTCAAAGTATATTATAATCATTTGTTAGTTCTCAGATTTTTGTTGTAGTGTAGTCATTTAGCTTGGATTATTGTATTTTTGGCAAACTAAGTAAATTACGTAATTGTAAATCTGTAAAATTTTCAGGTATCTACAGAAGTTAGCTTTTGTTTTTTACAATGATTATAATAATAATGTTGAGTATCTGATCATTTTGAACATTTTAATTTTTTTAAAAAGGAAGATTTGTTGGAAAATGAGGAACCTATCAAAAATGTAAATTGTCGTTTTCTATAGGTTTTTAATGCACTGGTCAACAATTTTCGCCAATCTATATCCGCCAAGCGCGTGAAAAAGAAATACGTGCAAAGTGAGACATGCCCATTAATAATTTGCGTCTGTTAAGATAAACTATTCATGCATAAACTAATTATGATAAACTAATTCATGCAAAACAAATTTCCAACAAACTTGCCTATTAACAAAGAAACTATGAAGAACATATGAATGAAAAGAGATGTGTCTGTTATATATGCACATACCTACACACTTCAAATGTCAGGTAGCTACACTCGCTTTGAACAGGACGTTGGTTGTTGAGTCAGTCTCCTAAAATGTCATGATGATTCTTCTGATACTATGAGTTGTACCGGTAAAAAAATGTGCTCATCGTGCTCCCAAGAAGGCTTAAGCGATTTCAGTCCCATCTAAACATACCTGATCAAAACTCCATTAAAAGAGCAGCTGTCTTAATCCTACCAACCAAATTCCTCGAACCTCATTAATATGTATACAGTTACACGATGTGTGGCCGATCCTTTTCCTTTTGTATGTTTGGTTTGCGGTTATCTCAGTTCGGGTCTGAACGACGACGGAGAAAAATGTCGCCCAGATAGTCAAAACCGGACGTCGGCCGTCTCCGTTCGCTCATGTTACTTTTTTCTCTCTTTTTTCACGAAATGGGTAAAGGGCCCAAAATGACAAGGGTCGCGGGGTTGCGGTCGTTCTTCCTCCGCCCAGATATGTGGAATTGAGCCGTCCATGGCCACCAGGATCCAGTTTCAGGTAGTCGTTGAAAACCAATCGGTCAACTAGTATGGCGGCGTCCGCACAGCCATTAGCACGCAGTTGTTATCCTCTATCAGCTTTCTTTTTAAGTGGACAGCTGTTAGTTTTTGGTTAGCCGAGCTCACAAGGTGTCCTATTGTTGTTAGATGATTAAAATTAATTTGGTCAAGGTGTCTTTTCTAGGGGTGATCAGTTTAGCACCACTTCTCTGACAATAATTGAAAGAAGAACTAGAATATAGCTACAAAGAAAATAATAGTATCAAAATAACGAAAAGAAATTTCAGGAAAATTATTATAAAGTCATAATCTAAAACAATTCTGTCAATAGTCAACCAATAGTTTAACTGCATGAGATTCTATTTGATCGAGATCGGCCATGTCTGCATTAAAATAAAACTACTAGAACTAGACAGATATTTTGATGATATTGTCAGTAGGTATGTCAAAACATCAGCGTTTGACACTACGTGCTGTCATTAGAATCGTCCTGGCTACTAGTTTTAATGCAGTACTACCGATCTCGATGAAATAGAATTTGCTCAGCAGCTAAACTGTTGATTGTACCAAAAAAATTCATAGTCATAAATTATTCAGAATTTCCTCTACTTTAATTTATTATTAAATATTTCGACGAAGTTCCAGAAATGGCGGCTTATTTGCAAAATCTTTCAAAAATGCTAAGACTAAACCTCCAGTTTCTTTGAACCTTTTTCAACAGAAAGCTTTTCAGCTCTAAGTTTGGTCATGAATTTTCTAAATCTGAAGTTTCGTCCCGATACCTTTAGTAGTGTCTTCGGAATCGTCGCCACAAAAAGCGGGTACACACATCTATACATACACACACACAGACATTTTTTGTACCTTGGTCAAAAATGTTCAGGGGACGCAAAAAGACATATTTCCGCTAAAATCTCAATATTTTTTTTTGGCACGGTTACATACTACGTATGATAAAGTAAAAATAGCGAAACATTAGTATAAATTAACCCAACGCTAAATCAATCGCCTAGGGAACATACATCAACTCGAATTGCTCAATTAATCAAAGAAGTTCGATAGAAAGTTCCGTTTCTCTCCAAAGTTTTATTTCGGTGTACTTCCGTATTAAAATCCAAAATAGTTTAAATAAATCAACAATAAATTAGAACCCGTCGATGACTTTGAAAGTGTTGAAGTAAAAATAGGAGTTTTTATTTCGTGGTGTTTCAAAGCGAAGCCGCGGCTTGTCTGCCGTCGGTACACTCCACGCGCAGGCCGACCACATGTTTGAAAAATGGGGACTAGTTTATTAAATGAAGACGTTCTATTCTCTTAACGTGCCGGTAATGATAATTTATTTTGAACGATTCTTGTTCGTGTACGCACAGTTATATATTTTATTACAACCTCGTCCATCAAAACAATGTTTACCAGTTGTCCTTGTCGTTACACCACATTTACTTTTTATTTATTTATGTACCGCTCAAAACAACTATGGAAGTCTTAAATCATATTTATCAGGTCACATGTGAGGTGCCGCAAGGTTCAATTCTGCGCCTTCTTCTGTATATTAATTGTTATAAGTTATATTCTTCTGTGAATCAACGTTTACTTGAATATATGAAGGTATACGGAATATGGTATTACGGTCTTATGAAAAGTCAAGTAAAAGGGAATATTAAACAAATTTGCAATATATAACACGAAATTCTGTTAGTTAAAATTAAAATTAAATTAGATTCAGAATTTGTTGAGAAAAATTCAATTAAATGTTGAAGTTGCGCGAAAAATTTGATCAGAAATGAAAATTAACCTGGTATGAAGATCTCACGCTTTGGGGCTATAGTTTTCCTCAAAACCCAGCATCAATGACAATTTCTTGTGTTGTCTCGATGTCTGGGTGTAGTTTTTGAGGAAAAATAATATCAAAAACGCGTTCTCCACTTTTATTTTCACAGAGTTTTTCAAAAACTAGAGATAATTCACAACTTCCGTTAGATTGAGATTCTACGGATCTAAATCATACCAGAATAAGTTGTCATTTGTTCGATATTTTTGTTGTCGGCAGTGTTGTCTTCGATTCTCGCTTTTTTGATAAATTAAATAAGTTAAAATCTGGCGTTGTTTTGATATATTGACTCAAAACTTAAAATATTTTTTAAACTTGTAAAAAATACTGCAATCAGATCATAAAACCATCCAAAGCTAAACCAATCAAGTATTTTATGACATCAAAAACTCAAAAGTTAAAAGATATTTTGTTGATTGATTAACAAAACATGTGCCTTACTAGGTATATACTTGCAAAACATTTCTACAAAACTAACAATTCTGTTGATTTGTAAAATGGCAATGCATAGGCTTCCAAAGATATTAGTATAACATACAATCAAAAACGAATTACTCCGCCAAGGAACGCAAACACAACAAAGTAATTTTCTCGAAGTTATTAGTGTACCGAAATACTGGTTCTATTTATTTGTTCACGAAATTTGAACGACGGAAGAATGTGACCAACACGGTGTCAAAACATGGTGGTTCCGTTTCAAGCGACCGTAAAGCCGGTTATTATTTAGTAATTTAGGTGTGTTTGTGCTGGAAATTAACCCACAATTATATTATTCTGTTGGAAAGTTTTTTTCTACGGTTCTATTATAGTTTAACCATTTTGAGGTACGAAAATTCCATGATTATAATAAAATGGCTACTAAGAAAATGTGTCGTTATTTACTTTATCTCCGCAAAAGACTCAGCCTACACTGAAAAAAATTTTGATGTGAATTTACAGTAGGAATAGTAGTTTTTTTTTGCCCTGCGACAATCAGTGTAATTTTACATCTCAATTGTATTTTTACATTGTCATTGTATATTTACACTGTGATTTTACAAGAATTTGGCTGAAATATTACACCGATTTTGATGTAATTTTAAGTGATATATGGGGTAATGCGTAATAATTTTTCATCTATTTCAGTGTAATATTCAAAGAAATATGCAGTATTTTTTATTTGTATAATTTTGTTCTGATCTTGACATTATCTATCATATAATACAAAAAAAAACAATAACATCATGCACACAGTCAAAGGTTTCAATAGTACAAACGGTCAAACAAAATGGTATAAGTAGATAAAATTACTTGTAAAAAAATAAATATGTAGACTTACATACAAGTATAAAATAGTTTGAGGGACATAAAAATACATTAAAACTACAGAGAAGCAATTAATAAATACTTAGCGTACGCAAATACTTAAACATAGAAAACACACGGATAAACATATAAATGCAGTTCGGTCAACCATGAACATACATACTCGTTCACTCTTTTTCTGACAGACACACTTGGTGCAAAATGTTCCGCATCTGTATCTGTAAGAACAAGGAAACAGAGTAGCCACACACAAAAAAGTTAACCTAAAAAGAAGATTGCACATTATCTTTCTGTTGGTATAAAACCCTTCAATCTTAAAGCAAATTTTCACAAAGAAACGTAGAAGACTGTACTTACAGCTTTCATCCAGGTATGGCGTTAACGTTAAGACATCAATTTCTAATGGCTAATTGTCGTCGTTGGTGATCTACAAAGGCAATACAATTGTTCTGCAGTGTGACATGGTATTTTAACCTACACCTACATGGTATCTAGATAAGTTTTAGTTCACTGTATCATTGTTACTTACCGGAGACAGAAATACAACGCTCCCAACTACATATTGCACTCGATGGTATGCGTGCCGGCGTTCGTTTGCAAAACAGCTGATCAAAGTAGCGCATGCGTCTGGGCGTTACAATATCAACAAACCCGCTATTATAATAGTAAAATCACAACATACGTTGTAATTTTACGAATTTAAGGCATATTTCCATTGTATTTTTACTAAAAGATCATTGCAATTGAAATAAAGCAGCAATTAACTGTAAAAATACTTGTAAAAATAATTAGAATTACGTGCAATTTTTATACTTTTTTACCACATTTCTATTGTAATTTTCACAATGATTTATGTGTAATTTTACAGCCATATTTCTCAGTGTAGGCGCCCACTAGAAAAGTATCATTCCTTAAAATTCTTTTCAGCAGTGTTAATATTATAAAGAAACTATCCACATGCAACGTTTCTACGCGAAAAATATCCTCCATATCATATTAAAATAATAAACCGATCATTTCGACAAAACCCTGTACCTGGACATTACCCACTTCCTTTATTTATCCTCTGATGATAGGTTAACCGATCGATGGCATCACCATCGAAGAAGATCTCCGCGAGAGGAATAAGAAGACGAAGAAAAAGTGCCTCGGGCGGACTTTTGCACTCTGCAATTTAAACCTGGTCGCCAATCTCCGAGCTCCGAAACCATAAATAAATATTATTACACGAGCATACTTATTGGCAAGATGGCTTTATTAGTACCCTTGGCTCTTGCGTGCGGATGAGGTAATTGTGATTGTCCATAAACGTTATTATACTGTGTTCTCCTGGACGGGGCACATGTTCATATAAGAGATGCTTATATTTATGCGCATTTAAATTATTCGTTTATTGGTAATTATTTTACAGAAAATAGCGTAGTGGTTGATGAAACGATTATGTGTACACCTTTCGTGCTACTTGTTCGTTGCTGCACTATGAATATTCGAGTTTATTTAAAACTGGTTGGGCACTCCAAGGAGGTAGGTTTGTACATACAGGAAAAGCTCCATGAGCTTTAATCTTGATAGCCTTTCTACAAAAAGGGCATGTTTTTGTCTTTTTACTTTTACTAGCTTTCTTCTCATTTCCTTCAACCATCTCCTTTATCCTTCTTATATCCTTCTTCGTACATCCTCCTAAATTCTTCCTCCTTCAAAGAAACTTCTTAAAAACGTATTCTTTTATATTTCAATCGCGAAAGATACTTTCTACGTAGACTGTACGCACACCATTATTACTGCCTTCGACGAGGTCCTTCAACTTGTCTATAATAAACTTAATAAAGTAATTTTCGTTTGTAACCGGTATCAGAAAGCGCTCGGCGATCGGGTTTTCTTGGCCCCGCTAACTACGTATTACGTCGCTCTGTATCGCTATATTATGTTGCAGGCCTGCATCACATAATCTGGCTCGCCATCTTGGCCTAAAGCGGGGCCGAGCAGGCAGCGTTCTCGCGGCCAGTAATGGCGTCAGGACTACAAATTGAGCCTTAACACACACATACGTGCTACAGACCAGCACACGGAAACCAACGCTAGTGGTTAATTTGTATTTTATGGCGGATAACGCTGGTCGTTTTACATGGTTGGTGACACGCCAGGTTTAACCATTTCCCCGCAATGTTATCGATGTATGGTCATTTGTTGGAGACATTTGTTTTTTTACTCATCGAGAACTGAGAAGTTACGGTTGAAAAGTGCTAGATTGTTGTATGAAACAATGGTGTTTAGTTATGATAAGGTATTATGCATATTAAATTTGCTCAACAATTTTACATTGTATCACAACATTGTAAAATTGTTGAGCAAATTTAATATGCATAATACCTTATCATTCAGGAATAATCACGGCAAAAGAAATTATTTGATCGAATTCTGAATGAATTTTTGTTTTCTATTTTAAGGTTGGTACACACAGAAAAGTGATCTCTCGAACGAAGAGAGAATTACTTGGATGAAGTAGTTGGTAGGTTCGTATATACGCGAGAGATTATTGACTTCAAGCAAGACATTTTATTTCTTGGAATAATTACTAGATTTAAGAAAGTTGTTACTCTGGTGAAGGAAGTAAACAGTCTTCAACGAAGTGTGTATTTTGATTCCCGGTAAATATTTTTAGCTACTTAATGTAAGAATTTTAAAGATTAGGCACAAATACGTTTTCTATTGTTAATTATCAAGATAGGTATGTTATATTTACTTACTCATTCTAACCTGTTGCGTGCCTTACATCAAATTATTCCGTGTTGAAACGTTTATTGTACACTAATTACAAGGCACATCGCCTACGGGTACTTCGTTGTTGTTTTCGTACTAGGTTTCGCTCCTTTACGGCGCCAGCCCTACGCGCGGGCGTGCGAGCCTTGACAAAATCACGATGCGCATATTTATTCCAGAGAAAGGGATTACTTGAAAGAAGTGAGAATCACTTCAGTTAAATAATTGGTGGGGTTTTATTAAGTGAACAATACTTACTTATATTAAATGTCTTATATTTTCTTGGATCAAGTAACTAAGCACTTGGGTGGATTTACTATTACTTCGTTGGAGAAATTGACATTTTTGGGACGAAAAATTCAATTACTTCTTTCAATACAATATTGGCTCTTATAAAGAAAGAATTTATTTGTCGACAGCATTTATCTGAGAAATTATTTTATTTAGATTGAGTATGTGGCATTTCTTGTATATATACCTAACATTCTACATCCAAGTAAATATGCATTTGATTTTAGTAAATAAATTCAAGAAATTATGTTTTCTCGTTCCAAATAATCACTTTTCTGTGTGTACCTATACTACATACTATTTTAAAATAATTGGCTGCATACCTCATGGATAGTAGTATGCAAGTAGAGAAGTGTTTTCAAATTTTATTTTTCATAAAAAAGATCATGTTTAAGAAAACAATACGTATAATGCTTCAACCAGCGTTTCTCAACCGGGGTCCAACGGAACCCTGGGGTCAATTTTTTATTTTTCCTTGCCTTTAAAAACTACGGTAGTCGGTATTTTACAATAGCAAACCCGTATTTTAAATGGCTCTAACTTTTAAGGAATATTAGCTGCTTAGCAATAGGTCCATATAAAACTTTTTACTAAAAATTAATGTTTCTTAATGTTTGTATTCATTTTATTTTTACTACTGACCTACTCTATTAACTAATTAATAAGTGTATATAATTATAGTGAAAAGTTTTGTTTGTAATCTTGGTTTTTGCACTATTTGATTTTTTTTTCCTTTTTTTTGGTAATAATTCAAAGTGCTGTAAGAAAGAGAAATATATGAAAAGTTATAGAAAATGGATGCATTAATCTACAACAAGAAGCACTACTCAGTTGATACCAGCTAGATTAAAAATATAATATAAATATAAAATTCACATATTCCACATACATATTCCTGTAAAATTACAGCATAATCACCATAACTTCACAGGATATTTTTTAAAATTAACAGGAAAAGTACTGTAATTTTAAAGCAGAAGTAACTTTCAACCATTGAACTGCGGAAGGACACATGGTTCTAGAGTTCCGCATGGTTCCAATACCGCAGCATTGAGAAAAGCTGCTTTAAGCCTCCCGTCTGCTACCCCCAAAATGCCAAAATAACCCACGCTATAATTATTGCGCCAATCGTGAATTTCTATATTTATGCATCTTGTTGTGCAGATTATATATGCAAATTTTAGTGTGGACTACAAATATAGAAATGCTTTCCGATGGCAGTTGCGTCTGATTATTGTCTGCAGTAATACATTATAAAATATAAGTAAATGTTAACTATAAGAGCACGAGTTATTTTTTTCTGAACGTCTCTAGAATTGCATTCTGGAGTATTGTAGTACGTGTTGGTATTGAGTTAGCAAACATGTTTACAATAGTGACGATTGTTAAAGTACTATATCATCGACTAGAAAACGCAAAATCACTACAGTATGCACTCCAGTTTGAATATTTGTACAAATCGAAAGCAATACATTTATTTTTTAGGTCACACCAAACGTAAAATATAATAAATACGAAATAAAAACAGACATCTTCATAGTGGCGCCATCTGATTTTTTTTATTTCGAAACTTTGCAGAAAAGCGAAATATTTTGAATTGAGACGGGAGCCTTAAACTTAAACATAGGCACATCAAAGAATCGGAACAAACAAAAATGTTGTTATTAATCGTAATTTATACTTATTCTCAAAAATTCATTTGGTTTGCGCTGTATTTTTAGGTATTTTTAGGGTAGTGTTTATTGTTTTATACGGAACGCTGATGCATAAAACAGGAATAACCGAAACAGGGTGTAACATAATAAATACGAAATAGAAACAGATGTTTATAGTGGCGCCATCTGATTTTTTTTATGTCGAAGCTTTAGAGAAAAGCGCGCCATTTGAACTGAGACGGGAGCCTTGACTAATAATTTTATTTAGCTACAACTCTAGTTTGAATATTTGTACAAATCGAAAGCAATACACAATCTTTTAGGTTATGCCACACGTCAAATATAATAAATACGAAATAAAAGCAGACATGTTTATAGTGGCGTTTTAAAAGCAGACATGTTTATACTGGTGTTTTTTTTTATTTCGAAGCTTTCTTACTCTCACAAATTCATTTGTTTTGCGCTGTATTTTATTCCTTAATTACTGATTTTATATTATGTGAATAAACATAATTAAATTCTAGTAAAGAAATCCGCACTTTTTGATTATCTTCAGTCTGTTTGGTTGCTGTTGTTAATATAATTAAGTTCATACTTAAAAAGTAGCAGCTAAATTGATTTATTTTAGATCAGTGCTCATGGTAAAAAATATTAATAAATGAAAATTTAGCTAAGATTTTTTCACGTTTATTTTTCACATTGTCAGCTTGTCTAACAACTACTTAAGTTCACTTACAACAAAAAAATATCAAGATTTCAAAGTCGACCTCTATAATATCATTCAAGCATTTCAAGAAGTCTGGCATTTCAGTTTCGAAAAAGACACAACTAGCTCAGTTAAAATTAAATTTAAAATTTTGATCAAAAATTGGTTTCTAGGTATGCAATGGTGGCTTTAAATTATAACGATTTCAAATGACCATGCTTGTAAAGTGTGAACCACGAAGTCCTGATTGCCTGACTGTCTAACCAGCATTGACCAGAGAGGAGGTGCAAAAACGTTTGTATCGATAATCTCATCGTCGAGGTCAGAATCTAAAGGCCTATCATTTGAACCCTACTCTATTATTTGCCGAACAATTTCCCTATGGAGTATAAGTGCACGTACAGAGCGGCCGTTATCGGCAATCTCCATGTTGTACCAGTTCGCCATTAGTCGAAGAAATGGCGACCTTATATTTACCGCGTGCTGTGGCCAGGCAAGGCAAAAAAGTAAAATCGCGCGCCGCAAAATATCGGTGTTTATTTTAATGAAACGTTTCGTGGCCGCAAAGATGATCGCACGTCTGCGAAAATTGCCGATCGAGGAGACTAGCCGGCCGACCCGGCACGTTAACGCAAATTATCCATTTAATTTTCAAAATGGATTGATGCATGTCGCCCCGAGAACGTAATATTTAGGCGGAGGGTACTGTTTATTGTTTTATACGAAACGTTGATGCATATATAAAACAGGAATAACTGAAACAGGGTGTAACACATAGGTACCTTTTATTAGATTTCATCAGATTTTATTCTTCTTTTTAAATTGAAGAAAGTTTCATAAAAATTTAAAAATACTTGTGTTATTTTCTACCTATGAATTTGCATAACACGACACTGCTACGAAATAACTTACTCCCTGAATCTAGAAGAAGCTGAAGCATTTAAAATAATATTTGCGATCTACTCACCACTTTTAATAGAAATTTTAATTTTTATTTTAGCTTTAAGAAAGAAACTTGAAATTAAAGTGTTTTCGACACTCTGAACATCTATAGCTAGTTAAGTTTTCCGATAAATAAAGAATATCCTATCCTAGCAATCATATGCTTGATGTTTCTATATAGTTTGTAATTACAGAAGGACTTGATTTTAATGAGACGAAATTACACTGGTGTTGAACCATGTTCGTTGTTCACACTTGTTCGGTTCGTGAATTATGAACATGGCTACGCTACTCTGCTCTTTAATCAGGAACGGATTCACGCACAAACTAAGCGCAAATGAAAAAATCGCCTTGTGAAGCTTGACATTTCGTGTATACACATGTAAAGAAATTTTCATTTTAATCTCAAAACTACCTATTTAGCATCAAAAGGTGGAATGTTGCATATGTAGATTAATATAAAAATAGATTGATTATATTAAAAGGTATGCTTCCAGTAAACAAAAAATACTAAACTTTTCTTGTATGAGGAGGCCACAAGAACGTGATTTTGTCATAGGTGCTGTGAAAACAAAGTCTTTATGTTTATTGTGTCTATTAATGAAATAACCTATATTTTTGAATTCTTTACAACATTTTATTGTATAATGTTCTAAGGTAAGTCCTTAGTTTTTCAGTTATTCGATTTTTTGTCGAAAGACAGCGTTATAAGAAAATTTCTGTACTAATAGAAATTTCTTGTAGTGATTTATGATTAAATTCTAATTATAATGAATGGGTCTATCAATTTCAAGACATAGGATAACTTGTTTGCATACGGCGTGTTGAAAATATTGAACTACATCTGTCAAACAATTTCCACCCCAAGAAGATGGATAAACTTATTGGAACATCCTGTAGATGGTTACATATGTGGAATCTACGTATTTTTTTCACATGAATTACTGCGAACATAATACAATTATGTAAAAATTTACAGGTTTGGAGATAATTGCATTTTTACACTGACTTCATGAAATTTGTTTTCTATATTTTTTTATTGATGTGAGTTATTCGAGTTTTTTGTCGAAAGACAGAGTTATAAGAAAATTTTTGGACTAATAGAAATTTCTTGTAGTGATTTATGATTAAATTCTAATTATAATGAATGGGTCTATCAATTTCAAGACATAGAATAACTTGTTTGCATACAGCGTGTTGAAAATATTGAACTACATCTGTCAAACAATTTCCACCCCAAGAAGATGGATAAACTTATTGGAACATCCTGTAGATGGTTACATATGTGGAATCTACGTATTTTTTTCACATGAATTACTGCGAACATAATACAATTATGTAAAAATTTACAGGTTTGGAGATAATTGCATTTTTACACTGACTTCATGAAATCTGTTTTTTATATTTTTTTATGGATGTGAGTTATTCGATTTTTTTGTCGAAAGGCAGCGTTATAAGAAAAGTTCTGGACTAATAGAAATTTCTTGTAGTGATTTATGATTTAATTCTAATTATAATGAATGGGTCTATTAATTTCAAGACATAGGACAACTTGTTTGCATACAATGTGTTGAAAATATTGAACTACATCTGTCAAACAATTTCCACCCCAAGAAGATGGATAATCTTATTGGATCATCCTGTAGATAATTACATTTGTGGAATCTACGTATTTTTCTCACATGAATAAGTGCGAAAATAATACAATTTTGTGTAAAAATTTACAGGTTTGGAAACAATTGCATTTTTAAACAGACTTCATGAAATCTGTTTTTTATATTTTTTTATTGATTACTGATTTTCAGTTCATTATTATGATTCTACTTTGAAATCAATGATATTTTTGTCTAAAACCTTTCTTCGAACAATCATGGTATCGACTGGTTTAATCGTTTGAATACAATTGACGTAAATATGCAATTATTTCCAAAATAGTAAATTTTTACAGAGTGTTTCAATATGAAGCTCGACATATTTGGAACGGAAATTGTTTGATAGACTTAGCTCAATATCATAAACACACAACTAGTTTGCGTACAGTTCGCATGTTTCTTGAAATTGTTAAAACATTGCATCTAAGTATAGTTTTACAATAACATACTCCGAAAAATATTCTTGTAGTACAACATACTTTGTTTCAAAACGATAATTTTTTTTTACATATAAGGTAATGACTGAAAAAACTGAATGGATTAGAGTAGAACTACCTAAGTACTTCATGCCCTAAAATTTAGTAAATAATTCAAAAATATATACAGAATTATACGACATCCCGTTAAAATAAAATTAAGCTGACGTCGTTTTCATGACCTAGCGCCATCTATAATAAAGCCAGTAACACGTTCTTGTGGCCCCCTTCATGCAGGAAAAGTTTTTTTTTTGCAGAGAATTTCTTTACTTTGGCTCCTTTCATTTTAAAGAAATGTAGAAATTACGAAAATTATTGTTTTATTATTATATTGGTTAGCTGTAACCGTGGTTACCGACGGCATTTCTTATGAAACCAAAAACAGTTACATGAGTTCATTACTAAACCAAAAATACAAATTAATTGGCTTCAATTTCAATAATAATTATATTATGAATATATTGTATGAAAGAGAATTTCAATAATTCTGTATTACGCTGCTGTTTTATTAAAAAAAAAACCTAATTTCTATGCTAAAAGTTATTCATTATCATCACGCTCTGGCTTAGCCACCACTCTTCGTCTATCGCCATTTTCTTTTCCCGAAATTGTTGGAATTTTCAATTACGGATGGACCCACAGCTTAACGTGAATCCCGAACCACGGCTTGATGAGTTGAATTTTAAAATGCCATGACTAGTTCTACCCTACGCATGGCTCCAATTTGGTTGCCATCGGAAGATACACCAGATAATAAGCCTAAGATGTAAAGTAAACAACAAGATAAAACAAAAGGAAGAAACATATCCCATTGAATTAAAAAAGAAATAAATTACTGTTGAGTCTGTAGTGGTTGGTTTGTTGTGACTTTATTCCCGTTCTGATAAATAGCCATCATTAAATTATTGTCAGCCATTACGTAATAAGTTAAAATGATTGATTAATAGGTCAGGTTCTCTGAAGGCCAGGTCTACATTACCACTTAATGTACTTTCACTTGTAATATCTTTAGTGCCTCTCCTAATTCAATATACAACAGCATTTAATAGCACATCCCATATCCATTCTGATACAGTCTTTCTTTCTTTGTCATAATCTCTCAAGTTTCCCCCCTTACCCCCATTAAGGTGGCCCTGCGCGGGTAGGTTAAACGTTTTGTGTCCGGCGGCGTCACTGCGACGTTAGGCTGTTGTTAAAATCTCGTTTCGGTATTCGTGCACGCGCATCTGATGACTTTCGTATTAATGCTTGCAGATTATGCTAATTCCGGACATATACATAAACATCTACTTAAACTGGATCAAGACCCAGCTCTGAAAAATTGCATGCCATTTGCGTTAGGTGGGGCACGTAAAGAATTACGCTTCGACTTTTTGCTTCTACTGTCTTAAAGTATCGTCGCTTGATGTTAATATGTATGTAGACTCAAGGAAGATAATACTTACTACCCCTGAGGATCTATCCTTGAGGTTAAATGATGAAGAACAATATCACGTGTTTGCTGTACATTATTACCAAGAAACCATCATGACAACGTGATGGTTTCTAACATTGTAATATTGTTTCTGTCGCAACAGCAAAGGTGCCAAAGCATAAGTACACTTATCTTTAAATAGTATAATACTGGACTAATCACTGCCTTGTAGCGTTTTAAGCAAATTATAGAACTGATACGCAGTCTGAGCTTTACACTTATAATAATGTCCAATTCGAATTATGCTTATTATCTATATCGCTCTATGAGCAATTTGCTGAATTATTTCTCCTATATCATTTGCTGTTGTTATTTGCAAAACTTACGATACGAAAGAGCTGATGAAATTGTTAATGTTAAGAGAGAGGAATTGAAAGTCGGTAACAACGTTAGCTGTTTTATCACGAATCTATATAATTTAATAGGTGCTTACTTACTTATCTGATTATAAGAATAAACTACACCACTAGACACTGCAACGGTGTGGAAGAAACTAAAATTGCGAGCAGTGTTTGGATACCTTTTACTTTCTGTTGATTTCTAAGAAAATCCAACTAGAAATCCAAGCGATTTTCGAAGGTATTGTGCAAAAGTTTAACCCCCCAGGTAAGCATGGCTGAGACACCTTGTCCATGGAACGACGGGATGTAAGTTTTCATTGTAAAAGGGGTCAAAACATTGAAAAAGCGAAATTTTTCGTCCCTAACGGTACCTAAACAATGAATACAATTTTCATTGCAACTGACTGCTGAGTTGGGACCACAAAAGCAGGGCCGGGCGTTTGATAAATTGCGGTAATTCGAAGTCGTTGCGGAACCCTAACGGCAGAGAGCGCTGCCTCTGCCATAAACTCATTTCTAGTTTGACCAGAAGATAATTGACCGCAAATTTACTGGGGATTTTGGGATTCGGACTTTCCCGGATAGGAGCGGGTCGTCTCCATTGGACTGCGAATTCGAACGCAAACCTCAAAACCAAAGGTTTCGTATCGAAAAAGATTCGATGTCGTATTCTGATTTATTGTAATATGTAGATGAATGGGTTTAGGGAACACTAGTCTCAGGGAGAAATTAATAAAACGACTGGATTTTCTTTTATATTTGGAGTTGTTTGGTATTCAGTTAGATTAGAATGAAATAGAACTTTATAGGGAGGCCCAAACAATTATGTTTTATTTACAATTGAAGACACTAGATGCAAAACAGCACAAGTACAATGAGAAGTGCATTAGACTTCTCATTGTACTTGTGCTGTTTTGCATCTAGTGTCTTCAATTATATTTTTGCTTCGATAGTACTGTTTCATAAATTTGTGTTGAAAATTTGTTTATTGCCTGCAGATCAGCCATTTCTTCACAGTTTTAGTTGAAAATCTATCAAAATATTCCTCATTATTTGGACATTATTATGTGTATTGTTATACTTCAATAAACAATTATCTGTATGTACTATTATGTCGAACTATAGTTATAGCACCTTTTTGGTACGTGGCTTTGTTAAATAATAAAAAAAATTAGGTCAAAAACAGTAACTACATACTTCATAGTATTTAAAAGTAATGACCTTTTTGTTTTGTTTTTGTGCAGACGAAAGAGATCTGAGATAAAACGGTGCTCAAAACAATATTTTGAAAAACGGGTCACAAAATTGCTAGCACCTCCGCCATCATATCATTCTCAGAAATAATATTTCATTAGTTGAACATTAACATGAGCATTCTAATTTTTCATTTTCGGAGACGAGTTGACTTTACGATCAATATTTAATAATAATTTTTAAGTTTGTCGCTAATAATATTTTTTAAGACCAATTTTCTTGAAAATTAATAAATTCTTCTTACAAACTATTTTTAAAAACAATTTTTTCTAGTATTTCTACGATTTAAAATTATTTTGTTTCTATTGTTTCTTTTGTATATTAATGACATTGCTGCGTAGGTATATAAAAAAAAGTGAAATATGTTTGTCTACGGATGATCTGTTGTTATATGTTCGCAGCAGTGACATAGATGTGATAGACGATATGAATATTAAAATGAATGTTACTAGGAGACTTGTTGCAATTTAGATTCAAAATGTAGATTGCGTTTTTATTTGGGTAATTAATAATTGCAATAAATGTGAATGTAAAAGTGATGGTGAATGATTACCTAGTAGTATTGGGTAGTATTGGGTAGTATTGGGTAGTAGTATTGGGTAAAAATGAAATATTTAGGTATTATTTTGGATCAATATTTGAATTTTTAGCATATATACGATATTTGATGAGCGATATTTCTGGAATGACATATTTTTTGGGCACAATAAATGATTATTTTAGTGTATATAATAAAAGTTTTGTAAAATATTTAGAAGGAAGAATGTTTTGAAGAATTATTAATGTTTTGAGGTATTATTTCGGATCAATATTTGAATTTCTAGCATATATACGACATTTAATGAGCGATATTTCTGGAATGACATATTTTTTGGGTAGAATAAATGATTATTTTAGTGTATAGGTATAATAAAAGTTTTATAAAATGTTCAGAAGGATGAATGTTTTGAAGAATGATTTTGAGGTATTATTTCATAATACATATTAATTTCTAGCATATATACGGTATTTAATGAGCGATATTTCAGGAAAGATATATTTTTTTGTGCAGAATAAGTGATTATTATAGTGTATATACTAAAAGTCTTCTTTATGTTTAGAAGGATGAATGTTTTGAAGAATATTTGATCTTATTTGCTTATTTCTTTTTTATATAATATTATGTTTAGTTTGGTAACGTGAAACATGACTTTCTTTGAGGTAATTGGATTACTTTTGTATTTATTCCTATGTTTAGTAGAATACTTTGAGATTTTTTTTATGTTTTGGTTTGTTTATGCTATAGTTGTTTTTTATATTATTTTTTTGCAGTTCCATATATGTTTAATTTGGTTTGTTTGACTACTGTATTAATAACGTTTCTGCTAAATAACCACTTTACTACCTACATTTAAATGTATTGACGAGTACAAACTCGGAAAAACAAGTTATTCTAGAACTATTTATGTGAAGTGAAATTCTTGATATTTTGCGCTGGATTAGAGACCTCGAACAAGATTATTAGAAAGACTTGTTTAAATTTTCAATTTATATTTATTTGTAATTTTTACAACATTAAGAAAATCTAAAAACGGTGTCACTTGCTATTTTAATAAAACTACACTACATAATAGTCCAAAATTTGAAATAGATTTTGAAACATGTTTTCTGTTTGAACTCCAGTTACAATTTTGCAGAAAAATAATTTATTGTCAAAAAAATTGTATTGTTATATTAATTTTTATTGTTGTATTTTTTTCAAGTATGCAATAAACGTGCTTATTATTATTATTATTATTATTATTATATTTTGCTTGAAAATTGATAGTAATTTGAGAAATTTGCTCAGTATGTAGGTATAAATTTAATTCTGGACCTGTGTTTTTTATATTTTGTTCCAATATATCTTACAGGCTGAGTTTACACCTGAAATCTAAGTGAATTACTTTTCGAAATGCAGCTCATGAATTATAAATGGGTAATAAATAGAGGTAACTTCATCTAAAGTGTGTCATTGTAGAATAAAGGAAAAGATGAAACACGTGTGTCAAAAGTATTTTTAACCATCAAACAAATTGCGGGCTACTATGAATAGGCGACTTCTAGAACAAGAAAATAAGATAAACATGCGATATAAACAAAATAGTTACAACTTTTGAAACTGAATACTGATTACTGACTGTAAGTCGGTTTAGATATTATAAAACAGCACTCATCAAATTGGTTTCCTCTAAAATTTATAGAGAGTTACTGAAGGATTTTCTTCAGTGGCGTTAAAAGTTAATGATATGTCGAACAACTCAAACGGTAACAAAAACGTTAAGATCCTCAAGAGGTTATAAGTTCATTTATATTTAATGTTCAAATATAATGATTTATCATTGATAACCCCTATACGTTAGGGGTAAACAGATCAAACTAATCAATTAATAACACTTTAAGATTCAATTGCCTTAATAATATTTATATTACTTATCTTTAATAAATACCCATTTTAGAACGTAGCTCGACGTTTTAAACAACATATATTTATAGAATATATTTATGTAACATAATACACTTTTTCTAAATATGAGATATGCCATGTTTCAATTGCATGTTGTTTTGGACCATCAAATAAATATTTGGCGCATAGCTCAAGTCGTCCACTTGAAGATTTATGTTTATTTTATTATATAATGTTTACACCAGCCTGTCGACTTGTATATTTATCTCCGCACTCCTGGTTGGTGTATTTCTTCGTTGTCTACAGTAGCACCAGACGCCATTGTTTTTTTCTCCTTTCACATATTATCCACTACAATAACAAGAGTTGTACACGCGTTGCCTAATAACAGGACGAAGTAACAAACATCTGTATTTTCGCATAAAATCTAGAGGAAAATTAAGACAACTTAACCCTAAATCTTCTCGGTTTCGTTTTTGTTTACGGACATTAAAGCGTCAACACTCAGTAATCAAAATTCACGGTGAGACGATCTCCAGGCGCATTTTTTCTAACGTTTGCTTGAGCCATCAAGTTTTCAACTAGGATCATTTTTAACACGACCTCTACTCGGGTAAACCTAAAGATAATAGAACATAGATCACTCGTAGCCCAGAAAACGAACAGTTCTGTATAAATCGCGTCATTTTTGGTCGCGATAGACCGCATACTTCTCAATCCATCCTATAAAATAGCACTAGTAGATTCATAAGAATGGTAGATTTGGTATTGATGTAAATTTGGACTTAAAAGCAGTGTTTCCACTTAAAATATGTATTAGGTATATTACAAGAGTTATCACAATAATTATGACAATTTTCTGTATGAGCTATTTACATTTATTGATTTAGACGTAGAATTTGGCTTTCTATATTTATGGTTAGTGCACCAGCGTGTTTCTCACATATTGTCTTTGATGTACTTCCAAGTTATTATGACAGTCTGACAATAATAACTATTTCTAGCAAACCTGATCAGC
Source organism: Aphodius sticticus (assembly GCA_963966075.1). Lineage (NCBI taxonomy): Eukaryota > Metazoa > Arthropoda > Insecta > Coleoptera > Scarabaeidae > Aphodius > Aphodius sticticus. The sequence goes on from OZ014513.1 coordinate 7,709,131, forward strand.
ACGGTTTAAAGTTATTCCTGTGATACCTTTTAATAATTTTCTACTAATCTTCTTCGAATTCGGGCTTAAAAATCCCACAACTTTTGCTGAAGTGCAGATAATATTTATTGTACATTTTTAAACTCATTCAAAAACATGTATTTTGACAATTAATCAGCAAAATATTGAAGTAATGTATGTCCAAGATCAGTCGGTCCTAAAAATTAACAAACAACGCGAATGTTATTATATAATACATTATATATTATATAATGTAAGTATCGCAGTACATGAGGATTGTTTGCATGCTAACTGTGCTGTCGTGCTATCATCCGTTGCTGATATATCGGTTTCCATAAAAACTCTGTAGCGTTTACATTTATTACAACATTTATTGCATTGATGCGTAAGAAAAAAAAACATTAAAATATAATTGAGGTTGTGAATTAGAGAAACAAAAATTAAAAGGACAATCGTTAGTGCAAAACTGTAAAAACTGGGTACATTTTTACGTCTCTCATGTTTAAACCGAGTGACAGAAAATCTTGATAGTCATAAATCTTATGTAGGCATGATTCAGGTATTATAACTCATTTTATCGCAATTTTTTATATTGCTGATTACCTATGGGCAACATTTTTGCACTAAAATAGTTTTTCTTGTGTTCAAAATATCTTGTTTTTACTACGTATGATAATTAGAGATACTACTAAACGTATCGGGACGAAACTTCGTATTTGGAAGTTTCATGACCAAACTTAGAGCTGAAAAGCTTTTTGTTCAAAAGGGCCCAAAGGAACTGGATGTTTACTCAAAGCATTTTTCAAGGATTTTGCAAATGAGCCGCTATTTCTGTAATTTCGTCAAAATAGTTAAATAATAAATTAAAGTAGAGGAAATTTTGTATAATTTATGTCTATGACATTTTTTGGTAAAATTAATAGTTTAGCTGCATGAGCAAATTGTATTTGATTGAGATCGGTCTTGTCTGCATTAATATAAAACTAGTTAGCCAGGATTTGACAGATATTTTCATTCTAATGACAGTTGGTAGTATCAAACGCTGATATTTTGACAATACCTACTGTCAATAGAATCATAATATCTGTGAAATCCTGGCTAACTAGTTTTTTTTAATGCTGACACGACCGATCTCGATCAAATAGAATCTCATGCACCTAAACTATAAATTTTATATATAGCATGATAAAGTCATGTGCCTGGCTAGATCAGTTATTTTTACTGAAGATCGGCATTAAAAAGGATACTGCGAAACCAAATTGACTAAAATCCCCACTTAAAAACATAATTATTTGGAATACAGTAATCTAATTTTAGAATATTGGAATTGGACAGATATTGTCAAATATTTAATACAAAACTATAATTATCTATTATTGGAATTAAATGTAAATATAGAATTATTAGCATAAGAAAATGTTGATATTGGAATGTCCCTGTATGATGGAGCCTGGAGATGACATCTGCTGACATATTATGATTTTAATAATACTGAGATAATAAAGCGATTATATTATTATATTGGGGCACTTGCAGTTTTAGAACCTACAGTGGTTTAAGAAAAAGTCAAAAAAGCCTTTTTTGTGCAGAATTTTATAAGGATGAATTTCGTACCCTAGCTAAAATTCCAAAATCGTGACCGTTTTGCGGTAAAATGCGAAAAAACACAATCGTGCACGTTACGGGTGTTTTTAAGGACTGCAATAAAATTTTCGGATGCCATAAAATATTGAAAGTCAACTTTTTCCCCATCGGACCTCAAAAGGGGGGCTAAATTGGATTTATTTCCCTTCTTTTTGCTAATTTCATGAAAGATGATTTCAATCAGTATTATTAACTGGAATCTTTAAAACTAAAGGAACCAAATGAAAAATCCCTTGATTTCTTTTACTATCAATTCCACAGAAATTTTTAATACAGCATTAGTAGAAAATTTGGCTTTGCAAGTTTATATAGCGGTATTGTATTCCAAAATACAGTGGAAACGAAGTAAGAAACGAAAGAAGAACGTATTGGTTTTCACCTTTTTAAGATGGAGGCTCCCACTGACTAAACTATATCAATAAAATTGCAATGTCAAAAAAGTTAAAACCCCAAATGAATGGTTATGGGCTATCCCTTAAATTAAAAATGTATAATATAAAAAATTATATGTACTCACTCTAAAATATATTCCTAATATTCGTTTCTACACAAATACACATATCGTCTCTACTAACATCGTACCAAAAGCAAACTGGTCGACATTTTTCGACAAAATCTTAATCTATGTCTGACAGAATGGTTCCAAAGACGGCAACGAAACCGAAAGTGGCTCAGACAAACAAAAGGCCCATTGTGAAAAAGTGAAATTTTCGTATTTCGGAAGCGTGACAATATCTATGCAAAATTGCTAGCCCAAATCTGCCACTGTATATCACCGAGATAATAATGACGCTCCTTGACCTAGAGACGACATGTGGCGTCCGCACAAAAGACAACGGTTACTTCAATTTTTGGCAGCACAGAAATGACACAGTTTTTAATTTATGCGAATATTTCGTGCTAAGTGTTGGTAAAGACATGCTGTTTGGGTTGCTATTTAAATGAGGCTGAGTATTGAGAACAATAATGGGGGTTGTTTGGGAATAAGCAATAAATTTCTGTTTTGTTTCAAAAATTGGCAGTTTTAAAATTTCATATGTTCCTTTACGAACAAAAAGCAGGATGTGCCGTAATATGGTATTTATTAATGCAGAAGAAGAAGGATTTATTTGAAATGTATTTTAAATAATAGTCTAAGAACATACCGCAAAAAGTAGACTTACATCTTAAAACTATCATCAAATTATAAATAAAATAGACAAAAATATTTAATATAAAACTTGTTTAGCCCATTATTCTCTACAGCAAACATAATAAAAATAAAAATATTTATACAGGATGTTGCCTTTCCATCCATGCAAATAGTCATTCAGATGTTTGTAAAAAATCGCAAGTTTTCTTTCAACACTACACAGATACAAAATTTTATTTAACTGAAATAAATATTTGCGAAAGTCGTTTGGAGTTGCTTGTAGCAAAGAAATATTATTTTGACTCAACTAAACATTCTTTGTAGCAAATAAATATGTTTTGGCCTCTATTCAAACTCGCATTTATTTCAGTTTGAAAATTGCTATCTATGTAGTACGTACACATTTTCTAATCTACATGTCTGAAGATATGGTATGATACTTTCATACTTATTTTACTTATTTTAAGTTTTCTTTTCTTATCAGATAATAATCAAATCTAAACGGTATACGATGATGTACAAAACAATACCTATGCTATACAGGGTGATCCTAGAACGAAAAAATTTATTTAAATTTTCAAACAGCCTTTTATTGGGATTATTAGTGTATATTGTACTGTATATTGTTTGCTGGTATGTTCAATTAAGTACACTACTGTAGTAGGTACTTTAATATTAGTTTGTATGCTAAGTATTGGGTTGTTTGATCTAAACGTTCACTTATAGTGTACCTAAAAACTTCAATATTGTCAAAAAAGCTTACTTTGGTAAAGTTAACTTTAAATCTTGCACTTTTAGGTCGACTCGCATGAAAACGCATATGAAAAGTTGATAACTGTTATGTATAGGTTTTATAAACCGGTTTTATGTGACACTAAAATATAATATAAATATTATATAATAAAATAATAATAATATACAATATATTAATTATAATGGATTAAAATAAATAAAACTATATGGTTAAGACCTATTTTGATTGAAATAAATAATAGATATTAAGTTGTCTGCAAGTTAAATTGAGTCATAGAATATCACAGCTTTAGATCTAGATATTAGAATACTTGCGTATTATACATAATATTTAGTTTTTTTTGTATGGAAACAGATTCTAATAAATAAAATATTAATATTATTATTAATATATAGTACATTTTGCCCAACTACTAAACATATTTTTCAAATGTGTCTTCTTTAAATTTAACTTACTGTTGACTGACTTATGATAATATACATACCAAACTAACGATATGATGCAAAACTAGAGTTATCAAGGCAATGCAAAGAACAACCTGAAGAAACAATAGATCGCTGAAAATGTTATTATTTGTGACAACCAATAAAAGAGCAAAAAAACTGACAATAATTTTGTTCTATTTATCAAGTTTTTATCTCAAATTACGACAATATCAAGTAATGGTTTACAGGACATTTTATGTTTTGTTTTAAGTTTATTTCTCAATTTGAACTTTGTTGTATGCAAAAACCGGTTTTAACCTGTTTTCTGGTATTCGAAAACTGTTTTTTTATAAACGGTTTTTGTATAAACTCTACTGCTTAGCCAATTAAGGTACTATAATGGCTTACTTTAGTTCATATTTTCTTTAAATTACAAATATCACAAAAACTAGTGAAAATGGGTACATAAAATCCATCAGATAATTAAGGAGAATCAGCAAATAAGATACGACATTAAGATACAAGATATGACATTCCATTTAAGTAAATGTATATTTTATCTCGCACGAGCAAATGCAAATCATGTATAAATAAAAATAATTGATTATGCGGGCTTGTTGTGAAACGTGCTTTCGAAAAAAAAATCTGATGTGGCCAGGCACATGACTTTATCATACTATATATAAAACTAATAGTTTAGCTGCATGAGATTCTATTTGATCGAGATCGGCTATGTCTGCATTAAAATAAAACTAGTAGAACTAGACAGATATCTCGATTAAAGCTGCGTTCGGATATTGTACTCCGTTGACACCGGGTACACCGTCCAAATGACACCTACGTGTTATTGGGTGTAAAAAGTATAACGGTGTTCAATATCCGAACGCAGCCTATATTGACAGTAGTATTTTCAAAACATTAGCGTTTGACACTAGCTACTGTCATTAGAATCAAAAAATCTGACATATCCTGGCTACTAGTTTTAAAGCAGTACGACCGATCTCGATGAAATAGAATTTGCTCATGCAGCTAAACTATAAATTCTACCAAAAAATGTCATATACATAAATTATAGAAAATTTCCTCTCCTTTAATTTATTATTTAACTATTTTGACGACATTACACAAATAGCGGCTCATTTGCAAAATCTTCGAAAAATGCTATGAGTAAACCACCAGTTGCTTTGGACCCTTTTCAACAGAAGGCTTTTCAGCTCTAAGTTTGGTTATGAAACTTCTAAATATGAAGTTTCGTCCCGACACCTTTAGTAGTTTCTCCGGAATCGTCGCCACAAAAACGGGTACACACACACACACACACACACATATACACACACACACACACACACACACACACACACACACACACACACACACACACACACACACACACACACACACACACACACACACACACACAGACATTTTTTGTACCTTGGTCAAAACTGTTCAGGGGACCCAAAAAGACATATTTCCGCTAAAATCTCAAAATTTTTTTTTGGCATGATTACAATACTTTACATACTGCGTATGATAAAGTAAAAATGTCTGCATGATTTTCAAATGAACATGTTTTAGAAACAGATGGAAACTTTTTGACGATTGTTTTAACTTATATGTCGATAGTGACGTTGGAAACAAAAATTAAAATAGGTAGGTTGTCTGTCCAAATTTATTTCAATAGTACTTATTAAATCTTATAACTTGATAAAAATGTTAAGGTAGAATTATATGGGTAGAGTAACATTCAGGCACACAAAGCACTTCTTCGTAATTTTCTGTCCTAACATTTTGCACACAATTCATGCTGTAAGTTTATAAGCTGAATTTCTTTTTTGAGCAGTTTTGACTGCTGATATATACCTCCTTATCGCAAAAGCCACACTGAAAACTGTCGACGTCTCTAAGTACACCAAGTTTAATTTTAGGGATCTTAAAAATTGATATGTTTTTAAACACGCCATGGCAGGGGGTGTGTCAGCACTTCAGCTGTAACCCGCTGATTGCCAACTTGTTAAGAGACACATTCGAACCTAGAAATTCCAAATATTTAACTTTAAATACTCTGAACTCGATCTATTTATTCCGTACAGCGTTGCTTGAACTTTTCCTTTTTGAATTTTGTTTAATCTTGAAATCGAGTATTAACATACGCGTAACGCTTACGTCCCTCACCGAAATTTCTAATATTATTTCATTTTATTTGTTCCATCATTGAAATTGTAGATTATTATGTAAGTGCGTTAGTGATAAGATGTATTCTACTATTCTAATGTGCTTTTACGTGGCAATATTAAAAAAAACAGCCCGGCAATGCAAGATACCCACGTTCGAACCCAGATAGGGACCATTTTTTTATTTATTTATTTTTACTGTGCTGCCTTTAGAAGGAAGTTTACTGAAGGAATAATGAATTTGCAACAAATTAATAACAAATGTTTAAAACACACTACTAAAATACTCGAAGAATCGCGCTTGGACAATCGAGTCTAGCCGTGGAATTGGTAATGGCCGACTCTCGATCAGCCGAATTCGTATTTGTATCTTTCCAGTGCACGCTCCGGTTTCACATTCCACCTTTCACAATAGGACCCCATGCTGGTCGACACTTTGATACATTATAACATACATCCTACTTGAAAATTACACGAAACCACGCGGCGTGAGGGGCGCGCACCAGGACGAGGTAACTTTCCCGGATAAAAAGGTGGCCTTTGATGGTGAAGTTAATAACGAGACAAGGCCAATATTTATGGTATGATTTATGGTATAAGTGTCGGAGGCACATTCAGAAAAATATTATTTCGGATATTGTGGTTAACCAAAAGTTATAGGTTTTACAATTATTGATAATAGGAAACTTTACAGATCTAAAATGAAAACAAAAAGTACCTAGAGAAAATATAAATAATTGTAACTTGTTGTTTAAACTAGGGTGACCAGATGCACAGCGGATTGTTATTTTTAAGTATTGTCCTTTTACGAATTTTATAAAAAATATAATTGGTTATATTAAATGCTGGAAATAATTATTGCGATAACTTTCTGATTGTTTTTTTAATATATAAAAATGTGTTTTGGGAAATTAATACAAGTTTTGGCATTTTTGTTATGTTTATAACTTTGGTTTTATCGCTATAGCAATAAATCTGTGTTTTTTTTTTTCAAATGAAATTGTGCTAATTCACAGATATATAAATTTTATGACTTTACATAAGAACGGTTTTGAGAAAAACCATTGATTTCGACAGATATCTTTACTGTAAAGTCGAATCCGTACTCAAACTTTATCTATCATGTAAGGTTTTCGAAAAAGTTGAAGGGTCATAATGTCAAAAAACGTAAGTTTCAATTTTTTTTAGAATTTCTACACAAATTTTTGTCAAATAAATATTGGTTTAACGAGAGGCAAAAATATATTTATTTGTTACAAAGAATGTTTATTTGAGTGAAAACAATATTACTTTACTCCAAACAAAAGATATTTGACTCAAATTAAATTTCTTTGCAGCAAATAAATATATTTCTGCCTCTATTTAAACACGCCTTTATTTGAGTTAAATTAAAATTTCTATCTGTGTAGACGCTCAATTCGTTGTCCAAGGAGCTTGAATAGGATCTGATAGTAAACCTTAAACTTTGTATTTGGAAAAGTCCTCTCGCTCTTACAAATGTATGCAGTAAATTGAATAAGACATCTATTATTTCTTGTATTTTTGTTTATTTTCTGCTACTACGACTACCCCTTACTTAAACTTTGTACTTGTGCCTGAAACCCTGAAAATTTTTCACAAATGTTCTTGAAGCACTGACAGCGTTTATATAATTGGTATACGGTATGATTCGAAACAAAATAAAAACCGAAACTTAAGCCCGGATTCGCATTCGGCGAAGAGAAAATTTGAAAATCTACCAAAAACGCATATTCACTCTAAATTCAGAAAATCCAGGTTTTCAAGTATTACAAAAAATGGAGGATTTAAGAATGAGAACTCATTAGATTCATTTTGGCATCAAACAAGCTTCGCGTTTGTGTAAAATTCACTAAAATTGTAACATTGAATTGAGAAAGAAGAATTTCTGCTAATATATTTATTTTATATATTTATAAATATACTATTCCAATTGGAAAAGTATTTCTATAATAAATAGAATAAAAATGCTACAACTTAAACGAGAAAACTTAAGGCTCCGTTGTAAAATCATCGCAACTACGAAACAAAATGTTTAGATACGATGTTTTTCTGGCGGGGTCCGTGTCTATGCCGTGGTTTACATATCCATTAAAGCTGTCTGCGATGAGCTGGCCATACGTAAAATCTGAAATATGGCCATTGTTTACATATGTGACAATTTTCGCATTTTTCGGTTAGCGGAAAAGTTATAATGTTTGGGCTGAAATTGTACCTAAATATAAAATCTATTATTGTATTGTGACTTTGGCTAGGGGTATTATATTTGAAATAAGAAAAAGATGTAGAAGTAAAATTCATTTTTATCTTACCAAAAAATTAATTTTGGCCTAGCCAAACTCCTTATTGATCTTAGAATTAACACTGAGAATTTCATCCGTTTTGAACCATAAATAACGCCGTTAATAGAAAACGCGTTTTAGCACAGGTAGAACTGGGTCTTAAGATATTTTTTTTGATGTCGTGGCATTTGCACAAGAATCGATAAGGTCATATTATGGACATACTTTATATCCTAACTTTTGCTTTTATGAGGCAACGTTAGAGACTTGATTGAGGATTTGTTGAGTTTTGCATCCTATTAAAAAGATCGACCTATACTATACATGCTGTATATTGTGCCATCCGGCATTGGCCTAGTGGAAACTTGGTCACCTAACCAAACGCATAATGAGCTTACATTTTGATTTCGAGAAAAGTGCATTTATTATAAAGAGTTTTGGGTGCTAGAAAAGATCTATATGCTACTACTAATAAGACACAATTTTGAAAAAAAAACTAGAAAATCTTAAATTAACTCAAGAGTTAACTTACATTCTTTTACATATAAATTAAAAATGTCGTTTGATAAATGTAAATTTAAACTCAAATTTCAAAATGTTCAAAATTGGAATTTGTACCTCGTAAGTATACAATAATAGAGAGCTGAAATGTTGTAGTCGGGAATTAATATCAAACTACTACAAGACAATTTCCCTAAAATAAAATTATATACTGAAATTGTTTCTAAATAACATCAATACAGAACTTATTCCGTAAAAAATATTGTTAATAAATGTTTTTTTTTTGCAGGATCTGGAAGCTATACACCAAATAAAAGGTAAAGATTATCCAACTTTCCATCTTATATCTCCATCTTAAACATCTTTCCGCATTACAAAAAAAAACTAAATTTCTTCATGATTTTTTATATTTTATTGTGAAAAACTGATATGTACTTTTCTCTTAAACAAATTTACCAATTTCTTATTTTGCAATTGCCTGTTCTTCAATATAGATCTTCAATAAATATTTTGGTCCATTGTATACAGTATATTTGCAATTATAGAACTATTAATTGTTAATCATCATAATAATCGTGCAAAATTACAATTAACATAATTGAAATGCATTTAAACGTGCCACAAAAAGAATCTAAAACACTAGATGCAATTTATTTCAATTTACATGAATTTACATGCATAATGAGCGTATCATATTTCTCTCGACTCGCAGAACGCAGAAAAAAAGAATTTATTTACTTAACGGTACCCTTTGCTTCTAGCGCGATAAATCATATGTCAATGTGACGTCGTGATTTATTATTTATTGCCCGAGTCAATACTTGTTTTTTTTTAGAGCACGCATAATTACGTTCTATCATACTTATAATGTGGGAAGGATATTTATTATCCGTCATTCGACAATTCGATCCGGCCGATTTTTGACAATTTTTAAATCCCAAAAAAAATCCAACAAAAGATGTTTGACCTTTCAACTTGAGGAGATTGAAATTTAATATGGATAAATTGGTATTCGTTTATTACCAGATAAGTTCGGAGCTTATTCCGTTAGACGTGGAGCCCACCTTGTTAGAGTTTCGAAAAGTGAAAGTCGAAGAATTGCGTAACCGTCTCAAGCGGGGTTTTTGACAAGGGTCGGCGTGGAGAATTTAAAACGAAAAGAACCCGCTTTAATTTGCTTCGGCCGAATTGAAGACTCCCTGGGAGCTTTAGACTAGATACTAGTTCATAATAATGGAGGGGCAGTGTCTGTGGCCGGTTTGGTTTACCGTTTATTTTGGAATGTTTGGGGCCGTTGCATAAGCCACAGATGGAATATTGGATTTTATCGAATTGAATCTTGCTAATCAATTTATTTTTACACAGTAAATAAAAATGAACAGAAATGTTTAAGTACCTACCAAAATAATTTCTTAATATAACCCTATTTGGGGTCAAAATTGGACATTCAGTCACATTTTTACACATCGTATGAATAGGAATTAAAATTTGTTCTATGAGCATCTCTACAATTGTAGTAAACAAAATTTACCAATGCCTAGTCCACATTATATTAAAGTAAGAATCTGCTGTGGTCAGGCACATGACTTTATCATACTATATATAAAATTGATAGTTTAGCTGCATGAGATTCTATTTCATCGAGATCGGTCGTGTCTGCATTACAATAAAACTAGTTAGCTAGGATTTGACAGATATTTTGATTTTATTGACAGTAGGTATTGTCAAAACGTCAGCGTTTGACACTACCTACTGTCATTAGAATGAAAATATCTGTCAAATCTTGGCTAACTAGATTTATATTAATGCAGACACGACCGATCTCGATCAAATAGAATTTGCTCATGCAGCTAAACGCTTAACTTTAACTAAAAATGTCATAGACATAAATTATACAAAATTTCCTCTACTTTAATTTATTATTTAACTATTTCGACAAAATTCCAGAAATGGTGGCTTATTTGCAAAATCTTTCAAAAATGCTAAGAGTAAATCTCCAGTTCCTTTGGACGCTTTTGAACTAATTTTTTTAGCGCTAAGTTTAGCCATGAAACTTCTAAATATGAAGTTTCGTCCCAATACCTTTAGTAGTTTCTCTGTAATCTTCGCCATAAAGTAAAAACCAGTTAGCTTAACCAAGTTAAGCTTATTAATTACTCAGAAGACATTGTAACAAATCAATAAAGAGTTTTATATAGATTTACTTGTTTCTTTATTTATTTTATTTATTATTAGTTATTTTCGTTAGGTCCATTTATTAATTTTTTCTTGGTTGCAAACGGTAAACGTTTTCCCACTGTTTCACATGTAGGTATTTTATTTCCTTTGTTTCGTTTATATTTTAAGAGAACAATTACCGCCCATATGAAAAGTGTTACTCAAAATAACATATTCCGCCTAAAAAAAATATTAACGGGAAAAATGTGGGACACTTATATCAAATATTTATTGAAAATAATCTCCATACGAGAAATGAATAATATGTAAGTATTCTATTTGTTTATAGACAAATAAAGGAAATTTTTAATTACAAATATTCCTCATTATTTTTTAGTTTTAATTGTAATTGTAAACTGGTATCTAAAACCAATTTTTTTAATATATAAACAGATTTCCTAATGTAACAAAAAACAACCAACCCTAATACGTATACCAGTTAAATGCAAACAAATATATCAATACACTAGCTATTATTTCCACATTGCGGGGAAATTTGGCGAATTAAGGAGGATTTTGATATCTTTTCTAACTTAGTAATAACATTGGCTAAATATTTACAGATTACTTAGTACTACTATTAGTACTATTATTATTATAATTATATATTATATTAAACATTTTAAATAAAACATGAAAATCAATAACAATCATTGGTAATTAATGATGGTCAAGAAAAATAAGCATAATGATGGTCATGGTATGTTTTTGTCGTATTTTAAGATATCAAAATTATTGATTTACGTCAGGCGGTACAGTTTCTTCAATGATTCTCTAAAATAGCGTGGGATCTACCTACTGTTACAAATTTGGTACAACTTACCGTTATGCATCGGGTCTTTATTACTATGTATTTGCAAATACATAACCATCATACTACGTCCGTACGTACCACAACATTAAACATGGTGGCTTACGTACATATTATAATTGAATTAGGCTCGAAGTAACTGAAACTAATGAGATGCTTGCGGGCCTCTCTTGGTTCTTTAACCGATATTAATGACTTTCTCGATTAACGATGCATATTCAAACCACTATCTGCGTTTGTTTTTAAATTAATTCTTGCATATTCATTCAGAGAAATATGAGTTTTGTTTTTATCATTGCATAATATTCGTAATACAATAGGGTATTTGACTATATTAAAAATATGGCTTGTATTATAGCCATCCTAATAGATTGCAGTTTAAGAAATCTATTTGTTATTAGTTTTCAAAAAAAATATGCTTTATTTCTATTAAGAACCAAAATTAAAATTGAATTTATTCACGTCCTATCACGTGATTGAAAACGCTCTGTAATAGGCTCAGTCTCCAGTGTCGTCATTCGTTAGTACGCTTAGAGCGCGTTCGGTTTGCCAGGGTAGGGTATGGGGAGAGCAATGCTCAGATAACCTGGGTCGGCTCTCTCTCTCTTATATGCAGATAAACGCCGTATGACGTTAGTCCGCCTACTATGCAGCGCGTCACTCTCACCGTACAATACCGGGTTATCCGAACGCGTTCTTATCCTTCTCCCGTTTGAATTTAATAGCACTAAAGTGCCATGTAAGCATAACTTTGTAGGTTAGGATAGCCCTAACCTTAAGCTGTCAGATCAGATAATACCTGGTTCGAAAATACGATAGATAACTTATTCTAGTCAGTTTTACTTATGTCGAAGTAATCTTCACAACAAAAAATACTTGTATTGGCCGCTATTAATTTCATTTGGATTTCTACGAGGCAACCAACCGCTTCCTTCGCAGTTTCAAATCTTGCGGAACAGCTACAAATAGTTTATCCGGGGGTTTTCTTGCCGTATCTCTGCATTGTGGATTTATACACCATTTATAACCCATTTTTATGTAGAAATTGTGAAAGCAACACATCATACAACAGAATTACCAAACGGCGACGATGCCGATGCTGACAGACCATATAGGCCGATTCGACATCTACTATCGGGTGACGCCACACAACAGAAAGTATCGTTTTGGCGGGACTTTTTGTGATTCAATTTTCAACGCTGATTTTTATGAAATATTGAGGAAATAATTACGAAAAATAATGCATTTACAATGTAGAGTGAAGGAATAAACACACTAAGCTGGTCATTACACAATATTTAGAAAATGTTATAAACCTAAGATACTAGTAATAATTTATTACTAATATTTAATATATTATTTTATTCATGGTGCGCCCTGTTTTGCAGATAGGAAATTTCCTTCTTCCGTTGTTCCCGGTAGCTAATATGCAAACACGGGATAGGAGTAGTAGTCCCGAGTATTAAAAAACTCCCTTTTGTATAGGAAACAGCAAGCCACCCCTTCGGAATATCATATTGACGTGACAGCACCTTAATGATACTTCTCCCTTCGCGTCGGCATTAGGATGTGAACTCGGGCGCCCTAGGGATTGGTGTACGTCACAGTCTGAGCGGAATCCGATGCTGTTTTGTCCCACATGACACAGGCTCCGCCAACTGTGCCGAGGACACTAACAAATGACGAACTGTCACTGGGAAGGAAGACAGATATGGCCGCGCCGCCGACGGTATTCCTTTACTGTGTGTGTGTATGTGTGCGAGAGAGTTTGTCTCCTGTGCCGGCGTTCGTTCGGGGGACAGCCATTTTCCAAAATAAAAAAAAAATAATAATTTCGCTGCCGAGGTACACACACAAGAGTAATGATTTTTTTCGCCGTGGCGTCCCGCGGTTCTCAACAATAATAATTATCATAGCTGCGCCCTCGGTATAATCTATTTCAATTTTCGCGCTTTGTGATTAAAAAATGGACCAGATTTGTCACGCGGCTTCCACGAAAATAATTTGCGGAGGTGTTCACTGCCGAAATTGCATTCTGGGTGATTCTCCATACAAACTGAAGACAATGGCTTCCATACAATACATTGAGCTACTAACGTCCTATACATACATCGGATATAGGTACTCTGTTCAGGAAAACATCGATAGGCAAATGCTCGAACCCAGATTAAGCAAAAGCTTGTCTGCCCCAGGATAGAATCTTAGGACCAATACTCTAGACATACATATAGCATGATCTTCTTTTTTATCTTTTATGATCCTATTCAAATTTTTATACTGGGTGTATGTTAATTGCTAATATCATTTTGAGGGGCAGTGTAACTCAATATAAAGAAAAATTAATCTTAATAAATTTTTTGCTGTTAAAATTTGATTGACGCTACATGTTTTCATAACTACGGTGAAATGTAACCCGCACCTATCTCTAGTATGAAATTCATAATAAATAATGATATGTTCAATTACTCAACAGTCAACTTACCGAAAAATTTAAACAAATTGATCACATTCCCACATTTTCGCAAATGACCATCACATCTCAGTCACTACTTGCGAAACTATCCATTTTTATCATAAAAATAACAAAACCCGAGACGACAACCAGAAAACAACGCAACACGGCAAACACGGGACTTCCCACGGCTCGCTCAGCAGTCGCCTGATCTCGGCTCAGGATCTCGTGGACTAGGTAAGGTAGTACTAGCCTTCCTAAATACGTCAGGCGTCAAATGATGCATTTTCAATAATTAATTACTTAAAACGTGCAGATATAAAAAAAAGTATATAATATATAATTTTTCACTCCAATTATATAGATCTATAACCCCTAGAAATTAATGCACTTATTTAAACGGTTCATTGAAGAAAACCGTTGTATTGACCGGTTATCTTATTTCAAGATTCTACAATTTTAAATGGAGGCTAACCATTTTGACTTAAGAATTTGATCTTTTCAATCAAAGGGTTCGGTAGTTAGATTAATCAGCTCATATTGTTGGATTAAACATTCAACTACTTCTTTTAAATATGAACATCTTATTATGAAAGCAAGAATATTTTACGAATGCAATTAACGCATCAAAAGAAGAATATTGAAGAATATGTTGACGACGTTCATTATATATGATGGTTTTGATGTTCAGATAAAGAATATTGTTATTTTCCAACTAGAGAAGGGATCCGGTCCATCATAGTCTTCGAGCAGCAGACCACATTCTCTCATTTTTGCAAATGACCATAATATCTTACTCACTACTTGTGAAATTATCAATTTTTATCACACAAAATAACAATACCCGAAACTACAACCAGAAAACAACGCAACACGGCAAACACGGGACTTCCCACGGCTCTCTCAGCAGTCAGCTGATCTCGGCACAGGATTTCGCGGACTAGGTCAAGGTAGTACTAGCTTTCCAAAAACGTGAGGCGTCAAATTCTGCATTTTCAATAATTAATTACTCAAAACTGGTGCCCGATACACTCATTCAATATATATGCACCCTGTGTTGCAATATAGGTAATTGTAGTTTTGTATTATTTAAGGAGCAACACCTCATAGGAATTTTTCAGGCCAAAATTGACAAAAATATATAGTAATGGCAAACTAATTGTTTATTTAAAAAGAACAAAGAACGCTCGTGTTACCGCTCAACTAAAGAAGTACATACCCTGCAAAGAGAATTTTACTGTTTTTTCAAAACATTGGGTGATATGCATAAAAACTAGACTCACATTTCTGAGCAAATACTTCTTTTGCAAAATGGCAGCAATTTGAACTAAAAAATCTTATGTTGTTATCGAGCTACAATTATGAGGAGTCGGAGTCGAAGGTATCTTGTAAATTGTGTCATAGGGTTTGTTTATTTCGTATTCAGTGTAATAAACATTGTTCTTATGTAATATTGTTCTTATGGAACTAGTGCGCCAATACGTCTTATAAAACGAGTGTACTATTTTTTCTACTTTGTGACATTAGTTTTACATAAATTTCGAAAATTGCGGTTGTCATCTTACAATCTAGAGTAATTTTTTTTCCAACAGTTGGTAGTTGTGGTAAGATTCACAAATACGATTGAGGCGAGCCAATATCGGTTGAGATATCAGCCTTATTTAACACTTGACGTCAATATCATCATTCTTGGAAAACTAAAAGTTACTAAAAGGTTGTGATCTAGTATTTTCATAACGACACCGAAAGCAGTTCCGTTATGAGTTTATAACGAACGCAAAGTAGAAAAAATTGATTACTGTTACTTTTGTAGATTTTCTTTCAAGTTCCCATACATATTAAGTCTCCTGTGACGTTACCATTTACCTCCAAATGTCACGTCATCACTAATAAACCTACAAAAAGGAAACATTAGATTAATAATAACATATATTTCTTTAAAACATCACTTTTCTTAACAAAATTGTATACAGTGCTTCCCAAAGGTAACGGATAAATTCTATAAAATCTTAAATAGAAATATTTGAGAAAAATGCTCCGACACGTCGATTTTTACTTTTAACTTACTATCCTAATATACACTTTTCAGCCCCCCACCCCTTCACCCCTAAGGGGTGGTAACCACAACTTTAAAAATTCAAATAGCAAAGTACCCCTTGCGATACCTCAATTGATAGACTTTTTTAATATGAATACAAAGAAAAAAAAATTATCGAAATCGGTTGATAAATAACGGCGATATTTATCAAAATTTATTTATACACGAAAATGAGGAATAACAAAATTTAATTAACTAATCCTTAATTAATTGTCAAAGTGCTGCACGTTAACGACGAGACAATGCCCTAATCTATCCCCAAACGCTTGTTGAACATTTTCTAACATTTTATTTAGAGTTTTCAAACATTCATGGAGTCATTAAGTGAATTACTGCAGGAATTCTTTCCTTTAACGCCTGAATATTTACAGGTCTATTAAAATAAACTTTACTTTTTAAATAGCCCCAAAGAAAATAATCTAGTGGGGTTAAATCTGGCGATCTTGCTGGCCATTCAATATGCCTTCATCTACCAATCCATTAGGAAATTTGAAAATATTAGGATTAGGAAATACTTGATCGAGGTATTCTCGAACTTGTCGCGCATAATGTGGAGGCGCACGTCTGCTATAACCAAATTCTGTCCTTGTGTCTATCAGGATCTTCTGCGTTGGGAAACAATACCGCTAAAGTAGGTAGTAGTTCATTTCGTAGAAAGTTCAGATAACGTTCACCATACAGTGTTCCGTCGAAAAATTTGGTCCAATAATTCTAGAACCCACCACACCAGCCCACACATTAAGGTTTTGAGGATATTGTGTGTTCGCTTCCACCATCCAATGCGGATTTTGACAAGCCCAGTAACGGCAATTTTGTTTATTGGCGGTGCCATTCAGACAAAATGTTGCCTCATCAGAAAAAAACGATGTTTCTAATTAAGCAAGGATTTTCATTAGAGAGTTCCATCATTGTCTCACAAAACTGCACTCGTCGATCAAAGTCATCATCGGACAATTTTTGTACCAAGTGCACTTCATACGGGTGAAATTTGTGTTTTCGAAATAATCTGGACACTGTGCTTTTTGACGCACTAACTTGTGAAGCGACCTCCGCAAGGGTTGAATGATTTTCTTGCACCATTAAAATAGCATCCAATTGTCGGTTTTCAATTAAGGCCAATGGACGTCCTGCCTTAGGCTTATCCCGTACATGACCGCGATCGCGAAATTTGTTTTCGATTCGACTTACTGTAGATTCCGATATTGGCGGACGGTCCGGGTGCGTTTCATTGAACAAAACACGAACTTCGTCATGCGTCCGGCTTCTATCTCCAAACCCAATCATTAAAACTTCGATTCTTTCGGTTTCTGTAAATCTCATAATGCTACTATTTCTTCAATAACGAAAAATCTGAATTGTGTTTGACATAAGTAAAAACAAGTTGCAATTGTTTGAACGATATTGCTATGCCCGCTTCAACAGCGCTTACTCGAAT
The DNA here is from genome assembly GCA_963966075.1 of Aphodius sticticus. Classification (NCBI taxonomy): domain Eukaryota; kingdom Metazoa; phylum Arthropoda; class Insecta; order Coleoptera; family Scarabaeidae; genus Aphodius; species Aphodius sticticus. Next base: position 7,727,074 of record OZ014513.1, read on the forward strand.
ATTGACGTTCTTCTTTGAATACATTTTGGAAGATATCGCGGTTATTTATCAACTGATTTTGATAAGATTTTTTTCGTTGTATTCAGAATAAAAAAATCTATTAATTGAGGTATCGCAAAGGGTACTTTGCTATTTGAATTTTTAAAGTTGGGGTTGCCACCCCTTAGGGGCGAAGGGGTAGGGGGTTGAAAAGTGTATGTCAGGATAGTAATTTAAAAAGAAAAATCGACGTGTCAGAGCATTTTTCTGAAATATTTTTATTTAAGGTTTTATTGAATTTATCCGTTACCTTTGGGAAGCACTGTATATGTAGACTGCTAACAAATGAATAGTTTGTTGTAATAAATAAACTGTTAGGTACAAACTCAAAAAAATATATTTAGTTCCAAGAAATATTTATTTGCTGATATTCAATAGTTACATTTCTTTGACTACTAAACTTTATTATTGACAAAGAATTTTTTTCTCTTAGTCCACTGGTATTTTATTCCCACAAAGACAAGAAACTTCTATTTTTGAGGTGGATTGTGACCTCACAACGGTCTGGCGATCGAAAGTATAAGTACATTCCTTGTTAGTATTTTACGTGGGATTAATCGGTATTTTCCACGACCAGAAAACCGTCAAAAACAAACAACAAGCATAAAAGTAAGCTGAAGTGATACATGGACCAAATCAGCGGACCAAAACGAAACATAAGCCGGTGCTCGAGAGAGAAGGAAGAGAAGGGTGGCGGTGGTCGAAAAAAAAAAGGAGTCCGCCCGGCGTGGAAATACAAAAATAATAGAGAAAACATGAGCGGCTAACAGCGGTGGTCCTTGCGGTCTTGCCCGGTTCGATGGAGAGGAACTGCGCCGGAAAGAGACCAAGAAAACTCGGCCGCAGAAGATCGTACGAACGAACGGTCGACGAAAATAAATTATCGCCGCAATAAATATCCGCAACTGAACCCCCACTTCGGCGGCGCGCTTTCCTATTTTTCCTGGGACTTCCTTAAAACTGTTAAATTGTTTCTTCTTGTACTTGCCTTCTGCCACCCAAAACGCATAGATGGATCGCTTTGTTGAATGCAATGTTGAAGAGGCTTTAAATTTCTTTATTTGTTGCTATCTTAAACTGTTGCAGTCATAGGAATGCATTACTACATTCGTTTTTTTCGCTTAAGTGGTTCATAGAAGATATTTATCCAGTTTATGAGGCTTAGGAATCTTTCGATTAGTTTTTCTTTGGCGAAGTTGGTTGTTTGGGTTTCCCTTCCCAAACTTTGCTTCCATTTTCAATACTACGCATTCGAATAAGATATCTTCTTCCTCTTCGTTCTATAGTCTGTTTTCTTCCAGTTGTATGTTGTATGTGCAAATGCTTTTTAATGCTGCAGTGTTCGTTAATGAGTCCAGTCACCAACATTAGTTGTTCCTACTGAGTTCAATAGCCCTAGCCGCAATGTTTTGAGTGTTTCTTCAATAGTATTTTATAGTATTTTTATAGCCCACTGATTTGATCATCACTGTAGGTATGCCAACCATTACTACTGATCCAATGCATGGTCTATCCTATTTTTTACAGTTTGTCGTAGGTATCGCTCACTAGCTAATGTATTTGTCAACCACTTTCTGAGTTACTAAATATGAAATCTATTATATTAAAAGTACATTAAGCTGCTCGGTGATGCGCTGGGTCGATATTAAGAAGAACATAATAAACGAAGGTTATGTGACGTACCAGAAGACCAAACATAATAAATCATTAAAATATTGGTATGAGGAGGAATTTTTTGATAATCATACGATCTTCTACGTTGCCCTCTGTGGTGGTACTGGTGAATTAGGTAAATCCAAACTTACACACACGACCCACCGACGAGTCTAGTTTCCACCCAGCGTGTAATAAGAAAATTACGAAGTGAGTGGATACGTTATCTTTGATTGTATGAAACAGGAATCACATCAGCAGACATTTTTGAAGGGGTATAGTACGAAATTTTGAATTGAGGTTATCTTCTGGAGAGTTTCTTTAATAAAGTTGTTTGTATATTAAGTGATTGATGGAATTTGTGCGTTTTATTTAGATTTTCATAGTTGTGCCGCTTTGGCTTTAGTTCTTCATTAAAGTAATTTTCAAAAAGACTCGAGGAAAAGATACCAAATTTTTGAAGAGCCAATATCCCGAGGTTTAAAAATTGTGTTCACAAAATCAAATTTCAGAGAAAAGCGACATTACAGTCTAGTCTTCAAATTGTGTTACTATTTTTGCTACTATCTAATGGCATTGTAAGTAATAAGTATATACACATATTCTTTTTAAGGATAATTAAAAACTAATTAAACGTCTGTCAATGAAAGAAACTTTATCGCAAAAATGAGTTGATTTGAAAACACGGTGGTAAAAATTAATGTAAGAAACCTTGACGCAGTTTGTTTTCTAAATGTAAGATAATTGGCAAGCATACAGCGTGTCCGGTAAAGGTGTTCCGAAAATGAGGGAGCTGATAGAGGTCGTCACTGCCATCAAAAAAGTGTATAATATGCACTTTTTGCTTTCGACGCTTCATTAAAAAGTTATAGCTTTTCTATTTTTCAGTTTTATATTCCCTTAACTGATTACAAAGTCGGCGTTGTTTATTTACCAGAAACAAAAAAAAAACACTTACAAATAAGAAAATAAATAAAAGAGTTTTGCAAATACTGCTCAAAATGTTTTTGCCCTTCCATGTGAATGCACATTTCAGCACGACTTCCCTAATCCTGCCGAAAATTTCATGCACTGCTGAACTGCACTGCTACAGCGAATAAATGGTGCCTGCAATCGCATTCGAGAAACAAATTTTGAAATTTTTCAAAGAGTCCGACAGAATCTGGAAAGGCGTGCTGAAATGTGAAATGTTTACATGGAAGGGTAACATTTTGAGCAGTATTTGCAAACCTCTTTTATTTATTTTTGTTATTTGTAAATGTTTTTTTGTTAAATAAACAACGCCGGCTTTGTACTCGGTTATATTTTTAAGGAAATCCTCCTTCATACAGGCTGTCCGGTAAAGGTGTTCCGAAAATTAGGGAGCTGATAGAGGACGTCACTGCCATCCAAAAAGTGTATATGCATTTTTGGCTTTCGACCCTTCATTAAAAAGTTATAGGTTTTTTATTATTCACTTTTATAACTTTTTAATGAAGGGTCGAAAGCCAAAAATGCATATACACTTTTTGGATGGCAGTGACGTCCTCTATCAGCTCCCTAATTTTCGGAACACCTTTACCGGACAGCCTGTATGAAGGAGATCACTTACCGGTGTCTGCTTTTAGTGGAAATGGATATGTCGCATACTTCACACCAGATAGAAAAGCGGTTATTAGCGAAAAGGTTTGCGCATGTATGTTGATGGATTATACAAAAAAAAATCATCTAAATTTTTACTTTATCATACGTAGTATGTAAAGTATTGTAATAGAGCCAAAAAAATTTTTATATTTTACCGGAAATATGTCTTTTTGGGTCCCGTGAACATTTTTGACCAAGATACAAGAAAATGTCTGTGTGTGTGTGTGTATATGTACCCGTTTTTTGTGGCGACGATTCCGGAGAAACTTCTAAAGGTATCGGGACGAAACTTCATATTTAGAAGTTTCATGACCAAACTTAGAGATGAACAGCTTTCTGTTGAAAAGGGTCCAAAGGAACTGGAGGTTTAGTCTTAACATTTTTGAAAGATCTTGCAAATAAACCGCAATATCTGGAATTTCGTCGAAATTGTTAAAAAATAAATTAAAGTGCAGGACATTCTGAATAATTTATGTCTATGACATTTTTTGGTAAAATTAATAGTTTAGCTGCATGAGCAAATTCTATTTCATCAAGATCGGTCGTACTGCATTAAAACTAGTTAGCCAGGATTTGTCAGATATTTTGATTCTAATGACAGTAGGTAGTGTCAAACGCTAATGTTATGACAATACCTACTGTCAATATAATCAACATATCTGTCTAGTTCTACTAGTTTTATTTTAATGCAGACATGGCCGATTTCGATCAAATAGAATCTCATGCAGCTAAACTATTAATTTAATATATAGTATGATAAAGTCATGTACCTGGCCACATCATATTTTTTAGTTTGGAAGACATCAACAAAGAAATACAATTATTTATTTTTTTAAGGTTTTGTCTTTCAAGAAACGTGTTTAAGAATTATAAACAAAAATTAAAAATATTAGTTTTTTGGACTTCTTTAAGAGTAATCTAAAGTTCTGTTTTAGAAATTATGTTTTAGCAAGTTTATCAGCATGATAATGTGCATTCAAATAAACACAATCACCAAAAAGCAACACTATAGTACAAAACTTAAGTCAGGAAAGGGAAAAAGAAATTTTTTTCCTAGATCGCATCATACACAGGGTGTTTCAAAAATAAAGAATATCCTTGTAGGAGCATATCCGCCAAAGACAGACTAGCAATTTTGGTCACATAACGTATAGTATATTTCAAACTTTTTAAGTACAAACGAAACTGTATTAAATAAGTCGTATAAAGCATGCCCTGGCGAATGCTCCTTCATCGCGGTTCTCCGAAATACGATTGCAAACTTACGTACGAACATTTATCAATTGAAGAATTAAAAGTATTAGTGCGTACTTAATCCAGAAATGTGATGCGAATTTAGAAAAATTGTGATTGCAAAGTGATTCCCGTCTGACAAAACCGAGCGACTTAACGCCGCAACTGCGCACCCCGGTCCATCAAAGTTATTTCGCATACGAGTCATCCATCGCATACAACTGCCATCTCTGGTACTACACAAACATACTCACATTAAGATATCAAATAACAGCTGACTACGATGACATGTACAGACTAATGTAGGTCAATGTCACGGTAAGCGAGAAACTCCAGAGTGGAGGGAGATTGAAATGTTGCCGGCGGCGTTCTTTTGTCACCAGTTCACCACAACTCCGTTTTTCTTCATTAATTTTCGCAAAAATTGCGTTAAGTTAGACCATACGTTATTTGATAAAACATCTAGATTAGGACTTTTAGCATACGCTCCTTCAAGGTTAGCTGTTATGTTTGAAACATCCGGTATATGTACATAGATATTTGTTTAAGTAACCACCAACAATAAATATAGGTATATATATATATATATATAAATTTATCTGTTAAACAATGTTTTAGGTACTCATGTCTTCAATATGACTTCCATGTGATTTTCATTACAACTAACACCCCAAAAAAACAATAATCCGTCCACAGTATTCAACCTCAACTACTAATCGTTGAAACCACGTTACCGTAACACACGTGTATCCTGTGTCAGTCCTGTTACGACCCGGTGTTGTACCATAGAATGAGTCTTGATTTGAGCAGCTGTGGTGAAGCCATCGGCCTGAAATAATGGATTTCGCATCATCCTGAGTCAGAGATTAATTAAAATTATCACGCCGTCGCCTGGTACTGCGTTTAATGAAGTCCCTCTCATTGTCTCAGACGCAGTACGAGCGGACAGCCCTAATAACTCCCTGACACAAGCCTTTCTGGTATGAAGATGTTTGTTCTCTGTATGCCGTAACGCCGCGCCGTAATGCGGCATCTTGAATTTTAGTTTTTTTTGATTTTGTATGATTTCAGATTGCGACTATTGTTTCTGTTGTATAACTTCTTTATGTTGATCAATTCTACACTAAAAGACACCTTTTTGTCGATCTTAATTTACTGGGCTTTTTTTACTGCCCAGAGTTTTGGAATCTCCAACATGCTTGATAATTTCACGACGGGGAGAAGGCTGGGATGATCGAAAGTTAATTACCAGTGCAGTTGTGAAGGAAACATGGATCGATCAGTGTGAATCACCAGGCGTCGAATAGACAAATGGAAATTAATGAAATCGAATGCTGGAATCATCAATCATTGAAGATGGGCGGAGGAGGGGGAGACTTGATGGGAAAGCTACCGTCTTGCAGGCGTTTTGGCGTCGTTTCGCTTAAAGAACGGACCGGAGCGTTAATTAATTCCTGAAAAGGTAGAAAGGAGAAAAAAAACTGAGGTGGTATTCCGTTTTCGACACCTCCCGAGACGATGATCCGTTTTGTTCCAGTTATCCGTCGATCTAGGGAGGCCGTGCGAGAGCCGATTGTTAATTACATTAATGAAATTCGCCTCGGATGCCCTCGACGGTTCGTGACATCCATAAATCATCCGCTCGATCGCGAGATAAGATAACGCCGTCTTGTAGCTGACTGAAGACTGACACGCTGTCTACAAGATCCGATTCTATTAACTCAGGAATACAATGGTGGCTGTGTTCCTTAATAAGGCCACCATCGGATTCTAATAATTAATAAGCGTAAAATTGGGTGCAGTGTCTAAAATAACTTCACGGATACGATTTGCATTTCCATTTTCCCCAGAATTACAGACAAAATGATGCTTTTGTCAATGGAACTGTTGTTTATAATACGATGCAAAAGATGATAAGCTAATTTAGCTTCCACTGTTGTTCTTCCTCCATAAAAAAGAGACTTCTTAAAAATCAGGTTTACGTGAGTTTTTGACACTGAAGCCAAAAACGGCACCTTTTAAGCACCTTTAATATAATAATTAGCCAGTTTTTGGTCACAAAACCTAAAAAATCCTAAAACCATGAAAGAAGAGGGCCACATAAGAAAATAATAAGTTTTAAGTGACCGACTTACAGTCACCGATTGATGAATTTTATTTTGTCCCAAAATAAGTGAATAATATAATAATATAATAAATAAATAATATAATAATAAAATAATAATCAGATTTGAAACAACTCTCTTCAGAAATGATGATTAATAACAATCATGTGCTGTCTCGCTTTACAAAGGTATATTAATAATACCAATCTAATGGTATCATAATCATTCTGTAAGAGTTTGAATCCTGGATTAAGTTTACAATCCCTGCATTTATTGTGGGAGAAATTTCGTACCCAGCCTGTCAGTTTTTATTGTTGAGATTAGGCAGTTTTTCTTTGTGCTAAAACCGTTGGTATCCCTTCAATGTCTATATTTAGTATGAGAACGTTTGGTACTCCAAAAAAGTCTCTATAAATAAATGTTTAAATTAGTAAGCACAATGATCTTGGTCAATACCAGTTTTTAGTTTTAAATGTCATCATTGACCAAATAGTGAAAAAAGCAAATTATTGTTGCTTTTTATAGTTTTACTTTGCATATATTGAAAATAATATAACTAAATCACGATTTTAGAATTTTTTTTGTAATTGTAATGAATAATATTAAGTCACCTTCGAAAAATATTTTGAAAATAATATTTTTGTTACAACAATATCAGTTAAAATAATTACAATGTTAAAAACCATGTTACCATTAAACAATTCGTATTTATTTTTTAAGCGTCATTTAACACCTATACCGATTAATTTTCTTTTACAGTTTATCATTAGCGTTGTAGTCTACCGGAAGTGTTTCGTAGATTCGGAATCCTATGGCGTTAATACGTCTTCTATAGATATGAAATTGTACAGTGGTTTTCTAATGTAGGATTGCACACTGGAAAGTATATAAAAGTAACTAAAGATTAATTAATTTCCAAAGTAGAACATTTAAAAATAGAAAGGTTGTGTCACTTTTGAACAAAGTGTGTTAATTCTACTTCAAAGTCAAAAAAACAGCCGCATCCTAACACACCTTTAGTGTGGTAGATATAACAAATAAGGAAAATGTTTAAATTTAAGATGATTTAAACAAGCATTTATACAGGGTGTCTCACGGAACTGGTACATTCGAAGTTTCTCATGTTCTACTATTTCTGGAAACTTGACATTTTGGAATTAGAATTTACTCGATCTGAGCTCTTCAGCTAAAATATTCTCAAGTTAACTGTTACGTCCGGTCACCGGAAGTCGGTATCAACTTTGTTATTTTAAATGGAATGTTATAATTTTAATCTTATTTTTGGTTTCTACGTATCGAAATACATCATTACAATACATTACAATACATCAATACATTTTTAATAAGGTTTCCCTATACCTAAATATCACTATTTTTGAGTTTTTTGGATTTTAGTAAATTTTTGGTGATTTTCGCGGTTACGTTTAAAATTGAATATCTCGGTTATTACTGAAACTAGTTTCATGATTGGTGGTCCAAAACTAGAAACATAACCAAATAAGACGATGTAAGCTCATCATGATATCTTATATAGGGTGTTCAAAATTTACAACACAATAACTGAATTTTTAACGTAAAAACTCATCTTTTTCCAATGGAACACCCTGTATACCGATATGTACCAGTTCCGTGAGACATCCTGTATATGCTGGTGTTTAAAGAAAATAGTCAGGTAGAAATAGAAAGGTAAACGTCAAAATTTCGCAAACACATAACCAAAAATCATGACGTGATAACGGTGATTATATTGGGCTTTGTAGTAAGATTGATACAAAATTTGCGATCTAATGCTTAATTTTCAAAAATTTTTCAAAAAAATTTTTTCAATTTTCAAAAACAACCATCTCGTTTAAAGTTTACAATCATGAAGTTGACAGTATTAGTATTAACATAACATATAGCGTCTCAAATCACACGTCAAAATATAAGCGCACCTAACCTGTGAGAAAAACAAAAGTAAGTTCAATTAAGCAGATGATTAGTGTTTGGTTAATGTGGACCGTTTGCTTAAGAAGTTACACGTAGATGGCTCTGCTTGAGATTGCCACTACGAGAAAACTCTAGCGTCGGCCGACAATACATAATATTGTTGGAAAATGTGACATATATGCATTCGAAGTAAATTGAAAGTTGAAGTATGGGCATATGATAAGAATGCATCGCCACAGGCGTGTCAAAGATAGCTTGGACAAGAGAAACAGAGGAAAACATGGGTTAAATCAAGAAGCAGTGGACAAAAATGTTCATGCCAGATTGGCATATATGAAGAACAATGAAATTAAGTGTGTAGTGTGTCCTAATGTTAGTTTTGTTAATTCGCCTTTACACTGTGGGGGTAGAATCATCACCAGTGCTAATGGTTGCCAAAAATTCCACCCACGAAGAAAGATTATCGCCGACAATGAACCTACCTGAAATCCATTCCCTTGTTGACAATACACATTTAGTCTTCTTTCATCATTCAATAATGGTCTTGTAATTACTCCACGTCAACAAAACTCTTTCGGACATTTGTCGCTGGACATTTGCAAAACGTTTACATCCGTGAAACTTACCTGCATTATCCTTAATAGAGCTTGAGATCCTTTGACTAAAAGTGTTAACCTTGGTTGTGACTGCAGTTACTAAAGATAATTAATGATTCTCGAAGAGTCGTGAAGGTTACACCTTTTTGGATTTCGGCTAATTTGCCATTGTTTTTTGGTACAATTAATCTTTTTGCAGCCAGTAGAGTGAAATGATAAATTATTGCGAGTAAGCCAATTTCGCCTTAATTAAGTTATTAACTTACCTCTCCTTATCCTGCGTCCTTTCCGTTCGCAATATCTTGTCGATTATGTTATTAAGTTGATGCAATTAGTCGCGTCAAAAAATTGCAGCATAGGCGGCTACGAGCGCATTTTTATAATGCATATTCATGGCAGTGGTATATTAAGGTAATGCCTTTTTGCTGTGGAGTTATTATTAAAACTGTTTTCCATATAAAATTGGAGCCAGTTTGTTGTAAAACGCTTCTGAACTTTAAATTAACTCACATAATACGGTTTTTTTTTTGTTACAGTAGTGTCGCTGCTCTAAAATAACCACCGATATCGCTGTGAGGAATCAGTACTGCTGGTACGTCCTATAAAATAAGCATCCATAGTCAGCTTAATGTTGTATAATTATTAATTAGTTGTATTATTAATGTATATGTATTACTTGTTGTTGTTGTATCCAAGCTACGTGATAAAATATAACTTATTCATGTACTCGAAGAAGTAACGTTTTGAGTGAAAAAAGCATGTAAGATATTGATATTTTTACGTGAAATTTTGTACACTTATAGAGGAAGGTATAACTTAGACCTATTATGTGGTACTTTTTTCAATTTTAACCTGTTCTTCGTAAAAAAATTGCAAAATCAGCCAATTTTATGACATATTAAGAAATAGATTTGTCAAAAACGAACAGAACTATCAAAAATCTACCACTAGACGCAAAATTATATATCTTTTATCTTTAATTTGGTGTATTTCTTTTACGATTATGTGAACTAATTGCTGAGAAAAAGCCTCAGAACTTTTGCGTGTTTTGCAAGCAAAACGTAGGGGGTATGGATTCCCCTTAATATATCATAATTATTTAATGCATGCTTTGGTGACAACAAAAGAAAACTGAATGAATCCGAGATCAGAAACTTAGATATGTCCTCGATCGACCAAGAGGGTAAATCTAGCCTCATATTTATCAGTTCTCATCCCTCGGGCAGTATCCAGAAAACGATTCCTGATCTCCTTTTTATATTCCTCCCCATCTCCCGCAATCTCTCAATCACAGCACTCGCTAAATCCTTGTTTCTTTTACAACAACTGATCCCTTCCTATACATAATTCAGTACTTGCAATATCCTTCCCCGACGAATCACACCAGATTTCGTCCTATATTTTTACAGTATTCGACGATTTTTACTGAATTGTAATAGCAGCAATATAGTGTATCTATTTAAAGGCCAGTTGAAAAAAAAATGTCTAATTTGGGAATAATAATGGGCAACTTCCTGAAAAATCAGTTACCCACTGAACAGATGTGCTCGCGGAAAAGAAAGTCTGTCTAAAATGAGCGCGGAGTTCTAAAAATATACGCCTCGAAAAATTGTGGATGAATAATTGTGTTGCTCTTGTTTTGAAGTCGGTTACATATTCAAGTGTGTAACAAATGAGATCCACGATAATCTGCTGGTATAATCAAAATTTAACGGAAAGCATTTGTTATTTTGTTGTCTAAAGTCAAAGTTGGAATGATACAAACTTGATATTTGAACGTGTGAATTATTGAGTAGGTAGTTAGTTAGTTATTAGTTGAGGAAATAATATTTAATTACTAAAACATAAATAAAAGATGGTATAAAAGGAATTAAGCTTAATGTTAAGTCTTGAACGATAGGACATTTTTTAACTATGACTTTTCTTCTTACCTACTTACCGATAAAACTGGACCAACGTTGCGCAGTTTTAGAAAACTAAACAACGTTCCGAAATTTAATGATTTCTTTATATTTTAAAATAAGCCGGACACCTGTACTACTGGTTAATTTTATTTTGTTCAATAAGAATTTTTAGCATGTTTTATTATAAAGAATTATTTGTTAACAATGCATAGTCACACATATGTGCGACTATGCATTGTTGACATACAGTGACTATCAAAATACTCATTTTATTGATAATTCTGGGGAAGTGTAGTTTGCAAATGGAATGTAAAATTCGTTTTGGATGCAATTATTGCCCTGAAGATAAATCCGAACTAAACAAATTCTAATAAAAAACGAATATTAAATTTCCATTCACAAACAAAAATCCATATTATCCTAAGTTTCAGATGTCATTTTCAGTAAAATTTATTTAGTTTAAGCCATAAAATGTCCATTAAAACAACTACGAGAACAATCAAGATCAGTAAGAAAAATGCAGCGTTGCCATTTAAACAAAAGTATATTAATATGATGAGAATACAACTGAATGTCAAAAGTTTAGTTTATTATAAATATGAGCAACTTGATAATAAAAATCGTATCCGATTTTTTTTTAAATAACAGTCGCTTTCAGACGTATTGTAATGTTTCCATACTTTGCGCGCCCAGTGTATGTGTCCATTGTAGGTCCTCAAATATTTTACTTTTATATTATATATATATATATATATATATATATATATATATATATTAAAAAATAGAATTCAGTGATCGACAAAAGAACTCAGTCCATAAATGTGTTTATGCTTTTGTTAGTATTATACATGTGGTAGGTAACGTTGCAGTAAAGTAAAATAACACATAAATACAACAAAGGACTACTTTTATTCAAATTTTGTATTGTACACTGTACATCGTTTCAAGGTACTCAATAATAAATTAAAACGGGTACTGCGATTTTTAACATGTTTAAAATATATTTTTTTAAACATTAACAAAAAAAATTGTACGATAGGATATGTTTTACGATAACTTACTTGTGTCTTAAAGCAGGATGCAATCAAAATATGCTATTTTATAGAGAAAAACATTAAATAACTTCTACCACTATATACGTATCACAGAAAATTCAACCGTCGCTTGCCGATAGCTTATACGTATAAATCTGTACGAAATTCACGAAAATTTTTGATTTTTCATTTGAAACTATAAAAGATCTTATAATCTTATACAATAAGCACGGAAATATTAATTTAAAAAAGGTTTATAAAACGTATTTTAAATTCTAATAACATTTCTAACTATGTACTTATAAGTAGCCAGTGACAAATATTTAAAATTAATATTCTTTATTGTTTATTCTTAAATTTTTATTACTTACAAGTTTTGTTTTAATTATTTTTTTAGATAACATTATCTCTACGCACAGTCGAAAAAAAAAACACTTTGGTATAATTTTCCATACTTATACATAACTAGACTTAACTTTACTGATTTATAGGTTAAAAAAACAATAAATTGAGTTTAACAAGACAATACAGAATAAGTAATAAAAAATATAACCACCTACCTATTTATAATTCATAACTACATTCTTAACACACAAAAATATGCATGTGTTCAACATTCCTGAAGAACAACTTCGTACAAAAACCAATATTAAATAGTGAAATATTCAAAATTTCTTCTTGAAATCAAGTACAAAACAAAGAATAATTGACTCTCCTTCAAAATTCCACAATTATACCAAAAAACAACACGTATTTAACACAAAAAACAACAATATAACAAGATAGCATCGCGCTACGCATATGATGTTAACACGTGAAGAGTTCAGGTGGAAATTGATTAGTTCGCGTTCTCGCCGTTCCTCCGAGTGGTGTCGCTAGTGCCCAGCGAAGAAACAGTTGATTATCCCCATCCGTGCGTATGTTTAGCCAACTAATCATACTTGTAAAAGTGGTAGTGGTCGGCCAATCAGGCGGCCGCGTCTGCGAGCAGAGGCGGCGCCAGGGCCTTTTGACAAATCTGTGGGCCGGACGTCTTTGACAGTTGCTTGACAGGTACAAAGCGATAGAGGAGGCGCCACAGTCGCCCGTCCCAAAACCGAATGGCCCCTCTACGGCGCCAAATTCGAATTTTTAGCCGGTATGGATTTGTGCTTGCCCCAGAGGAAAAATTCCGTTTGAATGGTTTTATTATGCAACGCAGCGGCGCTGGGTAATTGTAAAAATTATTTTTTAACCGCCGAGCAATTATTTTGCGATTATGTGAATTTATGTCTATGTATTTTTAACAATGTTCATGACTGGTGTAATAGCGGAGCAAACAATGCCACAACGCGTGCATTACCTTATCTAAATATCGAAGTGATATAAAAATAAGTTGTGCGGCGCTGATGGGCGTAGTAGGTATGAGTTACACAATGGTACAAACGAGAATAAATAAATATTATTTCGTCGTATATAGTATGAATGTAAACCGGCTGCATGCTTGTTGTGGAAATTGTAATGCGATACAAGATACGAAAGAACATTATGTAGTGATTGCATGCCACATTTTCTTCAATTAAATATATATTAAATTATCTCTACAAAAACTTGAGACCCTATGCATAATAATATTATTTTATTCATCCCAATAACTGAATTTTTGTTAAAGATAAGATAAGATATTTATAAGTAAAACATTGTAATCTTAGCATTTATGTTCAAAAGCTTTTGCGAACTTTAAACTTGTCTGATTATTATTTCAGCACACACATTTATCAAGCGTATCACACGTTCTTGTATTTGTTGAAAAAAGTGGAAAAACTTGATTTATTAGATATACAGGAACTTTGTGCAAGGCCATATAAATTGTTTTTTATCTGTCCCAATATCTGAACATTTAGCTGCTCAGTTAAAGAAAAGCTTGTTAAATTTACTTTTTTCCCAAAAGTTGTGCAATTTGTCAACATACTTGACTTAAATTTAATTTGGAACAATAATTTATTAGATGAATTCACATGACGATTAAGTAAAAAAAAATATTGAAAAATGGGCTTTGACAAAAATCATACACATGCCAACTTGAATAGTTTTCAATATGCGAGGTGCAAATAATCAGTAATCTTGTATTACAAACAATAAAAACGCTAAATATGTAACTTTTTCACAAAAATTCAAATATTGGGACATTGGTCCCAATAATTGATTGACAAAAACAGCATGTTGGGAAATAATCGCTTTAGAACATTTGTACTTGTACTTTGTACTTGAGAATCTAACCAAGCACCTTCATTTCTCCATAGAGCATCTCAAACTTGGACCAGCATGCTGACTATCATTTTGGTTCTCTCGCTGTAATAAGCTGCAAGATATTTTTATTTTAAATAGAGAGAGAGCGCTTGGCTATCAGTCTGGGGGTCGTGAGTTCGAGTCTCACGACCTGCTTTCAGAGTAAAGGTTTTTCTTTGGTTTTCCTTTACTCCTCGGCGAATGCTGAAAGCCAAACAACTTAAGACGTGCCACAGACGCGGGCCATAATAATGATAATTCGGGCCTGCCGACGCCCCCGTAGTGGCGAAAGCTGTTGGGGGATGTTAAGACGTGGATTATCGCTATTGGCTCGCGTCAATCGTATTTATGAATTTTACCAGAAATACCAACTGTTGAATATAAAACTACGCTATATTGTAAGATGCCAACCACAATTTTTGAAATTTATGTAAAATTAATGTCGCAAAGTAGAAAAAATAGTATATAACACTCGTTTTATAAGACGTATTGGCGCATTCGTTCCATTTGGGCACTCCTCGCTACGCTCGTCGTGACCAAAACAACTTGTGCGTCAATTTTTGTCTTATAAAACTTGTATTATAATATACTATAATATACAATTTTATCAAAATGTTAGGTGTCCGTTTCTTTTTGTGTGCCTCGGAGTGTATATACAGAGTGCATCAACAAAAATGTACAGTTTTAAGAAACAACATGTTTCTTTTTTATATTAAATGAATGAAATCCCTACCTTAACGTTGCTTGTTCCAAATTTTCGTCGCAGTTCTTTGGCCCAACTAAAATAATTTTTGTTCTGATCAGGTATCTAAAAAGAAATGTAGCATTTTTAGTCGTTTAAGACATCCACACAAAACTGAAATGTTGATTAATTTTTAACTCAAAACTACAAATTTGTAAACAAAACATTTCCTAAGACATGCGTCTACAAGAAATCACATGGTGCAATAGGAACTCCAATAACTTTAGAGATGTTAGATGTCCCCTGTTACATAAAATCACCAAAAGAACCCCAAATATTGAACCTCGTCCTCTTCAGAAATTGATTGAGGTCCTTGGGGAAAACTCTTAAAAAAATGTTAAAAACTTGCACATTAAAGTGTTCAAAAACCAATTTGTCACGTCGTGTACGACAAGGGCACCATAAAAATTGCTAACGTCGTGTTATTAAATTTATCAACACTGTGCAAAACAAAAGGTGCAAAACAAAAACGAAAAGGGCGGGAAACATAAATCGACAGTAAGCGGCAACAAGCTTTGCGCCCCGCTCGCCACAAAAAGCGACCGGGAAGAGCAACAAAACCTCCTTTATGTGGTGTTAGGGAAACCATTCTGCGGTGCGCGTAGGTATTTTCCCTTTTGCCGAGGGAACTCGATAAAGAGTTTAGTGAAAAGTGATCTCAAGATCTTCATACTAAACACTTATTTGGCCATATATTTCAGCCGGGCTTTCGCCTCTCCCGCTTGTGGAGGCGGGCTGACGGTGTCGCCCTCTATGGAGCCGGCGGAGTATACTCGGAGACCGCAAACAGCTTTATGGAAAACGCTGGGGTGGCGGTACCATAAATCAATAATATAACTCAGGAGGCTCGGGTGGCGCTTACTCCGTCCTCCACACGGTCGTCGCGACGCCTGGCGTCGCTCTCTCGCTTCGAGCACGTCTCCTGAACAATACCTGCAAAAACGGACGCTCCATTCAATAGACACTCCTGTATAGTCCGCACCATAACTATAGGGACATCATCAATTTTCAGCTGAAATATATAAACACATGGATTATTTATATAAGCAAATAATAACAAACAGTTTTTTACACTTAAATTAAGTTCATTAAATTGCTCTCAGGTCCTCAGGTCCTCTTGTCTTTTGTAGAAATTCTTAAACTGTTGAATTTTGATATTGTGTTATTAATGATTGATTACAAGTAAAGTAGTTGGGAAAGAAAGTGTTTTCATATATTCCTGAGTCACAGACAAGTTGGATAATTATCCCTGAAAATTTGAGTCCCTGCTTGCTGTACCATATAACGGCTATGGTTTAAGGTCCAAACGGACCATAATTCATTATGCGTTTCTGTCTTCAGTCGAAAACTTTGTGAAAGTTAATTCTGAATATAAGGTTTTTAACTACTGTAATAGTTCTGATTTACCAACGACTTCGGTAACTATTACAACTATAACTTTAGTTCACACCTGTTGCATGTTTTGAAACCATCTAAATACTTTATTTTTTAATGTCAATTTCGGGCTACTTGAAAATGAGGAACATACACGGCAGAAATGGGGCCGTTTCGAAATTATGGCTGCAAGAAACGCTGGCCAAAAAGGTACATTCATAATCAGATCTGAAATGAGGTCATGTCGATCTTTTTATTTCAAATATCTATTGATCGCTCAGGTCAAAACCATCGATTAGAGCAGTGATGTCCAAACTGAGAGGGTAGGGCAACAACAAGGGGGGCATGAGAGCACAGACAAAAATCATATATCGGAAAAAATAATTTTTTTAACAAAAATATAAATTCAATTCTTGAATTTAGGAATGGTAAACAACAAAGTTGATTTTCCGCAATGCATAATATGCTATGATATTCTTTGTAACGATGGAGTGAGACCAACACGTCTTCAACGACACCCATTTACAAAACATACATTAAAAGATAAACCGAAAGAGCTTTTTCAAGCTAAGGTTTATCATTTAAAACGCATGAAATTAGTCAACGATGGTGAATTTTCTGAAGGAAAGAAAAAAATTGTGGAAGCATCTTATGACTGGTACTGCTCATCACTAAAGGCAAAAAGCTTCAGAATATTGGAAAACCCCCATTAAACCTTGTTTTTAAAAGCTGATGTTCTTCTTCCAGCAGATAGCAAGATAGCAGATATAAAACTTCAAATGGTGGAAGCCGCCCAAAAGTCTCAAATTTTCGCGATTCTGTGTAATGAAGGCACTGATATTGCGCAATCTTGTCAACTGACGAAGAGATACTGTTCTCATGTGAACTAAAAACAACTTTCGTGGGACAAACTTGTTAGTGTCTGCACAGACGGTAGTACTCCGTCAATGCTAGGATCATGTTCTAGATTTGTCAACTTAAAGAAAGATAAAGACCCCAGTATAACTGCAATTCACTGTGTCATACATTGACAAGCTCTTGCTAAAACTCCTCCAAACAAATTTAGCGAATCATTGAACATAGCTTGAAAAATAGTGCCTTAAACCGAAGACTTTTTGAAACTATTTGTTCGAATTTGGGTTCACAACAATAAAACTTTAAATTTCATACAGAAGTGCACTGGTTTTCAAAAGACAACATGCTATCGAGACTGAATTAGTTTTTCAACTGATAAAATTGGCTTATCTAACTGATATTTCTGAGGAATTGAACATGCGTAATGAGAAGTTACAAGGTAACATTCAGCAAACATAATTACACATCATGATGCTACCCAAGCTTGTTTAGAAAACCGACTTTTCTCGAAGCGCCGTCTGCAAGATGAGATACCCAACTTTTTATCATTTCCGAAATGCATACTGAAATTATTCATATTAGCGTGAGCATTTCATAATATCATAAAATCGATCAAAAATAGATAAAACATGAAATACTAGCAACAAGATATATCTATCAATCATGGGTTGACAGTAGTTGTGTAAAAAGAAATAAAATGCTTTCATTTAAATTGAATTTTCATAATCAGTTCCATTGTGTAGGACTGGGACTAAGTAACGAAGTAACGAATAAAAGGAAATGAAAACAGGAATTAAGGAATATAAACTGAAAAATCTAAAGACAAAAATAATAAACAGGATAAAAAATAAAGTTTGAATCTTGTTAGTTACCTTCACTTTGAATTTGTTATCGAATGCAGTTTAAAGTTACTAAATTAGGCCCTTTGTGTTTTTCAGTAAGATTAACAGACGACCCATTCAACTATCACTCACAGAGGTGATCACCTGGTTGCCAGGACTAATGGCTTTACGTTCCTACCGAAGCCCGGAGGACGAAGAGCTTGCGCAGTTCCAGGGAATGAATCCTAGTGAGTAGAGCAACTTTCTGTGGGTAAACCACACAAACAGGGCAGTTCTGTCACCCTTGGTTTGCTGCTTATCCCGACACACGGGCTTTTCAAGATAAGTAAATAATAAGGAACGAAATAATCAACACTTGTATGTTTGAGATATGTTGTAAAATTATGACAAAACTCTACTGTTTTTGTGGTTCTGCCATACCACTAGAGTAAATTGCAACATTCTGCAGTTTTTGAACGATTTTAACGTTGTTTTTAAAGCTTAGCAGAGTAATTTTGTTTTTCTTTTTAATTTTTATGCAGAATAAAATTTGAAAAAGCAAGGGCTACTATTTTTATAAATTATAAATTGTGGTGTACCTACTTTTATCATGGATATTTTTGATAGATAGAATTTACGTATTTTTAGATGGTAAAGTATGACAATAGGACAATAATAATTAGAATACAAAAAATGTAAATTGAAAAAAAAAATGGGCTAGAACAACCAACATTCATTGCTACACTAGCATAAGTATCAGTTCATACTTCCATAATGTTCTTTTAATAATCAGTTTAAACCACAAATTTTGAGTAGTCTTAAAAACTAACACAATAAGAATAAAGTAATAACTGTCTAATGTCTTACATTATGGTTTCATAGAGAGTTCATACTAATTTAATGCTCTGATGCACCTAAACAATATTACTCGACGACTATTGTGTTGTTATTATTACATAAGTACCTCAACATATATGTCATTATTTTAATTTGAAGTATTGTCTACTACTAACTTGAGTTACTAGAGGATTTAATAATGAAAACCAATAGACAAAAGTCTAATTATAATTGTTTACTCTAGTATGTAAAGACCCAAGGAATTTTTTAGACGTTGTTTCTTGATGGTCTATATCAAAGTGCTGTCTATTGGCTTGGTGCAAACTAAGTTTAATAGTTAGAAACAGCTTTATAAAGTTGCCCAGATATCAACCCCAAAAGCAATTAAACAATTAAACATCCATAACTCAACAGAACGACTATGGCTTCTCATTGTCTCAAAAAACGAGCGATGAAGTTGTAAGCGTCGTTTAGCAAGGTGGTTCATAAATATTAACTCCCCGTCCAAGGGGGTCATTTAAATACAATTCCGAATGGGCCATGCGTCCCTCAAGCCTCTCTCCATCCACCTCTGGAACCCATAAACAATCCACCAGCCACGAGTGCACTTGTAAACACACTGTTAAGTAGAGAAAAAGACAAGCGAGAGACGGAGAGAGCTATCTTAAATCATCATCTGCGATTTTATGGATGGCCTTGTTGTATTCATCTCTCCCGCTCCATGGAACAACGTGCTACCGCTCTGTCTCGCTCTTCGGCCTCTATGCCGCGCACAGGACGAGGACGGAAGCATTGCCCGGATGATTTACTGGGAGATTACTTTAAGAGACCACTTGTTATTGCCCATAACTCCTGATTCAAGTAGTTGATACAACGTGAGCGGGCCGATGAAGAGAGTTAGAGCCATTCAAGGTTCGATATTTTGGATAAGGATGGAGGCGTCTGTGTATAGGTGTATCCCCTTTCCGACGCAATTGTTTGTGTACGGTTCCGAGGCCGTGTGTGGACGTCTTAATTTCGATTTTATGTACGATTGTCGCACGTCTAGCACGTCGTTACTTTTAACGACCCCCGATTGATCATCTCCATTCTCTCGACTTTCACGGACTCCTGTATTCGACTCCCCGCACATTAATTACTTTACGAAACGTTAAGCGTGAATTTATACCTTTTATGGTGTTGCCATTTTGTTTATTTATATGGTTACCTATGTATTTTTTAATGGTTTAATTTGTTTTGGTTTAATTCGTACTTTCGATTTCGTCAAAAAGATCAATCTTCTGTGGTCTAATCGACCACAGAAGATTGATCTATTGGTGATTGGTCTTTTGGTGATTGATCTTTTGGTGGTCGATCAGCTAAAAAAGATCAATCTTTTGGTGATCGATTCACTCATAAAAATCAATCATTTCGATGTGATCAAAAAGACAAATTTTCTGTGATGAATTAGATGGATCTTTCGTGATCGCTCAGATCGATAATTTGTTGATAGAACAGATTTATATTTAAGCGAAGTGAAACTTTCTTTGGCATGGTTCATAACATCGATACAAAAAAATCTTGATAGGTCTTTTGGTGAACGATTAAATCAAAAGGATCGGTGTTTTGTTCATCGATCTGATGGATCCTGTCGATCTGATCTATGATGATCTATGGTGATCAATAAAATTGGTAAGAACAATGTTTTGTTGATCGATGAGATCGATTCTATTTGATATATCAACAAATGGTCATTGTTTTGTTTGGATCTATCAAGAAAATGTCGATCTTTCGGATAAACAAACACTTTTTGTGACCGTATAGATCGACCTTCTATCGACCTTCTGATCGTATCGATCTTTGAGTGATCGATGCCATCGATAAGATAGAAATTATCGATATTTTAGAGATCGATCATTGCAATCTCATCTATGGACAAAATATAGATCTTTATTGATTACATATATCGATTATGTATATCAAAAAAATCGATCTTCTGGTGATCACTATTTTGGAAAAACAAAAGATGAAAAAATAAATCGTGGTCTTTTCTATCTGATCTATAGGTACTAATGTTGTTAATAAGTTGTCAGTTATTAATAATTATTGGCTATCACTAAGGTTTGTAGCGATATTTGGCAATGGTGCATAAAATACATCACTCGTTATATACATTTATGTTAAACTTTTAGGAGCTGTAGTTAAAAGTTAAATTTTGCCTGTATTTCTGTAAAATGTAGAACCCATTTTGAATTGTATGCATAGAATCTTTTCCATAGAAGATTCAAAGTTTTAAATGCGACAATTTAAATAGACTAATAGGTAGTCAATGCCACACAGCGGCGCTGTTTCATGTTTATAGAAAATGCCGATGCGTCAGGGGAAGTCGTTTTGAGTGTTTACATTTGCGAAATTTGAATCAATTGTTCAAGTGCGACGTCAAAGTTACATCAACATTATACCGCAATTGGCGACAAAAACTCAATAATTGGATTTAGGAAGCCCATGGGTTTGTCTGAACTGTACATAAATATCAATTCCTTTTTTGAAATTCGGGTGGTCAAAAATCAAAAACTTGTTGCTTTTTACTTGCACAATAGTAAATTCTGAATTTTTACATTTAAATTTAAAATGTCTTAAGAAATAATTATTTTAATCTAAATTTACGGTTAAATATCAAATTGGATGTTGTAATTCAATTCACAGATATCAATCAATACATGGTTAGGGGAAATCTGTGAAGCATCTCCGTAATTAAAAATGATAGAGATTAGAACAAGAAGAATCTTTTTAATTAACATTTTGCATGTGACGTCACTAGCTGCGTAGTAGGTACGTCACTTGATTTTTTAAAACCGAATTCGAAAAATTAGAAAGTACGGAAGTAGGCAGCTAAATAATAGGACAGTCATTCGTAAAAAAGGACAAAATAGTATTACAAGAATGAACAGTAAAAAATTTGTTGTTAAAAATCAGGACAGTCTGACAAAAGAAATTCAAAGGTTATTGTTATTATTGTGACTCAGTTAACACCAGCAATAAATAGTACATTATCAAAATTAGTTGTCATACAATGTTGTTAATAATAATGTTGATTTGATAAATCGATAGTAAAAATAAACTATACAACAAAAGATAATTAAAATTGTGATCAAACATTCAAATTTTATATCTGAAAATCAAAATAAATATGAAACAAATTTTCCTCTTGACATTACATTTAAATGTGTACAGCTAACATTTTACTGTTGAGAAAATTTAACAATTTCTTGTTTTTGACCTTGTAATTCTGATATTAGTATTCTGATATTACCGTAGCGCTAGAGCATCCAAAACCCTATAGAAAGAATGACTTTTCTCAAGAAATGAATTTTATTTTTGGTTCACATCTAAAATAAGCTATAGTGGTCATCGCAAAGCTAATGGATAAGAGATAGGCAACACAATACGCATGATGGTATAACGAGAAGTAAAATTCCCTGGACATCTATATCCATAGACGTCCCAAATTGCTTTCATGGAAAATTATTTATGGATTTACACTCTCTGCTAATGTGTAAGCACCATTATATATAAAAAAAATCGCAAAAAAAATCGCAAATAAAATTTAATAAGAACACACGACCACTCCCAATAAAGAAAACGATGTTGATTGCTGTTAAATACAATTAAGTTAAATACATTTGCGCGGGATATTTCAAATTAATCACTCCTCACCATATTATTTAAAGCAACAATCATTATTCAATTTGAATGACATACTATTACATTATGACCCATCCCATCAATCAAAAATTGCATTACTTATTAACATAGCAACAACAATCATTTCATTATGTGAGTATCAAGTAATCCATATATTACAGCATGACATAATGAGCTATAGTGACATAATTTATTACACCAGAAGCATAAGCTCACATAGATATGATTAATATCATTAATTAATTATTTACTTCTGACAACACACTTCTTTTGCTTATATATTTAAATAATTAAAACACATAATAGATGTTTGATGGTGGCTACGCCGAATTGAAAAAAATCGAAAAATGAAATGGAAGTATATAGATTAACAATTGTCTGTTGTGGAGCCGCGAGCGGCGTTCGGAGGGTGAGGGGAGAACCCCCCACGGTTCTCCAGGAGAATCAATAAATCATGCCGTCAAAAGTGGAACTAAGGCGGAGTCCGCTCGTACTATGTTAACCAATAATAATCCCTACTAAGGGGGCCATCTTGTCATATTTTCAATTTCGGATAAACTAGTCGGTAGGCCGTTTGGATTGTCACTTATCCTCCGCTAGGCTTTCTATATTTTTTAACTGTTGATATTGGACAGGTTTGAATTTTATTATTTTTATATAGTTTGAAAATCCCAAGTAAAGATCTAAATGAATTTTTAAAATGTATATTACAGTGTGCAGCAACAAAAAAGTCCTGTATGCTAATGGTGTATCTTTTTTGTGTGTTAATAACAGTTGAAAACATTTCTCATCGTCACACAATTTTGAGAAACTTTGCATAAATATTATCAAAGTCAATAGCAAAAATTTGGAATAAATTTAGTAAAGTTTAAACTGTTTATTATTTTTAATGATTCTCGATACGTCAATTTTTAATAATTTATTATTCTACTTTTTCGTTTCAGTTAATTTCCTTCCATCAATTGTATCCAAAAAGTGAGTTCTGGGAAAATTAACAAAATTATTTTGTCAGTGCAATATCTTGAAAAGTATAGCAGTTAGCTGTTTTGTGCCAACAGACAAAATATAAAGTAGTTCACAGAGAATTAAATATATTATATATTTAATTTATATTTGCATTAAAAGCAGGGCTATGATTAAAAGAATCATCATGGACATGTACTGCTTTTGAAGTCGACGGAAAAACAGCCTACATTTTGAACAATATTTATTTATTTAAAGCATTTAAATAACATTTTTATTGTGATGTAGGTGTGTATAGTGTTGGCGTCAACAATAAATTCCTTATTCAT
This sequence comes from Aphodius sticticus, assembly GCA_963966075.1. Classification (NCBI taxonomy): domain Eukaryota; kingdom Metazoa; phylum Arthropoda; class Insecta; order Coleoptera; family Scarabaeidae; genus Aphodius; species Aphodius sticticus. The sequence goes on from OZ014513.1 coordinate 7,751,063, forward strand.
TTCATATTATTATATTTTCCGAAGCGCGTTAGTAATGCAGCAAAAACAAACATGCGCATACTTCGTACAAGGATAATATTCCTTGTCGAAATTGAAATATAAAAAGACATCTCGTACTATGCCTCGAAAATAATTTGTTTCGACAACAAAAATGTATTTTTCTGTGGAGCTTGACGGTATGAATATGTTTTCGTCAAATATTCGAGCAACATTCGGCGTAGTTATTTTACAGCCATAATAGAACACGTTTTTGTTCAGCCGGCCGGTCCGCTTCGAGAATTTGAAACGTGTTTTGCACATGTGCACATATGCGATGTTTGGAATCCAAATAACATTTTTATACTCTAGGAATTTTTAAGCGTTGACTTATTTATAAAATATAAATCTCAGTTTAATTTGCTTAGACGAATAATATACTGGGTATTAAAACAACTTAAATTGAAAATTCTAATACTTCTAGTACTGTTGCTGGACTAAAATTCTTTGGTTTTTTTTTTAATTAAGTATTATATTATCTAAATCGACACCAGATCTAACGATGCTATTAACTTAACAAAACCGGATACCCAAAGAATTTTTAAATGAAGATTTGCAAAGAAAAGCTTATTTGTTGAGTTATCAAATGAATCGGTCGGTTCGAAAACACTACAAGTCCAAAAAGTGAGTTCTGAGAAAATTAACAAAATAATTTTGTTGGTGCAATATCTTGAAAAGTATAGCAGTTAGCTATTTTGTGCCAATAGACAAAAAATATAAAGTAGTTCACAGAGAATTAAATGTACTACATATTTTATTTATATTTGATTAAAAGCAGAGCTATGATTAAAACAATCATCATGGACATGTACTGTCTTTGAACTCGACGGAAACACAGCTTATATTTTTAACAATACTTGTTTATTTAAAACATTTAAATAATATTTTTATTGTGATGTAGGTATATATGATGTAGGATTTGCATTAAACTTATTTCCCGTAATATTTGAAGATTGCTAATTAAAAATGTCATGTCAAAATGGCGGATTATACATGATTAGTCAAAATTACCGGAACACCTTAGTAATTCTTTAACCGTAAGAAATTTCAAAGAAAAATTCAAATAGAAGTTTTTTGGTTTTAAACAAGCTATATATTTTCAATATACGAATGTTCATTTTATTCTGAAAATTTGGTAAACTTTTCTTTTTCTAATAGAACATCCTGTATATTTAAAAAAAATTAATTCTAAGTGTTTGTAAGAATAATTTTTTTTATAAAATGCATCATCTTTGAGTTATGAGAAATTAACCGATCATTAATTAACGGATAAAAAAATAAAAAAATCAAGAAAAAAATAACTATGAAATAGCATAATAAATTTAATATTCAAGCTGGCAAATTAAATAAATGTGTATGTATGTGGGAACATATTCTTAATTTGAGGTCCAGGAATTTTGATTAATTGCTTATAAGTAAAAGATGACAGTAAAGTATTTTTAAAAAAATGATTTCTATAAAAGAATTAATCCTAGAATTAAAAAATGTATGTTACCAAATTTCCAGAATAAACAATAGTTTGTTTAAACACAAATTTTTTTCTCAGTTGGAGAATTATTTAGGTTTCGGTAATTTCGTCTATTTTTGATTAATTGATCATAACTCAAAAATAAGGCATTTTATAAAAAAATCATATAAAAGATACTTGAATTAATCTTAGAATTAAAAAATGTAAAGTTATACAGAATGTTCTATTTGAAAAAGGGAAGGTTGCGAGATATTCAGAATAAAATGAACACCCTGCATAATAAAAATATATCTAAACGATAGTTTAAAACAAAACAACTTTTACTTGAAAAATTTTTTGAAATTGTTTACAGTTGGAAAATTATTTAGGTGTTTTGACTAACCCTATACATATATGGCGATATGATAGAGCATGATATAGAGTTTGACGATTATAATATATTAATAGTATTAAATTTCCTCTTCTACAGTGGTAGTCGGTCCGGAAGTCACGTGGTAGTAAAATTCTAAATTTTCACCAGTTACATACTTGTGGACTTTTTTTTAATATTATTTATCTTTTTGATATTGATATTTATATTGATTATTTTGGCGTACCTTAACAACGATTTGAGCGCAAATTGCGAAGTTGGCGAATGTTTACGACTGATATCAGTAGAATCTGAGTAGAAACGCGTTGCATGAGCGAGCAAAAAGGCACTGTTCTGGACTTGTTTATTTCGCCCAAGCATTCTCTTTAGGTCTATTCGATAGAAAAAATAATAGTGAACATTTTGGCTATTTCAGTTAAAAGTGGACAATTTTGGACTTGTACTCTTTTCGAACTCGTCGATTCAATTGTTTTGACATATGACGTCATCGATATTTTTTTAAATAATAATTAATCTCTTATTATTCTTGTTATTTTAAATAAGTACTTTAATTATCGTAATGGAGGCATACAAGATTTATTGTCTTACATCACTATGCTATCGGCAATTATTAGGAAAATATGGATCACGCTGTCTCGTAATTTTTCACTAGATTTTTGGGATTTTTCCCAAAATAGGTAAATAGGTAAAAATAGGTACTTATTTTTATAAGTACCTATTTTTACACATTATCGTGTATAAACGTGTCCCAAAAAAGCCTTAAAATTCTCTTCATTTTTCTTATTTTGTTTTCAAAATCCATGAACAAATCGTAGGCCTCGCGTATGCAGGATATCTGACAATTTTCAATTTTCTTGCTTCTCTAGGAAGTAATTGCCATAAACTTATATGTAAGTAAAATAGTCATGAGAAAAAGTAAAAACTTTCATATAGATTTATTTACAGCAGAGTTTTAGTTTCAGCCGAGTGAAATTTTACAAAACCTATAAGAAAAGAAAAGAAATGTATACAAAAACGAAGAAAAAAACACTACCTACCGATTGGGGTAATGACAAGTAAATAAGTAATAATAATTAATAATTCAAAATAATAAAAATAATACTAGTAAGAAAATTATCTTCAGCCGTGCTGAAGTTAAATACCCCCACCGTAAAATATTATTAAAAAAAGCGATTTTGCCCATTCACGAATTTGTCCTGACTTTTTAATAGATAAGCTTGTATACCAAATTTCAGATCAATAAATTCAAAATTCGGGAGTTATCGTGTAGACAGACGGACATTTGTGGCAAACTCAATATACCCCTCACTACGGTAAATGTGGGGTATAATGAATAAAAGTTGATAAAAAAATAAATCCACATGAATCTTTCATGTGGTCTTATTTGTTTTTTTTAAATTCCTTAGGTAGTTCCTTAAGAGCCGTTTAAAATACGATTTTGTTACACTACTACTCAGTTATTCAGTATTTCAGTATTCAGTTAGCTCTGAAGAAGCGAGCAACATGCTTCGCGAAACGGCAGCATTTACGAATCTTTGCACACGGCATAACCCGGAAAAAATTTATTTCTTAAGGAATATATTAGACATTTTGAGGAATACATAAGACCATACTCATGAAACTTTTTGTTAGTTATGGCTTAATACGAACTGTAGTATGCCACTGGGAATTTCAATGATTTGGCAACAATACACAAACCATTCAACACATGGCTACTTTTGCTTCAGTTTCTGCAAAAATCAAAAAGAAAATTAGTTACTCAAATCAGGTACTTTGTCAGCTCCCAAACCGATTGCAAAGCTATAATGAGAAACACATACAAGTATGGATGAAGAATTGTCAAACTCTCATGAGGGATTTGTACTAGAAGTCTACTATAAATGCCCTTTGCCATGCAGTTATATCTAAGCAACATACATACTTAGTATTTATTTGAAAAGTAGTGTTGGTTTGTGGTTATCAGAAGTCAGATTAAAAGAAATATTGGAAGTAGATGAGTTGCTTATCACATCAGGTTTTTGGAATTTTGTGTTTTCTTTACTTGGTAGCGTGTAAACCACTTGTAAAATTGTTCCAGGAACATCGTCCATACATTTTCAGGATTTTAGTTAAAAGTACCTAGTATTAGATTAACTTTAATTTTCAAAATTTCCTAAGTTATGTTTCTTTCTTTATTTTGACGTCAACATTCGATGGACAAATAATGTATCAAGCACCGGTTCAATAATCATTCGGATTCACGGATTCTTATAGAACAAATAGTTTCAATTTCAATAAGTTGTTATTTTATTATTTACTTTATTTATTCTAAACCAGCCGTGACAGAAACAAGCGGTTTGCTTTGTGGTCAGTGGCCATAGACCAATAGAACTATATCATCATAAGTACCTAAGGAAATAAACAAAAAGTTGAAATATTGTTGCACAGTGTAATTCGTGATTATGAAATCGAAACCTCATTAACTATCATTTAAGTAAATTTGATATATACGATAATTAGCAATCTTGTCATACATACCAGTTCAAATACACCTTTAATGATCTTGTAACATTGTTATTGTTTGTATACATTTGAAATGAATAAAAAATAAACATGTGTATGCAAAATTTCTGCTGTAGTTTGAAACAAACCACATAAACTTCATAACTAAAAATGGCAAAATGGTCTTTATCAAAGTTTGTCTTGTGAAAAGTGTTTTTATTTTGAAACAAACGAAAGTTTGTTGTCGTTTATTCGTCATTGAATGAGAAAAGTATCTTCTCTACGCTGCACTAAATTTCACTGTATCACTTCACTGTCACTTGTTTTGGGTAATTTGGGGGTAATTAAAATTAATCAAAATAAAATCACGTTAGTTTAAATTTACAATTATATTTATTTTATACATATAATTATATGTATCATATATATAATAAGATCAAAATCCACAAGACAATAAATTTAAAAGTATACCTCTCGTTATTACACAATGAAGAATCATAATTATATATAAAAAAAAAACAATTTCCTTTCTCACTTCCTCTCCGTCACTTTCTCGCTACATCGTAATTATCTGAGAATCATCATTCAGATCATCGTTTATCGTACAGTGTATAAAAGAACGGAACAACGAACAGAAGCAAGTAGAGGTTTGGTTTTTTAACTGAAATCTTCTATATCGAATTATGTAAAACTGAGTGGAACAGTAGTTTCTTCTATCATTTTATATATTAAATAATTACACCACAGCACAAATAACTATACTCTATTCTGTATTTTTTTCTCTTTAATAATTTATCCATATAGGTACAAATATACATGCCACTGATGATTCTAGAAAAAGACGTGATACATAACCTGGTCGGAATTAAACGGGCACTGTGTTTGTTACGTATATATTTATATTTCATTTAGCAACATTGAAATTGAAAAAATAAATTACGAAAATTTTATACAATTAATAAGCCCGGATTTTTTCTTTTCGACCAGATTACATATCACAAACATTGTTTCACATCCTCAAATTACGTATACTTAAATTTTGTAGCACTGGTTTTCTTTTACGTATTTCCGTTTCACTTGTTTTACGTATGTGAGTTTACTTTATCACTAAACATACGAGACTTTGAACCCGTAAAAGGTTGCAAAATAATCGTTTGGTATACAAAATATTTCTTATTGATTTCACTTTTTTTTCTTCTTTTTAATGTCTCGATTTGCTGATAGTTTACAATTTATCATGGCATCGTTTTGATTCCTTCAATTTCGAAATGGACCTAGATGTTGATTTCGAAAGTTCAGGAGCAAATGATTGCTGAGAATATGGAAAATATATTGAACGAAAGGTAATATATGTTATATAGGGTTTTCCAATAAGCATGTCAGAGCTTTAAATCATGACGTGATGATGACTACAAGTAGGTACTAACATCTCCAATTAGATGTCTGACAAGTTTCTGTAGTACAAGTTGTACAAGTTTTAGTTTTATATTGCGAGCAGGTTTGAAAGGTCTGAGGTGATTATTAAAAAATCCTATATGTATATACGAATTCCATCTACTTCTTTACATTGAAGTATTCAAACATATCTTACATGGATAATTCTCTACCTTTGGCATAAAGTGCATATTTTGTTAAATATTACTCGTATATCATATCCTTTTTTTTCCAAATGTCTCTCCTCGTCAAATTTATCGAAAATTCTATGTACAATATTCTCACTTACTCGAAAAGTTTCAACCAAATTTACACGTTCTTATTTACTCAGGCAAATATACATATAATTATCTACATAATTTTCACTGATAGAGCGATTTTTATTATTCTTTGAGTTATCTAAAAATCGTTTTATCATAGTTTTTTGTCCGCAACTAAAAATCCACAAGGCTATAATTTATAAAGTCTTTCACTGACCTTGGGATGATTTGGGCAGTTGGGAGATTCTTCGCACGTCGGAGAACATGGTCATCACGAAAATGTTCAAAGTTCACCAAAATGCACTGCAGTCCTCTCTGCTAATATTTTTTTATAAAATAAAAAAAGAATTGCACGTCACACTGGCCTCGCAAATTTTCGGACGCATTTGTTTTCTAAATTCCTCGAACGCAACAATAATAAAAAATACTTAAATATATTACTGAATTATCTACATATAAATAAATAGACTATTTTATTATAATTCGTATATACGCATCTCGTTTACTTCTCATTAATCATAATATCGCGTTTTCCTTAATTCACATTGTTTAATTAAAAGATAAAACTAAAAAACACAGAGATAAATAAAATTAAAAAATTGTCGAATTTTTATACAAAGTTATTTAAAGTAATATACATCGCTTGACGTTTTTTTTACTAAACAATTAAAACAAATTAATTAATATTAGTAATAGAGGTCATTGTGGTTGTTGTCGCTTACTTTATCATTTCTTTTTAGTTTCGTTCCTGCAAATTCCATGCACACATAATGAGGGTGATTTCAGCTTTGGGACATAGAGGGGGTGCGCGTCTTTCGCAAAGCCGTAAATGCAAATGACTAAGTTGTATCATTAGGTACATAGGGTTTGTTTACGAGTAAGTCTTCGACTTCTTGGGCCTATTGCGGTGATCCCTGCGGGCTAATGTCATCACCACCCCCTTCCGAACCACCTTCCCCTTTGGTTTTATTCTCCTTCTTCCATTTCATCCTCCGATTTTGGAACCAGATCTTTATCTGTCGCTCTGTCAGACAGAGCGCGTGTGCTATCTCGATCCTCCTCCGCCTTGTCAGATACCTGTTGAAATGGAACTCCTTCTCCAACTCCAAAGTCTGGTACCTCGTATACGTCTGCCTACCTCGCTTCCTCTCTGAAAATTAAACAACCATTAGAAATTTGATCGCAGGAACTTTTCAATTATTAGTTTTTATTGCATGAGAAGATTATGGGAAACATTTAGACAAGATAGAAGTACAAGAATAAAGAAATATACAAGCACCATTGAGGCATATTACACTGAGCGACTAATTTTGATCAACTTTGTTCCTCCCGGGAAATTTTAGCTAATAATGATTCTATATGACCCCCGGAACACATCCCCCAAGGCGTTTTTCTAGGTTAGCTGGAATAAGCGGATAAGAAAACACTCTGTATACTATGGCAAAAAAGTTTAGTCAAATCGTTTCCGAGCTCCTGAATGCATTTTTGGTTGAATGGTTTGGCCGCTAGAGCGCGCTGAAAGAAGGGAAAATTTTCCTACTTTATGAAAACCCAGTTTTTAACTTAGTAAAAATGCTGATTGTGTTAAACTACATTAATTTCCCTACAAAGTGCACATATTAATCACATATTTTGGCCAAACCGTGTAGCCGCGAAATTGGGTTGATATAGTAAAGCGTCGATAATCCGAACTAATTGGGACCGAAGGTGATTCGGATTATCAAATTGTTCGGATTATCAAATATTGCAGCTAAATATGTACTAGAAACTACGAGTATTGGATAGAAGTTCAATCTTCAATCTTCTTTCAGCGCGCTCGAGCGGCCAAACCATTCAACCAAAAAATATACTTGAGGATGCCTTTTATAGCAAATTTAGTATACTTTATTTTTGTATATAGTGGTCTACGTCGAAAAGTGCACAGTTTTATGACTTTTTGGCAATAAACTGCAGAAAAGAACATAGATTGCTAGAAAAACAAAACTACTATATTTTTTCCTGACCAAAACACCATGTGAATGGACTAAATTATGAATAAAATTAAAAATAAATTTGCATATATCTCACTTATTCGAGCTAACCTAGAAAAACGCCTTTGTGGAAAAGTTCAGCGGGTCATAAAGAATCATTATTAGCTAAAATTTCCCGGGAGGATTTTTTTTGTTGCACAGTGTTATTAACAGATAGTAGGAATGTTAGTTACATGGTACGAATATAAGAAGACTTATTTGGTATCCCAGAAAAGACGCCCATAACAATTTTTCTTCCAGCATGTAAATGTATGCCCCGCACAAAGCTTCAAAGTGCTTTTTAAAGTTTTATAGCTCAACCAATATCAGCATAAATAAACTAAAACGCAAAATGACCGTCGACAAAATGGGCAACAATTCCTTCATTCGAAATCACTTATAAACTAATTTAGGAACGTTGTAATGACATTTGAATGACTAAGCATTAGGGTAAAAATGATTTTTATTGGTCATTACTGCATGTCCTGCGCTAAAAGGACGACTGTCCATTGGCTGACGGTATTACTTTACAATTGTACCTACGCGGGGTATTAAAGCCATTAGATCAAAATGGAGTTGATGGAAAATCGATTCAATGTGGAAATTACTATCCTATCGGAAATTGCTTGGTAATAATAATTTGTCTCGTGCCTTTAATAGGAAATTGCTCGACTAAATTTGCAGTTGATTTCTTTTTAATGTAGTTTTTCTTGAGAATATGCATTATGTTAGGTTATTGATTTTATTCTAGTTCAAATTAGCGTCTTTTGTGTCTTTAGTTACAATACGCAAGACGAGACAACGTGATGATTCGGTGGATTTTGCTTTAGTATATTATATTATAGTCCGTATCGATTTTCATGTTTTTGACTACATTTCAAGGTTACAAAATTGATTTTAGAAACATTATTGTGGCTTTAGAACTATATAGGATTTAGAAGATAATGTAGGTATTTATGTATTTATTATATTTGACAAATAATTATAGAATTACAGAATTTTAGAATTATTATTATTATTATTATTATTATTATTATTATTATCAGAGAATTACAAACAATCAAACCAGAGTTGGCGTAATTTGAAAGGCAGGAAAGCCAAGCGACTCACAGCAATATACCGGGTAATCTTTTTAACTTGAGACTTCTAAATATCTCGAGAAATATGCATGGTACGACAAAAGTGTCTTAAATAAACTTGTAGGAGTCAAAGGGGGATATGAGATGGCAGATATTGGTTTCATTGCAGATGGCGCTGCAATCGGTGAAAATGAGGTTAACTTCATTTTTTTAAATGGGAATACCAAACTTTTTTTATCTAATTACGATTTTACGCTAAATAAGAAAAATCTTTTGCCTGAAAATTTTTTTCGTACGAGTAGGAGTTATAAGATAATGTATTTGATACTTATAATTATCACATTTCACAAATAATACTTCAATTGAATAAATTTTATTCCCGTTGATTTCTTGTTGTCTGCGCTCATATTTCACTTGGGAATACTAAATAAAGACCTAAGACAAACTATGACAATAAAAATAAATACCCCACAAACCGTGTGAAATGTGAATAAACTTTCTTTGATATTTGGTATAGGACGTTCAAATTTTTGTCACTAATTATAAATCACCCTTTGAGTTCACTGGCATACAAGCTATTATTAAATAAACAATTGGCATATGAACTGCTCTTATTGTTTTAGAGATTTTATCGTGTTTTCAAAATTTAGGCAATAGTAATTTCTCTTTTTTCCCCTTTCATTTATCTTTTTGTTATATTATAATTAATATTCATTTTTAATGTTTTATAATAACGACTAAAATAGACTAAAAAACACGAATAATTTTAAATAAATTGTTTATAATTTCAATATGGTACTGGCGGCGTTTTGAATAGCAAAAAGGCCAAAAATAGGACGCCAAATGTAAAAATTCAAGTGAAGGGTTTTTTTTCAAGGGTTTTTGGAGACGCTGATTTCATATCCAAAGTAAAAAATAAAAACAACAAACTGATGGATCCAATACAATCCAAATTGCCAAAAATATTTTCAATTTAGTTTAAATTTTGTAATTGGGAGGTTTTGGATTGACTGCTTTTTAATTTGACAGCAAAAATTTAAAAACGAGACATGATGGCAATTCTATAAAATGGACTAAAAGGTTTCTGAAAATTCTGCTAAAAAATTTAGCAATTTTAGAACAAATTAAGCGGAAATTTAGTAACTGGTGGGTTTTACGGTCGCTGATTTTAAATTCGATTTTATTTAAATCGTTAAAAAACTTTTATTTTTTAGGACATAAGGAAGAGATTGCAAAAGGTTTCATTCAAATTCATTTACGCGGTAATTATTCCAAAACAACGCTATGTTATGATCTTATATTTATAGAATAGCTTAAATAGCCGAAAAAACACCGAATTACAAATTTTAAATTAATTCAATAAGCGACGGTATCAAGATAGGTGGGAGAGCCTCTGACAGAAATCATGACAAAAATCTAGATTAATATTTTAAATCAATATAGTATAGAATGTTTGATAACAAAAAAAATAAAACCAATAACAATGGCAAAATATACATAAACAACAAAATTCACAATGGCAATGTGGATTGAAAGCTGTTAAAAGTTTGTTACATTGAGTGTTTAGCAGCCATTATTTATAAATCGGAATTCATTACAGGTTTTCGCAGTTGAACAAATTGTTGTCTTCATATTTTTTTTATACAAATGTGTTATTATTTATCGCCATACAGTTTCAAATTACAGGTCTGCCAACGTGACATAGAACTTTAATTCCAACAAAAAAAGACAATCTACCTGGACCAAAATTCCTTTAATGTCGTACCTATCTCAAATCGTAACCTGGCCAAAGTAGAACGAATCCTAATTGCAACCTTTACATTTTCGGGTATTTCGCAACGCTTTGTTTCGAAATAAATAAAAGTCCGGATCCTAGGCGGCCCCGCTCGCTCTCTCAGAGCGGCCATCGACAAAACGCCATGGCATCCTATGATTTATGCGTCGTTTATAAACTCATTATCTCGTGGCGGAGGAGTGGAGAGACGAAGAAGGGAACGGAAATCGCCCAGAGGGTCGGTTTGATTGGCGTCTGGAGGTCGAGCAGCCTCCCTAACACGTATAATTATTTTCTTCCTTGAAGGAATACGAAAAAAGAGGAGAAAAATAAGAGAAGAAATTGTGGATGTACCTGAAATGTTTTCGAAGAATCGAGTAGGCCTTGCGAGGCGACGACAGAGACTATTGATGGAGCAAATGGGTACTCGAGAACTTGTCACTGTATTGATGACGTGTCATCGAGCTTGCTGAGAACCGGTGGCAAAACGGATAAGTAGTCTGAGATAAGCTTGAGTGCTTCGCATTTATTATGTTCGTAATCAGGCATTTCACTACTTAAAAGTGCTGCTCGATCTACTGAGTGCTCTGCTCAAAAGGCAGTATTCAAAAAAGCTACCCTGGTAACTAATTTTCCTATTCGGAGATGAAAATTTGTTTTTTAACGGATGTGAAAAAGAAATTTACGAATTAGGTAATCGGGGTTCTAAAGTTAATTGTCTGAGGTTTATAAATCCACCAGCAGGGACCCGGCTTGCGTTGCTACGCCAATAAATATAGAATATAACCTTCTTTAAAAAATTTTCATATCCTTTTTAGTGAAACATTTAAGTGAGTTTTATTTTTCAAAGCCCACATGGGCGCACATGATAAAATACTTAATGACAAATAAGCTTTTATCAACATTTAAACACATTTTTTAAATTATAAGTAAATGGTCATTTTACTAAAAGTTCTATGAATCTAAATGAACTGCAGGCGATCTTAATGTTGCATTAGAGTAATATATTTGTATATACGTTTATATCACACCTTATTGTTAAACTTTTTCTATTTGAAAAAGAGAAATCACTTATGGCCAGTTGCTTGGTCAGTCTTAGTGGCTGCTTACCTAGCTCTTAACAGCTAATTATTAACCAATCAGAATGCAGAATTGACTTGTTTAATCAGTCTCTAAGGAGATAATCAGTGATTAAGAGTTGATGAGCCTTTCTGCAACCGAGCATAAATCTTTCATTAAAAAAATTTGAATTTTTAAAGAAAATTGAAACTAGGCCTCCTGCTGGAGACCTAAATATTTTTCAATTGGACCAATTTTTTTTTGTGGTATATGTGGGTCCATGTGACAACTTTTTATCAACTTTAATTCGACAAAAAAATAGTTTTTTTGGATACACCCTACTACATATACACATATACATACATACATCCAATTTTACAATTTTACTATTTTAATATACATATAGATAAAAGTATATAATAGTAGCATAACATGAAGTTTACAAGCTAAAATATTGTAAATGGATTTGACAGCAGTGGCCGTTCGTTCCACCACATTAACCAGGTTCTTTGAATAAATAAGTCAATTAAAAGAACTGTCGTTATTAAATACAACATGATGACAGTACTGTCATCATCATCATCGGCGTGTATCATGATAGGAATTTAATGTATAGAAACAATAATTAAATGTATAGAATATAAATGTCATAGATACATATATAATGAACTTAATATACAATGAGCGCGTAAAGTATGGAAACATGACAAAATCTCTAAAACTGTTTGTTATTGAAGAATAACAATATCAAAATAATAACTATCAAAATATACATTTTATATACACATTATATAATATATACACATATTACATACACACCAAATTTAATGTTGAACTTTCAATTGTTTCAATTGTTAATTCACAAAATTTATCGAGAAAAAAAAAACAGTTGACAATTATGGTAATATTGATAACTTTTGTTTGTTTATAGAAAGAGAATTGGCGTTTTCGATTAATCTATTTACGCTGAATGCGAATCTGAGATCAAAAGTTGCACATCACGTCAGGTTATTGCGTTTCTTTTACGTTTCCTTTATGGAGCTATCCGCACCGTACTTAGAGAATAGCTGTAAATGCTTCAAAAACTATTGGGAACTGACTTTTGGGATTTCAGGTAAAAGCGGGATTAAGATTAAGATTAAGGTTTACTATGAGACCATTTTGAGGTTTCTAGGCTGGTATAAATTTGTAGAAATTTTACCAAAATAACGTTCTTTGGCACTTTCACCTAACCTTGCGCGATAGAAAATTTTGGAGCCCAGATTTATTTTCAGGGCAATTAATCCTACCCAAATCGCTATTTCATATTCAATTCACAAAAGCTGTTTTCCCTAAAATTATCAATATTTTACAGTTTTCAATTGTTTTTTTTTTCGAAAATTTTCGATGGCAAGGCCATAAAATATTTCCGATGCCGTTTAGACTATTACATGATGTACCAAAATCGGCAAGAAAAAATGGGGTTGCCATTTAAAAAAATTATCGATGACGTCATAACTCAGTAACGATTGATGGTTGGAAATTGAACTGTCCTCAGAACTGTGTATTTTAATAATTAAAAATCGTTGTGTTCGAGGATTTTTTAAAAAAACAAACCGTGATATAAAAAATGATATAATTACTGAAGTATCTCAGCAGTGGTATACTTAATTTAGCACTTATTTGAAATCAGTGAAAAAAAAAACACTATTGAGCTTTGTAAAACAAATTCGGCTGTCACTATGCGACGTAGGTAGTGATCAACATTAATTAAAATCTACACTGTATTTACTCACCTCACCAAGTAAGTGCGGATTCAGTAAGTATTTATTTTTTAAGCTGACAAGTTTCCTACTTTACCATGTCTTTGTATTGTGTAGTAAGGTGTGTCGAAAAAAACGTTTTTTTTCGAAACTCAATATTTCAAGTTGATAAAATGTTGTCCCTATGGACCTACATATACAACAAAAAAATTTGGCGCAATTGAAAAATATTTAGGTCTCCGGCAGAAGGCCTAAAGTTTATAATTTTCTTTAAGAATTAGAATTTTTTTTCAATGAAAGATTAAGTGATTTTTGTTTTTCAAATACAAAAAGTTTAACAATAAGGTGTAAAATTACTGTATACAAAAATATATTACTGTAATACAACATTTAGATAACCTCCAGTTTATTTAGATTCGATAAAATTTTTAGAAAAATGACCATTTTCGTATAATTTAAAAATGAGCTTAAATGTTGATAAAAGTTTATTTGTCATTAAATTTGTGCGGACATGTGGTTTTGAAAAAGAAAAACCACTTAATTTATCATTAAAAAAAATATGAAAAAATTCCAATTTCACAATCATAAACCATAAACTTTAGGCCTCCTGCGGGAGACCTAAATATTATTCAATTGGGCCATTTTTCTTTGTGGTATATGAGGGTCCACAGGGACAACTTCTTATCAGCTTGAAATTTTGAATTTCGAAAAAACGTTCTTTCCATTCACCCTATTGTGTAAGTACTATAAATATGCGTTTAGGGTTCTGTCAAACAACACCTACCATTTCATCATAAACTAATCTTGGTGGTAGGATGTCATCACTATTGTCTAACCAAATAGCGATGCAATGACTAACGGCCACCTACAGAGATTTGCATAAGTCTTATTATTGATTTAAGCGTACGTACAGCTATTTGAGGCTTACGACGTTCAAGGCGACAAATAAAGAAGTTTCTATGAATAAATTACGAGTTCGACATAACGATAAATATCTCCGAGGTTGGCCTCTATACTTAAACATCAATTTATATACGAAAATATTTGCGTTCGCGGCGGATTACGGCGCACGCACTGTGCGTGGGGACGCTCGACCCGGTGGAAAAAAATCGATTTTACAATTAACGGCAACGCCGAAAAACCTAGCGATATGCGAGTGTTGATAAATCTGACCCGTCCGTCCCACGTTTGAACCGTTTCGGAGGTAACTCAAAAAAGGAATAGAAAAAGTGGGAGACCGAAGGACGAAAAGAGTAGAAAAAGCGGTCCTTAATTAAAGAAGCATCGAACTAATCAGAGCTCATGTCTGTGTAGGAATAAATCAAACTCAGAACGTAGCCGGGCTGAAATAATTACACGTCTTGTCCGGGGTAGTGTAACGTTCATCAGAGTCGTTGCTTTACTCCGGAGTGCTCGGCTCCGTCTCGCTCCTGCACGTTCTCGCTCTGTCGCACCCGCCCAACGAACGGATCTAATATAGTTAATTAGATAACAGAAAAAAGAACAGGCACCAGAGCAACGGAGGTTCTAGGCCAGATTTTTGGTATCCACATTTGATTCTGTCTACAAGAAGCCATACCATATCGACTTTGGTTTCAGTACCAATAGTGATATTTATAAGGGCTCTGCCTTTCAATATTGGCATTTCTTAACTGATGAACTCAAGGATGAAAAACAACCATGATAATTTTGGTACTGAGAGATTACAATTTTTTTTTTCAAATAACGCTTGCAGCGTTTTTATACCCCCACATTTACTGTGGTGGGAGGATATTGAGTTTGCCACAATGTCCGTCTTTCTGTCCGTTTGTGTACACGATAACTACCGTATTTTTGAAGTAATTTATCTGAAATTTGGTATACAAGCTTATCTCTTAAAAAGTAAGGACAAGTTCGTGAATGGGCAAAATCGGTTCACTTTCTTTTTTAATATTTTATTTTATATCTTCAGCGCGGCTGAAGATAATTTTCTTACTAGTTTCTTTTTGATATATGTGACAAACGACTATAGAGGAGGATCATCTATAACCAATTTTCAGTGAGAACTTTCAGAACAAATTCTTATGGGTCTCATAACTAATTTAATTACCTATAATAAAAATAAGCTAAAGGTAGATAGGTAGAGATTTAATAATTCGACACTTAGTCTTGAGAATTATATGGTATATTATATGGTATATGGTACCTATATCTTTAATACTAAATAGTAAATAAATGTCTTTTTTAATTGGATACTGTTAATTTTTTCAAAATGCACTTTTTTGGTCGACGAATTGTTTATTTCTTGTGTGTTTTTTCTGAAATATACATATTATTGTACATTGTACTGTAAGGTATCTCACAAATCTCATTTCGGGAAAATCAAAAATTGATAAAACATTAACCCATATCAAGAAATAAATATTTGCACTTGAAAAAAAAGCAATTGTTAGATTTGTGGTTCCTAGCACCATTGGCCCAAATTTATATACAAAAATATGCTAAATAAAAAAATTATCTAATGTTTTCCAAGTGTGGGAGACCTAAATCATTGCATGTAACGATAACTTTTTATGGAATTTTTGGAATTTTGATTTTCCAAAGAAGATTGTCTTTCGATGCATTCTATTGTAAAGGTTTATTGAAAAAATCTGATGTGGCCAGGCACATGACTTTATCATACTATATATAAAATTAATAGTTTACCTGCATGAGATTCTATTTGATCGAGATCGGCTATGTCTGCATTAAAATAAAACTAGTAGAACTAAACAGATATCTCGATTAAAGCTGCGTTCGGATATTGTACTCCGTTGACACCGGGTACACCGTCCAAATGACACTTACGTGTTAGTGGGTGTAAAAACTGTAACGGTGTTCAATATCCGAACGCAGCCTATATTGACAGTAGTATTTTCAAAACATTAGCGTTTGACACTAGCTACTGTCATTAGAATCAAAAAATCTGACATATCCTGGCTACTAGTTTTAAAGCAGTACGACCGATCTCGATGAAATAGAATTTGCTCATGCACCTAAACTATAAATTCTACCAAAAAGTGTCATATACATAAATTATAGAAAATTTCCTCTCCTTTAATTTATTATTTAACTATTTTGACGACATTACACAAATAGCGGCTCATTTACAAAATCTTCGAAAAATGCTAAGAGTAAACCACCAGTTCCTTTGGACCCTTTTCAATACCTTTAGTAGTTTCTCCGGAATCGTCTCCACAAAAACGGGTACACACACACATACACACACAGACAGTTTTTTGTACCTTGGTCAAAAATGTTCAGGAGACCCAAAAAGACATATTTCCGCTAAAATCTCAAACATTTTTTTTGGCATGATTACAATACTTTACATACTGCGTATGATAAAGTAAAAATTATTTGCTCTTGAAAAAGAAGCATTTGTTAGACCTTTTTGTTTAGACCTAAATAATTGCTGTAACATTTATATGTATGTAATTTTATTGCACACCCTATTGTTAATAATTTCCTTGAAATAACTTGAAATAAAAATATTTTTTTTAAGAAAATAAAAAAAATTAATTTAAGACCTTTTGCGGAAGACCTATTATTTTTGCAATTGCGCTCAATTTTCTTGCGGTATGTATGGGCCGATAACTTTTTATCAACGTGGAATTTTGATTTTCCAAAAAATATGAGAATATACATAAATTTGTTTCAAACGAACTTTTAAAGATGCATTACTGCAATCACTGCATAACAAAACGTTCAAAATTTTGAAATCAACAATTAGAATCACCTTCCTATAATAAAAAAATAAATCATATATGATTTTTTTAAATAGAATTCCAAAAACGTTTCTAAATAACATCCAAAATACGTGACAGTACTTAATTAGTAAAAAAAGTACGTTAATGAAATTCTAATTCTTAGATAAAGATTACCTTATTTTGTATACAAAAAATCTGATGTGGCCAGGCACATGACTTTATCATACTATATATAAAATTAATAGTTTAGCTGCATGAGATTCTATTTGATCGAGATCGGCCATGTCTGCATTAAAATAAAACTAGTAGAACTAGACAGATATCTCGATTAAAGCTGCGTTCGGATATTGTACTCCGTTGACAGCGGGTACACCGTCCAAATGACACTTACGTGTTATTGGGTGTAAAAAGTGTAACGGTGTTCAATATCCGAACGCAGCCTATATTGACAGTAGCATTTTCAGGACATTAGCGTTTGACACTAGCTACTGTCATTAGAATCAAAATAATCTGACATATCCTGGCTACTAGTTTTAAAGCAGTACGCCCGATCTCGATGAAATAGAATTTGCTCATGCGGCTAAACTATAAATTCTACCAAAAAATGTCATATACATAAATTATGGAAAATTTCCTCTCCTTTAATTTATTATTTAACTATTTTGACGACATTACACAAATAGCGGCTCATTTGCAAAATCTTCGAAAAATGCTATGAGTAAACCACCAGTTCCTTTGGACCCTTTTCAACAGAAAGCTTTTCAGCTCTAAGTTTGGTTATAAAACTTCTAAATATGAAGTTTCGTCCCGATACCATTAGTAGTTTCTCCGGAATCGTCTCCACAAAAACGGGTACACACACACACACATACACACACACAGACATTTTTTTGTACCTTGGTCAAAAATGTTCAGGGGACCCAAAAAGACATATTTCCGCTAAAATGTCAAAAAATTTTTTTGGCACGATTACAATACTTTACATACTGCGTATGATAAAGTAAAAATCAGCACGACTATTTTAGTTAATCCTGCAAATTTTATGTTAAAATGCACGTAACGTACATTTAACGCATTAAAAACTACTTTAGTTAAAAAATTGTCACAAAATGCAAAACAGAACCGTATTGAATAAGTTATATAGAAACTTTTGGAGAGTATTATTTTATAATTTAATAATATTTTTGCACAATAGAAGAATTTGACCTCTTGCTAAATAAAATAATCTGTGTGAAATCGTTGTTTCAATTCTAGTTGCCGATTTCAAAATTATTTCAAAGTATCTGTATTTTTAATCCTGAGATAAGTGCATACCGTTATGGTATTTTCCGTCGATCGTTTATTTATGAGTCAGTTTAGTGAATAGGAAATCGTTTATTAAACAACTCTATTAATGCACGATTTCTATTAATGCATGATTTGTTATAGCCAATCACACGACGTAAAGACGTCGTTTGATTGGTCAATCGAACATATGTGAAATGAAACCTTCCAATCAAAACATACCGCCCTCTAGAACTGTCAGTGTAAAATTACATGAATTGTCATATAACCTAAAAAGACATTGGCGAAGAAAAATCTATGTAGACGACGCTAGAAGAATACGATCGACGAAAAAATTTTGTAACCAACTCGAATATTAAACGGCGATTAATGATCTCGACAATTAACGCTCTCGCTACGCTCGAGCGTTAAACAGTCTCGATCATTAATCGCTCTTTTTAATATACTTGTTGGTTAAATAACTATTAATGCATAGTTTAAAAAAAGTGAAAGATAGGTACTAAAATGAGGGACAACCCCGCACAACAAGGGACGTATAGTCATCTTATACTAAAACAATTGATGACTGAGACTATGGATTGTAGGAAAGCTTTTAAATCACTCAACTATATAACTATACAGTTCTTCTTAGATCGTATATAATTAAAATCAACAAAATGACAACTGAGTAGGACTTTCTTAAAAGGACTAAATATAAAAACTTAGTTAAGAACAATAATTAATAATAAGTTTTGAGTTCTATAAATGTTGCAAATTATTACTGCCATCCTGTTGTGTCAAATGGATAAGAAGAATACATGTCGTCACATATTCATATGTAAATATCATTTCAATCACACATACAAGACAACTAGACAACCAGGAATAAAAAAACCCCAACCGAAAAAAGTAGTTGTTATTAACACTATGGCAGATGATTGTTGCCAGTGGTGTTCGAATCAGAAGTTTCTCATGTGGTCCATAGACAGGATTAGGGTCAAACTTGTATAAATATTCATCGACGGACTGCTCGACTAATGAACGTTATTCACACCGAGCGACTCTACACGGGCACATGTGAGTCTGCGTCTTTAGAATTCAGCGATCGTAACGAGAAAAGCGAGGAGGGTGCAACCAACGTGCAGACGTCATCCGTGACGAAGACGAATGGCGCTTTCGAGGCCCCGCACGCCAAAAAACCTTAACATGTGGGGAGAAACACGCTTCGGCGAACACTCGGGTTCGACGTCCCTCTGCCCCCTCGGCCGCCCCTGCAAGTCCCGGACACACACAGAGGGACGACCAACCGGAGTTCTGCAATTTTGAACCATCTAGGGAGCGGAAAAAATGTCTAGAACGAGAGGCACCTATTCAGCGAATAAAGGAACCCTTGACGATGCGAATTTCTAAGGGAATTAGGTTGGCTAAAAAGCGTTTGCAGGAACAAGTTGATTTTTTTGGATTGCGACTGAATAGTAGTGACTGATGAAGAGGTATTTTATGGTCTTGTTCAAACTTCAGCGTATAGATTGTGAAAATTAGTTATATTTGGTCAATTTCAATTGATGACCAATATAATATATAATAATTGAACACTTCAAATTATATTTTATATTCATTAAGGACTTGACAAATCATATTATAATTAGTGATTTATAATTGACATAACAAAAATAAAACCTCATAGAGGCTGAATATCATTTTGTGTTTAAGTTAAGACGCAATACTGATTAACTTTGATCAAATTTTGCTTCATTGTTTGAACTAAAAGATAACCAGAAAAAATATGTTCAAAGAATGAATGGCTTTGAAAATAATTAATCTAAAAGATACATATCACATAATATTATATGAGTTATTTATAGATTGCACCCAAAAATTTGAAGGCTGATTTAAATGAAATGTATAATCTAGTTTTGTAGGAGTGCTGCAGTTGTTCTATTAGCTATGCAATACTTTCGTCGCCGAACCTACAATTAATGTTATTAGGCCATTTTAAAGCCCTTATATTAATTTGTCCGGATTAACGAGGTTTTACTATAGGTACTATACTATAACAATCTTCTTCTTCGTTTTACAGCACTTTGGTGTATGTAATTCTTATACTAATTTTATATAACATGAAATTATATCAAATGATTCAAATTAAAATAATGATAATTTTACTCGTTATTTTTCAAATTTCAAATTCCAAATTTAAAAAAAAATTAAAGCCAGTGTTTGCGGAAAAAAATACTATAGCTAAGCAGTAGAAAAAATCTACATAGTACGGAAACAAAAAATCTCAGAGTACGTGGCTAAATATTTGAACACGTCGATATGTAAATATTAACATAAGCATTTTAATAAAACAAAACAAATTCCGGCCATCATTTGTACTGACTTATGACTTCATCGACACATTTTTAAATCGTATTTTCAAGAAGAAAATGGTTTAATGAGGTTTTATTATATAAAAGTTTAACACTATTCTTTTTCTTCGTTTTACAGCATTTTGGTGTATGTAATTGTTATGCTAATTTTATATAACATGAAATTATATAATATGATACAAATGATTCAAATTAAAAAAATCTGATGTGGCCAGGCACATGACTTTATCATACTATATATAAAATTAATAGTTTAGCTGCATGAGATTCTATTTGATCGAGATCGGCTATGTCTGCATTAAAATAAAACTAGTAGAACTAGACAGATATCTCGATTAAAGCTGCGTTCGGATATTGTACTCCGTTGACACCGGGTACACCGTCCAAATGACACGTGTTAGTGGGTGTAAAAAGTGTAACGGTGTTCAATATCCGAACGCATCAAATTGACAGTAGTATTTTCAAAACATTAGCGTTTGACACTAGCTACTGTCATTAGAATCAAAAAATCTGGCATATCCTGGCTACTAGTTTTAAAGCAGTACGACCGGTCTCGATGAAATAGAGTTTGCTCATGCAGCTAAACTATAAATTCTACCAAAAAATGTCATAACATGAATTATAGAAAATTTCCTCTCCCTTAATTTATTATTTAACTATTTTGACGACATTACACAAATAACGGCTCATTTACAAAATCTTCGAAAAATGCTAAGAGTAAACCACCTTTGGACCCTTTTCAACAGAAAGCTTTTCAGCTCTAAGTTTGGGTATGAAACTTCTAAATATGAAGTTTTGTCCCGATACCTTTAGTAGTTTCTCCGGAATCGTCGCCACAAAAACGGGTACACACACACATACACACACATACACACACACACACACATACACACACACAGACATTTTTTTGTACCTTGGTCAAAAATGTTCAGGGGACCCAAAAAGACATGTTTCCGCTAAAATCTCAAAAAAATTTTTTGGCATGATTACAATACTTTACATACTGCGTATGATAAAGTAAAAATGATAATTTCATTCGTTATTTTTCGAATTTCAAATTCCAAATTTAAAAAAAAAATTTTAAAACTGTTTTCAACGCGGTTTCCACCCGGAAATCAACACATCATTGACTCAGATCGCAGAAGTCTACAATCTAGATTAACATAAGCATTTTATAATTAATTCAAATTCCAGCCATCATCTGTTACTGAGTTATGACTTCATCAACACGTTTTTTAAATCGTATTTTCGAGAAAAAAGATGGGATATCAAATTGCGTTTTGAGTAGAATAATTGGCCTTAAAGTCGAATTCGGACGAAATTTCCTATCGCATAATATCATCGAAAAAAAAGTGAGGTCAAAATGTGTCAAAATGTAAAATATTATCCTCATTTAAACTCTTTTTCTCGAAAATGACAGAATAAATTTGTTTGTTACCATTTAGACAAAAGAGATCTATCAAAATTAGTAAGAAAAGTATGGGCTTGCTAGTTAAATGACTTATCGGTGGCATCATAAGTCAAAAACAATTGAAATTAAATTTGATAAAAGCATAGGAATTTTGGTCATTAAAAAACGACATGTCCGAGCATTTTTTGAAACAGCAAACAAAGATTTTGTCATGTTCCTGTTCACTGTAAACAATCACGTAATATTTTTGTTATTTTAGATAAAAACATAATTGGTTAATCTATGTTATTGTTATTTCATTGGTTGTCTCTATGATAGCAATCGTCGCGTTGAGTGCCCATGAAAAATTTCACAGGTTGTTCAAATAACAATCTTAATAAAAAATATTTAGTTCTAAAACTCAAGCTTGAAAACTTTATTTTGTACACCAGTTATTAGTTACTGTGTATAATTTTTCAACTCCATAAGTAATAGTTTCTAAAAAGACAAGTTCACCCATATATAGTGATAACTTTATATGAAATGTTTGGCTTTGAGCTGAACTTACACTAGCGGTACGCAAAAGCCACCCTCGCAAAACAGCCCCTAATATTTCAAAGCGCGAACAAAAACTGTTAAATTCCATCATATATCTACTCCGCGATCCCGCACGAAACAATGCCCGTCAGAAAACAATGTCGCAGCGGCGTTCGATTCTCTCCACCCTCGCTCAGAGTCGCGCAACCAACCCCAACATCCACGACACTAAATCAAATTCCACAATTTATAATTTAACAGAGACATCAAGCGCCTACAATGGAAGCTGACATTAAAAAATCACTCTTATTGTGTGGAGCGTCCGGCCAGAAAGCGCCTTCCCCAACCCGAAATTCATTTGTTTCGAGGGTGGCTTCGCACAATTTCGATAATCCAAAATGCGGCCGCGAAATCAATTCCAACTGCGAAAACGAGTTGTTAATAGTCGCTAAAGGGTTAAACAATTTAACGGTCACTATCAAATCTGGACGCGTCACCATTCATCACGGCAAAATGCTTATTTAATGGTATCACAGTTGGCGGCGGCGGCGGTGGCGGCTGCTCGGCGTACGCCGCCGGTTTCGCACGATCCCGGCACCGCCCCCGTACGTACCTCGCAGTCCGTTCATAAATTGCGAACACTCAACAAGTAGTCTATATAACTCGGCTTGCACCAAGCCACCGTGTGGTTCTATTGTTATGTACCTTGGTTTCGCAAACGTTTCGCAACTGTTTTATCCTGGAGGAGCCTAACCGACCACCTATCTTATCACCTGTTGCCCAGCGATATAGAATTCTGATAATAACTCTCAAAAATAATCCCATAAATGAACAACTTTACTTCATATATAGTTAATAGTTTACTTCATCTTTTTAGTATTTCTTCATCAATCCTTGACTCTAAATTCAAAGTCTGTCAATCGCGGAACTCTAGGGTTCACACTAGTAATAGTAATAAGGAACCCTATGATTGATGTATTCAGAATTTCAACAGAAACGAGCAAGACTTATGATTTAATAATACCTAAAGTAGATTTTCTGATACAATTAGTAAAACATTCAGGACGTAAGCGACAAATTTGCCGTCCAATTATCTACAATTTCCAGTAGTTTTTCTTTGTGTTCGAAGGCATGTTGTTGTTTTGTTTTCTTTTTTTATTTCGCCTGTCCATCTTAAGCCGCAGGAAGACGATGATTATCTTAATTGACGTTCAGCTCTGTCACATTCTATCACCGCGCTGTTCCGACCCGACTATTTTAATTGAAATTGTGTGACATTAGTGCCGCCAACTCTGGCAGACCAAAGAGAGATCCCCATCTCGCGACATCGAGAGAAAAATACGTACCAGTTTATTTCAAAATTTAGAACACTCATCTCACAGGAGCACCACTTTGAACTGTGTAACCAGACTGAGATGCTACCGTAAAGGAACCAAGCCTAACGACGGGTGGCCACCGCTTTGTTACATTTGCGCAATTCTTAGACCTGGAAACAATTGAAAGTAGGACAGTAGAGCGTATCTTCTTAAGAGGAAGCACATCTCTAGCAAGTCTAAGTTTTGCCGTCTGCGTACGAAAAGTTTTTTTGATCGCACGGTCACATTTCATGAATAGAATGTGGACAAGATCGGATGCAAGAGTGATTGGCAGGTGACCACCGGTCTTTTGTGTTCCGTAGCTATTGTCATTGGTATACCTGTCTGAAATTAAGGCATCACCGTCTGTCAATATTACGCAAGAGTCTAAAGAGCTACCTTAATAAATCACGTGACGCCAGGTAATGTTAAGAATGAGCTTCTGAGAATTGTATATTTAAATTTCTTGTACTTCTAAAGAGTACGGATTGGAAACTTACCGAATTGACTTCTCATCCAAGGGTAGAGAGGACTGGGCAGCGCAGCTGCAGCGTTATTCGGTTGCTGTTGAGGTTGCTGCGCTTGCTGGATGTTTGGTTGTTGATGAGGTGGGGCCTGTTGATGCATATTAGGTTGTTGGCCAGGGTACATCATGTGCTGCTGCTGCTGCTGCTGATGGTGCTGTTGGGGTACGTGCTGATGTTGCGGCTGTTCCTGCATATGATGACCCATGTGGTGGTTGTTCATGCCCTGGGCACTATCTAATGGAGGGCTACCAGTTGGTCCTAACACTCCCCCCTGGGTGACGGCTGCTGCTTGCAGTTTACAACTGGCGTAGACAACAGGCGTCTGATGGCCATTAGGTCCTCCATTTGCACCCATATGCATATTACTTGGACTGTCCGGTCTGTATCCCTGACTGCCGTCCATTTGCTGTTGTTGCGCACCGTAATATCCCGCTGCTCGAATATCCATACGGTCGTAAGGTGGAAACCTAGGGTATGGCATACCTTGAGGAGGTTGTCCGGCGGCTGGTGGGCCACCATAGTGGTGTGGAGGGATTCCTTGTCGAAGACCTACGACTGAAGGGTCTCCTGCTAAGGAGTTTGGGTCCGTTTGTACACCTGTACCGCTGTGGGGTACTTGGACAGCGGCCCCGTAGTGCTGGTGCTGATGGGGGTGCTCTCCGGAGACAACGCCGCCATTTCTCATGTCCGGCATGTAGGAATTGGGGAAGTACGAGCTCATCTCCATGGCTCCCGATTTATAATTTTAATAATATTTGGGCTGAGATCACAGAATTTACTTATTGAACTACTGACGCACGGGGATTGGGGGGAACACACAGCTTCGGCACTCACTCACCACTTTCTATAGTGATCATAATTACAAACACGCTAATGACGAAACAAAAACACTGCACAATTGTTGCGGACTGTTGAAGTTATGCGCAGGGTGTCCAGTGACGAGTCCTCAAGGGCTCTGAAACAAGAGAAATAAATTTGTTTAGGCTTTCGGCAATTTTTGCGTGGCGACGATGGAGCATCCCGATTGGATACCATCTTCGACATGACTGACATCGATCTAGTGACATGTGTACGACGAGACAACTCATTAAGATTCTACGCCTCATATACACATATGCACCAGGAATGCCGCACTTGTCCCTTATTAGAGACGGTTTCCCAAAATCGTCATTTTACGAAAATAGAAACCTCGTATTTATCTAATACAAATGATACAAGTACGCATTACTCATTGCATCGATTTATTATTTATCCCTATGCGCATGATACATTCCATAATAACGATTTAGCGTCTAAAAGCTTTGCTAAGTCGAGGTTGGCGTGACGCACAAGCTCACATGCCTCCAGATAGTTAATTTCGGAGTTAGTGGAATACGTTGTCCGATACAACGATTGCATTAATGCTTACAAATGGCCTTAATTAGCCACCTTGATTATAATACACTTGTAACTCCTTTTTATCAATACTAATATTGTCACGTGTTTGAGGAATTACTCGGAAATTTATTTCATGTTTATAATCTCGGGCCATAGTTTTTCTTAACTCAAGTAGTAGTACTTGTGTCGAGTGCTCCGCAAGCGTTGAAACGCCGGGTAATAAAGGTGATATATGCGCGAACCGCTTGGACATGTGTTCGCCCATGTACGTATAGTGAACATCAACGAGGTGTTAGATACTTGGTTTCGAGCAAGTCCGACTGCAGTAATGGGTACAAGTCAAAGATCATCGCCTTTCTCATGCCGTTTAACGGCCAACGACACACAAAAATGATTACGGAGAAGTGTACCGCTTGTCTTGTCTAAACAACATCGGTAGTTAGGTTTTTTAAGTTTTCTAGGAAAGTTCTACCACGATGATATCTACAATCCAGATTACAACCACCCGGCTTTTTGAGACTTCTCTGGTAGCTCGTCATATTATAGAGAAATCACATTAAAAATATTTGAAATGCCTCGATGCCAATTAATAGCGTGCCTTTAAAAGAGGCGGCAATATTTCAAGTGTCGGATTTTTTCCCAGCTAACTAGAAAATCCAATTTAAAAAAAACACGCCGAACATTTGACAGCAGTTGCATTTTGACAAATCGCTGGTGTCTTACATAGACAGGCTCGGTTAAATGACAAAGCACCGGCCGCAAACGGCTGCTCCTTCCGAAACAGATATTAATTCGATGGGAGAAAACTTAAAAATAGGTCCTTCGAGCCGGTGAGGGAAACGTAAAGAATGCTATTCCGAAACGGAATTTTTGTGCAGTAAGATCCTAGGTTTAAACGATTATAAATCAATGTTTTTTCACGTCCATATTTGCAATTAAACTACATATTTGCTGGGAAGTAGTTAAAGTTAAAGAACGTGAATGGGAAGATGATACAAAAGAAGACGATTATGATAAAATGATGCCGACAAACATGACGAAGAACAAATGAAGACAACCTTGTAATGAACACGTTGTAGATATGCATTAACTATTTATACCAAATAAAATGCGTTTTATTTCGAGTTTGAGTGACGCCTCTTGATCCTGGGTTGCTATGATCGCGTACCGTGTAATGGAAAATCGGTGCATAGTGCAGACTTAGACTAATTCGAGTAGCAAGAGGGGTGGCGAGGGGGTATAGGGGGAGCACCAGAGGCACGCGATTTGTCAAACGGAGAAGTTCCGCACACACACATGTAATTCGTTAACCGCAGACAGTCATCCGGGCAGCCATGACTCCCAGCCAACTAGACGCCGACGCCATGAAGACGTGGCGGCTCTTTTTGCCCCTCGCGAACGGCGACATTTTTTAAAACCGGCGGACATGTTTTGATGTACCCTTTTGCTCTTGTTCCATGCTCCACCGTGCTGCTGCTGCTCGCTCACTATGCGAGTCCTTTTTCTTCTAATGATTTATGAAATGCACCCACGTTGCTCCTTACATTTACCAGCCATAACTCTTCGACATCGGAATTGGTAAACAGGGCAATTAGGAAGTGAGTAGCATGTTTGAGGTTACAATGAAATCAATTATTTCGACGGCCATGAAATTCGTAGACATTAAATGTTATTGTCATACATTTTATTTTCTTTTTTCTATTATGTACGTGTTTCATTTTCCTCCAGTTTGATACTGTAATAAAAGTAAACTTCATTTTAGTGGGTAATCGCTTCCATTACAATTAACGTAATTGCAATTACCTACTCACTTTAATGATTTTGAGCTAAAATAATTTACGACAGTCGTCTGTGACTTCGTCATCTTTTTCAAACTCTAGTAAAATGGCGTATATAGCATCTTCTCAGAGATGACAAGTAGTGTTGCCACTTTTTGAAAACTCGTTGTACATCTGAATATAATATTTTCAATAGTTGTCAAGGCAAATGGCCAACAACAATGGCCAAAAACAACAAAAATATTTAAAAAATGACAATTGATTCTGGTACGATTTTTTTCTGTGTAATCTAAAGTCAGAACTAAGCTAAAAATTTGACTTATATAACCAAAAATGTACAGATGCGGTTTGACATTTGTTTTTCTCAAAAACTGAAGTCAATTAATAATTTCTGTCTGGTGAGTCATATACGAAAAACGCATATGAGACATGCTGTATGAAATTAACAAACATAAACATATATTTTATTTTTTTAATAAATAAAATTTTTATTTAAGTATTCTAGTTAGATTTGACAGTTTGAAGCAACAGCTACATATTACTTTAAAATTATGTAAAAATGTGCAATTGCTTTCAGGCTATAGATACTTTTGAAAAGGTTCCGCTTAAAAAATAAATGTTTGGAAACTAATGCAAAAGTAGAAAACAACGCTGACTGTTTTGTCGAATTTCTAGCAACTAAGATCTGATTCAAACATGTGTAAACCAGCTGTCACACGTTTCCTTCAAGCAAAAAGAATCATAGTAATATCACATTACACAGAAAAATAATAAAAAAAATAATAAACAATTACAGCCAAAGAGCGAGACAATTGATGGTATTTCAGATCATTAAGGTTACCTTAATCCATTTACAGTTCAATTTGTAATTTAGAGAACAGACGATTTCTAAAAGAAAACAGTTTCTTTATCAATAAAACAAAAGATTTAACTTATTAAGACTTTATACGCGGGTTGGACAGCAAGGAGCAAGGAACGACTTACATTAAAGCTCTAATGCTTTCTGGTCTAGAACACATAAACTGACAGAGGAAGTCAACAGCTGCTGGGATGTACCACAAACAGAAAGAAAAAAGGACTTTTGGAGATTTTATACAAATTTTGGACCGGAAGTTAGAAAAAGATGCTGAGTTTAGAGACCAATTCACCTTAAATTTTAGATAACGCTTCAGGACACACACAAGACTTATGTTCAGATGATAAGAAAATTGTTGTATGACCTTTTCCGCCAAATTTAACCCTGTTAGAGCAACCTATGGACCAAAATGTGAACATAGTTAATCTATGTTCGGATTAGCACCAAATTGTGATCGGATTAGCTAAAGATTGGAAAACTTCTAACCACTTGATGATCGATGGTTGGATTGTTGTTACAGTGGAGGATATAATGGAGTTGTATGTAAAGTATACAGATGCAGTCAGAACTTTTGACATGTGTTTGAAATGGGCTGACAAAACTGCTGAATCGAACATTCTAATTCCATCCGAAATAAAAAAAAAACAAGCTCAAGAAGGAGAACAAGCAAACATTAAACAGAGCAAACCTCAATGTTTTACAACTTCTTAGATCACTTTCTACTTGTCTCAAACGCGGTAGGGAGAGTAAACACCTTTTACACTCTACACTACCAAAAAGTACCTACATTTTACAAGAAGAATCCTCGGAAAACGAGGACAGGTGTACAGCAATCTACAGACTTCAGCTACTTACTTCAGCGATCTGCTTTTTATGCCTACAAAGTACACAGTTTCAAGTAACTTTTACAGTTTGCTTATCAGTTTTTTCGATGTAATTGGACACCTACATTATATTTTATTATTTCGATATTAATGTCAAATGTAGGTAATCAAAAGATCGCATTCTCAGGGATAATGATAAAAGTTGTGAGTTTGGTAGTCACCCGGGCGTGTCTAAGTGAAAATTGATTAAAACGGGTGAAGTAATTAAATTACGCGTCTACGGCGGCGGCGGGGGTGCCGCGCGCCCCCCGCCGCGCGTCGCCGTCTCTTTTTTTAATATGGGCTCAGCGTCGACGTCCCAGAATAATTTATCGCTACCCTTCGGGGGATGTGATCCTATTATGGCGGCGCAGGTCCCGTGCACAATACAAAGCTTGTGAATATTAATTGGCGTTAAGCGAGGACAGGTTAGTGCCTGTCTTCCACCCCCGCGCGACCGCCCCCAAACCACCGCTGCCATGGGGAGGACCTCCGGTGGCAGGGCTAAAACCGCTGGCAACTGTCAGGAGACATTCTCACCTACTCGGTATTAAAGTGTAACTTCCACCCCACATTCGCCAACCCCCGTATACGAAAACTGCGCCCTGCGTCAAGTTCTTTGATTAAATTAAAACTTTGACCCCGTAGAGGGTTATCAACGTCATTAACATGTAAATCTGATCCAGGCCTCTGCCAATGGGGAACACGTACATTATTTGCGTACCTTATGGTCGAAAATATCAAGGTTAACAATATGGGAGGAATACTTTTTTCGATTCCTTCATGTTTACTATAATTTGTAGTGGCAATGTAGGTCTTTATTGCACCGTTTATAGTTCTTCCGAAAACTCAAAACCAGAGATTCAAATTTTTATGACGTTTTAAAAATAAAAACTTTAAACATCGTTTGAGTGGGTACTTGGTACTGAGTAAATGGCAAATTATTTTGTTGCATTTTTGAATTGTATAAATTCCCAAAAACGCTACTTATTTAAACATTTAAACAAGAAACAAATTTTGTGTTTTTTTAATATTCGTGAAACTTTTTTATATGGGACAATTTCATGAAAATTACCTTATTTTTAAGGACACGCACAGGGGCCCCGTTACATATGGGCAGGGATTTTGAACCCAACTGGCTACTACCGCTACGTGAAAAACGAAAAAGATTTGATCACTTTGATCACACAATAGATCTGATCGATAAATCGGTTATTATCATATCAGATGGATCCTTTGATCATAGTTCAGGTTGATCTTTTTGATCACATAGAGCTCGCAAATGTCCGAATTGAAAGCTATGTATTTATTGGACAGACAGGTCAGTCGCCGCCCGGTCTGTGTGTAAAATATTTTCGCGGCTAGGCTTGAAAGTTATTAAGTAAACGCCCTGCGGGCAACTATTCTCGTATAGTGAAAGATAAAAAAAATACTAAATAAATGATGACTATTCCGATTATTATCTGCTAAAGTCACCAATGTCGATTTTATTAGATATTGCGATATTGCCCTCTCGTAACAGTCGCGAAAGAGCCACAAGATGATAAGATACGGTATGTAAATTTTGCTCTGTAGTCCAAAATAAGTATTGTTGTGTGCACTTTTATTTGATCGTACTTCTTAGATTACTTCGCAATTTTTGGCACTGCTGAGCAGTTTATCTTAATTATACTGGGTGTTAAACTAATAAGCGTAGAATATATAGATAAGGTATAATAGTCAACTTTTGATAGTAGACCAACTTTTGATAACGAACTCATGACCAGACTGCAGAGAGCCGGAATATTGTACCAACTTTAGCCAACTTTAGTAGAAGTATCATAGAATAACTATTTTAAAATCAAATAATTTAAAAAGATTTAAAGATAACCCATTATTGGCCAAAATTGGTACTAAAATTACAAAACTTCGGTTAATGAAGAGGGAGTTTCTAAAACGTTAAATAGTAAAAAATTTCAGACAAAAGTTATTTGGTATTAAAAGGGTCATCCTATGATACATGACAACAGATTCTCCATGCTGTTTGTAATATTGGTACCATTGTCTGACTCTCTCCAGCGTTGACACAATACATTTCCGTACATGAGTTCGTTCAAAAGTTAGTAGTTGACCTAACATTGTCGCCTTACAAGTGTTCAAGTATAATAGTAAAATAAAAAAAAATATTATTCCGTCGTCGATTATCCTTAACGTAGAATTTTCAAATTAATCTACTTTTCTCTACATTTAGTCATTACTTCTCGTTAACGGGGTAAATTTGAAAATAATATTGTTGTCTTTTTATTGTTTATCAATTTGTTATTAAGATATTGTATCTGATGCTCGATGACCACGAGCTAGAAATTATTATAGGAAATTAACAACAATTTCTCCTAGCGTATTATAAAGTAATAAAAAGGCTACAATATTGGTTGAAAATCATACAAAATCTTAAATTCTATAATAAGAGTTCAATGATTCAGAAACAAACTATATTTACAAACAATTATTAGTTAAAAATATTAATCCCACATTAATAAACGATAGAAAGACGGCAAAATGACTTGAAATTCAATGAATATCAATATATAATAAGTAAATGTTGTCGAGCATACAGGGATCACGACCATGGATGGCTATTAACACACAAAAATGTGAACAAAAACATTTCGCTATCTTAAAGCGATAGAGATTTTTCAGAGTTTATGCATAATAACACAAGACAAAAATGCTGCATAACAGTTAATGGCATAGTCCTTAATATTATGTCACCATTTAATTTGCCCCCTCCCCCTTGGAACATTTTCAAACGGCGCCCATGGTCACACAGACACAGACAGCTGAACAAAGACACTCGAAAACCCCTATTTGAGCTTCCGGTAGGTGAAATCTATATTCACAAATACATCAGCGATGGCACATCTGACAAAATGCCCTTAATTCCGAATTTAATCATCTAAGATTAAACCTTAAGTTAACACGGATGTTTGCACATGTGTCGTACTTAAGAATTATAATCTCAAAATCCCTATCGATACAGAAAGGAAAAAAGACAAAAATAACATAGCGCGGGAAGTTTTAAAAGTATTGAATAAATCACGGGAAGCGGCGACGAGTCGCAGCGAACCTACCGGCAGACCACTGAACTTTTTGCTGGCTCGCAGTCAGCCGGTACGACAGGGTGTTACTTTATTGACGGCTATCGGTTTAAAGTTCCCTTCGGTATCGGCCGCTACTGAATTACAGAGTTCTTTAGCGCTCGGCGGGTTTAGATCGTTTAATAATTAATTTATAGCATCAAAACGGTTATTATTAATTAAATTCTCTAACACGGACATGATTAACGACGCGTTTACGTCACAAAATACGTAATCATTTCCAGTTAGCCGGCATTCCGCCGTCCATTTGAATTCTAACCTATTCTAGGCTCTGCACAATCGGCTATCTCACGCAGGACCGGACCGTGGGCAGGGTTGATACTGCGCGAACGGGTGATTTACTGCCGCTTGGATATCATCGGTTGGTACCATTGAAAAGGCAATTGAAATCGGCCCCGCATAATCGCTCATGATGAAAACAATTCATCAATGCTGCAGCGACGGTCCCCCGATTTAACCCCCCCGCCTCCCAGAGGCGTCCTCCCAAATCGATACGCGACCCCGTGGCGAGAGTGGCAACTTCATGAAAATGCAAACCGTCAGCGTACCACCCCCGGGGGCAGGGGGGAAACTGGGGGGACGAGGGAGCGCGACGCGAATTTTAATCGTCGCCAAACAATCTGCGACAGGAAATAGATAAATTCTATTCCGTTTTCGGGGAGCCTGTGAACCGCTTTCCCCCCTTTTTTTACGAGAATTCGAGGTGTATTTAAACTGCGTAAATTTAGTACGAAGACAGATTCGGGGTTTGTTTATTATGTAGAATAAAATCTGGGAAAAGTTACAAGGGAGCAAACCCATATTTTAGAACTAACCGCGATGTATGTGCCCATCGAGTATTGTGACAGACGAACGTAAAGTTATAACAAAGTTTGAATGCACGCAGAACAAAGTTTGCAACTTTTTCGAAAACAGAAGTTTGTTACGTGAAAGTTGTATGTGTATGTATATTGTATACATTGTGGTGACCACCAGCACCGTAACAAATTTTAACAACAAAATCAAATAAATACATATTTCATAAAGTATTTCTTTTAATTTGTCAAAACACAGTATTGAAAATTGCAATTTTAGTAGTAGACTAGAAACGGGGCAGACCTATAGGTCTGCGCATCGCCTAGACGGGTAGATCGCCGATTCGGGTAGTTAGCCGATCCGGGTAGATCGCCGATCGTCTTATTGGGCAAAGTCGCGCAAGCGCGACTTTGCCGTCTACGGTACTCGCAAAAATTGATTGTAAAAATGTTTAAAAAATAAAAGAAAACAAATCTAAAACAAAACCAACCAACCAACCGACCAACCAACCACCCACCCACCCACCCAACCAACCAATATTCTGAGTAAAATGTTTCACATGGCTAACAAAAACAAATATCTGTGTGTGACTTTTTTTGTCAAGGTTAAAACTTTCCAAAGGCCCCGACTTAAAAATAAATAAAAATTAAATTAAAAGTTAAAACTGCCAAATTAAAATAAATTTGTTTGCATGTGGAAAAACATTCTTGATTACAAATTCAGGAGTTTTGCTTATAATTAAAAATAACGCATTTAATTAAAAAATGATTCCTACAAAAAATTCTTAGAGAATTAATCTTAAAATTAAGAAAATTAAAAATATACAGGGTGTTATTAGAAAAAGAAAAGGTTACAGCATTTTCATTATAAAAAACATTAAATGTTTATTTATACGATAGCATCTTTAAACTTTTGAACTTTTGTTGAATTTTGTTTGGACATTGTTTGCGTTTGGAGAATTATTTGGGTGTTCCGGTAATTTTCACTAATGTTTTATTGCTGATAACTCAAAAATGATTGATATATAAAAACATGATTTTTACAAAAAAATTGTTTGAGTTAGTATAAGAATTAAAAAATGTCAAAATATTCCTGTATATTGTTCTATTTAAAAATGGAAATATTACAAAATACCCGGAATAAAATGAATACAAAAAGCTTTTATTTGAAAACATATTGAAATTGTTTACGGTCGGAGAATTATTTAAACATTCCGGTAATTATGACTAACCCTGTATATTTGTATTTTCAGCCAGACCAAAAAAAAGCCAATATGTCACACTTATTAAAATAAAATCGGACAATGTTCGGTGACAATGTTTCTTCAAAAAATACAAAATCGAGAATAGATTACTCAATTGCCACTGTTAACATAGCGATACAACATTTATTCTTAGTTTTATGTTTTAAGAATAAAACTTATTCTTAAAAATTTAAGAATAAAATCCATAAATAAACTTTCAACTAAAACTTATTACTGAGTAAAAACTTAAATATGAGCATTTAATTAGAAAAAATTTGAATACAATTTTCAAAAAATGAGTATTAACAAATACATACTGCAATAAAAGTTTAATATTTAAGTTTGTTATAATTTATAAATACATATACCTATAAAGACAGAAATGCTAGCTGCAATGAAAAACAGCTTGCTTTCTCAATTCATTAAAAAGTTACAACCATTAACAGCCATTACAAATAATATTTTTGCATAGCTTTGCAGATCAAGATACTTACCTCTTAAGTCATTTACATCTTTTTGGCAAGGTTTTTTTCATATTATATTTTTGCATAGATTTAAACGTAAAGGTATTACGGTACACATGCAGAGAAGGCACCCAAATTTGCGCGTGCACCAGGGTGCTATGGGAGGCGGCGTAGGTATGCAACGTTGCCACGTATCTTTTGTTTAGTTCTTAACAGCTGACCGTATATTAAGGTTATCCTGTAGTGATCAAGAGTGCGTTTTGTATGATTTTCGTGGGCTTAAAATATAAATGCAAATTTGTTCATTTTTATATTATATTTATTAACACATTTTAACAAATAGAAATTTAAGTTTATTAAATAAATATGTGCATTTTCAGAAGTTACGGGTCGTTACGCTCAACAGATGCATTCGCGTGGAGGCTAATGGTGTACGCGATGTAGACCAGGGTTCATTTGAAAAAGAAAATCAAATTTGTACATTAATTACACAGTATTGCCTATCGGTTGACCTTTTTGGGTTGATATTAAAAAAAATTATACATTTTATTGCAATATTTGCATAAAAATAGCACAATTATGATTATTATTATTGAACAAAGTATGTTATCAACAAACTCAAAATTGTCTACGATGGTACTTTCAATGAAAGAACTTGCTTTCATCGATTTTCACAATCTTAGCCGTGTAATCGTTGTTTTGAAGCTACCAATTATAGGGTCGATTACCGTAACGGCCTTTTCACACGGGACACGGCGTCCGTGCGTTTTTATCCGTGTA
Organism: Aphodius sticticus; assembly: GCA_963966075.1. Lineage (NCBI taxonomy): Eukaryota > Metazoa > Arthropoda > Insecta > Coleoptera > Scarabaeidae > Aphodius > Aphodius sticticus. The sequence goes on from OZ014513.1 coordinate 7,787,240, forward strand.
CGGTCGTCGTGTAGCTTTTCACACAACACGGATTTCAAACAGCACGACACGGTACGTGTGAAAGTTTCGATTTAATCTCATACACTTCGAACCGTACACGGACGCCGTGTCCCGTGTGAAAAGGCGATAAGAGTAGAATCTGGTCCTAGTTTTTCCACACGGGCACGGGCAATATCCTTCTGAGAGATTTTTCTCTACCGTAGGTAAAGCATTTGCACAAGCTTTGCTAAAGTCGAACGACTCTTTGAAAAAAAGGATATTTTCCTAACGGAGCACAACTTGTCGAAAGTTCGACACTTCCACATATGCCCATCGGAATTTCTGGCCCGCCTAGTGAAAGACATGGGAATCTGAAATTGAGTATTGTTATCGAACGCACGCTTTCTTTATTTATACGGCGATAATACCTCACAATCATTGCAGAGCAGCACCTATCTAACAAACACCATAGCTCCTGTCATAGTATCCTCCTCCAAAACTTGCCGGGCATCCACTATTGATGGACGGGCTTGCACATCCATTTAAATAAACAAAACAAAATCCACAGGTAATCTAACCTCAAAGATACACCAATGCTAAATAGCAAACTATTGCGGATATGGCAACATTGCATAAATTCAAACGGGACGCATGCGTAAATGGTGTCCTTTGCCACGCACGAATTTGGGTGCTTTCTCTGCAGGATAATCTTCAGTGTTTTTCATAGTTTTGAAATAATATCTCCGGAGTCGCTCGCCACAGTTGATTGTACGAAAAAGTTTCTTCCGCTGGAGACCCGAGGTCGTCCGAGTTCAATTTATCCTGCGAACCCACGGAAACAAACGTCCGTAGAACAGAATGCTTCTGGAAAAGTGGCCGCTGCTACGTTTTCGATCTTTCTCGAGCGATTGGCCCAGAGATGTTGAGAAAAAGTTGATTCGCTCGAGAAACAGCTGATTAATATCCATTGCGTGCACGGCTAGCGTTCCTAACCGTCACTTTCGCAGTGTCGCAAATTTAACCTGACATTTGCAAGCAGGCACACCAATTTTTTAACTCAGATGCACGTAAATTTCGATACGTATAACTTGCAACTTGTGCGTCCTCTTACATTGTAAGAGACGCTGTCAAAACTGTGACCCGCAGGGGGGCTGGAATCGTTTCGGCATATCGGTCGGACAGTCGTAGCGGCCTTACCGGTTATCACTGTATAAGTTGATTCGTGCGTACGTATCTCTTTCAGTTTTCCGCGAACCAGAAATATTATAAGATTTATTGACCGAGAAATGGGCAAACAGCTTTGTTTTGCTTGTAGTCTTGTGGTAAATCAGTCAGAATGGCAAACCTTTACCAGCCAAAGATCCCTAGCGTACCGCAAACATCAGTAACAGATTTGTATTTATTACTTATCGCGTATACTTCGTCGGTCGTCGCCCATTTCGGCAAGGGTGACACAACTGCCAGAGGTGGGCCCCTGTGCGCACAAAGCGCAGTTCTTCTTGATAGGATCGCGTGCGTGGTTCTTTTCAATGGCTATATATCCTCCAATTATATAAAATGTACCCTACGCTCGCACTTTTCTTGCCGAGCGTTGTTTAGTAAGGTTATAAGATAACGACTCCTGACATATTCAGCAATGCCAACTAAAGCGCTCGAAAATTCCCTAGCGTACCTAAAATCCCCTAAAAACATACAGTTGATTTATAATATCAAAATATAGGTAATATACGTACGAATGAAGCCTTCATTAGTAGAATAAAAAAATATGTACATTGTTAAGCTGCTGAAGCACTCTTGTCCCCGGCGGCGCGTTATTTATTATTTTTCGTTGGAAATTCTTGAACCTAAAGGTAATTATAGTCGCATAGTTACCAGGGAACGCCCGGAACAACATTTTATCGCATATTCTGGCCGCAATTTAAGCCATTTCGAGAAAAACCATAGCACCGAGGATAAACGCGCTGTCATTTTAAGGATTTCAAACACGGAACTGTCATTTTATTATCGATTGTCATGAATTTCGGAAATTTTCCGAAAATGACAATTATTGACGTTCGTAAAGCCTACCTACGGTGGTCGGCGACGATTCTGTTCCCTTCTGCGAGCCCATCTTACGGCACTTTGGACAAAAACCGCGCGCGCTTCGCTAAAATTACGGCGATTTCGACCATTTCGACAGCGTCGCGCGGAGAACTGTCAGTTTGTTGAGCCCGTTGCCTGGCGACGGTACAGGCCCAAATAAAAATCCATAAATTTGATCAAATTTGGAAAATTTTTTTCGAAAACGGGGCAAAAAATCGTGCAAATCTCAAACCTAAGTGCTGTAGTTGTCAAAATTGTTGCCAAAATTCGCGTTTCTGGCGCCCAATTTCGCTTTTTCGAGGAGTAGACCTCTCCCCCGATCGGCCAAAATTTGTAAACTTCTCGGGGGGAATGTGTTAGCTTTTTAGTATATAAGGATATTTCCCAAACGAATTGTATCCTCCAATTGTATATCACTTACACAATCATTATTAATTGTCATCCCCACAGTTATTTTGATGGGTGCTTTTCATTTTTTCCTTAACGTAACATTCAACGCCAAAATTTTCGAAAAAAAAGACATTCGAAAAATATTGTTATCTTTGATTTGTGAATATATCTTTGAGCTGAATACGAATTTAAGCTACGGGTTTTGCATTTTTTTGTTTTGGACGACATGCCTTCCATTTGGATACCATATGGTAACTAAGTAGAACACCACTCAATAAACATTGGAAGTAAAGCCTGGAGCAGGGTTACCAGATTTTTAAACTCACAAATAGGGACGGATAGTCACCATTTCGAAAATTTTGTATCCATTTCTTTTGTTTTTATTTTGGTGTTGTGATACCACACAAATATATAATTAAGTCATAGATAGCCAACTATTGAATTTGAAAACGAGTAAAGTCACAAACATATTAAAATAAAAAAATAGCTACAAGTCTTTCTCAAAACTGAATAAAAAAAATCCTAAAACCTTTTGAGGGTCATCAGAATTTGTTTATTATTTTTGTTGAAAACTTGTCGTAATTTTTAACTCTTCAAATTTCGACAAAATAAAAAATAAAATAAGAAATCTACAACATTTAACTTTATTTTAGGACAGCCGGTTTGTTGATTTGACATTACAATTATCAACCCACAATCGTTTCTTATTCCACCAATGTTCTAACGGTCAGAATATAACCTAGAAGTTTGACTGATCTTGATAATTGAGTATTATACTAAAAGTTGATTTTTTCCTTATAAGGTAACTGCAATTCGACTTCTTTTTACATCGCTACAGGATAATAGTAATTAAGAAAATTCTATCTTTAGGCTGACTAAAAATGCTTTATATTTCGATAATAATAATATAATATATAATAATATGGTGTACTACTCTTTTAACCACTATTATTTACAAATTTAGGGGTGTCGGAATTAGGTACATGTAAATATAGCACGTCCGTATATCAGACATGTGGTTCGGAATTGTGTACATGGTTAGTAGTAGTACATATGGCTAGCATTGCTGTCTGTACACAAGAAAATAGCATATTTTACATCGTTTGCTATACTACAATTAATTGTGCGCATTTTGTCCAAATTCCAACACTCCTGTCGGAATTACGAATATCAATAATCTCTAATTATTACAGGGTGTCGGAATTACGATCATCAATAGTCCCTAATTCCGTCATCAATATCGACAGGCATCATAGAATAAGAAGGAAGCATAAAAGAAAACCATTCTAGAGACATAAGAAAGGAAGCGAAAAGGGAACAGAATAAGAAGCTGTGCCAAGAAAAAGAGAACACTAAAAATTCCAGATGCAAGAAACATTAAAATACAGATGAGGTAAAGAGGGCAGACTGAAGAAGACTAAGGAGTTATTTTATGCTGTTTCATTAAAAATGGTAAAACATAAATGTTTAACATTTCTTAATAATAATTTAGGCAATATTTAAAACAATATATACTTGAATGTTTATATTTGTCGGAAAATATACCAAAAGTGTTCTGATTTAGGACCACTGTCTGAATTAGGTTCACTGAGGTGTCCGATTTCGGATCAAAATATACGCTTAGTGTCGGAATTAGGGGAATTGTTAAACTTATAAAATATAATATAAATTACATAACTGTTATCAATTTTCTCTAAAAATTAATAGCCAGATGTCTTTAGAAGGAAATATCTGTTAAAAAGTTGACATGGTCATTAGCACAACATAAATATAAATTCTACAGTTACAAATGTAACAAAAATTCCTTAACCTGTCTGAATTTTGGGCGTTTACCTTAATAGGAAATCTGCCATTTCTCTGACATCTATCTACACTGGGAAGTTTTTTTAAAATAAATAGTCAATATTTAAAGCAAAGAACAGAAAGTAAAGCAAGTAAAGTTTTTTTATGCATGATTTCGGTGATTTCAGTAGTTTTTGTCGTGGAACATTTTTCCAATGTTTTTTATAGACTCCATAAAAATCACATTTTTGAGAAAAATAAGCTAAATATTTAAAATAATTAGTTTGACATAACTTTAGCTTCCCTAAAAAATAATTGGACTTAATAGAATTCCGTTAATTTGTGCATGCCAGATTTTTTAATAGGACACGTGGCAATTTTGGCCGCTCGTTTAACAGTATTGAGATAACCCTGCATATAGTCAATGATTACACTCTTCTTTGTAAGTTTCAAGATTCAAGACTACATTTCAGCCTACTTAAAGAATGCAGTACCAAAAAAACGAGATTGTTGGTATTTTGATACAATTTTTGAGATTTTGGATTAAAATCTAAAAAAAACTATCATAATGATCTGTTTTTTCCTTGCGAGACACAAAAATGCTCGAACAAATGATGAGTATATTCAAAACCGCACCGCAATATACTATAACATAAATTGCAGAACCCACAACACTTTTAAGTGAGTTTTAAAACAAACTGAAAATGACAAAAAAAGGAATTTGTATTTTTAGAAGTGCCAAACTTTCCAGAGACCTACACTCGCTTATAAAGCCACTGTTTGGTTTTAATAAAATAATTTTAGTAAGTTATTGTTCCACATATTTATAGAAATAACAATTTTAACATATTTTATTGCAGTTGCCCAAATTTTATAGACTTCTGACAAAGATTTAAATGTCGATGAACATAAAATATAAATAGAACAGTTTTATTTATTATTAATAATCGCAGAGCTTTTTGCAGGATTTGCGTCAGAGAAGTTAAATTTTATTTTAGATAACAAAATTTAATCCACCTCTCCTAATGTCGAAATACTTTTAAGATTATTTCTAACACGATCAGTTAGCAATCCCGAGGGTTTATTTTCTATTTTAAGCCGCTAAAAAATTATTTGCGCGGTACATTTTCGGAGTAAACCCTCAACGCGCTTGCAAAGCGTGAAAAGGATTTTCTAAAAACCCTCTACCTTGATGATATCATCAAAACATTTATTGAAGCCAAAATCAGAAAAAGAACATTTTAGGTTTGTAAAATAACATGTTCACCAAAAATTTGAATAAAAATTATTAACAGAAAAAATGTGATTTTTATTTCTTTAAAAAATATTTTTATTATTTGAAATTACAGGTGTGCCTAGGGCCCGCAAACCCCTAGACGCGGCCCTTATACCACATCATTTTTCTACGTTCCTTTTCAATTTTATCAAAAAAGAGGCAATTTGCAAACAGTGTAATATGTTGCGGAATTGTAACGTCCAATTAGGTTTTTGGGAATCGTCCACGAGCCGTGATATTAAATCATCCGGGACGGCGATAGGCCAAAAGAATAAAATAAACGTTCACACGTCGTTGACATAATCGAAAAATTAATCAAGCAGCCGCTGATTGATGGCGCAATTTAATTTTCCCGCCAAGCGCGGCCCGGCCGGCCGTAAATAGCCGCGACGCAAAAAGCGCCGCCATATCCGGCCGCGCCGCAAACATATTCGCGCGAAATTTATGCGCCGCCCGCGCCGATGAAAATTATTATCTCCGTATTCGAAATGTAATATTTCAACAATCGATACAATACCGACGCTAAACTGCAATTTAGTGTCAATTTTAATTATTAATTACCTTCATTAATTACCTATTAACATATTAACGTCACCAGTAATACACCGCATACACTACGCCACGAAAATTTAATTGAATTCCATTATGCTATAATCGAAATAACAGCGCCTAATTTTTAGCACAGAAACAAACCTTAAGATGCAGATTTATTACCATAAATTATATCTTAATCAGTACCAAACCAACAAAAATTAATCAGAAATAATATAAACTCTCAAGTAGCAAAAAAGAAAACCAAAAAGAATCAAAAATATAATATTTAGAGCGATAAACGAAAAATTAGCATCAGAACCATCTAGGTGCCAAGTGATAAACTATTCACGTAGTCGGCCAAGTTCAACAGGCATCGGGCGCGCCTCGATCGAGGTCAAGAAATCTCACAAATAACGTACAGATGGCAGCACGGGTCTTACATTGGGGGACTCCCGTGCGCGATGTATGGGAGGGGCCGGGGTGTGCTGACTATTTCGAGTGATTGAAAGTAGGGTGGAGTTAACCCCTGACCGGGTGGACGTAACAATGATGGCTGCGATCCATCAAAATGGCTGCCATAAAAATCAGAGCTGCTAGACCAGGGCCGGCTCGGAGCAATTATAAATATCTAAAATATGATAAATGAATTGATTCGATCATTATGTGCGGAAATAATTAATGTCCTAGAGAATTTATCAACATGTTATTTGACATAATAAGTAATTACTTATATAACAAGATTAATATTACTCGGGCACAAAATATTACGTGATATCGTGTTGTATACAATACTGTTATCTATAAAAATTAGGACAACGGTACCTGTCTAAACGTCAAAATTTATGCGGACATATAATAAATAAAAACTTGCCTACAAAATGTAATTAATTTACCCAAAATTTAATTCGCAGGAAGTTACAACATTGTCGCTACTAGCGCCGCATTATATTCCAGTTAATTATGTAACATACGAATTTGCATTGAAAATAATGCAATAACCTTGTTGATCGAAAGCAATAGAGGAAATATTAACATACATTTGCATCTAAAACAAAAGGAACCACTTAAAATATTTGAGCAGTATTTTTGTGTTGTTTTTTTTTTGTTGTGATAAGATTAATTACCCAAAGAAAAAAAAAACAACTTTCACTACGCGATATATTTTGTCGTCAGATTGTATAATGTGGCGAATTTATGATCTGAGACCTAACCCACTTCCTTATGATTTACGGCCGGCAAAAATTGACACCAAAATCCTTTTATACCCCTTGAAATAAATATCTCGTGATATATTTATAGTTTCCTGGTGAAAAATCTTTAAAATTGAACTCAACTTTCTTCTTTTATTTTTCAAAACTTGAAAATATACTAATAACAATCACAAAAAACATCCCTACCTACGTACATGCACATAAATCATGACTCGGGGGATAATTTTCCGTAAAAGCGCCACGTCAAGTTTAATGGACGTACACAATTACAAGGATCAGGGTAGCCATGAACGTGGCGATTTTAAAAATGAACATTATCACGAGACGCGTGATATGGCGGGACTACATACCAGTAATTATCAAAATTAACGTCGTGACAGCATGGCGCTGTACGAAGCTCCATGTAGAGGTTATGTTTTTCCTGGTCCGAAATATGAGGGAGAAAAAATAATATTTTTATATCTGGTGAACACCAGAACAAGAATTTTTTCTAAAAATACCTACTTTAGTTTAGAGATGTATTTGATGAACGGTTTCAAACTATATTCAAGAATTCTGCACCTTGTAAAATGAAGCTTCTTGTTGTGGTTTTTTAATTAGTATAAGTAATAAGTTAAGACTAATGTAATAGTTAGGAGCAGGGATGTTAAATTACTCTAATTATAAAGATGTACTGTTCGGTCAGATCCAATAACAAATCGAAAAGTTATGGACGTTCAAGTTCAGAAGTTTCCAATTATTTTCATATTTTATGAACTTTAACAACATTGGATGACCTGTTTCAATCCATAATATTTTATTTCTATTCTAAGTTTAAATTCTAAAATAATCACCGTCTTGACATTCACACTAGGCAGATTCACAGTAAGATACTGATTCACAGTAACTAGACAATATTTGTTTGTTTATTGCCTTGTTTTATTGTATTTTAGTCTATCTAATATGTTATTAAGTACTATTCGACTTGTACCCAAATATCGTAAAATCATTAAGCGAGAATCTTAACCTATTAAAATTGCGTATACCTACTATTAGGACAATATAGGTCTGTAGTATCACCAAATCTCATATAAAATAACAATCAAACTGATCCATAAGCAGTAAGAAATCACCTTTGTTTGTGGGAAAACAGCATCGGCTCCAATTAGTAAAGAATAAATCAGTGGTTGAGGCATACAACAAATTTTTTTACCGTGTTTACACCGCAAGTCGCTGGTATGAATCAGAATACGTGTGTGTAGTTTCTACGTCAAAAGTGAAGTTATGCTCCGATGATATGGCATTATCAAACTTATCATAAGGTGGAGGATTGCAATTTTTGTGAATCGGACGTTAGAGGCCGTAGTCTGACAGGAACCACAAGAAGGAAAAGAAAAAAGATGTGTCATAATTTTAGAATAACTTTGTAAATATAAGAATTTGGTTCATCCGGTATATTAAGCCCAATCGGAAAGGTTGAAAATTAAGGTGTTGGTTTTTTCCTTCTTATAGCATTTATTCAATTATGTCGAGCGCTTTCGCCCAATTTTACAGGCATCTTCAAGACTAAAAGTAAGTAGAGAGACACAAAGAGCGACGTTAGGCAAGGTTAGTCAAAATTAACATCAAGAAAGTCAACATACCCCTTAGAATTTTGCTATTTTAAATAATTCCGTTAATTTTGACAACAACAAATTACCTGTGGTAATTTAAGCCTTTATTACGGTAATTAAAAATCCGTACATTGTTATTAATTTACGGTAATTTATCTGATAATTTACCCGGTAAACTACCCTTTGACATTCCTGGGTAGGAATAATAGGCCTGTGGACCGCACATATCGGTAGACGAGTGAAGTCGATCGATCGCCGAAGCGAGTAGATCGCCGAAGTCGGTAAATCGCAGAACACGGTAGAATTTGACGAATTTGAATAGATAATAGTAGTTGATTAGTGGAGGTGTTGTGTTTGTTTACATAATGCGGTATGTAAATATTCAATTTCAAAAACAAAATTAAGAATTGAAGTTAATGATTTGTGGGTTCTTTATGGGCCGCATGGTGAGGTTATGTTTTTCCTTGTCCAAACGAGAGACAAAGAATAATATCTTTTGTTTTTTTCCTAAGGTAATTTTGTTTGGAAGTGTCTCCTTTATGAACGGTTTCAAACTATTGAAAAATTATTGTAAAAAAACTATAGTAAAATAAAGTTTCTTGTGGTCGATAGATTGCCGATGTGGTTAAGATCGCCGAAGTCGGTAAATCGCTGAAGTCGGTAAATCGCGGAAGTCGGTAAATAGCAGAACTTTGTAGAATTTGACGATAATGAATAGGTAATAGTAGATGATTCATATGATATGCGTAAGTGTTGTGTTTGCTTACATAACGCGGTAATCAATTCACTTCCCATTCACTTCCCAAAAACCAAAAATATTAATTGCGTCTGGTTCGAGTATTATAATTGTATGCGATCCGATGCGTCAATAAGTTAATGTTAACATGATTTATGGGCTATTTAAAGACCAGACTCCGGTTCAAGTACCCCAGAGTAGTACACGCATGGCATCGGCAAGGTTCTTACTCGCTCTTCATTTTTGTATTCACTTCTCGTACGCAATCTCAAGATTGTGTCGGTTGGGCGCAAAATGTGACGGAATGCGAAAGTGCAGGATGTCACATGGCTTGAGATGAGTTATGCGGGAGCCACGGCTATCGCCTGAAACCGCTGCTGACACCCTCCCTCCACATTTACTGCTGCTGTGCTGATTCCAACCACCCTTCCCGTCCCTCCAGCAGCCCCTCTCACACACACAAACATATATACGTATATACTATACAAGCTTCCAGTGCGATAATCAAGCTAAAAAACGTCGGCGTGTATTGTTTTCAGCGCATAAAGGGGACCAGTTTTTTTTTATTATTATTTTTATTTGCGTTGCAACCGAGCGCACTGGCATAAATCATCTTTCGGACACAATGAAAACGCTTTTTATATTTCGCGCGAATATATTTTTTAGTTTTTCCGCGTGTAAAATAAAACTACGCGAGGCCTCTGTTTTTGAAAAATAGACTGAAATATGCGCCGCCGCCCGACCACCGCTGAAAAATTGACTGATAACTACATGAAATATATATTTTTTTCGCGCGCGAGGTGGCAAATGTATTCGCGCAATAAATAGAGCAGTATTTGTTTGAATAGGTCACGTCAAAATTATTTATTTTTGCGCATAATTTATTGCCCGGCAAACAAAAGTACGGTGTAAAAATACGGCGCATTTAGGCAGTTTATACAATGGCACTCAATTAGTCCGGTGCCGAATTCCGTCAATAAAAAACTGGAAATTCAATTTACTGGTCGCAGTATAACGATGTGCTATTGTCAAATTTACATATGACTGAAATGACTGAAATACAGCATGCACAACGTCGCTGGTTAGTCGATATCACCGTCGTGGTTGCCGCATTTGATTTTTAGACGGGTTTACAACGTACAAAGTTACATTATGGCGCTGAAAAGTTTAGTTATCATGAAAACACAAACATTCGAAACGATTTGCATTGATTTTTATTCGGTGATATTATCGGTATTCTTTTAGAACTAAATATGGCTCCAGTGGGTAGGTATAACTTATTTCGTTTTATTTGCAGGGGTCGCGCGGTACCCGCGATTGGACAATTTCGACTGTTGAGAAAATTTTAAACAAAATGAAGACTTGTCCTAAGTTTCCAAAGATGTCAACATTCGTTACTTTGAAATTAATTTCAACTGGATACAGTTGGATACATATTGCAAAGCCGCACGACGGACACGAAGAAGCGTAGTTACACTGTGAAAACTGTATAGTAAAAAATGTATTATAGCATTTTTATTAAGTATTTTAATATCTATAAAAGTGTATGTTAGAAACATATATTCCATATAATAAATAGCATTCAGTAGAAACACTAAATTACTGAAACTAAAATACGAGTATTTAAATTTTATGGGATTACATTATAAAAATTAAGATGCACTTTTATTACCGTTACAATAAAATTCTTTAGAATAATGCAAATACTATATTTTAATTTGTATATATATATATTTTGCCTATCAATCCATGCCTTATACATTATAATATTGTATGTTAGTATATTACCATTTATAATGTAGAGTATATGTGGTTTATTAGAAAGGGTACGTATAGATGGCGCGTTAGTTCACTCTCCTCCTATTTCGAGAAATATGCATGGTACCACGAAAGTGTCTGAAATAACCTTGTAGGACTCAAAGCGATATCAGTTTCATTGCAAATGGCGCTGCAATCGGTGAAAATGCGGTTAACTTCATTTTTTTTTTAAATGGGAATACCAAACTTTTTTTATCAAATTACGATTTTACGCTAAATAAGAACAATCTTTTGTCTGAACATTTTTTTCGTACGATGCATCTATCAAAAGTTATTGACGATGGAAGTTTGTGGCGTCTGCGGTAGTTACAACCGCTGCCACTGCATGGGATGCGCTCGCCGGCTGGCAGTCAAAGCGACGACCGAGTAGATTCATGGTACAACGTAGGAAGGTATGTGCATAACGGGGACACGTTTTGGTATTTCGCGCGTTGCCCCGTCATGCGCATAGGGTTGGTTTACGCACGAAAAAAAATGTATCGTACAAAAAAAAGTTTCAGACAAAAGATTCTTCTTATTTAACGTAAAATCATAATTTGATAAAAAAAAGTTGGGTATTCCCATTTAAAGAAATGAAGTTAGCCTCATTTTCACCGATTGCAGCGCCATCTGCAATGAAACTGATATCGTCATCTCATTTCCCCCTTTGAGCCCTACAAGTTTATTTAAGTTTTTAGCTTCTTTTTTTGTTTAGACACTTTTGTCGTACCATGCATATTTCTCGAGATATCTCAAGTTAAACAGACCACCCGGTATATTAAAAATGTCTATAGGTACCAGCATCTTTTCTGAGTAACATACATTATCATTTACATACTATTCAGTATCTGAACATTTAAAAATTGGTATCTTCATTTTTATAAATCGAGTTTATGCTATTTAAAATTAAGTATATTAAGATTTAAAATATTCATATTTTATTATTTACATATATTATTATACCATTTATAAATTCATATTATAAAATCTACTATAAGACAGTACTATAATTTCATATACTGTACTTAACATGTGTATTGGAAGACTTATAACTCAAATGGTAATATACTTTATCATAAGCATTATGAGAATTATGATAATGGTTCCTATATAGTTTTCTCAGTGTACGTACCGATATCACCTTCAGCTGTTCAGTTGGTGTTCAGCTGTTAGTAGCCATTCAAAAAGTAACGAGCACTACAAAATGGAAAATTGTAAAAAAAACATCATAAAGAAGGAAAAAAAATGATGAAATGATTTTAGAACTACCATTAACTGATACCGATGGTGATAGTGATATACTTTTTAGTACAGTTGACGATTGATGATGATGAATTATTGTTAGTAAATATCAATTATTTTAATAAAACATACATTTTGAGTGTTTGTTCTATTATACATCATAAACATTATCAACTCTCGCCTAAGAAATAACAAATGCTAAAAGAAGGAAAATACTACCTTCTACGGACAGTCAAATGTTTGGTCAATAGCATTTATCGATTTTTTAATTACCATTACATATTACATCTATCATAATTGTACCTTTTATTACCTTAGTAAGGTGTCGAAGGGACTACGCACCAACTCGTTGTGTAGATAACTTTATTTTATGTATATTCTTCATTTTGACATAGTAAAATCTTAAAAAATATTTTTTCTACTTTGCGTTCGTTATAAACTCATAACGAAACCGCTTTCGGTGTAGTTATGAAAACACTAGATCACAAAGTTTTAGTAAGTTTTAGTTTTCCAAGATTGATGATATTGACGTCAAGTGTCAAATAAGGCTGACATCTCAATCGATATTGGCACGCGTCAATCGTATTTGTGAATTTTACCACAACAACCAACTGTTGAATATAAAACTACACTAGATTATAAGATGACAACAGCAATTTTTGAAATTTATGTAAAATTCATGTCGCAAAGTAGAAAAAATAATATATAACACTCGTTTTATAAGACGTATTGGAATTTTCTATAATAAATGAAATATGCTATTATGGGCTGTCAAAATTTAGAAAAATTTTAAAAATGTTTATTTTTTTAAATTCGCTTACCGCAATTAATACATTATTCCAAAAAAAATTAGTTTATCCGGATTTCCGATGAGTTAATTTGTTAAATACCCAATAATAATTAAATAATAATAAATGACTACTATGGCAAAAACAAAAAACGATTGTATTCTAAAATTAAGAGAAAAACATCAGAATCACATTATTTGAATTTTTCTGTTTGTCTGCGTAGGTTGTTGGGTTTCTCGTTTTTAAATTGTTTTTCGTGATAATTAAAACCCAGTTTTAAAATTTTAAAAAACTTTTAGTTACTAGAACTGAGTTATTTTATTAAAAGCCAACTCGTGCGCAATTTTTGTCTTATCAAAACTTGTATTATAATGGGGTTAGCAAATACGTTTAATGTCAAAACAATTTAAATTCAACCTTTAAAACGATTGCTGAGATTTCTGGTCATTTCTTCTAGTGTGAATATTGTTCTGGTGGTTTTTAAATAGACTATAATGACATTTATTTGCGCAATCAAGTAAAGTAAGTCCATATTTAATTTTATAGAGAGTTTCCACGGCGTTATCATTAAATATGATAAATAGTTTAATAATTTATTTTATTCAATAGTATAAACAAAATACAAAACAAAAAAAAACTATATTTCAATTCAATTAACACATTTTGATTTACCTAAATTAATACTTATTTAAGTTAATATACTGGTAAAATATCTAAACACAAATTATAACATAACAAAAAAAAGCTAACGAAAAAAACTTACATAGTAATCAGACAAGGTCTCTAAGTTAAGACATCATGACGCTTTATTACCTGGAACAAAGAGAGAATCCTTTTAATGACAGTCATTTGTCTAGCGTCTTAGGGTGTCAGGGAGCCGCTCGGTGATTGGTCTAGCGTTCTAAGGTTGGCATTATGTGAATGGCTTCATTTTTGGGACCGGTAAACGCATTAATCTTCGAAAACCGACCGAATACGGCTACGTATATGCAGGCATAGATTTGTACTTGTCTACAAATGTATAATTTGACAAGGAATTCCAGATGGGAAATATTCCGGATGAGAGAAGTCAAAACTAGTTGAGTTCCTGAAAGAATTTGACCTCTTAATGGATATAGTAGTCGTATATATGTGGAGTGCGTCGAGTTGACATTACAGTTTTATTTTCTTTCTCAAGTAGCTGGATATAACTCAACGTGGCCGTTGAGTTTTTGGTCTTTTGATGTTGGTACAACTGTTTAGATTAATTACCAAGATAGGGAACAAGGTATGCCAGTAGTAAAGCGACCTCTGGCGCGCCGCGGCGGAATTATTTATCGTTTCGAAATATTTTTACAATATACTCCGGATAAGGCTTTTGTTTTAATTAAATTGAACATACGCCGGGAAATAAATTAATTAATATTATTAAAATTTTCTGTTTGAAACGGACGAACACGCGCCGTTGTCAAAATAAAACGACGTCAATTACAAAAAATTTATGGCCGCCCGCTTTCAGCCCCGGACCGACAGTAATAAATTTCGGCGTTGTGTCACACAAAAATTTCGACGCCCGAAACTTCTGTTATCTGTGCGTGTCGCTAGCTTAAAATTCTCGCAACAAAAATAGAAGGGGTTCGACGGGAAACGGAAAAACCGTTTGAACTAAAGACGCATTGGATTACGACATTTTTCGGGTTATGTGTTGTAGTAGAATTTCGACTGAAACTATATGATTTCGTAATAAAAACAAACTGAACGCTTAGTTTAAATAGAATAAAAGAATACATGCTTGAAGGCCATCTTTCGAATGCAACCAATTACAGTCAAGGATGGTGATATTAATAAGCATCTGTGAATCAAAAATAAATCTAGAATCCACCGAACAACACAGCCGTGCCAAAATAAGTTGCATCTGAAATATTCTATATATAATTTATGTGATCTCAGTTTCAAACGTATCACATATTTTGTATTTACATACAAAGAAGATGGTGGCAATTTTAACGAAATGATTTGAGGATTATTATGGCAAATTTGAAGCTTTGAGAACAAATAATTTATGAAGAGGGTCTAATGATTTATGGGTTAGAATTGTCAACGAGAATTACGGATGTTCTAAATAATTCCTGTTACGTACAAAATACGCCCGAACGCATAGATTTGTTGGCACAAATAACCGCTAGCTCAAGCCTCGAAGCACTAGCTTTCCCTTGCAAATTTACGTTTCAACCGTAGCAGAATGTTTAACCAAAGTCCACTAAATGTAACGATGCAAACGTATATAGGATAATAATATATTTTTACTTTATCATACGTAGTATGACAAATGTATGTTATTCAAGAAAAAAACAGGTTAAAATTTATTGAGTAGTTTTTGAGGTAATCGCTACAAAAATAAATGATAGACCTAACAAAAATAATCCATCACTACGAAATAAGAATTTCTTTTCTAAACTATTTAGCTAACTCAATATTGATTTACACAGTTCTGGATGTGTAATTTTGTGTAAGCAGGACCGGCCCTAGGCGGTAGGCAAGGTAGACAAAATTTAGTAACGGTAAAACCAACTGAACTACAACAACAAAAAATATTGCCCGAATGTAGAAAATAACGGAATAGTAAAATAAAATCAAATACAATAGGAATTGACAGGCTTCTGGCTTCAGGCTTCTGGTAGTGCTTTTGTTTTCATAGCAAATTTAATGTTGCTTGGTTGTATTATTCTGCGTCTTGTGATTACATATTTACATATACAGTGCTTCCCAAAAGTAACGGATAAATTCAATAAAACCTTAAATAAAAATATTTCAGAAAAATGCTCTGACACGTCGATTTTTATTTTTAAATTACTATCCTGACATACAGTTTTTAGCCCCCCACCCCTTCGCCCCTAAGGGGTGGCAACCCCAACTTCAAATAGAAAAGTACCCCTTGCGATACCTCAATTGATAGATTTTTTTATTCTGAATACAACGAAAAAAAATTATTAAAATCAGTTGATAAATAACCGCGATATTTACCAAAATGTATTCAAAGAAGAACGTCAATATTCGAGTACGCGCTGTTGAAGCGGGCATAGCAATATTGTTCAAACAATTGTTTTTACTTATGTCAAACACAATTCAGATTTTTCGTCATTGAATAAATAGTAGCAAAATGAGATTTACAGAAACCGAAAGAATCGAAGTTTAAATGATTGGGTTTGGAGATAGAAGCCGGACGCATGACGAAGTTCGTGTTTTGTTCAATGAAACGCACCCGGACCGTCCGCCAATATCAGAATCTACAGTAAGTCGAATCGAAAACAAATTTCGCGATCTCGGTCATGTACGGGATAAGCCTAAGGCAGGACGTCCATTGGCCTTAATTGAAAACCGACAATTGGATGCTATTTTAATGGTGCAAGAAAATCATTCAACCATTGCGGAGGTCGCTTCACAAGTTAGTGCGTCAAAAAGCACAGTGTCCAGATTATTTCGAAAACACAAATTTCACCCGTATGAAGTGCACTTGGTACAAAAATTGTCCGATGACGACTTTGATCGACGAGTGCAGTTTTGTGAGACAATGATGGAACTCTCTAATGAAAATCCTTGCTTAATTAGAAACATCGTTTTTTTCTGATGAGGCAACATTTTGTCTGAATGGCACCGCCAATAAACAAAATTGCCGTTACTGGGCTCGTCAAAATCCGCATTGGATGGTGGAAGCGAACACACAATATCCTCAAAACCTTAATGTGTGGGCTGGTGTGGTGGGTTATAGAATTATTGGACCAAATTTTTCGACGGAACACTGAATGGTGAACGTTATCTGAACTTTCTACGAAATGAACTACTACCTACTTTAGCGGTATTGTTTCCCAACGCAGAAGATCCTGATAGACACAAGGACAGAATTTGGTTACAGCAAGCCTCCACATTATGCGCGACAAGTTCGAGAATACTTCGATCAAGTATTTCCTAATCCAAATATTTTCAAATTTCCTAATGGATTGGTAGATGAAGGCATATTGAATGGCCAGCAAGATCGCCAGATTTAACCCCACTAGATTATTTTCTTTGGGGCTATTTAAAAAGTAAAGTTTATTTTAATAGACCTGTAAATATTGAGGCGTTAAAGGAAATAATTCCTGCAGTAATTCACTTAATGACTACAGGAATGTTCGAAAACTCGAAATAAAATGTTAGAAAATGTTCAACAAGCGTTTGGGGATAGATTAGGGCATTGTCTCGTCGTTAACGCGCAGCACTTTGACAATTAATTAAGGATTAGTTAATTAAATTTTGTTATTCCTCAATTTCGTGTATAAATAAATTTTGATAAATATCGCCGTTATTTATCAACCGATTCGGATAATTTTTTTTTCTTTGTATTCAGATTAAAAAAGTCTATCAATTGAGGTATCGCAAGGGGTACTTTGCTATTTGAATTTTTAAAGTTGTGGTTACCACCCCTTAGGGGTGAAGGGGTGGGGGGCTGAAAAGTGTATATTAGGATAGTAAGTTAAAAGTAAAAATCAACGTGTCGGAGCATTTTTCTCAAAAATTTTTATTTAAGATTTTATAGAATTTATCCGTTACCTTTGGGAGCACTGTATACAATAAAATACCACAATAACTTTTTTTAAAGTGTTATGAGCGGATAACAATAAAATAATTTTTTTTTAATTTCATTGTTATCATATAAAAGTGTAGAGTGTAGACAAACATAATACTAAAATCAAAAGAGAAATATAAAATAGTCATTTCGACCCTTTTTAGTTTTTAAACGATATCCATAAACTTAAAGAAGATATTATAATTAAAAATGAATTACTGGCACATTGCAAAGATATGGAAAACGTCTTAACAGATGGGTATTCCATCGATCTTAACGCTTTAGAATTGGCTGACGAAATAGTTGGGTAGTCATTTTTGATTTGAGTAGACAAACAATTGAAATAATATCATAATGTTTGCTGAATCTTTAATGATATTATTATTGAAATTAATTAAAAACTATCAGTGATTAAAACATTCATCATGAAATATCTCCGAAACAATTAAGCTTAGCATAACAAATTATACACCATATTAAAGATGAGATTTCGAAGAACATTTTTGTTACATGATAACCAAACAATTGCTTAAAAATATAGAAAGATGTAGATTTGGGAGAAGCTAAAAAACGGAGATATTATGTCAATATCTATTCTGTCAAAAAATACAGAAGTTTGCTGACAACAGATGATTTGATAGAATAGATATTAATATAATATTTCGGTTCTGAAAACCCGTTTTTAATCTTCTCCAAAACCTACATCTTTCGATATTTTTATGATGTTCAATGATTTTGCGTCTAAAATGACTACACTATAGACCTTGTTTCCAGAAGGCCCAGTTGGCATTTTTAAATTCATTACATCCATTAACATTGGGCCAACATTAAGTATTGCTTTAGGAATTTTGCCAACCCTGCCCATAATTGTTGCTATCGGCGCGGGCGACAGTTCGGTTTCTAACCCAAAAATAATAAAAACCTATTTAAGAATCATATCTACTTAAAATCGTCTTAATGGGTAACAAATGTTGGCCATTGAACATGAATTGAGTAATACATTAGGTTTGAAAAAAAGTTATTCGCGATTTTGCAGAAAAAGAGATTATTTTAATTTAGGATTCAACTTTGTATATTGTTCTGGTATACTTTATTCTTAGTTGTTTTGAAAGTATTGTTTGTAGTAGTGTTAATTCCATAGTTTGTGTTTTCAATATAAGAAGAAAATCGTAAATATTATGTGAGTGTAGACCGTATTTTTCGGGATCATGTTTTCTTTTTAATTTTAAAGTTTTTGATGTTTGGGGGCGGCACTTTTCAGGGTTGGTATGTGTACCTAATTCTGTTTAACTCAAATAAATCGTTGTTTAAATAGAGACTAAAATACATATATGTATTTGCTACAAAGAATCCTTATAGCTTTATTTATGTTTATTTTAGTTCATTAAATAGACAATAAAAACTGCAATAGAATATTTGAAAATTTACAGGAAAATTAATATAACCGTTGTTTAAAACCAGAAGTTCACAGGGTATATACAGAGCACAAAGAAAATACACGTTTTAGTGACACATATTTCCAATAATAAGCGACATTTCCATTAAACAAAAAATATTCCACCATTCTAAATTTCAAAACTTTCTAACATCTAAGCAACTTCACAAAAGGTAGCTTTCATTTTAATTAAATTCTTGATGTGTGTAACACTAAACTGGTGTGTTGGTATAACACAAATTGAAAAGAACTTAAACTTAGTAGAAGAATTCTACTCCATCCGTTTTGCACAGATGTTTAGTTGTTGGCAAATTTGTAGAACATTATTATTCCTTTAGCGCTAGTAATGAGTTTCCAAGGCCGTAGAAACCAACAAACTATAAATTTCGAAAAGACATAATAGCTATGGTCAAGCTTTTCATGTTTTGGTGATTCGTGCAATATGGTCCCTCTGTATAGTAAAGATTTCCTTTTGGAGCACATGTCCCAGCTTATTTGAGCATGCCATCCATTGATGATGTTTAGCAACTTTCCATTCTGCCGTTCATGTCACGGAACTGTCCCGAAAAAATATTTATGGCAGGCCCATGCATACCTGGCCCTGCTCTAATTCGAGCGTTCCTTTCATCGCGTTTAGGAGCCACGCAAAGTTGCGCAAGCTACTCTTCTAACCTTGTTCGGCAAAACTTTCTCTTTTTTTTATCTCGTATGCACCTAAGTCGTCCCAATTTTCGCGACAATGGTAGAACCGAAACTGGGCCACCTGACAGGTAGATAGGAAGTCGCAGGATACCTTCAAGGATAACAGTGACACATATTTTGTCACGATGTGGGTGGCTCGGTGGTTGAAAAAAATATGCGAAATTTAATTAATATTTAATATACCCTCGACGTGTGTGTTCGAGCCGATTCTGCTCAGTTTGACCTCCGGGTAACTTCTACAACTCCCCCCTCTGTCCGCTCTTCCCCCCTCGGTGCTCGCTATCGCACGGATTTTAATTAATTATAAGTTGGAAATTGCCTGTACGCGAGATGCTGTTGTTGCATGCTATTCGCTTTAATATCTCTCAGCGTTATTTTAAATCTTAACACTATACTTACACAGTTTAATGTTGGAAAAGTGAGGGGGCTTCACAGCCACAAACTAATTTTCTGGTTAGAAATTAATATTTAATGGATATATAAACACTTTATTGAGATACGTAGTAGCATGTTTCCTTCTGTACACATCTGTCAACAAGTACAACGTGACGTTACATTAATAACTAACACACTTTTATAACAAGATCAATTTCCAACCTTCAATTGTTCTCGTCTTATGACGTCAACCCTTATTTTATTGTCTTAACCCTAGTATGAAATTAAATAGTGTTACATAGAAACTAACAATAATAATAAGTTTGGAGAACGTGAATTTTGCGATTTTAAGGGCCGGTTTTTTAATGCCAGTTTAAACCATAAACAGAGTTTAGGTCTCAATGATATTGAATATCTAAACTCGGTTTAGAGTTTAAACTTGTATTGACGCCCCGGCCTAACAGATTTTCTTGGACTGAACATGAATCCAGACTGACAAAATTCCTATCATCAAAAGTCAGATAACTCAGATAACTCTTTGTTCCTCATTCATGGTTTTTTCACTAATACAGAGAATTCCCACGTGAATGATTTTATTTATTTGAAAATATATGAAAACGCATTTTTATGATTGTCAATTTGCTAAAAAATAATATATAAGACAGAAAAGTCTTGAAGAAATCAATGAAAAACTGAAAAGATTTTCATTTCTAATTCTTAACGCAATAGGTAACTGAGTTATTCTTAAGATGTTTCCACAAAGAATTTGCTTGTGCAAGCAGATCCCGATTCTCAAACTGACAAAACTTCAAAAATTCAATATTTGTCTTTTTTTGTCTTCCGAACAAAAAATCTTTTTAAATACAGCTTACAATCTAGCGCATAAAAGACAGTAAAAGTGCCTTCTGTAGATCTAGTTTTACCGGACAAATACCAGAAAATGAATTTTACTAATACGTGCAAAGAAAAAACGAAAGTGTGAAATTTGCATTGGAAATTGTATCAGTGTGAACAGAGCATGTGAGCCTCTGGCGTTGTGTTTCCATGGGAATTTCCCAGTCACCGAACCAACATTATCAGACAGTTACACACACGTCTGTATATTACGCACACTAATACGCCATATACCACAATGAAATTATGATCAAATTCAACCAACAGGTTGTTGTAATTTTGAATTCATAACATTAAATTTACATTGATTTCTTTCATCAGGAACTTTATTCACTTTTATTCACTTGAATTTAAGTTTAACCACAAGCAAGAACAGATTTTATTTATACAGACAACATATCTCTAACGCTTACTTATTTAAACAAGTTTACGCAAAAAATACAATGTCATCGCGTATATATTTGATATGCAAGCAAAATAATTCAGAAGGTCAACGGGTTTCTACGATTATTTCTACATCTGTAAACAATTGAGTCGAGCTTATTAATGCAATTATAGCTGGTAATAGCGTCATGTGGATGCAGCTATTAATATAAATGGTGGATATTAAAAATGTGCATACGTTTAAAGGCGTTTGTACCAACTATGTTTGTAAGGATTTATTTTGGGTAAGGTCCAAGTGAAAACTCGCCGAAGATAATACACATAAAAATAATAAAATAAGTAAAAATAGGATTTTAAACTATAAAGGCATTTTCAAAACAAGATTATATCGTATATCCTTGCATAATTAGCCTCTATGCAGGCAACAACAATGCTTTAGAAATTTAAATTCCTCCTAGCATAGTTCTTGCATCGTTGCTGTTATTACGTTATAAATCATGTAATATATACAAAGTATATATATCTTTACTTCATTATCGAGGAATATTGGAAACGATTTCCAAATAAATTTTTCAAAACGGTCACATTTTATCACGTTAAGTTGACGACACGAACAAATTACTATCGATGAAAATATATTAACGACAGTCATTTGTCACCGGTCGGCGTTGTGTTCATTCGATTACGATATATATTCATATCGCAGTGAAGATTAATGAGGGTGAGATGGAAGGGCAACAAAAATTTTCAAATTTGTATGTCTTCAATTAGTCATATTGTGAGGACGATCTCAATGTAAATTCGTTCCTTGAATGATGAGCGATCATCGTCACCAATCTTAAATTGGAAAATGTATTATTCTTATGACCGTATGACGAAATAAAAAAAATGCTAAATACTGTAGAAATTGGATTAAACACTTATCCTGTAATAGGAGAAGAAACAACAATAACTTTGTATCTATTACTAAAAGAAAATGAAATTAGTACTATTAATACAGTTAAGGAAGAAAACATCAATAAATTAGTGTAAAAAATTCACCTAATTGATAATTACAAGCCAAAAATTATTCCGCCGCGACGTGTACCGTATCCACTAGTGCAGGGGTTCTCAACCGGTGGTACGCGAAAGACTTTCAGGTGGTACGCAAAACGTAACAAACTTTATTGGTAAACACATTTATTTTGATGATATTATTGAACTATTTGACCCAAAATTATAGTGGCCAAGTTAGATAATAATCCATTATCAAATGATACCGTGCGCAGAGTTTCTGAAATGGCAGATTGTGTAAAAGAAAGTGTAGTTAAAATGGTAAAACACAGTACCTATATGTTTTCCGCTACAGTTAGATGAGAGTACTGATATCACTATTTTTTTAACTTTATCCGATTTGAGGTAGAAGAGGACATTGCAGAGGGATATTTATTTTGTGAACCATTGCTCGAAAGATTAAATATAAAATCTTTTTCACAATTATCAATTCTATTCCATGGGAGAAATGCATTGGTGTCTGCAGCGATGGAGCTGGGGCTTTAACAGAAACAAATTGCGGCGATCCTAAAATTAAAACAGTTGCTCCAGAAGCTCAATTCAGTCACTGCAACATCCATCGGGAAGCTACAGTAGCAAATTCATACCAGAAAGTAGGGTTGCCAACATGGTCATTTTGACCCGGAGACTTCGGGTTTGGCGACCATTCTCCGGGCTACGGGTTTTCAGTTAAATTCTCCGCGTTAACTAAAGGCAATCATCGATCATTTGAGAAACTGTGGCGACCCCTACATAGTTTTTAAAAATTATGATAAAACAGTAATTGTTATTCTAATCATACAGTTTGCAGCGATTTCCATTGAAAAAAAAGGAATTTTTCTCAAAATAAGAAGCACTCTATTACTCAAACTTCACAACAATTTAATTTTACTTTTTGAGAGCATGTGAGAAACTTTGTAAGTAGCAATTGTAGCATCTTTAGATTTTGTCATATGTCTAGTGAATACAGTAGGAATTCTGTAGCGGCACGACGAACGCAGAAGATTGTATCCTGCCTCGATGATCAGATCATAGACTGAGACAAATCTAATATCAAAAATGGCTTTTAAAGAGACGGGTATTATTTAACGATGTAGTCTACCGGAAGTGTACCGTAGGTTCGAAATCCTAGCGTTAATACGCATTGTAGAGATATGAAATTTGTACAGTGGTTTTCTGATGTAGTATTGCATATTGGAAAGTATATAAAAGTAATAAAATATAACGACATTCATTTTTTTTTTGGTATAATTATTATTTTATGAAAATGACTTTCCAAAATAGAACATAAAAAAATAGAAAGGTTTTACCTATGAACTTAGTTTGAAATATTTATCGTTTTTACGTGATTTCGAACCCGCGATTTAGAAAAAAAAACTGGTTTTACTAAGACACCTTTGACGTTAGCGTTTGTTTCATGCGTTTTTCTACGTTCTATATCACCTGTGGTTAGTTTCCATTGCAAATAGTTTTTCTCAAAACGCTAACAAAAATTTTCATTAGTGGGGTATACTTGCTCCTTAAAGGTAGGAATTTTGCTTGTCAGAAATCAACATTTAGTATTGATACATTAATTATTAATCAACTTTCGTTGATTATTTTAATATGTATGTTGTTCAGATGATAAGAAATGTCCCAACAATATGTTTGAGTTTGTCCAAGGCAGTTCACAGAACAATATCGTACTGGTCTGCCATAAAACAGTATTTCTAAATCATGAAGATGACGACAGCGATACCTTTATTTGAAAATTTTATTATTAGCTAGACTAATATATTTACAAAGACAGAGATATCATGTTTGTCTAGAGACACATTTATTATGGGGTTTATACAAAACGCCAATATTATCGGAAGAAAATGAAAATTTAAAATTAGTTAGGGAACGTGTAGATAATTACTTCAATCAAAAACACATGATCCCTTAAAAAAATGCTCTCAGTACATCAAAATTATGCTTGGTGGTAATATTGACATTTTGTCTCAGGTTGGTTGTGTCGTAAAAAAGTCGACAATAAGAGGCAGAAACGAAAAGAGGGAAAACTAGTAGACATTAATTGAAATAAATTAATTCACTTAGTAATTAGCATCTAGATCTCATCGTTTTCTACACTACCTATACCCAAATTTCACACCAAAGCGTTACTAAAAAGAATGTGTCGAAACCGCACATTTTTGTGGGGGCTGTTATTAATTTAAATTTCTGTTCCATAATATAATTATTTTTCTCCGGGTCAGCATAGGCGCAATGTTGGCAACCCTACCAGAAAGGCTAAACACAGTTTCGGAACAATCAGTCACTTTTATTAAAAGGTGAGCATTAAATTCACGAATGTTTTCAATATTATGTCAGGAGATGGGAAGTCAACACTCAACATGAGACACTCACATGTTTGATGGCTCTCGAGAGGTAATGTTTTGAGTTTACAGTTATTTTACAGAAAACTATGACAATGAAAATTGTATTAGAAATCCAAAAACTATGTATATGCCAGATAACTTACTCCCAAAGAGAAAGGACAATTGTTAGAAATTTCCTCAGACATGCGTGCGTGCGTGCTGATATTGTAAGATTAATACACTCACCAGTTTTTGGATCCAGAGGTAGAATTGCAGATTAAACTATTACATTCTAATGCCATTTTGCACTACTTATTTATGTGAAATAGGGTTTTCATCAATGTTATATTTAAAGAACAAACTTAGGTCAACTTAATCATTGTGCCAAATGTGTGTTTGAAACTAACTAACACAGAGCCTGATATTAAAATAATTTGTTTAGCAAAATAACCCCAAAGGTCGAATTAATATTTAAATTATTTTCTTTTATTTCAATGTACTATGCTCGCCAAAAAAAAGTCGTACACCTTGCAGCTTTGTAAATGGTTGTTTTATAACCTATACGCTGTCATTCTGACATTAGTCATAGGGATGAAACATGCACCAGCTGTCAAGTTGACAAGCCAGACTTACATGATGTCAAACTTAGCTGTACGACATTTTTTTGGCGCGGATAGTAAGTGATATTTCTATTTTACTTTTGTATACCAAATTAACTTTTGTTATATAACTGTTTATTGTTATATTGTTGTTTTTTTGAGAATGTTTTTTTTTACCTAGTGAACTTTTGTTATCATTTTTTACAAAATAGATATGTAGATGTAGGTATGTCTATTTACAATCATAAATCAACTTTTTTTTTCATTTATGTACCTTTCCCCGTATTAATATGCATTTTTATATAAAGAGTGGTGGTACGGAGAAATTTGGATATTTATTAGGTGGTAACGGAACCTAAAAGGTTGAGAACCCCTGCACTAGTGAACCAAATTAGAAAAAATGATAAAAAATAAAATTATAGTAAAAGAAAATGGACCAGCAACATTTTTACATCCGATAGTTCAGTAAAGAAACCGAATAACCAAATAGGAATATGTCTTGATCCTCGAAATTTAAATGTTGCAATAAAAAGACAACTCTGTATCTTACCAACATTTGAACAATTAACCCAAGAAATGTCAGTATCTAAATACGTTTCAACTTCAAACGCAAATAAGGGATTTAACTACATTTGGTAATCCATTTGAGAGATTCTGGTTTTTGAGATCACCATATGGCCTGTCCTGTGTACCAGAATTTGTTCATGAATCATTGAGACAATTGGTAAAAAAACAAATTATTGGATATTGACAGAACAACATAACAAACATATTGAAAATTTGTAAATAGAATTTGAAGAAATGAACAAATTAGTTCGTAAGTACTTATCATTTCTCTTTTTAAATTAAGGAAACTGTTGGCAATGTTAAAATGCGATATTTTAAGGATGCAATAAATGATCTTTGATTAATAGTTAACCAACAAGTACCCATAAAAAGAACGATTAATCACCGAGACTTATTAATGCACGAGCGATAGTGAGTGCGTGAGTGCGAGTAAATTAGATCGTAAAATTCATCAATTCACCACCAAACACATTTGGGTTTATAGGACGCAAAATTTAATTTATATAAGTAAAAAGAAGGAGTATATTTATATGAATAACATATGAATATTATCAAAATTAATTATCATCATGAAATGCGTACGTAAAAAGCATATTCCTGTTCTTGGGCTCAGACACGCGGCATACCAGCCTTCAGGTGGAAAATGTATCTAAACCGGTCTAAATACAAATGAAAACAATTGCAGAACACGTTCAGAATTAAGATAATGAGATTACGGAGTAGGCCGTGCGTTCACACGCAGAGATGACGTAGTGGTTCGCGTGTTCAGCGCCAGTTAACGGGATGAGGTGAACCTGGGAGCGGCGAGGGGCGGTAAAACCCGTACGTTCAGCGATAGAAGCGCCACTACACGTACAAGAACCGTTAGTGGAACTCCCGACTTTTCGATTTTCAGAGTTTTGTTGTGAACCTTTCAAAAATTATTTCCCCTATAATTTCCTTATCGTTAATTCTAATCTAATTGGAGTCCAATTTTGATGGGTCACGCTTTCACCTAAACATCAAGATCGACGAGAACCGGAAAATTTCGCCTTAGTTAGAAAGTAACGCAGAACTGCGTGTCAACAACATCCATACGCATTCAAAGCTGACTAATTAGAGCTACGAATTCAATCATGGCAAATTATTCCTTCCCCTTAAATAAATAATTCATAAAACAATTAGAAATTGAAACCTGAGCGCTGGAATATAGCGGAATCCGCTATCTGGCCAGCACATTGTTCCTCAAGTTGATAATCTTCGTGAACCAAAGATTATGGTATCGCGGGAATTGTGGGCTTCTTATGAATTTCATTCATTATTATTATTTTTTACAAAGAAACGAGAAATTGGAGCGTAAGATTCCTGAAACACAATAATAGGCGCTTGTTTAGTGCGATAAACTAGAAACCGGTAATTTGACGTTTGAATGACATTCGAAGCGTCGAGGATTACTACTTTATCGGCTGTGTTGACAACTAGAATAACTAAGATCATTGAGTGAAGTTTCAATTATTTATTCTAATCTTATTTATTATTTTAATATTTCTTATACATATTCTTGAAGCTTTGTTATTAATTTCATAATACCTAGAAAAAGTTATTATTCAAGACAAAAGATAACAACTTTATCAACAGTGATGACAAATTCGATGATACCAGGGTGACATTTTATAAATTACTTTTTTTCCACCAGGGTATAATCTTCTATTAAAACAATTCCATTGATTAGGAAGTGCTAAGGACATAAAGCAGATGTTTATTGGTAGTACCTGGTTAGCCAACTGTCAGAAACTCGCCCATAAAATAGAGAACCCAGGTGTCTGTCTAAAACAACATGAAAGAGGGAGGTAAGTAGTAAATGAGTTGATCGCAGCTGCTTACCCATACAACTGTATTAGCAAATTTACACTGTAAGTGCGCACATTATAATTGGCTTTTCTTTTGCGTTCGAGGAGCTCCTCTAAAATAATTTACGACGCCATTGGGATTGCTCTCGAGAGATGTTATTAGAGACGCTATATGGAGTAATGAGACATGCATATGTATGTCGATAGCCGATGAACCCACGTCCCTCAGAAGGGTCGGGAGTCGGGACACAGCATTGCACAGTAATCGAGAGTTGATTTATATGACGACCCATATTCAAATTAATATAATTATTATTCAAATTGGTACTGTGGATTTTAACTAGACCTTTAACTTGGTCCTTCATTATACTTAGAGTATTTTTATGAATTTTTGATGAAAAACTGAGCAGACAACACTGAGCAGAACGACCTCCCTGATATGTAAGCTATCTGTTGACATAATGTAAACAGGGTACTTACAAAACCAACACTAGATTGCATGTAGCCAATATATTTAACAGGCTCACGTGCATCTTGATTAAAAACGCGACGAAGCCAGCACAAAAGTGTCACCGGCTTTAGAAGCCATTACATCAGCGGTGTCTTTTACTGCACCACGACACGCAAATACCAGCAAAGGAAGACATAACTACATTACCCCCTGCATTGTCCGGCTATAAAAACCAAACAAAATCGGAGAAATCCGCCGTGCCGCAGGGTAGCACCTCAAGCTTTGGACCACTATTATCACAGCCACACTAAAAGGGTTTATAAATTTATGGCTTCGATCCTTAGAAGACACTCACTACTGTCTTTTGAAAATCTCCGTGGTGTAGAACTGAGCTGAAAGGGGTTTGAAATAGCTCGACAACGTAACGGCGTGTAATCAATTTGTTCTGGCTTGTACTAGCTGTGGCAAAAACGTAATCCGGGGACCTCGTCACGTTAATATACGTATGCGTTTCTGCCTGGTATGTACATATGTGCAGTCCCAGTACGCGAGGTTGTTCCTGGTTAATGTAACAAATAGAGCGCTTAAATATTCATGAAAGGGGTCGGACTGATTAGCTACGCCAACTCGAAAAGTTTACTCGCTCCAGAGATGTTTCAATCAGTGCTAAGAACGCATAAAAAATATGCTGATGTCTGTCATAGACGAAAACAACAACGGTGTTTTATAAGCTCAATTTGACCCTAGTTAACTTTTTTGATTTTGGTGTCGAAAGCGTATATCCTATCTCTAATATGGATAGCCGTGACTGATTATGGAGAAACTTTTGTGTTAAAAATATAAAAAAGACGCCTTTGTATTTTGGACTTCATGATATCCCGTAGAGCATTGTGACGACTTTTTTTACCATGCCTGCTGTTAACAAGTAGAAAGTTAACCTAAATGAAAACTTTTTTGTCACAAAAAATACGCTGTTCCACAAGGAGTTTTCTGACCATGTTTTGAAGCTGTCGGGGGATTGTCTTTTTAATTGGTTCCGCTATCTCCAAGTTGAAATAAGTTTAAACGTTTACTTTAAGGTTGTAATTATCAATATGGTCGTCTTTTCACGTCTTTTTGGTGATATTTGTTTATTTCAAGTGAATTTTGTGGCTCTTTTTGTTTTGAAAGAATTCCACGCGAGTTAAGCAAAATCCACGCGAGTTTAGCCGAGGGTACATCAATGTTATAATAAGTAAATGTTCCAAAAGGGGTTCCTGTAGGTTTGTTTTGACAATTGTCTTGTTCGTTTTAAAATAACACGACCAGACTACGTTATCTGATCAGCACATACCGAAAAGTCTGCTGCGGAGGAATCGGATCATAATATTTAGATTAGGATAATTATTCACCATCATTTACCACTTGGAGGAGCGTCAGCATGGTGAGAAGAAGCTATTTATAAACAATTTGCCAGTATTCCTTCGCCGGTAGCGAGAAAAAATTGTGTCAAGCCAAAAAGAAACAAAAAAAAAACTGATTCGGTCAATTTAAAGTCCCGAGATAAGTGGTGAAATTTTTGGTCTGGTCCGAGGACCACACGCATTGGATAACTCTTTACCTCAAACACGTCCCAGCGGCCGCTTCCTTATCCCTTGCTTTATCTCCAAAGCGGCGGTCCGAAAGTTGTAAGTTAATTGGACACATCACATCGAACAAACACCAGAACAACACACCGTGGAGAAAAATTCCAGTCAATTATTGGGGAATGTCACTTTTCGACGGAGACGAAAGCAAGAGAAAAAAATTCGACGAGATCGCGCGACTGTTTCGGAGCGTTTCGATCGCGCGTTTTGCGGTTGACGTCCGTAGATTGATACTGATGTGTCAAAAACGCGAACGCCGGCCTAGACGTACAAACGTCCATGAAGGGAGACGGCAGCGCGTGACGAAGAGCGAGAGAGAGGGGGAGAGCGAAAAGTTTTTGAGGAACGCGTGGTTGTGTGTTAGAACGTTCGGTTCGCACAGTAGAGTTCGAACTCGAACCGGATTGGTCGGGGTCGCCGTTGTAATAGTGCTGCCGAGCTGTCAGCGTTTCAAACATCACTATATGCCGGGCGCACGCACCTTCCCCCCGCCGAACGCCCCCCCTTCGAGCGCGCCACTGCCACGCGGTCTTCGACAAACCCCCTTGCGATCATTTTTACCGTCACGATTCCTTGACCACAACATTTCGACCCTTTTTCTTTTTTTCTTAGTGCACACTTATCTTGTAAACCAAACATTCATTTAATCAACAACTAATCTATTTAATATATTATATCTCGGAAATTTTACATAACTAACTCCATATACGAACTTGAATTTTTTAACTTAATGAATTTATGTATATAACAAACAAAGTGGCAAGCGAGTGGCAAGGAGTTCAAAAACTTCATTTATATAGATTAAATTTCTAGGTTAATACATCTTACTGACAAGAATTAATTATTTATATAGGAATATGTGTGTTTAAAGCAGAAACGAAGTGAGAATTAATTTTTAGAATTAATTTACTCATATGGGAGTTTGTGTATAATTAAAAATTAAAGTCTACATTTAAATATCTT
Organism: Aphodius sticticus; assembly: GCA_963966075.1. NCBI lineage: Eukaryota > Metazoa > Arthropoda > Insecta > Coleoptera > Scarabaeidae > Aphodius > Aphodius sticticus. Next base: position 7,818,426 of record OZ014513.1, read on the forward strand.
AGTGACAAATCTATAATAGGATATTTTTAGAGTTAATTCATTTATTATATGTGAAATTGTGTTTGTTCAAAATTCAAAGCAAGTGGCAAGGGGTCCAAAAATGATTTAAATATATTAAATTTCTCGATTTAAATATCTCAGTGACTATTAAACTGTTTGTTCATAACACCTGCGCAAGTGGTAAGCGGGCAGTGAGGTGTTGCAAAACTTAATTTAAATACATTAAATTTCTAGATATAAGAATCTTAGTGACAAAACTATTATAGGAGAATTTTTTTAAAGGAATTTAAAAATTTATATCTGAAATTATGTTTGTTCAAAACACAAAGCAACTGACAAGCGAATGGTAAAGGGTTTAAAAACTTGATTTAAATACCTACATTAAATTTCTACATTTAAGGATCTTAGTGACAAAACTATGATAGGAGATTTTTCTAGACTTTCATAATTTATATCTGAAATTGTGTTTGTTCAAAATACAAAGCAACTGACAAGCGAATGGTATGGGGTTCAAGACTTGACTTAAATACATTAAATTTCTAGATTTAAGGATCTTAGTGACAAAGCTATCATAGGAGATTTTTCTAGACTTTTATAATTTGTATCTGAAATTGTGTTTGTTCAAAACACAAAGCAACTGACAAGCGAATGGTAAGGGGTTCAAAACTTGATTTAAATACATTAAATTTCTAGATTTAAGGATCTTAGTGACAAAGCTATCATAGGAGATTTTTCTAGACTTTTATCATTTATATCTGAAATTGCGTTTGTTCAAAGCACAAAGCAACTGACAAGCGAATGGTAAGGGGTTCAAAACTTGATTTAAATACATTAAATTTCTAGATTTAAGGATCTTAGTGACAAAGCTATCATAGGAGATTTTTCTAGACTTTTATAATTTATATCTGAAATTGTGTTTGTTCAAAACACAAAGCAACTGACAAGCGAATGGTAAGGGGTTCAAAACTTGATTTAAATACATTAAATTTCTATATTTAAGGATCTTACTGACAAAGCTATCACAGGAGACTTTTCTAGACTTTTATTGATTGTATCTGAAATTGTGTTTGTTCAAAACACAAAGCAACGGACAAGCAAATGGTAAGGGGTTCAAAACTTGATTTAAATACATTAAATTTCTAGATTTAAGGATCTTAGTGACAAAGCTATCATGGGAGATCTTTCTAGACTTTTAAATTTATATCTGAAATTGTGTTTGTTCAAAACACAAAGCAACTGACAAGCGAATGGTAAGGGGTTCAAAACTTGATTTAAATACATTAAATTTCTAGATTTAAGGATCTTAGTAACAAAACTATCATCGGAGATTTTTCTAGACTTTTATCATTAGTATCTGAAATTGTGTTTGTTCAAAATACAAAGCAACTGACAACCGAATGGTAAGGGGTTCAAAACTTGATTTAAATACATTAAATTTCTAGATTTAAGGATCTTAGTGTCAAAGCTATCATAGGAGATTTTTCTAGACTTTTATGATTTGTATCTAAAATTGTGTTTGTTCAAAACACAAAGCAACTGACAAGCGAATGGTAAGAGGTTCAAAACTTTATTTAAATCTATTAAATTTCACGATTGAAATGAGTCAGTGACTATTAAACTAATTAAGTTATATAGGAAATTCTGTTTGTTCAAAACACAGAGCAAGTGGCTAGCGAGTAGTGAGTTGTCAAAAATCTTAATTTAAATACTTTACATTTCTAAACTAAGGATCATAGTGACAAACCTATTATAGGGGATTTTTTTTAGAATTTTCTATTTATATCTGATATTGTGTTTGTTCAAAATATAAAGCAACTGAGACGCGAATGGTAAGGGGTGCAGACACTTAAGATAAATATATTAAATTTCTCGATTTCAAGATCTCCGTGACTATTAAATTAATTAAATTATATAGGAAATTATGTTTGTTGAAAACACAAAGCAAGCTGGTAAGTCGGTAGTAAGATGTTTTCAGAATTTTATATTTATATCTGAAATTGTGTTTGTTCAAAACACAAAGCAAGTGGCAAGCGAATGGCAAGAGTTTCAAAGACTTGATTTAAATATATTAAATGTCTAGATTGAAACGACGACATTTTAGAAGATTTCTTAGAATTAATTGATTTATGCGGAAAATTGTGTTTGTTCGAACCACAAATCAAGTCGAAAGCGAATGACGAGGAGTTCAGAAATGTATTTTAAAAAGATTACTATTCTGTATTTAAAGATCTTAATGATGAAACTATTACAAATTGGTTCTTTTTAGAATTAAATAATTTACAATGAACATTGTGTTATTTAACACATAAAGCAAATGTCATCCGAGTTGAGAGGGTTTCAAAAATGGATTTAAATAGATTACATTTTTACATACATTAGTGATTAGAGGAACAAAACCCACATTACATTGCACTTCAAGTCACTTCACAGAGCACTTCAACACCACAGTATCGCTGATGAACACTGATGAACAGCATCATGGAAACTGCAAAAGGTAAATGCATTGTTACACCATTTATGATAGCCCACAGGACATAGGACCATAAAAAATAGACCATAGAAATTTTCAGAGAAAGGTACACGTGCTCCGCAGGACAGACAATGAGATGGACTTCTACTATCAAAGACTGGTTAAAAGATAAATCATAAAATTTATGGTAAGTATTGATCTTTAAAATCTTAAACCAGCTTCTGGCATTTCTCTTAGGAAAATTAAAATAAAATCAAGAAAAAAAAGGATTAATAAAAAGTTTGAATATTGCTATAAAATTACGACAAGGGTAAGTGGTATAATTTCGGGGTTAATATTAGGTCGAGCCTAAGTAAAATAGCATGTCCACGTCCTTCCATTAGACGATAGGCCTTTGCGGGATAATTTTCCCATTTTGCAGTCCCACTACACATAAGCAGCGTAGCCCTAATTTCGAAACGACCAAACTTCATGAAAGTTTAAACGAAAAGTTTAAAACAACCCCAATGGACTCAACCCTTTCAATTTCCTAACTCACCCACACAGCACTTTGGGCAATAAGAATTAATAAGTAAAACTAAATTAAATTCCATAAAAAATTAACAGTATTCCAGGTAAGGATTTTATGTAATAAATATTGATGAGAACGTCCGTCCCATGGACCATGACCTTCTACTCTCCTACATTTTAATTATTTGTAATTAAGATATTCTCTCTAGTCTATTTTTTAGGTCCGTCCGATTCACCGTGCCGCGTCTCTCGGACATTAGGGGCGTACTCGTAAATCAGAAATGGCTGACACTGTTCCGAAAAACTCAATTAATAACAAGGTACCCCGGGCGAGCCTTCTTCGTTTCGGGTAGGGTGAACCATCGCGCTAGCTGATGCCCATTGTGTTTTTCGTCTATCTATGCACGGAGGGCAACTCGCTCCTCCCCACCTCTCTCAGTTAGGGGCAGACCAAAAACGCCGCAGAAAAGTCGCATGAGTAATGCCTGACGTCCGCAGAACGAACTACGGTCATCAAGAACTCTAATGAATCTATTATGTTCAACCCCACAGCACCCTGTGTGAGCGTGGCCAGAAGAAATGATGGTCATTTCGTGCTGAAATGGGTTGAGAATCTCTTACGGAACTACATGACGTGATGACCAAGGATTTGCGGGATGAACTTGTTAAAGCTCTTGATTAATGGATTTTGGTTTAGAACGCTTTAACTTGTTTTGAATTTGTTACGAATTCTAACGACTCACTACAATTACAATTATACTACAATTATATCTTGTTAATGCTTGAATAACGAATTTAGTTTAGAAAGTCGTAATTCAGTTGAATTTGTTACGAATCGTAAATGTTCGATCAGCATAAGGAAAGTGCATTTTCATCCCATTATTGATTACTAGCTTGTGAAACTGGAGTTTGAGGTCTACAAATCGATCATATTGAGTTTGTGATTTACGATTCGATCCAACCAAATAATAAACAACTAGGATTTGCGAGATGCACTTGTTAAAGCTCTTGACTAATGAATCGGGTTTACAAAGTTGTAATTTAGTTAAACGAATCGTAAATATTCAATTTGCATAGGGAAAGTTCATTTTCACACCCATTTTCACCCCTTTATTGATTACTCGCCTGTGAAACTGTAGTTAGAGACCTATAACTCGATCTCAGAGTTTGTGGTTTACGATTCGATCCGATTGCGTAAGAAAAAACAAGCAGTTGCGGGATGAACTTGTTAAAGCTCTTGAGTAATGGATTTGGTTTAGAAAGTCGTAATTTAGTTGAATTTGTTACGAATCGTAAATGTTCGACCTGCATAAGGAAAGTACATTTTTATGCTTTTATTGATTACCTACACGCTTGTGAAACTGTAGGTTGAGGTCTACTTTCGATCTTATTGAGTTTGTGGTTTACGATTCGATCGAGTAAGAAATAACAAGCAGTCGCGGGATGAACTTGTTAAAGCTCTTGACTAATGAATTTGGTTTAGAAAGTCGTAATTTAGTTGAATTTGTTACGAATCGTAAATGTTCGACCTGCATAAGGAAAGTACATTTTTATGCTTTTATTGATTACCTACACGCTTGTGAAACTGTAGGTTGAGGTCTACTTTCGATCTTATTGAGTTTGTGGTTTACGATTCGATCGAGTAAGAAATAACAAGCAGTCGCGGGATGAACTTGTTAAAGCTCTTGACTAATGAATTTGGTTTAGAAAGTCGTAATTTAGTTGAATTTGTTACGAATCGTAAATGTTCGACCTGCATAAGGAAAGTACATTTTTATGCTTTTATTGATTACCTACACGCTTGTGAAACTGTAGGTTGAGGTCTACTTTCGATCTTATTGAGTTTGTGGTTTACGATTCGATCGAGTAAGAAATAACAAGCAGTCGCGGGATGAACTTGTTAAAGCTCTTGACTAATGAATTTGGTTTAGAAAGTCGTAATTTAGTTGAATTTGTTACGAATCGTAAATGTTCGACCTGCATAAGGAAAGTACATTTTTATGCTTTTATTGATTACCTACACGCTTGTGAAACTGTAGGTTGAGGTCTACTTTCGATCTTATTGAGTTTGTGGTTTACGATTCGATCGAGTAAGAAATAACAAGCAGTCGCGGGATGAACTTGTTAAAGCTCTTGACTAATGAATTTGGTTTAGAAAGTCGTAATTTAGTTGAATTTGTTACGAATCGTAAATGTTCGATCTGCATAAGGAAAGTGCATTTTTATGCTTTTATGGATTACTCGCATGTGAAACTGTAGTTTGAGGTCTACTTTCGATCATATTGAGTTTGTGGTTTACGATTCGATCCGATCGAGTAAGAAACAACAATCATTTTCACCCCTTTATTGATTACTCGCCTGTGAAACTGTAGTTTGAGACCTATAATTCGATCTCAGAGTTTGTGGTTTACGATTCGATCCGATTGAGTACGAAACAACAAGCATTTGCGGGATGAACTTGTTAAAGCTCTTGACTAATGAATTTGGTTTAGAAAGTCGTAATTTAGTTGAATTTGTTACGAATCGTAAATGTTCGATCTGCATAAGGAAAGTACATTTTTATGCTTTTATTGATTACCTACACGCTTGTGAAACTGTAATTTGAGGTCTACTTTCGATCTTATTGAGTTTGTGGTTTACGATTCGATCGAGTAAGAAATAACAAGCAGTCGCGGCATGAACTTGTTAAAGCTCTTCACTAATGAATTTGGTTTAGAAAGTCGTAATTTAGTTGAATTTGTTACGAATCGTAAATGTTCGAACTGCATAAAGAAAGTGCATTTTTATGCTTTTATGGATTACTCGCATGTGAAACTGTAGTTTGAGGTCTATTTTCGATCATATTGACTTTGTGGTTTACGATTCGATCCGATCGACTAAGAAACAACAATCATTTTCACCCTTTTATTGATTACTCGCCTGTGAAACTGTAGTTTGAGACCTATAATTCGATCTCAGAGTTTGTGGTTTACGATTCGATCCGATCGAGTAAGAAATAACAAGCAGTCGCGGGATGAACTTGTTAAAGCTCTTGACTAATGAATTTGGTTTAGAAAGTCGTAATTTAGTTGAATTTGTTACGAATCGTAAATGTTCGATCTGCATAAGGAAAGTGCATTTTTATGCTTTTATGGATTACTCGCATGTGAAACTGTAATTTGAGGTCTACTTTCGATCTTATTGAGTTTGTGGTTTACGATTCGATCGAGTAAGAAATAACAAGCAGTCGCGGCATGAACTTGTTAAAGCTCTTCACTAATGAATTTGGTTTAGAAAGTCGTAATTTAGTTGAATTTGTTACGAATCGTAAATGTTCGAACTGCATAAAGAAAGTGCATTTTTATGCTTTTATGGATTACTCGCATGTGAAACTGTAGTTTGAGGTCTATTTTCGATCATATTGACTTTGTGGTTTACGATTCGATCCGATCGACTAAGAAACAACAATCATTTTCACCCTTTTATTGATTACTCGCCTGTGAAACTGTAGTTTGAGACCTATAATTCGATCTCAGAGTTTGTGGTTTACGATTCGATCCGATCGAGTAAGAAATAACAAGCAGTCGCGGGATGAACTTGTTAAAGCTCTTGACTAATGAATTTGGTTTAGAAAGTCGTAATTTAGTTGAATTTGTTACGAATCGTAAATGTTCGATCTGCATAAGGAAAGTGCATTTTTATGCTTTTATGGATTACTCGCATGTGAAACTGTAGTTTGAGGTCTACTTTCGATCTTATTGAGTTTGTGGTTTACGATTCGATCCGATCGAGTAAGAAACAACAATCATTTTCACCCCTTTATTGATTACTCGCCTGTGAAACTGTAGTTTGAGACCTATAATTCGATCTCAGAGTTTGTGGTTTACGATTCGATCCGATTGAGTAAGAAACAACAAGCATTTGCGGGATGAACTTGTTAAAGCTCTTGACTAATGAATTTGGTTTAGAAAATCGTAATTTAGTTGAATTTGTTACGAATCGTAAATGTCCAATACTCGCTTGTGAAACTGTAGTTTGAGGTCTACAATTCGATCTTATTGAGTTGATTTACTATTCTATCCGATCGAGTAATAAACAATTGAAATAACTTTTCCAAGAAAATTATAATTGTACCTGGAACTTGTTAGAAGAGGACAGGGGAGTTTCGTTTTCAATTATACGCATACGCGTGGAATAATGCAAATCGTCAGCGGGGCGCGTCATTCCTGGATGGGGCGGCACGCTACCCCCCATGATTTATGTCCGATTATCGATCATCGGCGAGCAGCCCCCCGTTTCAGAAACATGGAATTCGACGAACGGATTCCACTCGGTTATTATAGCGACCCGAGGGGGGGTGGGCGGCGGTGGTGGCCACCCCCAACCCATTTTCTAACTGCTTCCCCCCTCTTAACCGGTTCTCCATCGGACCGAAATGTTTCTGATTGTTTCTGGCGTTCTCCGATTGAAATGACGCGGGAGGGGGTGGGCCGGGGGCGGCAAGGTGGCGGCGGCGGCCGGGGTCGTGTTCAGCCGAGCGAACGGCACCATTGTTGCGAGACTTCGCCCGCTTTGATAGTTGATACAATGACCGGAGTGATTAATGGGCTAATTCCCCAAGCGGCATACACAATGTGAACCCGAGGCCCGCCAAGATCGCGAACACTCCGGATATTAGGAGGGGGCGGTGAGGAGGGCGCCGCAACAGAGCCTCACTCCGAACACTGTCCGCCACAGTCGACCTCCGTAATATTTTTCTCTCTCCATTTTAAATCACCAAAATCGCATTCGCTATGCCATAAAGTGTAAACCATCATTTGGATCACTTGTGGTCTCCAAAAGTGGAATTGATAACCCTCCATTTTTCTTTTCGACGTATGTATCTCCTACCAGTTGTCATTTGACAAATTGATACGGTTAAGCTTAGTCAGTTTATGATTTTATCTTTAAGCTGATTGGTGGGCAGTTCGACCGTTATATGTCACTGTCACAGCTCTGATGCTATGTGAACATCCAATAACATAAAAGGGCATTTCTTGAAAACGTATTAAGGACGTCAAAGGTTTGCCATCGATCTTCTATTTGAATTTATACTAAACTATATTCTTGACTCGTGTGCGGTTTTGTGATATTTTTTGTAACTTTTAAAATATTGTCAATTAAAAAATTTTAAAGTTGTTTTTTAAATTAAAAGAACGATCTATTAAATGTAGTCTTATGAGTTGCGCAAGCGCAAAGGCAAAATGCTGGTGTTATACAATCATTATTATATTAAACTTATGGCACTTTATTTATATATTTGCTGAATCTCTTTTATTTCTAGATGGAAGATTGTTAGGCAAATTAAAACTTTGCCATATCTGTTACCTTCACACTACTGCACTAAATGGCAAAATTGAAAATTATAAAAGCCGTCATCGATATTATTTACGTTATTTACACTATATTTTGATGAATTACAGGTTTCATCAGGCATCTATAGTCTGACTACTTGCTGTTTTGTGATTTGTTTATTTTGTATTCAGTGTTTATGAACATTATTCATATGTAATATCCTTAATAAATAAAGAAGTTACTTTTGTAGATTTTTCTTTCAAATGCTAATATCTATTTTTTCTCCAGGGATGACGTAACATTTGGAGGCAAGAATGCTGACGTCGGCCTCACAGGCCGATGGCTCATTTATGGAAAAACGCAGTCAGATGCATAGATGAGCCATCGGTCTGTGAAACCGACATCGCCATTTTGACTCCAAATATATACATATTTAGTTCTAAGAAATAAACAATTCTTTTACTAAAATAAATGTTATTACTGACAAAGCAACTTCTGCGATCTATCGACTTCGGCGGTCTACCGACTTTGGTGGTCTACCGGTTTTCCTGATCTACCGATATCGATTCAATCAATTCGGTAATCCCTCTTGATGACATTACGTTATTGAGATCCCATTAGATCCTCATTGGTAAACAATACTGAGATCTGAGGCTTTGGCGTCAGCAATCTTCTAAGCCAAGATCAAAACAGCGATCCAAGTCGGATGTTTCGTCCCCTCTCCATCGGAGTACATCGAATGTCATAAATCTCCCATACTTAAATCCCGCTCCAAACTTTTAGTATAATCCTATTAGGCCTCTTGTTCGGTACAAATTTCCTTGCGATGGGGAACTAGCTAGCAAATAATTCCACCCCGGATCCTACAGGAACAAATTTCCTGCTTCTAACAATGGCCAGAAGAAGAAAAAAATCGCAGGTATATCTAGAAACGCTTAACGTGTGATTTATTAGTCGATTTCTAATAGAAAAGAAAACAGCTTGTTAGTAAAGAAGCATCTGTTCGCTAAATAAGGGTTGATGAATCTAATACATACTCTATTATTATATACACATCCAGTATGAATTTGTAGGTATTTTAAACAACAAACCGAGACTAATTTGATGCTCTGTTGGTATTTAGACACGTTAGCCAAGGTACGTAAATTTAGTGTAATTTACCAACATACCAGCTCCTATATTAATTTACCTTAATGTCAACTTCCTCTCTCGTTCTGGTATATTACGGACTCGTTCGTGTATCAATATTTCGTGCTTGAGCCAAGAACCAGTTCTCCGACTTTATTAATACGAGAAACTTGTAATTTTGCTGTTAATTATACATTTAAACTAATTCAGATAAATCTTCGCGCAAAAATCGATAAATTACTACACGTAATGAATGGGGAACACTTCTTGTAAAGGCATAGTTGTCGCGAAGCATTTGTTTTGCCCGAATTAGAACATGGGAATCATTAGCAAGAATTTTTATTGCTTCCATTTAGAATAGTAGACATGTCTACTTTTTTCTTTCGAAGCTTGGTTTGTGGTTTATTAATGCCATGGAGGTAATACCTACACCACTAACGCCATATCTGTAGCATTTTGAAGTGACAAGGCTTTCTAAAAATAAACCAATACCCCCCAATATTTGAAAGTAGCTTAAAAATAGTATAATCAAGTTTTGACGATTGCTGAAGAGAAATCGTGGGCAGTAATCTGTGTCCAGTTCCGATTCGTTGCGTTTATGGAAATTAGACAATACAAAATTTCGTCGAAAAAAATTGGTGTGAAAAACCATTAAGATATGAGGCGCATAATTTAGGTAAGTAGTTATGTAAATTCCAAACCCTCATTAATATTAATAATTTACATGATTACTTAATCCATTTTGCAATATTAATTTAAATAACTGGTGTTATAGTAGTTATTATACTTAACTATATACCATAAGCTCGAACGACCAACAAGTTTTGTTTAGATCAGTGGCCCCAAACGTACGTCGTTCACTTTGGGAACCACTGGTCTAGATTTTATATGATTTTATGTCCTAACTGATCATAAAGTGACATTTTACATCTTAGATACCGGGGCGAAAACAGCTTCTTATTGCCCGCGAGGGCAGGATTCTTATTGCCCGCGCGGGCAATACGGGTTGCCATGGTTATATGTCAAATATGTCAAATATTTGTCATTCAAATAGTAAATTTTAAATCGTCAATGTCAATTATTGGCGATTAAGGTTATGTTTGACAATTAATTGTCTGTATTGGCACTCAACTTATTCAAACGAAGGAACAAAACCATTGTAGGATATGAAATTTTGTATGTACCTCGGGCATTACTTGATGTTTATACCCTCAGGCGACTTATAAAACTCTCGCGCTTTTTAAACTGTCACCCTCGGGGCATAAACATCCGTTTAATGCCCTTGGTACTTAAATAACTATTATCTATCTGTTTTTTTCAAATTGAAATCCACAAATTATTAGGTTGCAAAAGAGCATGCTAGGTAAACTGATATGTGCGTGGTAAATAAAACTCTATGCTAAATGCCTGCATAAATTTGACAGTGATATAACGCAGTATCTATGGTAATCCGCCCGACTAAAGTTGGTATTGTTTTCTCTTCTTATTTGAAATAATAACTGCGTAAATGCCTGATGAATATTAAAATTTTCCACACACGCAGGAAAAAGGCATTGTATTAGATATGCGGGGCGATTATGGAAGCCATTCTTGTCCGAGCTAAGATAAATTCGTGTGAGATTTTTAATAATTATAAAGTTAACGTCTTTATTTTATAAACGAGACTTGAACTTATTTCAGAAAGAAAAAGAAATTTAGAAATTTGAAAGAGTTTTGCGTTGACATACTTTGAACACGGTTGTTTCCATCGGATTTATGACATGCAATTAAAATGCAAATGGTGTACGTATAAAACGTTTACTCGTGGCATGTGCGCTACCAACTGAGGAAGTATTAATCACAATTACGATTTGCAAGCATAGCGAGCAAATTGATGACGAGAATTTTTCAAGATTGCAATCGCCATGCCCATCAGACCCATCACTCAATATACTCTCAGTGCAGCACAAAACCTCAATTTTTTAATAAAGATATTACGTCTCAGTGACTATAAGGCATTAAACTCCATCACCTGTTTAAAAAAAAACAAACACACCTAACGGGTCTGTAATGTTCTAATGTCACAGAGATAGCAGATAATGGTTTGACCAGATGCTATCCAACATCTGCTTCGTACAGTTAGATCTCTCTCCTTTTAACTGCGCTGTTACCTACTTTACCGACAAGTGGGGATGTTGTGTTCTCGTTTCGTAAACAAAAGAGATTTGCGCCAAGTGTTTGCCGAAATAATAATAAATTCATCAGCGGCGTGAAATGACAATTGGAAATGATCCTCAAACTGTGCAGTTATTTACCGGCCGCTTTTTGTGAGGCACATGTCGCCGTAAATCATGACATGAAATTTGGCATGGACAGAAGAAACTCTGCAACAGTTGAAAGGTAATCATGTGGGAGCTACTATTATGCGCTCCGAGGAGATTTATAAACAACCTTTAATGATATAAAATGTTGTCGGGTGGCTGCCATGTCAAATTAATCATTTAGAATTTATGACTTAGTTTTTAATTGCTTAAGTTAAGTATATGAGGTAAATTTATGATCGCTTATGTTTTTGTGATACTCTTATAAAGGATCTGGTTTGTTTTACTCACCTATAATAAAATGGAAAATTTGCTGCTAACTGAAACAAAAAAATATATATATAAGTACATTAGTTCTAGGAAAGAGACAAATTTAAAAAACAATTTTTTTAAAATAAGTCAATGTAGATACAGAATGTTTCTGAAATAACGGCTAATTTCTTTTTTTGGCATTTGCACATAAAATCCTGAAACTATAATCACAAAATTTGCTCATAATCTTTTGTTTAAACTAATGATAATCTGCTTTTATTGTTTCTTACGTTATCTTGGAAATAGTCCGCTCTATCAGAAATTGATAAATAACTTAATAACTTAATTCCTCCATATAATTATCTATAATAACGTGTATATTGTTAGGAGAAGAAATAAAATGTCATTTATAATACTACAGATTATACGTACACTTATCGAACACATTGCTGAAGAGATCTAATAATACAGTTTATGCTTACATGATCCTAGAATCACAGCTGATCATCAAGCTTATATGACTAAAGGGAGCATACATTAAGGTGACCAGACGTCCCGCGTTTGGCGGGACAGTCCCGATTTTTTACATGTTGTCCCGCGTCCCGCGGAGGTATAAAAATGTCCCGGTTTTTGATAAAATCTTAAAATTTTCATTTCACATCATAGGTATTATCTTATTTGATCCAAACATTATTCTTCAAATTTTATGATAAAATACAGGACAGTATTTCTATTGTTGTATTTTCAAACAACATGTTGGTGTCGGTATTGACTCAGTGATTTTGTTGACTTGTGAAAGGTGAAATTAGTGAGTTTTTACAAAGAAATATATAAATTATTCAATTAAATCATTTCTGACATTTGCATGTTAAGATGATTTGGTTAAAAAGGCAGGCGCAGATACAATGAGAAGTCGTATGTGCAATAGAGTTCGTTTGCTATATCATGGCAAAAATTGTTAAAATTTACATCACTACAATTTGATTTTAATTGAACCTTCATAAAGTCAAATTACCAAAAATAACTGAAGTAACTGAAGTAAATATTTTTTGTCATGCCTTCACCCCCATTTGAACGTTTAGATGATCCCTTGATAGTAAATCTTACACAGAGACGAAATTTTGTTTAATTTAAATAAACAAGTTGTTTCAATTGAGCAACAAAATACATATATTCCTGGATAAAAATGTATTACATATTTACAATATCTATTTGGTAAGTACAAAGAACGTATAGCTTTTAGAAAGTTTATTTTTGTTAAAGAAAAGATTAAAAATTTACAATTTACCCTCCAAAGGTAAAACGTATCTACGTACAAAATTGACGTTGACGTTGATAATTTTTCTGTTCCAATTAGAAAATCACTCATTTTTACATTTTTAATTATTTACCCTGTAGTCTATCGTGCGAACTGTCAATTTTTACGTAAAACACGCTAGGTTGTTCTTACAATTAAAGTTATATTATACAGAAAAATACAATTATTTCTCAATGTAATGTTTGTAGGTACGGCATCTTTAGACAGCAATATAGGGAACCACCGAAAATATTTATGGTATCAAATAATATTTATTAAAAAGATTAAATAAACCTTTGTAAATATGGAATCAACCCTTCTTAACATGGACACATTCCAACCACAGACACATATATTTAGATATTGAAATAAATATAGTAAAACAATTAATCTCTCTAAGAAAACAATGTAGAATGTTCAATATGTAAATATGTTTCATATTAAACAGTTTTGACTACCAAACCGTAAAAGAATATCTATGTATCCAACCTAAATCAAAATCATATTGATAATTATTTTTTTTAATAATTTCCCAAAAGCTTGAGTTGGTGGATTTTACGACAACGCCAGTATTTGGTTCTAAAGAGTACCCCCCCCCCCCCCCCCCGCTTTAGACCAAGAAAATTCTGGTCACCTTAAGCATACTAGGCTTTGTTTGGGTCCAAAGATCATAAGGTATAAAGTCTAGTATGGTCTGGGTACAGATCATACAGATGCGAAACTCGCAGGAAAATACAGGTTCCGATTACATTTTTCATTCAAATAGAAATGGAAAAAACTAACACATTAACGATAAAAACTTTAAATAAAGTTTTTTTGTGAGAAATTTTATGACAAACAAAAAGAAAAAAATATGATAGAGATGACTATTCCCGAGGTAATCGTTAAAAAAACGGTAAAAACTAATTTTGATTTGTTTAAACAAAAGATGCCGAGAAAATTATGAAATATTTGCAGAATTTCATGTTTAGTTCCACCAAAAACCCTCTGTACTATATGGAAACAATATTGAATTTTCTTGTCGATGAATTTATTTTTATATGCGATTCCAATGTTTTCATATTTTTTCTGTAATTTTTTCTAGTGCCTTGCAAAGTTTTTGCAAAAAACATCAGAATTAGGATAACTATATAAACAGATATTCTAAAGTGCTTTGTCCTTAAAAATTTAAGACGCGAGGCATCGAAATACCAATAGGAACAAGAAAGTTTCAGTTTATTGTTGATAGATATCATTAAGAAAAAAAAAGAAAGTAGTGATTTTTTTACAAAATTGATGAACAATAAAACGCAATTTTAATTAAATTTAGCGCAATTATTAGAGTCAATTATTTCATAAATATTTTTTTGGAACAGTGTTGTTTTTTGGAACGTATAGTATAAGTAATGCGACAATAAAAATGAACAATTTACATCTAATTCTAAAACCATATCTAAACCCATTGTCCCGATCTAAATATGTGAAGGCGTCAATAAATTATTATCGAATCCCAATATTTCACCGATAGATGCAACATAATGATAAACCCGGTGCCGATGAAAATAAATCTCTCGTCACATCATCAAACTCGGCGCGCGGTATTATTTAAATATGAAGAGTGCCATCCGTGGCGACCGGATTGTTAAATTCTATTATGCAATTTGAATACAACCGCCGTTTAGGTCGGGAGTTAACTGGGGATCGATTACCATAAAAGATATTTATGCTCATCGCCGTTACCCCATACGCATTTCAAAGTAGGTCCAACGCGCGCCACGCCGCGCCGCCACCAACTGCGGTTTCCGATATGTAAAATAATAAAGTGCCGTTCGGCAATTCGGCGCGGCTCCGAAGCCATTGCGGATCGAGAGCGTGGCGAGATCGGCGATTTTAATAATAAATCAATTGCGATCAGTTATCAATGCGATATTTTTACGCCGTACCGGTTTTTCCTCGTCCGATTGACTGCCGCGCGGGGCCCGCTCCAATCACGCGTGCCGATATGGAATGCATCTGCTGCCTGATCGAAAATAACCCGCGTGATTTATAGCGTTTGTTTGGGGGACGCGAAAAACACCCCTTTTACTACTGCTGAATGGAGGATGCGCGTCAAAATTAATTGTTACAAACTTCCTTTTTTCTTCTGTCGATATCGATGTACAATTGTCGCCCCGAAATTTAACGTTCACTATACTTTTGAAGGCATGAAGCATTTGGATCACCACGAGTCTGTATTTTAGAATGGCGAAATATCCTAGCGACTGCGCCAGATATAAACTTTGATATACTTCTGTTTTAGACAATAAACATATAATAATCAGTAATAATATAACAAGAGAGTGAGAATAAATTGAAAATAATTTGACAGATTGTTTGAAAACTTGTTGCCAAATGGCAACAAGTTTGAACAAAATCTGTCAAATTATTTTCTAATTTATGGAACCCTCGAGTTATATTTGACTAGATTATTTTTTGATTCACAAATTTTTACAATAAAAAAGATCAATAAAACTATCATAAAATTATTGAAAAATTTAATTTAATTAATTATTACTTACAATATATGAAAATATCGTTGACACATTGTGAATATATTAAAAGAATTAACAATTTAAATTAGTACAATGAAAAGCGCAATTATTAAAAATATTTCGAGACTCATTATTTATTGAGGATTTGGAATTGCTTGTTATATTAAGTGTTTCCTCCTGCGTATTTTCTCTAAGATTATTTATTATATTTGAATGATGTTCTTGGTTCAATTGTAAGTATGGTTTAATCGAACTTGCAGAATTATGACCAGTGACCTTGATTAGTTCTTGTTCTCCTACACCAGCTTTTGAAAGGTTACTTACTGCACTTGATTTGGCAGAATGGTTAGTTATTTTTTTAGTAACTGTGTCTAGACCTACTTTCTCTGCGGATTCTGTCATCCATTTTGAAATGGAATTTATTCCCACAGGAACGTTTTTATACCAAAAACCATGAGTTTGCCAAGCCGGATTTGGAGTAAGAAACAAGCGTTCGGTTTTAATATTTTCTTCACGTTTACTCATTAGTTTTTCAAAAAGACGAACAGGGCAAATATCTGGGTTATTTATGTTTGGAGTCAACCATTTACTATTAGCGCACCTTTGTGCTCCACCCTGTGCAGTTTTTGTAAAGATGGGATTGTATTCAATGCGGCCAGTATTTAGTAGGTTTCCTTTTTTAAAATAATGAACTAAACATTTCGTAGCTTCTCCTCCCCTCCAAGCTAGTTAATACGATGCAACGTGAAAAAACTTTCTTTGCAATCCACACGGTGTATCTTCGTCCCAATAGTTAAAAATTTGCAACAATTCTGTATTAGAAAGTGCCACAGAACTTTGTTTGTGCTTTTCAGGATGTTTTTGTAAAATTTTTCTTTTTGCATCTCTTGCATTCCGAGCATTTCTGAATTCTATATCATGGAAAGGATCAAAGGACCTGTTATACTTATTAAAGTAAAGTTCTTGAACTAATTTTGCCGTTTTATTCCACATTGTCTTTATTACTGCTTCTTTATAATCATTTCCGTCTTTTCTTTTCATGTTATAAGCCCAATCTTTTAAAATCAATGCCAGAGTAGCTGTTGTAGTAGATTGATCCAGAATATAATTTCTTTCTTTGGTGAAGGTCTTAAATTGTCTCCATATAGACTGATTACTTATTAGAGTATTTTTCGAAGTAGTTTCTAAAATCTTTTTTGTAATTTCTGCATTAGAAAAGGTACTAAACCGATGACTTTCACCCATTTCGCGTTGACACAATTAAGTAATTATTTTGACAAGTATCTGACAGTTGCTAGGCAAATAAAAGCTACAGTGATTATTCCCGAGAATAATCACAAGAGACTTATTCCCACTATAATAATGACATAATTGGTTGAAACTTACCCTTGTGACAAATAAAGAAGCATTTCATTGGTTTTAAGAAACGTCAAAAAATAATCGAGATAAAACATACTGAAGAGCTGCTATCTTCGTCGGCGACAAGCCGATACAACAGCAGGCATAGCCCGGTCTCCGTCACTTTGCAAAGGTGCTGCCATCTAGCCATTATTTACGCAAGTCAAATCACATTAAATTTCAGCTTTCATAATTTAGCGGAGCACTTGCAAAAATCTCGCGGAGCACCGGAATATAACCACTGCGTTAGATTATCAAAAAATGTAACTTTCAACAAGAAAAACGTATACGCGTATTTCTATTTTTTATTTGTTTATATTTGCCCAAGGGTGGAAGGATGACTAAAGAAAGGGGTTTCTCATCTTTTCCAAGGCGGACTGGGGTTCTTATTTCACGCAAGGCAATATTGCAAAACACAGGGATTATTTTTAATCCCCGCAGAAACTCTTATTAACTCCCCCTCGGGCTCCTCCTGGGTAGACATCCGTCCGGGGACCGAAGTGGGATTAAACCCCGCTCGCGTTCCGCCCCCGCGTGCCCCCCGGTCCGATCTGTCGGGATTCCGCGCTGCCATGGCAACGGAGTGCTCACTCCGGCCGACCTGTCTCCTGTCGCTTGATTTATGGCGATAGAAAATGCGAGAAATGAAGAGCGCGGGAGACTGGCAGACGGCCGAACTATTACAATTCGGGTGGAGGGGGCTAGGGGGGAAGGCGGCGGCCGAAAAAAGGCCCGTGAGTGGGTGGCTCGGGGTTCGCCCGTCCACGGCCGGAGATATAAATTTAAGGAGATACAGGGTCCCGATTTTACTCGGATGTCCATTCAATTAGGGCTCGTGAATGGGTTAATTTGCTAATAGGTGTCCGGAGATTTTATCTCTTACGAGTTTTACATGCTTCCATGTGTAATTCCCTGTAATTGATTCGCCGGAAAGTCCACCCCATGTCGCGATTTATCGCCGAAATTTTGTACAATTTGTAGCTTGGTGATGTCCCAACTTTCCTAAATTTAATATCTGCCGAATATAATAAAACTCACACGCCGATTTTTACACAATTTATTTTTCGACGACATATCCTATCGACTGCGCCAAATATAAAGTTCCATATATCGATCAAAGGCTAGATATTATACATGACGAATATGCTGTTTACTTCGCAGTTACAATTACTAGGCTGTTTGATTTACTGTAGGTTTATATTGTTTTAAATACACAATATTGTTTCCGTACGAATTATTTTACTTCGTAGTCTACGAATGCATGTTTTTCGTGCAGCTCAACTTACTTAACGTTATAATCAATTAAATCTCAACAGTTGCGTAAAACACAAGTCGTCCAATTAAGAAACTGAAGAACTCCAATAAGACAAACAAACAGAGAGCACCTCATCCATCAAAATCATGACCATAGAGTACCCAAACAATTAAATTTACCACACATAGAGAGCGCACTAGCAATTACAAGAAGTTATGTAACCGTGAAACGCAAGGAATACGCACTTTGCATATGTTATCCGTTACAGGGCATCCAGATAATACGTATTTAATAAGAACGTTATTTATTACACTTCCTTTCGAACAACACTATGCACCAGTGTTGCGCATTGTTAACCTTCCTCCTAATACCTCTTCCAGACTCTCGCGAGACATAGCGAGAGACCGCGAATCGGGAGAGTGTGGATGCCATACTCGTCCAAATTCGCTAACATTCGATATATCGATCCATTCAAACTGGATTGTTGACGAGGCGCATAGCAGTTTTTGTGTGTACTCGAAGGTATTATTTACGACAGGCGTCTGATTTATGACATCAAACACGTGCGGTGAAGGGGCTCTTCGAGCACCAATGCAACCCGAAATGTAGGTAACGAATGGAATAAATTATTTAGTATTGAAATAACAAGATTTCAAAATATTGAACCGATAAATTTATATGCAAAATTCAAATAGTTTACATTGATATTAAATATCCGATAGTATTTTTTTCTCTATTTGTGACGTCCCCATTACTATAATTTGTCATTTAAAATGGAAAATATACCAGATAATGATGTTTATTTCTGTATTATTGAAGAAATGCAAATGCATATCAATAAATTAACCATCCGTATTATAAGACTACTAATGAAAATTAATGTTAATAGCAATATTAAATCAATAATTATTAAAACTAAAGAATATATTATTTATCTCTTTCAAATAAATCTTATCAGTTCCAAGTTATTCCAGTCTTATTTTTCTATGATGTCTGAATCTTTTGTATCGTTTTGGTAGAGTTCTGTGATGCAAATTACGACTGCGATCTACGTAGGGCAATTACTAAGTTATTGATTGATAATATCGTTGTTACATACCAGTATACCGGGTTGGTCAAAATATCCGGAGCAATAATTGACCAACCGTAAATATCTTCAAAAAATCAAACATAAGTTATTTGATTTTAAACAAGCTATCGTCTAAATATATTTTTAATATACACAGTGCTTATTTTATTATGGAAACTGGCAACCTTTCCGTTTTCTAATAGAACACATACATTTACATTTTATAATTAAGATTAATTCCATGATTTTTTTGTGAGAATCATTTTTTATACAATGCATCATTTTTTAGTTATAAGCAATTATAAGCAATCAAAACTCATAAACTTTTGTTTTAACTAAACGGATAAAAAATAGCAGAACAAAACAGAAAAATAAAATTAAATGTTAATTAAATGTTCAAACAGCAAATTAAAGTAAATGTATGTATGTATGTGGGAAAAAAATCAGTTTCAAAGTTCAGCAGTTTTAATTAATTGCTGATAACTAAAAATGATGGATTTTATGAAAAATGGTTCCTACAAAAAATTCTTAGAAATAATCTTAGAATTAAACAACTTAAAAACATACAGTATTGTTCTATTTGAAAAAGGAAATGTTACCAAATTTCGATAGCTAGTTTAAAACAAACAAAAAATGTTTTTTTCTTTATTTTTTTTACGGTTGGAGAATTATTTAGTTGTAATTTTAACTAACTCTGTATAGATGTGCACTATAATATTTGATTTATAACGCAATACATTATACAAAATAATATTTATTCAATTATTTAATTTTGTTTTATGGAAAATCGTATTGCTATGTCTTATATTAGTATATGGTATCTAATATAAATGATCAGAATAAGAAATCAATAGCATTTAAGAAATTTTTCAAATATTTATTATATTTTATATTAAATTTTTATTTACGTTATTCAATTAATTATTAATTAATAATAACCACAATTTCAATGAAAGTATGCACACACACTATACGCTGAGGCAGCGGCTACTTCAGCGACGTCCATTATGTCACCAGCAGATGAACAGAGAATGCACGAGCCGAGCGCCGAGAATGTGGATGGCCTTCTTTGACCGCTATGTCTCACACATCCTCGCCGAACTTTTCGCCGATTTATTCGGGCTGAGTCAGGAGGTAGCATAAGACGCAGAAGAAGTTAAACGTCACTGACAATGGGAAAAAATGAACTGTGTTTACTCATATCTACATATGTAATGAGTTTTGCCTTTAGATATCTTCGAAAATAATAAAGTTGGAAGAAGATTGTTTGCTTTGTTTTATTGGTAAGCCCTTCCATTTGCAGCTTCCTGGTTTGGAACACACGAGCGCGTTCATTCTAGGAGGGCCAATGATGATTTAGTGCCGCTTCAAGAGCGGAAGTCGCATCGCTACCAAACTGAATCTCGTTAACATCGGGAGAATTATTATCTAGAGTTTCGAGTTATCCATATTAATTCTGGGGGGGTTGAAGCGTTTACTTAGTTCCAGGGTGGAATTCCGAGCAACGCGAATATCTCACTTTCACCCCCCCTAGCGAGAAAGTTACCAACCAAGTTGGAGTGAGGCGAATCCCCGGTTCCGCATTTCTTAAATTTTAGCTCGAGTTTCGGCTCGCGAAAAAAAGATCTTGCTAATGTTTGCTAGTCGTTATTAGAGGAACAAGCATTAATCATGAACCGTTAATTAATCTAGCGAAGTTATCGCAGGCGAGCATCTAGACAGCCATGAATGCGCGCAAAAACAAATGCTTGCAATTATGCCCGCCGACTATGATGCGCTTCGAAGGTTGTAACTGTGAACGTTCCATGCGCTATGAAACGGGAAAATATGCTTTTTTTTTGTTCATTACTGAGGTTGACGGATATCTACGCCATCACTTCGTAATATATTGAATCTGAGCGTAGGATATGTTCGAAAATGCAAATATATATATTATATATACATAATTACAATAGTTAGTGAATATTTTCAAGGCGTAACATTGTTATTATTATGGCATGTATTGAACTTTGAGACAATATAAAGTGAGGAGATGTCATACGCGGTCAGAAATGGCGCCGCTTCCTCTGTATTCATAGCGTTGTATAGCGGATTTATAGCCATTTCTTAAATAACTAGCAAAAGCAGGAGACCAACTGGAATTACATTTTACGGGTAAGTGAGATTAAATATAGGAGATATGGCATTATTAAACGATACTTTAATGTTTGAAAGGTTCCCGCATGTCGAATATATAGCACACAAAAGACAATATTCTTTGTTGTTAACTATTTACCGATAAATGTATAGAGAGAAAAATTTTATGCCGCATCTTAAATTGACATTATATATAGTCCGGGCCTGACCAGGCGGCCACCCTTAGAATCACCAATTTCTTTTTTGTTTTTAATTTAAGTGTAATATATGTTATAGACATTGATATGATAGGTATAATGCTATAATCAATAAGATATCTTGTATTGTTGACAGCCAACAAACATGTTTTTTAACAATACAATTTATAATATCAAAAGATATGATTAAGAACTTTGAACTATACGGGGTGTCTCACAGAACATGATGTACATGGGGATCTCGGAAACTGTAAGAGCTACGATGTCGGTTAAATGGGACAAAAGTTGCCTATGTTTTAATGTTTTTACTGCGCAAACATTTTGCAAAGATTACTAGTCATTACGGAAAATGTAAAAACTGTCAATTTCTTTTATCTTGAATAACTTTGCTATTACGATAAATAGAAAGTCGAAAATTTGTATTCTGCCATATTATTATTATTATAAGAGCATTACTCTGTAGTAGTAACGACCAAATTTTAAAACTTTTATCAAATGCTTTCCGTTATTGATTGTTTTTGTTAAATAATTAATTTACTTAGGGAGTTTTTAATTTGTAATTCACAATAAATAAAGTATTGCCGTCACAAGCCCTAAATAATAATGCGTCAAATTAAGTAAGTTTGTGAAAATATTAGATTGCTAACTTTGATGTAAAATTATGTAAAAATTCTATTGTAAATAAACGTGTTACACTGTAAATATCAAATGGAACCTTCAATATATTTTGTGATAATTTCATACACATCACACATTTCTTATACATGGTTGTAAAGCTCTTTCAATATTCCATTTTAATATGTAAAAACTCAATATGGCGCCCTTGAGAAACAATTGAGAAAAGTTGAATATCGCCCAGCCAAAGCTGATGGTCAAAAACATTTTCTATTAGTTATCGTAAATGCGAAGTTATTCAAGAAAAACAATGGACGTTTTTATTTTTTTCCGTAATATCTAGTAAAATTTTTAAAGTAAAAACTGTTCTGAAAAGTGTCTACATTTACGCAACTTTTGTCCCATTTAACCGACATCGTAAGTCTTACATTTTCCGGGATTCCCATGTACTCATGTATGGTATGTATGGATTCCCATGTATGGTCTCACGGAACAGGGTCCGTGAGACCCCCTGAATATTTATATGGTTAGATATATTTAGTTTAAATAATTATTACTGTGTTGAGTGAAAGTATTATGATTTTTTAAATTAATTAAATTGTTGGTTGAGTTAAAATGAGATATTTTAAGGTTGCAATAAATAATTCTTTGATTAAAAAAATTATTAATTGATTAAAGAAATTAATGTTGACTTTTTATTGACAAGAACTTTTGGAGGCCAAACTGCCAAACACACGTCCTTTTTGGCAATTTCGCAGGACGTCAAATAAGCGGCGTGTCACTTTCACAAGTCAATTTTATACCGAGGATCGGGCTGATCTGTTATTAGAGAGCTTACAGCGCCATCTAATAAAACAGTTGCAAATAAGCTAGCGTATTCAATAAAGTAAATATTTGTTGTGTCAAAGAATTATATATGTTTTGATCCGAAAGAATATGAAATTCATATGAATATGTTTCTTAAAAACAGAAAGTCTTTCCTATCTGCGTACATGCTGAATAAAACATATAAAAAAATAATACCAATAATAAATATCGTTTGGACAACGTATTTTCCCTTGTCCCGTTTTTGTTTTTAAAGTAAAAACAGTGGATACAAATAATAAAATGACTTGCCCAAACATTTGATGAATAAAATAAATAACACCCAGTATCGACAAAAAAAATAATTTTTGTACATTGTCTTTTACATAATGTGGCATTGTAAAAAAAATGATAATAATTAAACAATTAATAATAATTGATTTGTTACAAATTATTATTGTAAGTATCTAACTCCCAGATTAATTGTGTAATTAATCCTGAAAATTGCAGGTTTCTGTTTACTCTAATTCAGTCAAGGAAATATTTAAAATTACGTGTTTAGCTACTAATACGTTGTTTTTGACATAATGTCTGGCATTACAGAAAAAGTTGATAGGATGAGAATTATTGCTGTAAAAGTCTACTCACAGATTAATTCTGAAAATGTCAGCATTGTATCTGCTGTGATTCAGTCAGAATTTCAAAATAAATTTCATTTTATGACATTTCTGCATATAATAAAGCTTAGTTATAAAATAGCATGTTTAATAAATTAAAATCGCACGTCAAGTCTTCTTTCACAAAGGATTCAGCACTCTGCCACGGCCGTCTATACTATTCATTAAACAATTATAACAATTGTTTTCTCATTACTCAACCGCATTGTATTCGATTGCAACAAAAAATATAATAATAAGTCATAACAATTCATTAATAAATAAGAGCGATACACTTTTACAAGAAAATAATAGCTAGTAAATTGGTCAATGATATTGGCAACGTAATACGAAAATTATACGCTTGGTAACTTATAATCAGCAACACGCAAAACAAAAACCTGTACTTATTACTCGTTAACTTGTTATTATATGCATCTGGTAACAATTTTGCGCAAATTAGATTCGAAATTGGTAAGCACGAGATAGAAATAAACCAAAATTAAGTCACTGTTCTCATGTTCGCCTCTCTAACACGGTCAAACCACAAACTATTGAATGAAGTTTATTGATAGGTGTTTCTCTTCGAAAACCACCTTTTTGTGTTTACACATTCTCTAAAAGGGACTCCGAAAAGAATTCGGTCAAAAGGTGGTTGCACAATAACCTAGAAACCGAAGTGAAAGTGAAACCGAATAGACAAATCTTATGGTGCTCCCATGCAAGATTTAGTCACGGTCCATCACAAAAAAAAACAGCTCAGGTAAGATAATAGAAGTGAAACTGGGTCTTGGTGAACCAGATAGACAATAAAATTGCCAGAAGACTGATCGCCCATAAGTGCCGCGTCTCAAGCGGGTCTCACCCCAACTTTGCACCCCAGTTTCACAACGACTCCAAGCATTAATAACGCATCAACATTGGCTGCCCAAGTTCATGTCGGTCTTCACAACGCAGTAAATGCGTAGCGGTTTATTTTGCTGTGATTGAGGTTCGTTCTCAGTGAGGTAAAGTTTATTTTTTGATATTTCTAATGGGTGAGTTTTTATGATTATTGCAAATTATTTGGAGTCTTCAAAAAAAATTGAATCTATAACCAATCATAAAAATTGTTGATTGTGATTGTGTTTGTACAGTTATGCTAAAATGTTGTGTATTTCGGTGGGAAAACATCGTTTACGTAAAACCGGGCGATATTTTCAAATTTACTGAAACGCTGAAAGCTAGGAGATTTACCGAGATCGGTTTCAGCTGTAATTTCCTATTCCCTGCACCCGCGAGACCGGTTTCATTTCCGAGTACCGGATTTCAGATAGAATTTGCAGACAAGCTTCAGCCGCCCGATGAAAAATCGAATAGTAATACGCGAACGATTTGAATTTTATTTAACATTCAATTAACAGACTGTCATGAGTTTGTTTATCGGGAAACAGCGTGCATGTCCCTAATTTATATTATTATTAACCTAATATCCTGTTTGGCATATTTTAATACTTTTTTGATGGTATATATTTAGAAATTTCACATATTTTTCCACACACAACAATATTGTTTTCTGTGGTTTTATAAATTTGATTCAATGTTTTGGAAATAGTACCTATTCTGTTATTGAATTGAGTTCGCAATTAATAATTAGTATCAAAACGGCTGTGTAAGCAAAATATTCCGGGACCAATTAAACTTTTATATTGTGTCAAAACAGAGCGCAGCCATTCATCAATCGGGCGGGCGAATATTTAATTAAAATCCGTAGAGAGAGCGGCCGGCGACGGATCCGGCCATAGCACCCGTGATTTATAGCCTCGGCGATGTCCCCCCTATTAAAAAAAATCGATCGACACATCCCCGAAATCGAGGAGAACCAAAATCCTCACAAAAAAAAAGATCAACCAAAGCCACTCACCGTCTCGTTCCAAGGCCACGAACACACATAAACACACACGCACCGAAATTCACCTCTCGCGCCCAGTCAGCATGCTGTACGCAAGAAGGGAAGAGTCACAACTAAAATAAACTAATAGAAACAGTCTCCTAGAGACCATGAACAGTCAAGAATCGTCTTCCAATCGCGACACCATCACCGCTTTCGATGTGTCCAAGCAAAACACGCCACGAGGAAGCTACACATTTATATTTCGCTAAATGTTACGAACAAAAACTCTTGGGGAAGCTCGAATCATCGCACCCCTCCATTGTCATATTCCAGTTAAGAATCGCGTGACCAGTTTCGTCGCGGCTGGATGATTAGGGTCGCCAAGTTAACAACTTCATCTCACTTTTACACTAATACCAATCAACTGCCAGAGTTCTCTGGGCGATATCCTTAAAGGACTTGCTTTGTACTCTTTGGCTCAGGTGGTCCTCCTGCCATAGGACGAAGTTGAGGATAAGGCCTCGTTGGTCGCGTGGCGGCGTACTGAAGAAAACCGCGGAACTGAACGATGAGAAGCGGACGCGCGCGTACCGGCGACGGGAATGAAGCTGGAGTTCGCGGCGGTGCGCCTGTAGAGCTGGACCGACGCCGCTAATCCCGCACTTGTGTGCCGTCGCGGCGCTCTATGCTCATGCGTCTTCCACG
Source organism: Aphodius sticticus (assembly GCA_963966075.1). Taxonomy (NCBI): domain Eukaryota; kingdom Metazoa; phylum Arthropoda; class Insecta; order Coleoptera; family Scarabaeidae; genus Aphodius; species Aphodius sticticus. The sequence goes on from OZ014513.1 coordinate 7,844,914, forward strand.
CCGCCTACTACGGCCGACACGCTCCCCCTCGCGCGAACGACAACAAAGGCATTAGGGATATTGGAGGCGTTTGTGTTCGGTCCCTGAGCGAATCTAGCGAACTGTCAGAGGGACGCGAGAGACAAGCGCCCAGTCTTCCTCTTCAGGACTCCCCGTCGACGCTCTCCTCGCCAGCTGGATTCCCAACTACTTCGGAGCCGAGGACTTTAGATGAATTTTAAGTAGATGTACAATACTGCTTGTCTTCCGGAAAAGACAAAAAAAAACTAGTTGAATTTCTCTTGCTCAAAAAACTATTTGAACGTTGTTTCTACACGGGAAACTAATTAAGAAAAGAGATCTCATTCAGCTGGAGAGAGAACAAAATGAAACCGATGATAAGAAAGAAGAAGATAAAAGCGACGATGGGGAAGAACAGGCAGTTGCCCATGAAGAACCAATAAAGCCAAAACGTTATGAACTGAAGATGATAGAAGAAGACGATGGCGAGGTTTGAAAAATTGAAGACGGAATAAACGAAGCGGAGGAAGAAATCTTACAACTTGGTAGAAAATGGTTGAAGATCGGTGAGAAGAAGACATGAGCGTCAAGATAAGACCAATCTGGAAGAAACGGCCAAAATTGGATAACATCTTGAAAGAAGTAAATGGATATTGCAGACGAGGGAGTAACATTTTGTGGGGTTTACCTCAAACCTTTTGAAGGTTTTGGCAAAATTGCGTATTCGGTCTTCAAAGAGGGCTAGATAAGAAACTAACATCAATAAACAACATAGTTTTCAACAAAATGCAATGAAAGAACTTGAGAATGTCCATGAGCGAATCTAGCGAACTGTCAGAGGGACGCGAGCGACAAGCGCCCAGTCTTCCTCTTCAGGACTCGCCGTCGACGCTCTCCTCGCCAGCTGGATTCCCAACTACTTCGGAGCCGAGGACTTTAGATGAATTTTAAGTAGATGTACAATACTGCTTGTCTTCCGGAAAGGAAAAAAGAACTAGTTGAATTTCTCTTGCTCAAAAAACTATTTGAACGTTGTTTCTACACGGGAAACTAATTAAGAAAAGAGATTCATTCAGCTGGAGAGAGAACAAAAGTAAACCGATAATAAGAGAGAAGAAGATAAAAGCGACGATGGGGAAGAACAGGCAGTTGCCCATGAAGAACCAAAAAAGCCAAAACGTTATGAACTGAAGATGATAGAAGAAGACGATGGCGAGGTTTGAAAAATTGAAGACGGAATAAAAGAAGCGGGGGAAGAAATCCTACAACTTGGTAGAAAATGGTTGAAGATCGGTGAGAAGAAAACATGAGCGTCAAGATAAGACCAATCTGGAAGAAACGGCCAAAATTGGATACATCTTGAAAGAAGTAAATGGATATTGGAGACGAGAAAGTAACATTTTGTGCGGTTTATCTCAAACATAAGCTCAAAATTGTGTATTCGGTCTTCAAAGAGGGCTAGATAACAACCTAACATCAATAAACAACATAGTTTTCAACAAAATGCAATGACAATGCACTTAAGAATGGCTGAATAACCGAGTACTTCCGTCATTTCACGGATAGGTGTCACTGAAATAAACTTGATGACAGCCCCTGGAAGATATTGTAATAGTACCTACCTACTAACGAATGTGTTATACACGTACGTGGTTGATACTCTAGAGAAGGAGAGAGAACAGCGAGAAATGGGCAAAAAAGAAGGAGCGGTTACATCGCAGTCTCTTCCGTTACACTGTCGGCACAGGTTCACAAACGTGAAATTAGCATTCTATTCAGGTTGGGATCTCTCGGCCAGATTGAAGCGGGCGAGCTTCGGCGCTCACATGGGGAGCAGAGCAGTGCAGAGCAAAGCCTCGTGGTGGGTAGGCAGGCTGGGGACCAGTGGGTCCGGTCCAGTTGCCGCGGAGAGAGCGGCCGCGGTGCCTTCTTTCCGCCAGCAGACGATCATGAATTAAACAACAGGACGTAACAGAGGCGTGCGGCGAACAACTCACTTCTTATTGATTTCTCAATTAGGTCGTTATTGAGTTAAACGACAATTTGCCTGGTGACACCGTCGTGCCGCAACTGCTTTCATAAATCAAAGATGGCCGACGCGATGGATGATGCACTTCTTCTTCTTCTTCTCAGGTGTATGATAAGCGCGACTTTGTCGGTAGTTTTTCGCGAGAAGCTCCTTCTGAACAATAAATTGTGGATGGATACAAAAAAGGAAAATGTACCGATGTTTGCAGCCCAAACTATATGCCTATCGTTTGGGAATCGTTAGGAACGGTGTGGGAGTAGACTTTGTTCGTTTTGAAATACATAGTTCTTTACAGACAAAGGTTTTTACAGTCAAGTTGGCCCTATATTATAATTTCCTTTGTATTTTTGTTGATTGGTTTTAAAATCGTCAGGGAGGATTAGGGAGCCCATTTTTAAACGTTTGTAAATTGTTGACCGCAAAACAATTTAAATGCTTAGCCCATAACCTCACTTCACCAATTTTACACATTCCTTTACAAACAATATGGTTAGGGAGGATTGAAAATTGCACTTTTGAGATAAGGGAGTACATAATTTTACTGCAAAACAAATCACATAGATTGAGTACAGAAGCCGGTATTACTAATGCATTCATCGGCTTTGTTTTTCATAAATTTTTCTTATTTCTACAATAAACCGTTACAAAATCGTTAGGGAGGCCACTTTTGATGTAAAGGAGTATAGGAGTATGATAGCAAATTAATATGAAAGATTGAGGTTATGTACATACTAAAGTAATTTATTCATCAGATTTGTTTTCGATAACTGGATTATATTTCTGCATAAATCGTTGGAAAATCGATAGGGAGCATTCCAAAGTCCACTTTGGATGTTTGCGAGTAATTAGTTTTACCGCAAGTACATAAAAAGTTTAGTACATTACCTCACTTTTGAGTTAACCTGCGCTAAAGTTTCTCGAACGGCACTGTATTGCGATAAAGTGTTCCTACATATTCCCTCACAAACCGTAAAAAGAGACGTTTTAACGTTTGGGAGTAATTAGTTTTACCTCGACTTCCAAACAAATCCAATAAAAAATACACAGAATGTAAAAGCTTAAGAACTTGACGGTACACAAAGTTTTCATGTTCAAAAACCATGTACTCCCAAATAAAAAAGTAGTGTACTCCCAAACCCTCCCTAACGATTCCCAAACGATTTGCATAAAAATTGTCATAAACTTAAAAAAATGGGGAGCTAACTTGACAAAGACCTTTATGTCTGTTCAAAACTTTTATATTATTCTATTTCGGCATAAAAATAATTACAAATAAATGAATAGGAGACTTTTATTTTTGGATGTGAGGGTGCGACCGCAAAACACGGGGGTGAGCTGACAGGTCGGCTACGAGCGCGAATATATTTCCGAAAATCAGACCAACTGCGTTTCCTGCTTTAGCCTCGTTTCGTCTCTGAGCCGCCGTCGTCGACCCTTTGCCCCGTTCCTCGGTTCCGTAGACGTAGGGCTCGAACGCCGTACCGCACCGCGCAACCCCCTCCGTGAAAAACCCTCACGCCAACGTCAGTTCACTACAGTTAATCTGAAAGAGATGAATTAATCCAAACTGGAGGTGTCAGCCGGCCGAACTCTGTAATTTATCGTACCAGGGAAACGAAATTTTGGCAGCGTTTTATCTAAATTTAAAATCGCTCGCGGTGCGGCAACTTTACGGTTACGTACGTTGTAGTACGACGGCCACCCTTGCGGTCTCAACTTAGTACGATCGTAAAAAATAACACATGTTTATTATTATTTTTTAAATTTGTGTGAGGAAATTTATTCTGAGTAATTGATATGATCACACCTGATTTCCCTATGCTCAGCTGTTTGCAAAGTGGTTCCTGTGTCCCCCAAAGTATGTATAACAAAACGAAAACATTACGCATAGAGAAGTGATTATTTGCAAATTTACTAGGATGTAGAAAGTTAGGTATATACAAGAAATGCCACATACTCAATCTAAGTAAAATAATTTCTCAGATAAATGCTATCGACAAATAAATTCTTTCTTTATAAGAACCAATATTGTATTGAAAGAAGTAATTGAATTTTTCGTCCCAAATAGGTCAATTTCTCCAACGAAGTAATTGTAAATCCATCCAAGTGCGTACTTACTTGATCCAAGAAAATATAAGACATTTAATATAAGTAAGTATTGTTTACTGAATAAAAACCCACCAATTATTTAACTGAAGTGATACTCACTTCTTTCAAGTAATCCCTTTCTCTGGAATAAATATGCGCATCGTGATTTTGTCAAGGCTTGCGCGCCCGCGCGTAGGGCTGGCGCCGTAAAGGAGCGAAACCTAGTACGAAAACAACAACGAAGTACCCGTAGGGGATGTGCCTTATGATTAGGGTACAATAAACGTTCAGCACGGAATAATTTGGTGTAAGGCACGCAACAGGTTAGAACGAGTAAGTAAATATAACATACCTATCTTGTTAATTAGCAATAGAAAACGTATTTGTGCCAAATCTTTAAAATTCTTACATTAAGTAGCTAAAAATATTTACCGGGAATAAAAATATACACTTTATTGAAGACTGTTTACTTCCTTCACCAGAGTAACAACTTTCTTAAATCTAATAATCTCTCGCGTATATACAAACCTACCAACTACTTCATCCAAGTAATTCTCTCTTCGTTCGAGAGATCACTTTTCTGTGTGTACCATCTTACTGCATAAAAATGTTATTAAATTAGGACCGGGATGCTGCCGGGTGTCAGCTAAAGAGGGACAGAAGCGATGCAAATTCACTCAAATTTAACGGCCAGGTCGTAAAAGTTAACGTAATCGCCAAGCTGTTCGTTTCAATTTTATGGTAAGTGATGATATTGTGAGTGAGTTTAACGCCAATCGTAAGCTGTAACTGTACGATTCTTTTAATTTATCACCCTTACAGTTTAATTTATTACATTTTGAATATAGTTAACCGTTTCACTATAAATTTGCATTTTTAATGGCTGGGTAATAATATCAATTAAAATGCTGCTAAACAAGCCCTAGAACATCCTCTGGATTACAATTTCCAGATCAATTTAATGCCCTACTGGCCACCTGAGAAAATTATAGTAATCTGCTAAAGACTCTATAATATATGGAGCGTGCCGTAGCCATTTTTAAGTTTAGGAACATGCCTGCGAATGGTTCTAAACCCATCTGCAGTATCCTGGGTCATAGGAAGTGTCAATAACGGTTCCGAAATGTTTAAAAAAGTTACCGATAAATGTAATTATCTACATCCGGTCTACCTCGAATCAAATAGTGGCGGTTGTAATAATGAAAAGTTAATTGGTTGGAATTGCTAGATGGTTAGGAGGCTTTAGAGTGTAAAGCTAAAAACATAGTAGACACGGTGTTCCTGTTCCTTTAGACCTACGTTAACTTTTCGAAAAATTTAATAGTTTCCGTTTTCACTAATTGGGTTTTTACCGTATGCCAGGTGATTTTTATGTGTCCGCTACAATTTTATCGTCTATAATGGCTCTATTTCTTAACTAGAAGTTTATGGTGTTACCTTGGAACCCCTATAAATTCCATCTTTACCAAGAAATAATCAAATCTCTCAAACAAACAAAACTACAAAACTACACACGCCGTTCCGCTTTCTTTATTCTCTGTACGAAGTCAAAGGTGAACCGAGTCTAATAAAATGTTCTTCCCACGGATTATGAACGTCCCAGCCTACTACGTCCACTTAAAAATAAAACTCCAATTACGGCTTTCTTAAAAATAGTTCTTACGCAATAACCAGGAGTCGGAAGATGGTTACGCTTGTTGTGTGTTGAGCTGTAACACGTCCAGAACAAAAATACGACGACGCTAAGAACGATAAATTTTGATAATGGATGTCGGTGAGGCTCAAAGGGAAACAAAAAAAACGTATAAGAATTAATGAACGTTTAGATACTTACAAGGATAATTGAAGGTAATTGTGTTTTGAGGGGGATTCCTAATAGCTTTATTAGTATGTGAAAGTAAATAGTGGTTAGCGTTTTGTTAACAAGTAAACGCGATTTTGATGTAGTGCGTGGTGAGGAACGACTATGGCGCCATCTGTGTCTACAGTGAGGCTCCATTTGTAATCTAATCCAATAGCAATTTATATTTTTATTTGAATAAAAATTGGATTTCTTTAACGAATATCGAAGACAAAAAATATAAAACTGTTTGTTAGATTATTTTTTGACGTTTCTTAAAACCAATGAAATGCTTCTTTATTTGTCACAAGGGTAAGTTTCAACCAATTATGTCATTATTATAGTGGGAATAAATCTCTTGTGATTATTCTCGGGAATAATCACTGTAGCTTTTATTTGCCTAGCAACTGTCAGATACTTGTCAAAATAATTACTTAATTGTGTCAACGCGAAATGGGTGAAAGTCATCGGTTTAGTACCTTTTCTAATGCAGAAATTACAAAAAAGATTTTAGAAACTACTTCGAAAAATACTCTAATAAGTAATCAGTCTATATGGAGACAATTTAAGACCTTCACCAAAGAAAGAAATTATATTCTCGATCAATCTACTGCAACAGCTACTCTGGCATTGATTTTAAAAGATTGGGCTTATAACATGAGAAGAAAAGACGGAAATGATTATAAAGAAGCAGTAATAAAGACAATGTGGAATAAAACGGCAAAATTAGTTCAAGAACTTTACTTTAATAAGTATAACAGGTCCTTTGATCCTTTCCATGATATAGAATTCAGAAATGCTCGGAATGCAAGAGGTGCAAAAAGAAAAATTTTACAAAAACATCCTGAAAAGCACAAACAAAGTTCTGTGGCACTTTCTAATACAGAATTGTTGCAAATTTTTAACTATTGGGACGAAGATACACCTTGTGGATTGCAAAGAAAGTTTTTTCACGTTGCATCGTATGAACTAGCTTGGAGGGGAGGAGAAGCTACGAAATGTTTAGTTCATTATTTTAAAAAAGAAACCGACATAAAAAGATTAAATACTGGCCGCATTGAATACAATCCCATCTTTACAAAAACTGCACAGGGTGGAGCACAAAGGTGCGCTAATAGTAAATGGTTGACTCCAAACATAAATAACCCAGATATTTGCCCTGTTCGTCTTTTTGAAAAACTAATGAGTAAACATTAAGAAAATATTAAAACCGAACGCTTGTTTCTTACTCCAAATCCGGCTTGGCAAACTCATGGTTTTTGGTATAAAAACGTTCCTGTGGGAATAAATTCCATTTCAAAATGGATGAAAGAATCCGCAGAAAAAGTAGGTCTAGACACAGTTACTAAAAAAATAACTAACCATTCTGCCAGATCAAGTGCAGTAAGTAACCTTTCAAAAGCTGGTGTAGGAGAACAAGAACTACTCAAGATCACTGGTCATAATTCCGCAAGTTCGATTAAACCATACTTACAATTGAACCAAGAACATCATTCAAATATAATAAATAATCTTAGACAAAATACGCAGGAGGAAACACTTAATATAACAAGCAATTCCAAATGCTCAATAAATAATGAGTCTCGAAATATTCTTAATAATTGCGTTTTTCATTGTACTAATTTAAATTGTTAATTCTTTTAATATATTCACAATGTGTCAACGATATTTTCATATATTGTAAGTAATAATTAATTAAATTAAATTTTTCAATAATTTTATGATAGTTTTATTGATGTTTTTTATTGTAAAAATTTGTGAATCAAAAAATAATCTAGTCAAATATAACTCGAGAGTTCCATAAATTAGAAAATAATTTGACAGATTTTGTTCAAACTTGTTGCCATTTGGCAATAGCCACGAGAGCCCGCAGGGCTCGAGTGACTATTGCCTGGCAACAAGTTTTCAAACAATCTGTCAAATTATTTTCAATTTATTCTCACTCTCTTGTTATATTATTACTGATAATACTACTGCCAACAGCTCCCGTTCTTTACTACCTTTGTTATTCAAAATTCACCCCCATACAAATTTACGCCGATCCGCAAGAGATTGAATTTTTATTTGCTTATACGCTTCATGAGACAGAAAAAAATTGATGGACACGTCGAGGAACGAGGCGTGAATCGTTCAGTTCTACGATGTGCGCTTTCAGTATTTGGGGGAGCTGAAGCGAAAGCCCGGCTGAAAGCTTTACGATCGGCGCTGACAGTTTTAGGTGCTTCCCACATCCACCTCCTTACATAAGTAGATACGGCATCAACACACGCAGAAAAAATTCAATGGGAAGTTCACTCATAAATAGTCATTATCTAATGATTCAGTGCTTGTGCGGAAAAAGATGGTACGCCTGTTAGGTGTCAATTGTTTTATTGTGTTATTTGTGGTGGTTATTCAGGAAATATTTTATATTTCCGCTAAAATTTTAGCAATGAAGTTTTAGTGTTGTGGGCACATAGCATTGAGTTGATTTAAATCCGGTGAAATACATATTTCTCTTGTAAGCACTTTTCGACATATTGTCGATGTTGAAAATGCAGAAGTACTAGATAGTAATGCCAACTTATAATCATATTTCTAAGAAATGTTTATATCAACGGTTGTCATTGTCATTTTTAAATGCAAGGACATCTTCCAATAACAAAAAAAAAACATTACAATTCGACGAGATGTCATACCTATAATCTTTCAAGCCGAAACAAAATTTCATCATAAGCGTACATAATGCAGTTTTAAAATGAAATAATGAGCTTATAGCTTAGTTTCTCGGTTTCTAGACTAAGACCCAATGCTCTAAAAAGTGATAGACATACATATATTCTTCTTTTTCACACATTTATTCGATGCCATACCGCTGAAACTATAATTGTTGAAGAAAATTGAAAATTTACAAACGATAATAATATTTATATTAATAAATTTGACAATTATATTAATTCTGTAAATTTTCTTCGCTAAAAGACTTATATGCAAAATTTTATGTTGTGAAAACGGTACCTAATGCCGCAGAGGAGAGAAAGATTTAGTCCTGACCATCGCCAAAACTATTAAGCTTAGCAAAGTATAGTAAAAATTTCGAATTTCGGCATTCTTTCCTTGAGGTAACAAATTGGCCTATCAATTTCCTCCAACATTACTAGCTCAATTGGTTAGTCCTCCGGAATGACAATTGCTGAAGAAATTGTTGAATATTACGCAAAATGTTCAATTGTACGAACTCAACACAAGATTGATGAATAACAACATGTATAAAATTAAATTAATGTTTTCAAATTACTTTAAGTATTTTAGAATTTAGTTGTGAATCTACCATAATAGGTAACATATGCAACATAATATTTAATTAATAAATAATATTTAATTAATAACTAATTTTCAATTTTATAAAGAATTAAAGCATGTTTCGGATTGGATAATTTGATTATTTGCTTTTCGAATAATGATAATTATTTTTTGTGTTCTTTCTTTTTGCTTATTATTTGAATTGTATGTATTGAAAGGGGTAACTTCTTGTAGTTTACTTACAGTTTTGTATTCTATAAACTTGAAGCAGTTTGTTATTAGAAAAAAAAATTCGGACACGTCGGTTTTTAATTATTTATCGTGATACATACTTGTCTACACAAATTTATACCAAATGTTATTTATTATATTTTTTATACCATCAATAGTTTTTGACTTATGACATTATCGCCACTTTTTACAATGGCAGCCCCATATTTTTTTTTTGTACTGGTATTGATAAATGTGTTAATTTTCTTAACGGTAACATACAAAATTAAATTGTGACCACGCACGAGGGAATCGCCCTAACTGCCATCTCTCGTTCCGATAATATTGACTCATAACTCTAAAACTACCGAATAGAAAAAATTGAAAACAAGTGTATCATACTCCTGAATCATTTCTACATAAGTTGTATGACTGTCAAAATTTTTTGCCTCTCGGTGTAAACATGAGCGCGAGAGAAATGAGAAAAAGTCCCCGATTTTTGCACTTTTAAATTAACGTTCGTCTTTCCATTTATTTCCTCGTAAACCGCTTGCCACAAAAATTTCAATTTTTGTTCAGGTTGCATTTAGAGCCTCTTCTATAGATTGGCGTTTTTGTTTTCTTCAGCTTTTGTGTAATAAAGGTTGCGAACAAGATTTTCATGGAGGCGGATATCTCAGTAACGAATATTAGCACGATATCGGAATATGCACGCAATCAATCGTCATATTTTATTTAATACGACTGTAGAAACAGAATTGTATAATAATTTTTAAGCAATTTTTAAAGCGATTTAATATGGATGATATAAATTTCGTGCAGCGCGCACTACGTTAATCGTAACGGTAAATGGAAACGTAGCTGGGACAGTGGAAGATTATTTACTATTAGTACGATACGATCAGAACAATTTAATTTCGAAATTTTGAATCGTAGTGAGAGTTAAATATAAATAATGAATTTAGATGTACCATTAATTATACCCAACAATATTTTACAAACACGGATTCAAACGGATTCACTGATCGCGTCAAAACTTCGCATCTCGTTCGACTGCCTCGCACCAAAAGCGAGGTAAGCCGAACTGCGCAAAATATTTTTCATGTTTAAAGTCTTAAAAATTAAGAAATCGTCGGAATGCTATTAAATTCAAGGCAGAAAATATATCGGAAAGACGAGCGCTAATTTAAACTGTAAAAATCGGGTACTTTTTTCACTTCTCTCGCGCTCATGTTTACACCGAGAGGCAAAGAATTTTGACAGTCATACAACTTATGTAGAAATAAGTCAGGAGTATGACATACCTTATTTCAAATTTTTCTGTTCAGTAGTTTTAGAGTTATGGACCTTCAAACACAGGAGTCAATACTATCGAAACGAGAGATGGCAGTTAAGGCGATTTTCTCGTGCGTGGTCACTTATGGCCTTTAATAAGACAATTGTCGAGAACATACTGATGAAAATTAGGTTAATATTGATTACGTTTGTTTGTTTATGGAAAACGAATAGGCGTTATCAATTGGCACTGAATACGAATCCGAGCTTGAAAGTTGCATAACACAGGTTATTGCGTTTTTTACAGTAATTTTTATGGAGGCGTCCGCACAACACTGTAAATGCCTGAAAAACGTTTGTGAACAAACTTTCAGGATTTCAGGTGATATGACAAAAACTGAGGTTTACAATGAGTCCTATTTTACGTTTTTACGACAATTCTATAAATTTGGAAAAAAACTACATTTCTTTTTTGCTTACCTAACATTTTGATAAAAATTTGGTAACAGGAATAATAATAAAAAATTATATATGATCTCCGAATATTTTATCCATTTAGAAAAACACAAAAATTCCTCATATAAATCTTAGTCATCGATATTCGTGTGGAGCAAACCATACGAACCGATCAAAACAAACTCTACCTCCCTCGAAAGTTTCCTTTTTGTTTTGAGAACGGCAGGAAGTGGAGGGGGCTTCTAAAACCTGCAGCTGTCCCTTTCCCATCACATCAGGGTCCCGAATATCCCGTTCCGGTACCATTCCCATGGAAAACTCACTAGTCCCGTCTCTCGTCCTTCTCCAAGCGCTCCGGATCCCGTTAGTTCGGTCTCTCTCGGTAGCGTTCGTCTCGGACGCCATATATAATGCGTCATTCCTGTCTGTCTATCTGCTACCAAAGCCTTAGAACGCCCGCCAGCTACTAAATCAATACCCGGCACCCCCTGCCACCCCTCTTCATCCCCTCGAAGTCCACCCACAACACCCGGAGTGTTCGGCTCATCTTTCGCAAAGACAACGGCATAAGGAAGATTGAAATTGGACGCGTAGACTTCTCGGATGTTTTCTCATGTATTCAGGATAGTTAAGTAGGTCTCACTTTACTTTTTTTCTCATATTTTATCAATCCAACAAATATAAATAGAGAAATGTCAAATAACTAGACTATAGTCCATTTAATAACCAGGAGGAGTTTTTTAAATTTGTTACTAGGGTGACCTCGCCCGTGATTGGCTGGATCCCTGGATCATTCAAAACGATTTGCATTGACTTGTTTGGTGCTATTCTAGACTTCAGAGCAGTGAAATCAGCGGAACTAAATATGAAGCTAGTGGGTGTCAAGTGTTTTGAAAATATCGATTCAAATAACTGTGAACAAAAATAAATTGAAGACTTGTTTCGAGTTACCAAAGATGTCAACAATTGTCCTTTATAATCGGATGAAGCAACTTAATGTTAATTGAATACGGTTACATTACAAAGCCGGAGAGCTTTGTCGTGCACAAACACGAAGGAGCGTGGCTTCATACAGATTTCAGCTCTGGCAATTATGTTACGCAACTAAAAAACGATGCAGCAGCTAAGAATACAACATATATAAATTGACTGACGTCAAACCCCTTTTGATACAAGCCGTTCAAAAAGTGGAGAGCAGTACAAATTGAAAACATTATGAAGAACATCATAAAGGAGGAAGAAAGAATGACCTTATAGATATAATCGTGGACATTTTAAAACCACAATTGATATTAATACTGATAGTAAATTATAATATGTATGTTCTACAAGCCTCATTTTGACAAATTTAAGCACATTTTAGGCTTTACTGTCTTAAGATCAGAAACAATCGTTATACTTTGAACCATAAGGGATACATTGCGGTTATTAAATACGTTTAACCTCAAAATAATTTAAATTTGACTGCTAAGATATCTGGTATTATATTCATTTCTGGAGATTTTATCCTAGTGTGAACCTGGCGTGTCGTTTTATAGCTCCTGGCTATTAAATGGACTATAACAAAAAAAACGCAAGTAAGTTCGATATTAAATTATGCAATTTGAAATAAAGAAACATAGAAAGACATGATAACAACTTTCTTGTGGTGCACGTTAATTTTTGTGTGAGAAAATCTGAACAAGTTGCCCTCATAAGACTACCAAGAAATAAACTGTACACTTTTATCATTTTAGAAGCAAAAATTGCTGAATGTCCGACGGGCTCACTGACATGTTTACCACGGCAAATTACAAGTTAAGCCGATTCGTATCCAACCCATCTGTCCTACTGCATATACATACAATCCTGTACCACTCAGGCGACTTTGCATCGCCAGAAGCTGCTACAAGAATAAGGGACCCGCATGATCAAAAAATAAAACTTACAATTACCACTATATACGACTGCCATATTTGTAACTAACAGACTGTACAACTCTGAATTACAACTATCTAAATAAAGAATACACGAAAACCCACATTGTTTCAACGAATAAATATAACTAGTTACGTTTCAGACGTACCAATAAATGATGAAAGAAAGAAAAAAGGATGTAGACAACAGCTGTTATAATCCGAGGGATGAACGTGGTAGATAGAGAGAAAGAGAACGAGGAGAGACAGAGAAGAAGGAGACCACGTCAAAAGTGAGGCTGGGGTCGGAGCTGAGGGATCAGATCTGCAAACACTGCAACTCGGATGCTGGGTGGGAGCCATACTTCATCGTAGTCGGCTTCGACCCTTCGGGATGGCATTCATGTGTGCGTGTGTGTGTGTGCGTGTGTGTGTGTGTCTGTGTGTGTGTGTGCACGTTGCTACTGTCGTTGAACGATGCGACATAGATAGCCTAAAATGGTGGTAATGGTAGGTAATCAAATAGGTGTATATCATTCACTTTTTTTCTAGGAAGAAAACTCCTGATGACTGAAATAATATGCTAAGATTTAGCAATTTAGGAACTTTACAAATCAATTTTCTAAATTTTATTATTTCTATAGTTAAAAACTACAAAAAAAAAACGACTACTAAAAAAAATTGTAATGGATCGAATGCCATATTATTAATAAAAAAATATGTTTCTATCTTTTGTCTTTGCACATTTGATGAGAATGTAGCTGTTGGTTTTCGCAAAGATTTTTTTCCTGTTCTTGCAAAATACAGAATAACAGTTTTCTGAATTTAAAACAATCATAATTATTTATATTTTCAAAAGTTATCTTGCTGTTTGACGACAAATGAAGAAAACAGGGGATTTTCTTAACATCGTACATTACATCACTAGCTGTATCAATTTTATTTGTTTATTTTTTTCCATAAGAATGTCTTTTTATAGGTGCGGCATTATTCTTGAAATAGTTTAATGCTTTCCAATATTCAACTAGTGACAAAATGGTTCGTAATGTAATAATTAATAAATTTTTTCGACTTTGCAGTCACAATACATAATTTGTAACACTGTTTTTGGTGTGACAATTAACAAATTGTAGCATCGTTTCTAGTAACTTTTTTCCAAGATTGGTCACATTGATATCGAATGCCATATGTCAAACGTACAACACATAACCACAAACTGCCTCTTTTGAATCGCTTGCAACATCAAAATACGCCAGCATGACGTTTTCGGTAATGTTTTGCGACTCTGGTAAGTGATCGTCATCATTCTTATCAACTATACATCAAATCTCCTTTTCAGATATAATTCAAGGACCACATTTACTTTAATGAGGTATTATGCAAAGATCAAACCTACATCGTAGATATAAACGATTTTAATTACTGCTGCGGGATTGTATATGCGCAATAAATGGTTTATTGAATATCAGCATACACGTAGGAAGCTATAGTATGTACATTTAAACTGTATTCGTTTTTGTCCGTCGCTTCCGACTTTGTCTTAGTTCTGGTTGTGTGCAACGTATTTGTATTACCTCCATCACATGTAGTTTTACTACCTTACACCGAAATTAGAATGTGGTTTCAATTATATGTGCGTGTAAACTTGTATAAGCCAGCGGTACTAGGTAGAAACTGCTAAAACGTTAACCTTTACAACAATTCTTTAGTAAGTTCTTATTCTTTGAAGTAACTAATCAGTTACCGCGAAACACGTCTATTTTGATTATTATAATTATGAAACCACTATTTTAAAGTTAACTTTTTAGGTTATGTTTTCTTTAAACTCGGTGTCATGTAGGTTTTTATCACAGTAGGGTTAAAAGTGTTGCCCCAAGCTCCATTGTGATCATAGGTGCGACCTCGCTGATTATTTATTAAAACTTGTAGGCTAAAGTAGAGTAAAATTACTGACAATTAGATTTTGTCATAATACAAAAAAAAACAAATTACAGTTCAACCTCGGTAATCGAAATCATCTGAATTTAAGATTGTTTGCAATTGCAAATAATCAAATAAGAAAAATTAAGAAATAGTTTACTTTTAAATTTAAAATCTTAATTACTTCACGGAAAACATTACTTACTACCTGTATTTATTAAATAATCCAAATCTATGCAGAGTTTCAAAACGTATGGTCTTATTAATTTCTTGTTATTTAGTTTTCATTTAATAACATTACAAACTACAACAGCTAGTGATGGGCGAATACCCGATATTTATTGTTTTGGTATATACCCGAATAAATACCCGACGTAGGTGAATATTTCAAAATAGCATATTTTTACAAATACGAATATAATACTAATGTCTTTATTAACTGAATAAATTTCACTATAGAAACTAAAAGAATATACAATTTTGGGCGTGGTCCAGACATCCACACATATCGTAATGCGAAAAAAACTAGAAAGAATAAACGTTAAAAATTAGTTTTTTTCTAACTAATATAATTACAACCACAACTTAATTTTAATAAAAAAAAGAAACGTAGAACATTTGAATAATAAATAATTAAACAAAATAATACTTAAAAATCCTTAATAAAATTAAAATAATGAAATACATTTTAATAAAGAAAGCTAGTGACATTCATTAAACAAAAAAGCAAAAAATAGTTATCTAACCAACAATAGTTATTTAACCAATATTAATAAGAGCAATTTATGATCAAGACATTATTTTCATTAAGTAAATAATTGGAAAAATAAAAAATGAGTAAATATGCTATTAACTGGGTAAATATTTTTGCCCACCACTAGTTATTGTAACAAAATTGTTGTGAAATGTTTATAAGAGAATTGTTAAGAATTAATTTAACGTTTTAGTGCGTTTTATAGTGTGAATATAACGTAATTTTGATAATTTAAATTTCTGATAAAAAATGAATTTACCAATAACAACACTTTTTACTCAGCAGACAAAAATGAACAAGTCCTTAAATTTATGACAATACCTTTTGAAACACATCTATTATTTGTTAAGGCCGTTCGATAATGCCAATTCGGACAAAATCGGAACGGATCAATATAAAAATATAAACTTGGGACCATGACATTATGTGATGAGATGATGACAGCGCCATCTGGATTCTAGGAGCGATTTAGCGCGTTCTTTTATTTTGATTTTTTTTTGCAGGTAATTCCTCGAAATCGAAACAAAGTTAAATTTAATCATATGAAAAAATGCAGTTCTTTTTCTCAAAAACAAAACACAATTTAGAATTTATCCTTTCAGATTCAGATTCTTAGATTATCAGATTACATGTTTTTGTGACAAATTAGGTACTTAAAATACGAAATTGCTCGATATCAATAATCCAAAAATGAAATGATTATTTTTTTATTGCGGCATGTAAATTTATTGTAGTAAACAAAGTAAATTGTTTTTTTAATTATTTTTTAAGTAGTGTTAAAATTAAACATAATATATGCTAGATTTTGAGCCGCTTGGAGAACTGTTATAACAAATTGAGCTTTCCAAAACTTTAGTCTGACTATTTTATGTCTATACACCTTTCAAAAATAGGCTAATAATATTATTTACAAGTCAGGTCTTCGAAAATATACAGAATAACCAATATCCGTAAAAAATTCTTTAATTTGATAACTGTCGTTTTCTGTTGTTTAGGCGATCATATCCCATCTGGTAAATTATCGCTTCCGAGCACTTAGCTTTTGATGGGGCCCCTCGTGCGTCCAATACATCTGTCAACATTATCCTCCATCGGTGATAAACAACCATGGGTCGTACTAATTGATTCGTAAGTTGCAGGCCGAAGTAAAATCACCAATTAAAACTAACAACCGCAGCCCGAGCAGCAAGTACGCCCTCTAGTGCTCTCACTACGCCCCTAGAAAACTATCCACCGAGAGGCCCTTGGGGCGGTTTAACTTCGATCCGGCGCTCAGAAGAAAACACCATTACAGTCGGGAAAATTGGCCGAAGAAGCCCATAAATATCATCGTCGCGGCCCCGTGAGGGTGGATATCAACCCCACGAACACCACGCACAATATTCCCTATTATCTCGTCGACAATTTTCGGGTAGACAATGGTGGCGGAGAGTTTCTTGTAGGCCGAAATGTCAACGTAAACTTTGAAGGGATGGGCGTACTGCAAAAGGGCCAATGTCCACCCGAACGCAGCGACGAAGAATAGACAAACGTACCGTGATTTACACGACATCAAATCCGGTACGGGTGCGGCACGGCCCAGTGGCCAAGCACAAAGGCTTATCTATCAACGTTCTTTCCCTTCTGACCTTCCTCCTGTGCCCACGGCTTGCCCTACGTACATTCACCAATGCCAAACCCCACCCCTTCGACTAAACAAAAGAGAACTGCAAACTCGTTTTGCGAACTGGGGATGCCAAAATTCGATGTTTAGTATAATCGCTCGTACGTAAAGTTGCGGGAAAAATATTTTATTTCTGTTAGTAGATATTATAAACTTAAAAAAATTAATACTCAGTCAAATGCAGTAATTGTGATGCTGTTTATGTTGGTCAAACCGGAAGGAAGTTGGCAAAATTGATGACGGAACATAAATCTAGAACTTCTACTAACGTTTATCAATATAAAAATTCATCAGATCATTGTATAAAATACAATGAACCTAAACTACTTCAGAAATGCAATAAAAACTACAAATTAGATTTATTCGAACAATTCGAAATAGAATAACATAAAACAAACTACTATATCACTTTACTAAATGATCAATTAGATTTCCAACAAAAACCTTTATTCATGTTCACTTTACAATCATTTAAATATTTGTTTTTAATCTTAAGTTCCCTACTTAGTACCATTTTTTGCCACTCCTCTTCCTAACTTCCAGCCGGATATCAAATGTCACCTCGTCTTTCACAAGTATAGCAAAGGAAGACAGGTCTTTTATTCAGCAACTATAAAAAATTAAAGTGAAAAAATCATAAATAGAAACGAGGCCATAATCAGGGTTGCCAGACGATCCGATCTGAGCTAGTTCAACAGACAAATATTGATGATTGTTAACCAAATTAAAACAATTTGCTTCGAAAAATATTGTTTATAGGCAACACTTTCAGAAAGGCCTTCAATTGATAACTACGATCAAACTGTTATAGAAAACACAGAATCATTCTCAATATGCCAATATCCTGTCAACAAGAAATTAATAATGCTAATTTCAGATCTCAATTCATGTCTAGAGTATGACTGTTACATCCGTTTGAAATAAGTACCAAGAACGTGTTTGTCACCTATACAAGCACCGATACAAGAGAAACTTTACATTGGGTTGAATGCAAATTCAGTATTTTCATTTACCTACATAATTTTCAAAAATCAGCATAATTATCAAATTTATTAAAATAATGTTAAAAAATACTTCTAAATGACGTTATTTCTAAAAGAATTGAAGGTCGGAAATTGCGATGTCATCCCCTCTCTGCCGCCCTCATTTAAAAGAAAAAATGTCGCTTTTGTGGTTTCAAATTATTCTTATTTTATGGATCTATTAGTAGATGATTTTGTAACATAGATATTACATAAGAAACAATAATTTATAATGTTCAAAAATAGAATAATAAGTTATTGCCTATTTATCAATAGAATATTCATTCTTATTATATTCTGTTTTCAATTATCGTTGTTTCTTGAGATACATTTTTCAATTCAATTCAATTGAAAAAATAAAAATGTTATAAATTTCTAGTCAACATTAGTCTTTAAAATGCGCATTTGCAAATGGTTCTATCAGGAAATCTTTTACCGCATATTTATAATTTAAACAAATATATTTCGATTTTAAAATTTACATCCCGCCTGTATATCACTCTTCACTATACGAAGATTATGCCATCATTACGGTAAGTCCGTATGATACGGTATATCCGTATATTCATATCTGGTTAAAATAATAAATATTGAGCACTAAATTTACTGCGCATCAAAATTACATTACACTATTTTTAATTCGATACAAAGAAATTAAATAATCCTTCTAAAACAATTGATTACTTAGTAATAAATACTTTATCTACCGCACTGTAACCAGTGATCAGAGGTCAGCAAAATCACGGAACAAAACTACGAGTATCTTCGGACTACGACTACGATATACGATCTATGTGCGCTACAGGTTGCAGAACTGCACATTATATTCTTTCTAGGGCACATCATATTATTTCTAGGGCGCATTATAAGTTTCTCATGGTACAATTTAGATTATTGAATGCGCTTATAATATTTTGTAATCTTAACTCACGTTTTGCGTTCCGTAAATATTTTTGTATTGAGCCAATACTTTTTTATTGGTCAAATATTTTATCAAATGCTTATAATAATTATACTGTTATTTTTACTGTTTTTTTTTTATTTCAGAGCACTCCAGCGGCGCCGACAAGTTTCTAACTTGTCATCAGTTAACATAACCATATTGTTTGCAGCTACATATTTTATCCTGGATGATCAGAATATATTTATTCCAATAGTAAGCGACGATAGTTCGAACATACTGTAAGAATGAACAAAAAACAGTATCCCCTACACAAAATTGAAAATGCAGACACCCTCCTAGCATTATTTTCCATGTCACATCCCATTAACATCCAATCTCGTCTCCTGCCTGTTTAAATTAGATATTAGCAGTCGAAATTTGCTTTCTTATGCACCGAAACGTGGCGTGACTCGTAGCCATTAGCCTTCGATGCGGGGATTGCTTTTTGGACCTCCCGAACTCGATTTCGTCGTTTTTCGGGCAGAGACAACACCCGTTGGTACCGAAATCCGAAGTCGCCGATAACGGAAATCAAGTTCCACGTGACGAGAAAACGAACTGCAACAGAAGCCCGAACACGTGTTCCGACGGCTCAGCGCCATTTATTCCATACAGCACGCCAACCCAAGCCGCGTCGAAATCAATGTTTTCAGGTTTATTTACCATGATTGCCTTCGCTGTTAATACCGACAAGATGGATGTTTAGCTGCATTGATATTGTGAATTTTATGGTGGGGATTTACATCGTTTTGGAGTGATTCTTTTGTATACACAAATTATATTATATGTGGTGTGAGAAAACTAAAATTTGCTTACTAAAGGAAATGATAGGAAAATAATTTTAGTTGAGGGAAGTCGGAAAGCAAAGTTCGTGATATTTGCCACCCTTGTTTGGTTGGAGCACCTTGTTTTTCCAACTTTGGTGGCAGTTCGACTTGGGGAAAGAAGTGTGACAAGTTCCATTGGGCGATAGTAAATTTCGCAAACTTAGTTTCCTGTAAACACGTGTGATTGAAAAGAAATTGTCCCTGTGAGAAATTAGTTCCAAAAATATAGCTTATTATTATCTAATATTTAGTTTCCTTGTTTTTAACTAACAACTCTATTCGAAAATATGCGTTTTTCCGGAATTATTGTTCGCATCACATGGAAAACTTCTTTATTAAAGAAATTTCATAATAGAAAAAAGTAATTTTTTTTATTATTTTTTTCTTTAATATTAACTTCACTTCTTCGTTAATTCCAAATTATCGCAAAATAGTTTTCTGTATGATTGAAAACTTTTTTTAATGAATGAACACGCTTTCAATAAATTTACCTATCTATCGGATTTATCATACTTTTTTTAGGTTGTTATTTTTTATGTTAATTTATAATTTTAAATAAAAAGTTTATTTATAAAAAAGTTAAAGTTAAACTTTTTATAAAAAAATACAATTTAAATACAATTTTGTATGATGTGATCAGTATCTCTGAATGCATGGTATTTGTAGACATTGCCATTTATTTATCTCTACCGCAAAAAAATCTTATATAGTACATTCAGACGAAAAATGGAGTACAACTGGAAAGAAATGCAATACGGTTGCCCTAATGGGATCCGACACGGAAAGTGTTGAGTTTCAATCTTCTATGGCGTCCGCAAATTTTACTAGAGCCTGGCACACTAGAAACCACCCCTAACCTTAACGCTGTTAACATTTTGACCGAAAACGGTCACGATAACACAATTTTAGCTTCTTTACAAAACTAATCCAACTGAAAACATCTGTCCAACTGTTTTTGGGAACTCATAAACTTATTCCCGAGATACTTGTCTAAAATTAGCAATAAAGGGGTAGGGTACATAATATATTATACATACATAATAATATAAACATTGTTTTTAAACAGGAGCTAAAATTACGAAATTGTGTAAAATTTCGTAAAATGCGAAAAGCCGGAAACATGCACGTTAGGTTGTGGGTTTTAATGGTGCCAGGCTCAAGTAAAATTTGAAACTCAACAGTTTCCGTGTCGGATCTCAAAACGGCAACCGTATTGGATTTATTTACCTTCTTTCTGCTGATTTGAATGCACTAATAGGGATAAATCGGAGTCCAGTTTCTAAGTTCCTGCTTCTGCAAGCTTACCAAGTATTATCCGAGATAACTTACTTGACGCCTGTTCTATAAGTGTCAAATTGTCTAAAAGTATTTTCAATTCCCTGGTCAGAAATTTGCAAATTAAAAAAAACAACAAATTTGCTCTCATGATTGGCCAATTGCAGAGAAAAAGTTTTCAACTTCATGATACTGTTCAGGAATTCTAGTTATAACTTGAAATCCACCATTGTAATATTGACAAAAACACAAAAGTTCAAATAGCTTATGATTTAAATACGCACCATACCACACATTATCTTGAAAAGGTAGGTAATGACGACAATGGTGGATTTGGATTTCCCGGTGTTCCGAGTGTGCCCGGCTAAGAAAATTTTGAGAAGGAACAGCAACATAGGAAGTGTATGATTTTTTCATATATGATACATAAATCTTAAGCTCCGATGCATACATTTCTGTTTTTGACCAACATCCAACTTTTCTGACGATTTTAAGAATTTTTACTACATGGTTCAAACTTTCGTGGATATACTGTCCATGGCTTTTTTAGTCAGAATTTATTTTATAATAAATTATATTAATAAATAAATCCTGACCAAGGAAGCCATTATCCTTATTTGAAACAGCATTATTATTTATAGCCCCACTATATCTAATATTCACCCCGTAAAGACATGCATGAGTAGACAATTGCTGCCCAGTTCCCCGCCATCAATATAATTAGGGGGTGTTTTCTCTTTTTCCGGCGTAGTTATTTATAGTAGGACCCCGCCTCGGTAGACAACCGGAGCAATACATGATGAATGGGCGATTTCCATGGATATGATTCACGCTGGGGGCCGGCGTCTCCGTCCATGGACGTCCGTCCTCTTGGGGTCGTCCCCAGTGACGCACACGGATCACTGGTCGGATTGATTGGAAACCCGACATCGGAAATCGGGGGCTTAAGCTGAAAGAAAATGGCAATTGCTTCCTATGTACCTCACTGACGTCCTCCCTCGGGACAGCAAACTTTACGCCGATAAATTGATCGGATGTTTAGAAGTTGTTCGGTGATCATCTGCATACATGTTGCGTTTAATCATGTCTGTCCATGCCTACCGCATAGCCCTCTGGTGCGCGCCGAGCAAAGCTCGCATTACAGTAATGACGCGACAAGTGCATATTTATTGCTTTTTGATGCAAAGCCGGGACCGCCTTAACGACAACTCGAACGTTCCACGCGAATTAATCAACGGCCGGCCGATTGTGACGTCAAATTGACGGTATCGCTTCATCTGTCGGCTTAAGTAATTCATAATGTACCTATGCACTTTAAATTTTATATTGCGACGCAATTAATTATCTCAAAGTTATTATCCTGATCACATCGTCATATTTGTGCTGTTCTTTAACTTATGTATGTCAACACTGCTCGATATATGTTTCGTCCGTTCTTTCTAAGCCATTCTTTTATGAAAGACACGCGCGGTGTTGTCAGATTTCACCAGTCTGTTATATGCACAGAAGATGTCGCCGAACTGCGAGGAGAGCGTTTACAGCGCCATCTAACAAATACACTTGGATGAGGTTATTCATTAAGTACTTTAAAAGAAAGAAATCTTTGCTTGACTACAAATATATTTGTTTGAATCAAAATTAGATTTCTTTGACGAACAGAAACATTTTTTATATCAAAACAAAAATGTTAGTTAAAGAAAAGTTTTTGTTTGTATCCAAATATATTTATTTCACTTAAATAAATATTCCAAATAAATTAATCTCTACAAGCAAATCAACTAGGGTATTCAACGAAGTAAATATTTTTTTGTGTCAAAGAAATACGTTTTGATCCAAACAAATAAAGAATATTTCTTAAAAACAAACAATCTTTTCTATCTGTGTACTCTGAAGTGGAGCACATTGTAGATTAGGCTGGTAAAAATATTTCTATTTTTTTAAAGCGACACCTTTTCAAAATGTTGTATAACCTGAATATCAATTACAGTATTTTATTTCACAATGTTAAAATAAATATTTAGGTATTGCTACCGGCTAAAAACTATTAAACAAATGAAAATCGATTCCATTTTTCCGTAGAATATAAAGACTAATAAAGACTGAAACTGTGAATTGACTTTTCAGCTATGAGAAAACCAAATTCCAAAAACGCGCGGTTTTCCACCCCATATTGCTTATTCTTGTTACCGCATTTTTATATTGCATGATTAATTTAAAGCACTTATTGTGACTTGAATTTAGAAAATAATTATCAGTAATAATATAACAAGAGAGTGAGAATAAATTGAAAATAATTTGACAGATTGTTTGAAAACTTGTTGCCCTGCGGGCTCTCGTGACTATTGCCAAATGGCAACAAGTTTGAACAAAATCTGTCAAATTATTTTCTAATTTATGGAACTCTCGAGTTATATTTGACTAGATTATTTTTTGATTCACAAATTTTTACAATAAAAAAGATCAATAAAACTATCATAAAATTATTGAAAAATTTAATTTAATTAATTATTACTTACAATATATGAAAATATCGTTGACACATTGTGAATATATTAAAAGAATTAACAATTTAAATTAGTACAATGAAAAACGCAATTATTAAAAATATTTCGAGACTAATTATTTATTGAGGATTTGAAATTGGTTGTTATATTAAGTGTTTCCTCCTGCGTATTTTCTCTAAGATTATTTATTATATTTGAATGATGTTCTTGGTTCAATTGTAAGTATGGTTTAATCGAACTTGCAGAATTATGACCAGTGACCTTGATTAGTTCTTGTTCTCCAACACCAGCTTTTGAAAGGTTACTTACTGCACTTGATCTGGCAGAATGGTTAGTTATTTTTTCAGTAACTGTGTCTAGACCTACTTTTTCTGCGGATTCTTTCATCCATTTTGAAATGGAATCTATTCCCACAGGAACGTTTTTATACCAAAAACCATGAGTTTGCCAAGCCGGATTTGGACTAAGAAACAAGCGTTCGGTTTTAATATTTTCTTCACGTTTACTCATTAGTTTTTCAAAAAGACGAACACGGCAAATATCTGGGTTATTTATGTTTGGAGTCAATCATTTACTATTAGCACACCCTGTGCAGTTTTTGTAAAGATGGGATTGTATTCAATGCGGCCAGTATTTAATCTTTTTATGTCGGTTTCTTTTTTAAAATAATGAACTAAACATTTCGTAGCTTCTCCTCCCCTCCAAGCTAGCATACGGTGCAACGTGAAAAAACTTTCTTTGCAATCCACAAGGTGTATCTTCGTCCCAATAGTTAAAAATTTGCAACAATTCTGTATTAGAAAGTGCCACAGAACTTTGTTTGTGCTTTTCAGGATGTTTTTGTAAAATTTTTCTTTTTGCATCTCTTGCATTCCGAGCATTTCTGAATTCTATATCATGGAAAGGATCAAAGGACCTGTTATACTTATTAAAGTAAAGTTCTTGAACTAATTTTGCCGTTTTATTCCACATTGTCTTTATTACTGCTTCTTTATAATCCTTTCCGTCTTTTCTTTTCATGTTATAAGCCCAATCTTTTAAAATCAATGCCAGAGTAGCAGTTGTAGTAGATTGATCCAGAATATAATTTCTTTCTTTGGTGAAGGTCTTAAATTGTCTCCATATAGACTGATTACTTATTAGAGTATTTTTCGAAATAGTTTCTAAAATCTTTTTTGTAATTTCTGCATTTCGCGTTGACACAATTAAGTAATTATTTTGACAAGTATCTGACAGTTGCTAGGCAAATAAAAGCTACGGTGATTATTCCCGAGAATAATCACAAGAGATTTATTCCCACTATAATAATGATATAATTGGTTGAAACTTACCCTTGTGACAAATAAAGAAGCATTTCATTGGTTTTAAGAAACGTCAAAAAATAATCAATATTATTATATTATATTAAATATTCAAATGTCTTCGAGTCGTCAAAAATACATAGAACGACTTAACCATCAAAAGAAATAGAAAACTAAATAAAATTTCAAGCTGAATTACATCCAAACAAATTCAAGGAATACAACACAAATCCACTTTCTCCATAATAAAAATAGTACTGAAATTGAAGAGATTGAGGTTAAGGAAAAATCATCAAACAAATTCACTTTCTATTAGCATAAATACGGTAGGGAGATGCCCAAAGGTGCCCGCCCAATAAAATTTAAATTAGGGCAAATTACGAGGCCGCCGGGAGCAGTTTATTTTTAAAGTGGAAATCATCGCAACTTGAATATTTTATCGAAATCGTCGAAAAAAACCATTTATAGATTGACAAAACGAGAAACTGCCGGCCATAATAGTTGCAATTATGCAAATTCCTTACTCCACCTAATTATATATAATTTCCTATTAAGAAACGTGTCGATAATTAAGCAGAATTAGACGTTTCTTAAAAACGGTAATAATTTATTCAGTTAATTAGGCTGTTCTACAAAAAAAAGACTCAGGTACAGTTATAGAACGACATTCTCTTACGAGACAGGATAAATAAAATGGAATTGCAACATCCGAAACAGGCTTTCTGTCGACATAAACTCTACCATTCAAACACGTCTAGCATTTTAAACATATTCTATATCAACACTGCATAGAGCAACTAATATACCAGTAATTCTTTGTTTCTGTATTCCCTTTCTTGTATATTTGGTCGTTTTTCGCCGCCAATAATCTTCCTACTCGGAGGGGTTGATTTAGCTCTCCCCTCCGCATCGTGCAGTTTGCCAACCCCTCAGAAATCACGGGGAAAGTTACGAGATGGAGTGCTAAGACCGTTCATTGATCGTTACGCAGATAAAGTAGCTATAATTAATTCTAATAGCTTCTGCTTCTTGTTTTTACGTGTTCTACATGAAGAGGTGTGTAAAGAAAATTACGAGTATGTACGAATTATACTCCTATAATATTTGACTTCGCTGGACTATCGACTTTGGTGATCTACCGACTTCGCTGATCTATCGACTTTTAGATTAAAGAGCATTCACATATAGCTTTTGGTACTTTACTCTGGAGCGTCCAATAGGGTATTTGACTGTATTAAAAATATGGCTTGTATTATAGTCATCCTAATAGATTACAGTTTAAGAAAACTATTTATTACTTTTCAAAAAAAATATGCTTTATTTCTATTAAAAACCAAAATTAAAATTGAATTTTATTCACGTCCTATCACGTGATTGAAAACGCTCTGTAATTGGCTCAGTCTCCAGTAGTACGCTTAGAGCGCGTTCGGTTTGTCAGAGTAGGGTATGGGGAGAGCAATGCTCAGATAACCTGGTTCGGCTGTCTCTCTCTTATATGCAGATAAACGCCGTATGACGTTAGTCCGCCTATTATGCAGCGCGTCACTCTCACCATACAATACCGGGTTATCCGAACGCGCTCTTATGCTTCTCCCGTTTGAATTTAATAGCACCAAAGTGCCATGCAAGCATAACATTGTAGGTTAGGATAGCCCTAACCTTAAGCTGTCAGATCAGATAATACCTGGTTCGAAAATACGATAGATAACTTATTCTAGTCAGTTTTACTTATGTCGAAGTAATCTTCACAACAAAAAAACACTTGTATTGGCCGCTATTTATTTCATTTGGATTTCTACGAGCCAACCACTTTCTTCGCAGTTTCAAATCTTGCGGAACAGCTACAAATATTTATCCGGAGTTTTTCTTGACGTATTTCTACATTGTGGATTTATACACCATTTATAACCCATTTTTATGTAGAAATTGTGAAAACTACACATCATACAACACAGTTACGAAACGGCGACGATGCCGATGCTGACAGACCATATGGGCCGATTTGATATCTACTATCGGGTGACGTCACACAACAGAAAGTATCGTTTTGGCGGGACTTTTTGTGATTCAATTTTTAACGCTGATTTTTATGAAATATTGAGGAAATAATTACGAAAAGTAATGCATTTACAATGTAGAGTGAAGGAATAAACACACTAAGATGGTTTTCCAGTAATAGTCAAATACCCTATTGGAGCAAAAGGCAGGGCTAGAGTTTCGCTTGAGTAGAGTAGCAAGACCATAGCTTGTTATGTAAAAGCACCTAACATAATTTTTATATCTCAAAAACGTTTGAAAAAATATATATAGCACGTGTGTAAACCTGGAGGATCAAACAACATTAGAAACAAAATAAATCTCTATGGTAAGCGATGATTTATACAAATTACTTGCCGAAAAGTGAGCGGACCTAACAAATCGACATTTAGTCACGCCGACAAGTCTTAACCTTTCCAGAAATATGTTTATTTATTACCTCCTCTCAGCCGGTTTCCACTAATTTAGCGGATTAGAAGAGTTACTGTACCGTTTTACGCGCCTAGTATTATTCAGAGCAGCAGAATCAAGCGCCTAATTTGAATACCGAAGCCATTAGAACGGACACTTAATAATTATAGACAGATAAATCTTATATTTGGGCCGAAATTTCGCCCAATTTTTTTTTATTTTGTAACGGTCTTCACTTTCACGGTATTTATTATAGGTTTATAGAGTAATTAATCTAGTTGGCAAACTATGAATTTTGGATGGGATCGGTTCGGTGTAGCCTATTACAAATTCAGGCGGTTACATGCAAAGGGTGGAACCGTAAGGGATCTTTACAACGCACCCTAAAATGTCGGATGATTTTCTAATCAAAACTCTGTGTTCCATACAGTAGGATTGCCACAAATTTAAATTAAATTAAAGGCACGTTACAAACATTCTTTTGGATAGTGAATAAATTCCGTTTAATTGCTAAACACGCACTACTCACATAATCAAGTAATTTACAAACAAATTAATAGTTAAAGATTCCGTTTAGCCTTAGTAGGGTACATTTATTGATTGTAAGGAATTCACTGAAGATTTTCCAGAGGCATTATCTCAATTTACGCCGTTTCGGTCTGGCACAAATTGTTCATCAGAGCTGCGAAGCGTAACGGCAAAACTACCCAATGCTCTCACTACCCCACAGCTATACAGGGGTTGTTAATTACATAACACTGGGGTACGCACTCATGGACACATGTGGGTCCACAGTTACTAAATAGATAACTTGGCAAGACTCACCATCAGCAAAATATCCAAGCAGGATGACTTAATTGATAGGCAAAACGTTACCTGTAACAGAGAAAAAAAGGAAAAAAATAGAGAGAACATTATAAAACATGGATGCAGGAAAATTAATTTGCATAATTGGTAACTTAGCATTGGTCGTTTAATCGGTGTAATATATTAAAAGGAATGAAACGCGCAGGACGCGTCAGGCAATCTCAGGTTATGTAGATTTCAGTATGCATAAATATTTATGATGTTTATCAACTGTTTAAATAACTAGCTGTTAATTTACAACCAGACGGAGACATATCGTCCTAAAAATGTATGAGTTATTAATTTATCATAGTTTCGAAGACAGGCACTGCCACAAAGGCGTTCCTTAATAAACAACTGATTTAAGTGTGTATTATTAAGCAATTATTATATTTACAATGACACAAATAGCAAACTTTTAACAAATAAAACAATGTATTATTTATAATACGTACAGTATGTGAATGACATTATTTGTGCTTTGCTTGCCAATCTCATTAAATTATTTTAATAGTTGTCTGATTTTGTTTTTAGCTAGGTTTAAAAAATAAAGAAATTGCAGAGAACAAGTGACATAATATTAAAAAGGTTGACAGATACAATCATTTGTTAATTGTTCTTTATCTTTTTAAGATTTTTTCATCAATTTTACAGTTTTATATAAGAAAATGTTGTAGAAAAGAATAAATGAACTTATAAAATTTTGAATTGTTTGGACAATTGAAAGTATTGGCGTTTCTGATTTGTTCCACAAGAAATAAATCCTCAAGTTTTATGATTTTAATGATGGTCGATTACACTATCGTCCGAAATCGATAGTGAGAAGAATTATCATAACACTCTATCGACTATAAAGTAATTATTACCATATTGCTTTATTTTTTATATACCTTTATGATTTAACTTGAAATCCTGAAATGTTTTTTTAATGTTTATACCCATAATTTTATTATTATACCCATAATTTACTTCAATATATCATATTCTTCATAGGTGACCGGCTCCGAAGAAATGGGTCTTACGGCTGAATTATCGATTTTGGAGTTTTGACAGATGAAGTTATAGAGCATGCAACATAACTACATTTTCGCGGGAGGAATCAATATTAAAGGGTACTGTGTGCGTACATCGTTGTCACATGGTTTTCTGTGTATTTTCGTTTTCCTTATTTAAAATAAAATACGCATCAATAATTTATCAACTGCACAATACCAGTAAGAAACCGACATAATAAAATATTTCCAAACATCACACATGTGCGTTGCCAAATATAGAGTTGAAAACATTATATTCGAGAAATATCGTTTCTATTTTGCGAGACGCAAAAAGGAAAACATTCGTTTCACAGCTGGAGAATTTCTTCGGCAACGAATTTTAAGTTGATTTTTTTGTGAGATAAGGAACGTCGAATCACGTTGTAAATGCAGCACAGAAAAATACATTCCTATGCCCAAAAAAAATTGTTTTCGAGCACTACGCCGCGTCGTATTGCGAACGAGATATTATCGAGATAAGTTTTAAACTGCATATGACTGGAATAAGCAATAATTATTTATGTTTTAATACAAAGATTTCACTTGTAATAACTATTCAAAATGTAAGATATCCTTTTAAACATTTTTAAACACTCTTTATTGATGTTTGTAGATTCTCTAGGACCACAAGAACCAGACAAATTAATTTTTGTTTGACACTAACACAATGTTTATTTGTATTAGTGTCAAAACTAAAATCAACAGATTGTGAGCATCCATAAACTTTTAAGAAATAGTGTCCCTTTTTCTGGTTTCTTCACTTTTCATTGTTTAATACCATCGATATAATAGTATGCAACTGCACTAAGGAAACAGAAATATAAACGGCGAAATCACCACACCAGTGGTAAGTGGTAATATTAAGAAATACTTTCTCAAAAAGATAATATCTAGTTAGGTAATATAAGTAGTCTTACTACTAAATTATCAATATTGAAGTTTTGACGTTTTCAGTTTGCAAACATCATATAATATTGTAGTGCATAAACAGCAAACTTGTTAATAACGACGATTACATAAAAACATAAGAAAACATAAATGCTAATCAACAGATAGGATTAAAAATCTTACTCGAGTATGGTCTGACATTTTTGCAGTAAGAAGTTTAGAAGAAAAAAAATTGGAAAGGCGTGTTAATTTAAAACAGTTCAACCTGCAGAAATCGGGTAGGTACCGATTTAAACTTCTCTCGCGCTCATCTGTAAACCAAAGCGCAGAAAATTTTGATAGTACCTAATAGACTACATATAGAAACGATTAACTAATATATCACACTTTATTCCGTTTGCTTTAGATAAGTAGTTTCAGAGTTATGAGTCGTCAAACACATGTCTCCAAACTATTATTTATCGCCGAGTAGCGCTATATTCTAGACGCGTAATTCTCGAAAACTTGATTTTAGCAGTAAGACCCCTTTCTTCTGAGCGGGTCACATATATATAATTAACAATAATGATTAAAAATAAAAATAAATAAAAGTATAGTCATTAATTTTCAAGAGGCCCTATTTTTTAAGCGGAGCGACACAATCTAACTGAAAATATGCAACCCTCCGCACGAACCGAAACAACCCCTGCGTGGCGCCACCTGTCGAGCGAAGCGGGAACTCGCGCAAGCTCGTGGTTCAGCCAAATTCCGCTAGAGTGCAGTAGTCGCTAGCGCCAAATATAACTTTTCAAATAACGTACGCCATCGTGAGTAACAGCCAAATAAAATGTCTTACCTTTTTTTATTTTTATGATAGTTGGGTAAGTTTTAAAATTTAATAAGAAAAAAGCTTGTTGTTCTTTATTTAGTGTAAACCGGCGTTATATTAAATAAATAATTATTTTTATTCGAATTTTCAGAGATTATAATATAACATGTGTTTATAACTGAATGTAAACAACTTAGGAGCGGCTTTGAGACGCAGTAGGCGTGGTATACTTTCTAAGATGAAAAAGTTTGAAATCCCATTACTGCGTAGGATGTTATAAACAAATCGGGCACCTTATCGAAAGGTACAGTCGATAATTTAGGCTATCGCATTTTTTGTGTGAATTGGTTTTGTTTGATGTAAATAAATCATTTAGAATGCCAAACCCACGATGTATACACACTTAAAATACTTAACGGTTTTCTACATGGAGAATGAAGTGAGGAAATGAAACTTGAGAGGAGTAAAACTGCACGTTTTTTTTTGTAGATATATGCGTTAATCTCTGTATTTTTAGGCGTCGTCGGGTAGCGTCGGTGGGCGTCCGGACGACCACCTATATAGCATGCCAACTGCTCCTTTCTTTCACTTGAATTATGGAGCAATAACTCATACGATAGCCGACGACAATGTCGGAAATACATTTATATTTGCGCCCCCCCTTACAATCTCTAAAAAATATTCCGCCTTTTGTTTTTATTTAAGCCCCGATAATCCCGATCTTTCTTCGTCGAGCCCAAAACAACAAAAGAAGTCCAGCGGAGAATAAAAAAAAAACACAAACCATAAATTATGATGCAATATATCATTATCGGTCACTTAAATAGGTTATCCCGTGAGGTATCGGCTTTTTATCTAGAGAGATAATTTGGTATAGGAGATGTTAGATATTAGGCATTGAAGAGCAGGTGCGTTGGGCATACAATAAGCAATAAATCTCGATTTGACGTCAAGGAAGCTGTGGTGTACCTCCACACGGTACAAATCCCCTTCAAATTAGCCAATTTTGCGAATTCGGACTTTTAAATTTTAGC
The DNA here is from genome assembly GCA_963966075.1 of Aphodius sticticus. NCBI lineage: Eukaryota > Metazoa > Arthropoda > Insecta > Coleoptera > Scarabaeidae > Aphodius > Aphodius sticticus. The sequence continues at coordinate 7,877,256 of OZ014513.1, forward strand.
CAATTTTCAATAGTGTCTAATTTCATTGACCGAAACTATACCTGAAATAATACGTCCAATTTTAAAGATTGTTTTTTCATTTCTTGGAAGTAACTGGGATGGAGAAAATAACAGGATTAACAGCAGAGGACATATCGATTTCTTTACGTTAGGGTTGATATGCCAACCCGCTAATTCCAACCCACGGCAAAACGCAAGTAAAAGATCACAAATAGCCAACAACATGATTCTGTAAAACATTTTGCAATAATTATTAATAACTATTCAAAATAAATTACAAAACAATATAAAACGATAACATTATGTACTATTAAAAATTCACATTCCGGTATATAGTTTGCGAAACAATCGTTGGATCTGAGGTCAGATCTGAGGATCTGAGGTCTGTCTACTTCAATAGGAAATATCAAAATTAGTAATGTACGGAAAACAATCAAATAAACTAGGAATTGATAAGAATCAGACAACTGCGTATTGTTGAAATGAATTTAATCTACAAGTACCACTTGAGATGCAGTTAATATATAAAGAAATTTTAAGAGATATCGACAGTCGAAACCATGAAGTTGGTACTAGTGATTTGTGCATTGGTTGCTGCAACCCTCGGTAATTATTTTAAACTCATTATTACTTAACAAAATCATTATTTCTACATAAAATCACCCTAAATCCAAAGTACAAATAATCAAAACGATAAATCATTATAAAAAAGAAGCATTACTGTTCATTTCTAATCCTCAAGTGGTGCTTGTATATTTTCGTCCTATTTCGATAAGATTTCCTGTATTAATGTGTCAATCACAATCAGTAGTTATCATCATGTAGGTATTTAATACATCTCCAATTAGCACATAATAAATAAACACAATTTCATAATTTTCCTATAGTTTCAGCCCAACGCGAAGGGTTTGGCCCGGGAGACCAAGAGTGGGGATATGTCACCGTTCGCGAAGGTGCTCACATGTTCTGGTGGTTGTACTTCACCACAGCTGATGTACCAACTTACACCGATAAGCCACTCATCATCTGGCTTCAAGGCGGCCCAGGAGCTTCGTCCACCGGTTACGGAAACTTCGCCGAATTAGGTCCTTTGGATTTGGACTTAAATCCAAGGAACTACACCTGGGTTAAAGATGCCAACGTTATGTTCGTCGACAATCCAGTGGGAACTGGTTTCAGCTACGTTGAATCCTCCAGTCAACTGACAAGGACCAACAGGGAAATCGCCATCGACTTTGTTGAACTACTCAGAGGATTCTACAACGAACGTCCTGAATTCAAATCGGTGCCTTTGTACATCGTTTCTGAGTCTTACGGAGGAAAAATGGCGATTGAAATCGGTTTGGTTTTAGATCAGGTATAACCTTCCTTTGTGACATGATGACCATATTTTTCATATGCTGTAATTTCAGGATATCAAAGCTGGTAGCATCGAATCTAACTTCATTGGTGTTGGTTTGGGTGATTCATGGGTTGACCCAGTCACTATCGTCTTGGAGTGGGCTCCCTACTTGTTGTATGTCGTAAGTATCCCCACATAAAACAAATTACATCATCAGAAACTAATAGATAATTTAGGCTGCTGTTGACCAAAGAGGACACGATAACGTCATGGCTGCCGCTGAACTCACTAGAGATCTTTTCAATGAAGGGCGCTACGTTGATTCAACCTACCAATGGGCTGCCACTGAATATGTAATTATGGATGAAGCTGCCAACATCGACTTCTACAACATTTTGAAACCAATCAGGGCTAGAGGTGGACGTAAGTTCCCACAATCAATCGCCAAACCGGAAGCAACTCTCCGAGACGAGGAGGATGATAAACTTGAGGCTATTATGGCTCAGGTTAGGGAAGCCTTAGGTTTGACTGTCGTATGGGGTGCTCAAAGCAATGTCGTCTTCAGTACTCTGTATGAGGACTTCATGAAACCAGTAACTAAAATAGGTGAGTAAAGTAAAGATGAAGCCACATCTTATGATAATAATTAAATTCTTGGTTTTTAGTTGAGCAAGTATTAGATGAAACTGATATTAAGGTTGCTGTCTTCAATGGACAACTGGATTTGATAGTCTGCACCGCAGGTGTTGTAATTTGGTTGGACAATCTTGAGTGGAGCCGCAGCAGTGAGTGGGCTTCTGCACCAAGACCACCATACGCAGTCAATGGATATTACGAAGGTTTTGAGAAGGTTGCAGGAAATTTAGCTATGTACTGGGTGAATAGAGCTGGCCACATGGTACCCTCAGATAATCCCAACGCGATGGACTACATCTTAAGACAATTGACAAACGACTACGATGGTAGCGTGAAGAGGCAATAAAACTCCCGATACACAATAAATTATTGCTATTTTAAGTGTTGTTTTCCTTGCTGGTAATCGAATGTATGCGCGATGAATTGAACATGAAGAGCAATATAAGATATTTGTTAAACGGTGAACAATTTATAGCGATTGCCCACGCATCTGTTTCTTATTATGATAATCGAGCTGTGGCATTCGAAGTGTAGTGCAATCGGGCGTATCTTGCATCGCGGCTGCCTCGGCCATAGAACTGTCACTCGATTGTCCGCCGCCTGACAAGCCTGTAGTGATTTTCTGACGCTGCTACGTGTGATCCTTGCCACTGTTATATCGCAATGATCTTATTGGTTATAACTATTTCAATTCAATCGAAAAATGGCGTAATAACGCAGCTCCAATTAGACGGAGGATGATTGGACGCAGTTCCAGGAAGGTCGCCCATACGAAAATTAAAGCCGACAACAATGCTGCAACGAGGCAAAGGGGCCGACGATTTTCTGAAATGCAGATTGCCCGATACCCTCAACGAGGAACAATCAGATATCCACTGTACAGGGTGTCGTTAGAACACCGCCATGGCTATTGTCCTGTCCAGTGGTATCTGGATTGCATCCATTGATACGGGCGGGGCGGGCCTTCTCCAACACAACGACACATATTTTGCATGTTCAACGTTTGTTTTACCTCCTTTGGGGGAAGGTTTTTATTTCCCCTTACATATTTGCTTCCAATACCTTCATATTGGCATTGTAATCTGACATAGAAATAGTCAGAGCGTTACTCTGACTTTTTGGGAAGAGATCTTTTCTCTGGTTCTTCAACAGACTACCGACTTCAGCGATTTACCTACTTCGGTGATCTACCATCCTCGCCGATTTGACAATCCTGATAGCTTACGTAGGTGAATAAGAAATTAGAGGACACAAATTGAACTTTAACTTTCAGGTTAGCTTTCTTTTTTTGGGATCGAAAACTAATTACTCTTCAAAAAAAAAAAAACGGAGTGGACGTATTAGTTTGGCCTGGGGTGTGTAGGGTGGCCGGTTATCAAAACGCGTTGTTATTATAATAATAATAACATGCGAGAATGCCGGGTTACGGCAATAAATCATATAGCGAGGCGGGATCGGCCGGTCGGTCACTAGTTTGACTGATTTATCGGCCGTCCGGCAAGTCTACCAACCTCTTTTTGCTCTCGTTCCGCCATGTGTTCGCTCTCTCCAATTGTTTTCGCGTTTAAATATAATTGTCGATAGCTTTTGGCGGTCGCGCAGGAACGGCGTTATTCGCCATGGGTGGTACAGTCACCCCATCTAGGCACTCGGGGTAGAAATCACTTGCTAAAGACGCTTTCGTTCCCACATACTTTCTTGGGGCAATCATGAAGAGTAATGGTCACCGCTTGCTACTTTGATAAAGTAGTAAACTTCTCTTTAATCGTTCAGGAATAACTAAGGCATACTTAAATAGGAAATAAGGAAGCAAACGATGAAGAAATGGTTTCCCAGGATGCCATAGTATAGGCGACGACTAACTGTATATAGTGCTAAAATAGACCGTAGTACGATAAAAGGCAATTAAATGACCAAGTTAACTGGTGATAAAAAAAGGACATAAAAACCTTCACATCGTAAACTTGAGGAGCAGTTATGGTCAATTACAATTTGTCCGGCGTGTTCAAATTAAATAAAGTTATTAACCCAAGATAACAGTGTGCCATCAATCGCCGCATTTCGCGTGGTCTGAATTAATTGGGCAGGCACAAAACAGGAGAAAAAAGTCGTAAAGCGTCGCTCGATAAATTACCGTTTAGTGCACCGTGGGCCCGATAGAAACGTGAAAAAGAAAAACCACCAATTATTCACGATATAATAACATCAATTGTTATCGGCGTGTAATAAAATGTAAGGACCGAGAGGAGACGGGCATGGGGAGTTAAAGATGAAAGGAGTTGCAGCGATTCAGTTTCGTAGCGGTTTCGGTTACGAGCAACGGACAGGGCCGTATTGGCTGCCAATGTTACTAGTCCAGTCATTCTAGATTTTTGATATACGTTGTATGTAATCAATAGCTTATGGTTTAAGTAGTAACATATTATAATGTTTAGTGTCATAGTCAATAGGAAAATATGTTATTAATTAAAATCATTGAAATTTTGTGCCTGTCAGAATTTAATCCTTCATACCTCGAATCTCATTCTCTTAATCGCTAAACTAAAAATACCACATTGTAGCGGACAAAATTTACTATCAAAATGATTTGGGAACCTATACGGTTAATTTAGTATAATTAACTCAATTAATTTTTAACATACCTAAAAAACCCATGACAAAATATATAAACCATTCACTTACAATAACGTCAATTTAAAACAATTTAAAAAATTTTACCCAAATTTAACATTTATCACATCTTTAAAAGCAATATATCAAAAACCCTAAATCGGTTATGGATGAGTCTGGAGTCTACTCAGTCAAATGCTCTAATTGTAATGCTGTTTATGTAGGTCAAACCGGAAGGAAGTTAGCAAAACGGATAGCGGAACACAAATCCAGAACCTCTTCTAACATTTATCAGCACAAAATGTCAACAGGTCATTGTATAAAATTCAACGAACCTACACTTCTTCACAAATGTAATAAAAACTACAAATTAGACCTATTAGAACAACTCGAGATAGAAAAACATAAAAGAAACCACAACATCACTTTATTAAATGGTCAATTAGACTTCCAACAAAAGCCATTATTCATGTTTACATTACAATAATTTTTAAAATTTATGAACTTTAAGTTGCCTACCTTGAACCAATTTTCACTATTTTTGCTACCCCTCATGCTAGCTTTCCAGCCGTATGTCAGTTGTTTGTCGTCATTCACACATGGCACACATACTTTACTTTGCTTGTGTTTTTAATTACCTGACGTGAGGAATCTGTTAAATTGTTATTTATTTGTTTTCGTACCAACATTTTCTAATTGTAGATTTAGGCTGATGATGTTGTAGCCAACGAAACCGGTACCAAAGAAATTATATAGTTTTACAAAGGAATAGAGGCATTTTTTCGAATATACCTTTGTCGACATGGACACATTCCAAATAATTTTTAACGATTCACGTCAACCGATCGTTTGACATTAGAACGGTCATTTCTAATGCCAACCGACAATCACCTAACAATAGGGTATTTGACTGTATTAAAAATATGGCATGTATTATAGTCATCCTAATAGATTACAGTTTAAGAAAACTATTTGTTATTACTTTTCAAAAAAAAAATGCTTTATTTCTATGAAAACCCAAAATTAAAATTGAATTTTATTCACGTCCTGTCACGTGATTGAAAACGCTCTGTAATTGGGTCAGTCTCCAGTGATGTCATTCGTTAGTCCGCCTTAGAGCGCGTTCGGTTTGTCAGGGTATGGTATGGGGAGAGCGATGCTCAGATAACTTGGGTCGGCTGTCTCTCTCTTATATGCAGATAAACGCCGTATGACGTTAGTCCGCCTATTATGCAGCGCGTCACTCTCACCGTAAAATAACGGGTTATCCGAACGCGCTTTTATGCTTCTCCCGTTTGAATTTAATAGCACGAAAGCGTCATGTAAGCATAACTTTGTAGGTTAGGATAGCCCTAACCTTCAGCTGTCAGATCAGATAATACCTTTCGAAAATACGATAGATAACTTATTCTAGTCAGTTTTACTTATGTCGAAGTAATCTTCACAACAGAAAACACTTGTATTGGCGGCTATTTATTTCATTTGGATTTCTACGAACCAACCACTTTCTTCGCAGTTTCAAATCTTGCGGAACAGCTACAAATAGTTTATCCGGAGTTTTTCTTGACGTATCTCTGCATTGAGGATTTATACACCATTTATAACCCATTTTTATGTAGAAATTGTGAAAACAACACATCATACAACACAATTACCAAACGGCGACGATGCCGATGCTGACAGACCATATGGGCCGATTTGACATCTTGAGATCACATCATCTTGACATATTGACATCACTAACCGGTGACGTCACACAACAGAAAGTATCGTTTTGGCGGGACTTTTTGTGATTCAATTTTTAACGCTGATTTTTATGAAATATTGAGGAAATAATTACAAAAAATAATGCATTTACAATGTAGAGTGAAGGAATAAACACATTAAGATGGTTTTCCAAAAATAGTCAAATACCCTATTGAATCGACCATCGAAGCTGCAAATGTTTTACTATCAATGACGTTAGACAGAAACAGTCACCCTTTATTTAATTTCATTAAATTTTACATGAAATAGCTCCAGAAATGTCAAGGGCTTCCACCACCAAAAATTAAATTCACAGGATAGGGTTTAAAAACGGCAATTGCAAAAAATCCGGACTATATTTTACTTGTTATAAACTATTATTAAATAGTATTAACATTAGATAAATAGTGACATTAGCTCATAAATGGCCAAACTTATTTAGAAACAAGCTTATTTCTGGGCCAGCTTTATTTTAATGTTTGCATACAAATATGTCAACAGTCTCTATTTATTATTATTTTTTCCCGTCCCTTCTATGATTATCTCAAAAAATATCGGCTTTGTAAAACATGACTGTTTCAAAATTGTAAAATTTGCCCTAAAATGGAATACTCAAAATACACATTTGTATCTCAAATCAGTATCCTATGCTTTTTTAAATGGAACTGCCTTATTTCTTTTTTTTTTGATTTGATAGATCTTTTAATTGCCTTTTTAAAGTAGAGTTTTTCGCAACTGTTTTTAAAGTTGCGAGCGGACGCGTTTAACATCAAACGACCAAAATGAACAAACCTAACTTGATATGCCACTTTTAAAACCGGATTTGTATTTAGCGCGAGTCATTTTCTTGCAAAAGCTTTTTTTTTGGAACTAACCTTTTCATAGATACAAGTGTTAACATTTAGGTTTTGCAATAGGCATTTGTTCCGACTTCTTTCTTTAATTTTGATTATATGTGACCTGGACTACGGTAACTGAGTTTATGTCAAAAACACGTTTTCTAGCTAAACGCGGTTGAAGTTTTTTATAAAACCAAGGTGGTTTGGGTTCATTAAAAAGAGTGTATTTTTCTCTATTAGAATCATCCAAAAACTCAAAATCCACTTCTTGAAACATAAACCCCATTTCCGTAGTCAAGGTCACATATGCTGACATTTGTTAGATGACTTTCGTGTGATTTTTGCCATCATAGGCCTGTGGAGATTTTTATCACGAAAAACAATGGGCCAAGATTTTTCAAATACGGTCCTGTCGTCGAGTTGTCGTTTTATGAGGATATAAGTGGCCAATGAACATAACCTCTCTCGTTGAATGCAAGCCAGCGAGCGAGCGAGAGAGACGAAGCGAGAAGATCTTTCGGCGGGAGAGCCGAGCGCGGGCCGCTAGGGCGCTTGGATTGCCGTATCGGCACATGCGCCCATTCGGCTTATTTATATTCCCATAAAATTCATTCAGTGACTGTTATGTGCACTAAACACGTCGTAAAAGTCAGCGGCGATATCATAATCGCCCTGGTCCCGGCAAATTGAAATACGTACCGCCGATTTTTCGATGTTCACTTACACGCTAATCACGTGTTGCGCACTGCCTCATCTAATTTCCCAATGATTGAGATTAATGCACTCCTGCTCCGATAGAGCGCGTACACATAGGCAACTACAGGGTCATTATAATTGATTGTAGTCGAAGTAGGCAATTGACCATGTTAAAAAACCTTAACCGCTATACACAAACAACTGTCAAACTTGAAATAGGTTATGCAACCAATTTAACTTTTGCGTGTAAAACAGTGGTATTCCATTCAAATAGAGCGGCAACCAGAAATCTTTATATTTCCTATCATGGCTTACTTCGACTACAACCATTTATAATGACCCTTTATAACCTAGCATATTGTCTATTTCGTGGAGAGTTATCGCCTAACACAAAATTTGTTTGTTTTTCAACTTTTATTGGGGAAAATTCCATTCCCTGTTTTGGCTCACAATAACAACCGAAACACCGTAAAACAGCAGAATTCACCGGTTGATCGTCGACATATTTTGTATCAGTTGTTACTAGTCTGATTGTTTTTGTTTTTACTAATGTGCTAACTATATGCCTGATGATGACAGTGTTTATTGTCCGTAGTTTTCCTCCATATTTGACAGTAAGTATTGTTATTATTTTTAAAGTGTTTTGATTTAGGTTTAGTTTTATTTATAATTACATCTGAAAATCTGTTTGTTGTAGATTTAGGGCTGAAGATGGTTTAAACAACCGAAACATGTTCCCTAAGTAAATTATTTAAATTATTATTTAAAGCAAGGATAAATATAGAGGCTTCTAATTGTTCTTATTAATAAAATTCCATGTTCGACAACATTGATAGAAGTGCCAAGTTAACCCGCAGCTGTCAGTGTTTAGCAAAAGGATAAAATGAAACCAATATGATAATAGAGAAACTAGAAAGGAATCCAAAAGTGTTAAAAATGCTTGGTTGCGTTTCCTTAAAAGCAAGGCAATTCGACATGAAGACAACAAGTTAAAGACATCAATTTATGGCTGGAGTTGTTGCCACAACCTAAATACTTCGCACCCTGTAACGCACAAACTGGCGCACAAGACGTCCTGGTTATTTATCCATAACGCCTATGCCGGGCGTATATCAAACAATGCATTATCAACAGCATGTTTCTCATGTTCTGCTTAGCGCAGAATAATCTCTGTTTACAAGCGGTCATGTTTTCGGTAACGCCCACTCACTTAGTGTGGCGCTTCAAGCATGTGATGTATAGCTTTAGGGATGGGAACTGTTTACAGTGCGAGATCGCTTTCAAATAAATTATGATGTAAAAAATTGCCAAGTTTTCAACTGTTACTTTGTCTCGTGGCCTAAATTTACCGACAGTTACATATTACTTTGATAACGGATTGGAATTTTTTGGGTACCTACGTTGTTCAAGCCGATTGGGTATCGAATCGAAGGACGATTCTTTTCTAATCTGTGGTACGTAGATAGGGGCACTCTAATTTGGAAGAAGAGACGTTTCCAACGTGACTAGTATTATCGATAAGTAAGGAAACTGGTTGGAGATAGTATTTTGAACCGAGACGCGTAATTGTATGTGTTTTCAAACAATTAACCACCCGAGGCAATGCATCATGCCGATATCTACAATCTTGACGGCTCGGTAGAGAAGCATTGTTGCCTTACGCTTATGAATTTATGCCTCTATGGTGTAAAAGGAAATAAGTTTGTAACGAATTACCGTGTCCTACCAACAACCGGCATAAATTATAAATATTCACACGTTTCTTTAATTAAATAAAATAAAACGTGTCTATTTGTTACAACGACACACTCATTTAACAAGATTTTTCATAAAAAAAACCCTTACCACAAACAATTACTAATTCCTCTTATAGACTAAAGATGGCACTACAATCCACTTGATTCACACACATACACACACAAAAACTATTGATTTAAACACTTATTTTAAACCTCTTCGAATGGACACACGCGTTGGATGTGTATAACTATAAACTATAATGGAAATAATAACTGAATCAAAAGCGATGCAAGAACACGCGCGCCTGCCGCACGCAAGCGGTGAGCCTGTGAAGCTCATTGGTCGAGAGACCAGCACATGTCTTCGTGTTTACGGCGTCCAAAGTACCGTAAGATGCATGCCTATTGTTTTAAAAGAGGCTGGACGCTGATGATTCATGTGAAGATACGATATTAAAGAATCTCAGGAACTAGCCAGAAAGATCCTGCGGCTTTTATTTTGTATGGGAGTCTTCTCTTTGTATTCTTTTACTCTGTTCAATCTGTGTGTTCAACAAAATCATTTAGAATTTACCTAAAATCATAAGTGTTGCAAATTAACACATATAAAAGCAACATCGATAATACTCTGCAACAACAACAAAAAGTCGAGTATGCTAATGGCGGTCTTATTTGTGTGTTCACAGTAGTTGTACAAACTTTTTCATCACGTCAGTTTCATATAAAAATAAAAAGCAAAATTTGTACTCAAATCTACCATCAACTACTAGATTTACAGTTTGACAGTTCCTAAACAGATTGCAACAGTATGGGAAGCACAGAGAAGTATGGATGAAGATGTGGCGGAATTGACAAAATCTGAGGAGGAATTTGTACCATTTCAACCACAAATGCCACACTTCGCCGCACAGTCAGATATCAGTGACCTAGTATTTATTTTAAAACTGGTTAATTTATTCTAAACCATACGTGATAGAAACAAAATTGTTTGTGGCTATCAGAAGTCAGACATAAACAAATGAACTAGGTGAGAAGGTACCTAGGTGTTGATTTATCGCAGTGAATACGAATCCGGGGTCAAAAGTTGCTTATTACGTCAGGTTCACTTGTAGAATTGTGTGCAAGGGACAATTTTCACAGTTTCAGGATTTTAGTTAAGAGTACAAAGTATAAGATTTAATTTGATTACTTTTTGACGTTTCCGGGACATCGGTTCACTGCATTTTTGGCAACGTTCTGACCCTTGAATGTCAACATCTGAGTTCTAATTCATAAGCATCGCCAAACAAAGCATCAAGAGCACTCTTTTATATTTTTATCATTGTTTTCCTAATTTTCAATTTCCTTTGCTTAACAACAGTTGCTTCTTATGTAATGCTATACATTTTCATGCTATCATTAAAACGATGCTGTTTATTGATATGAGGAAGGCGTTCGACACGGTAAGCAAAGACAGAATCCTGGAAAAATTGAAAAACTTTGATATAACGAAAGAAAACCTGGAACTCATAAAAACCTATATAGAGGAGCGACCACAAAAAGTTAAAGTAGCAGGATTGGAAAGTGACGTGGAATTCCCAAAATATAGACTGCCACAAGGGTCAAACATATCACCGACACTCTATATATTGTACACAGACGACATTAGCGATATGCAACTAAACGGTAGACTTTTCGTATTTGCAGACGGTATATGCATATCGTATGCGGGACGAGATATGAAAACACTACAAGACGAACTGGATGAGGACATGAAGAAACTGGAAACATGGAGCACCCACAACTACCTTACCATAAACGAAGAGAAAACTAACTTCATGATACTCAACAACAATAAAAACCCCATTGCACTTAACATCCATTTGAACGGCCATCAAATTAAGCAAATAATGCAAACAAAATATCTTGGTCTAACGATCACAGACAATATGACGTGGGACGCCCACATAAACAAAATACGGAACAGAAACGCACTTGCCCTAGCACAATTCCGGAAGATCAGAAACCTTATACCAAAATCAACCAGAAAGGCCATCTATCACGCCATGTTCCTGCCAAGCATAAATTACTTAGGAACGATCTGGGGTACAACAACACAGAAGAACTTAAACATACTACAGACGCAACAAAACAAAGCCATCAAGATACTATATAACTTCGATTATACAACGCCAACGAGTATTCTATACAAACAAACGGGAGAAATGATGATACGTGAGACACTACAGATGAACGACACAATACTGATTCACAAAATACAAAACAAACTAGTCAAAACAGACATGACACTAAGTGCCAACTATGACATCCACAGCGTCAACACAAGACAACAGTCACAAAATACGCACCCACAGAGTAAGAACAGCAAAAAACAGGATGAACATTACAACCAAATCAATTCGCACTTATAACGACATGCAAGATAAGGACAAAAACTAAACAACAAACAATTTAAGCAAAGAGTCCGAACCATTCTACTAGAGATGAGGACCTGAAGACAACCTAGACATTAAAGACAACCAGACACCTTCAATACCGCTAGCCCGAGGACGATATTCTCATCACTCGAGGTGACGACAGAGGGAGCAACGAGGAAGATGTGATACAATGTTTTTTTTATACTATGTATTCATTATCCCAAAATGCTTTATAGTAGAACGAATAAAGTTATTATTATTATTACTATATTATTATCAAAGACTCAATTAAGTCAAATACGAAAGATAGGGGTTAGACATAAAAATATAATGACGATGTCATACGTCGAGCATTATATGTCAGATATTTAATTCGGTATAAAAATGTGTATTTCTATGAAATAAAACGGACATCTCAGAAACAACAAATAGTGTTGTAATTTTAAGACGTTAAAGACAACAGAATTATGCCATAATAAGAAAGGAAATAAACAAAAAGTTGAAATGTGTTGCAGCGTGTAATCGATATGGTCAGAAATAACAAGAGCACCGAGTTGAGATCCAGTTTAATAATTATTGGGATACTGTATTATAACTAAAACCGTAGTCAGTGCCAAACGGGACAACACGTGTCTTATTAACTAAATGCGTTAGACATTGATTATGCCAACGATAAAATACAAATTAGTAAAAGCTGCACGTTTCTTTCGTTTGATAGCGTCGTAAAACTGAACGGTGCGAGACATATGCATATCCACCACTCGTTCAGGATTGAGAAAGTCCACTGCAGAGAAACGCGTTAGAACTGCTAAAATGCTAAACAAAAACAGCAATAACTTCATCATATCTTCATAATATCGCATTGTTCGCAATAAAAATACAATAACCAGACAGTCTAAACTCAACAATTGTCCTCGAGCTGTTACATTAATATTTATTAAGTTGGTAGGTACTCGAAAAACAATGGATTCATAAAATTTGTCTTGTTCCCCTTCGCGAACGACATCTACCGGTTTGATGATAAGGCAAAAAAACTCGCTCGGTGTTATTCCCCGCTTAACAACGAAAACATGCAAATTTTATTTGTTACCGCGGGAAAAATACGAAAAAACAAGACTACAATGTCGAAATAGGTGTCAAGTTTCAATGTTAAACTCATAAAACTAGAAATATCTCAAGTAGAAACAATTTTAAATGTTGCGCCAAAGTGTGGGCATTGATTTCGTGCGAGAGAGATGGAACGAGAGCGAGGTCGTAGTTCTCCGGGTTCACCACCGAGGGCGGGTTTTATCGCTAGCGCCCCTAACGGCGAGTAGCTGAACTACAGCAGGGTTGAAACAGGCAACTGTAATAAGGGCGGGAATTCATTATATTCAAACATGATACGTTATTTAAAAATCACTAATCTGGAGATCTTAAAAATACCACCACATACAAATTAAGTAACAAATTAAGTTAAATTAAGTCTTAAGAAGGAAAAAGATTAAGAAATTAACATTTTGCACTACGTGTTGATATAATTGTGTTATACATAATATAAATCGTGCGAAATATGATTGCTCACGCGATATAAGGGAATGCTTACCGGAAGTTTAACTTCTTCTGGGATTCTAAACAATAAAAACTCACTATGTGTAATACTAATGCTGGCTATTAGGGGAACTTCAAGCTGACATGCTGGTAATTGTTTGTACGGTACAAGACTGTTCTTCTTGTGTGATATGGTGTGGGCCTGATGTTAATTCACTGGTTCTCGATTAGAATTCAAGACATGTTAACTCAAAGCCATGAATAGGCAATATGTCCGGCATTGTGGATCTAATTCATTTTGCCTTAATCATCTATGATATTTAGTGATTTGAGAATATATATATATTTGTAGAATATGTGTAACATTCATAGTTTATAAAAAACATAATAACTAAAAATTAAAATTAAAAAAGAGTAATGTTCATTTGGAGATATCGATTGATTGTGTAAAGATAATTGATTTTTGTACATATAATGGAGTTTAAAAAAATCCCTACGCCTATTAGTGTCTGTAGACCAACATTCAAGGAGAATGAGTAATATTTGCATGACCACCTTAGAGAGTGATTAGAATGTTTGGCGAAGTGTGGGCCACCAGCGTAGCTGTCAGCTATGCCATGACATCCTCGGCATACAAAATCAGCTTCCCATATAGAAAAAAACAACGTGCAAAATAGGTTTAGAAGTAGCGCCATTCTCATGCCAGTCGCAACGTGGTCGGTCGTAAAAATTGGACGTTGTTAAGATTGCCTATTGTGTCCTCTAATATTGACATTTGCTTGACAGAAGCGTAGCAAAACACTGCATTTTCCATCGATCGCTCTTCTGTTCCATTAACATGAATTAGTTTAAAGTGGACGTGGTGGGGGAGTTCTGTTGATGTTTACTAAACACTCGGTGGATACTTGTATTCTAATGCTTCTGTGCTTGCTGTAGGTCATAGTGGGCCGAATATGGTGTGGCATCCAAAAATTTTTCAGCATGGACGCCCTAGATAATTATTGCGAATTTGTTTGATGGTGGTCCTCGATTGTTCATGGTGAATATCAATAGGATAGCAATTAAATGTTGATTGTATTATCATTAACGAAATCATTACCTTACGTCACTATTTATAATTACTAAGGTATTAGCAATACGTAATAAGGTTCGTGAGGATCGTGTCCACCAAACATTTCTAATATCCAAACCGAGGGATTATAAATGGACCTTTAATTTGGCTAAACGTTTAGCCAGTCATAAAGTAGATCCTTATCTGACGTATGCTTTATCCGAATTCCCCACAAGCTTCCCTCACCGTCCATTCATTTTATACGCACTTTTTTAGGTTAAAAATATACACCGTGTCATAAAACAAAACAAATACCAAGAATTATGTATCAGTATGTAGACTATGTATGATCCTCACTGTTAAACTTTCATTTATTTCGAATCAAATTTTAAATTCCAATAATACAATACCTATTAATAATAAAGGTTATGTACTGCGATGACATTTTACTAAGAAACATTTTGCTAAGAAAGTTAGCACGATCCACTACGGTCTGCTCACGCGCATTGGCCCCGCCTACAAGTGACGTCAGTGCGAGAAGGAAGCCGAAGTATCGTTAATATGGCGATAATTTCTTTGCTGCCTGAGTAGCCAATTGTTGTTGTCACGGTCGTAATGACATTTATGCGCTGACGTCATAGCGAGAAGTAGCGTTCGTTGCCATGGTTGCCATGGTTGTTAACTTGTTAACCTAAGTCACCTAGGTACAAAACTCAAAAACTTACGGATGTATTTGGTTGCCTAGGTGCCCGCGTCGACATCCTTCTCGCAGTGACGTCATGCGCAGAAATGAACGAATTTTAGACACGCAGTGAGCAGACCGGTATAGTGGATGGTGTCTCTAGTAGTAATCTCTACCGGAGCCATCTAACGTGTAACGTCTCAAGCTGATAAGTTAGGTGCGCGATATTTTGACGTTTGGTTTGAAACTCTGTTATGTTATTTTATTTCCTGTGTTGCCTACTTGTTTATATGTCATTATTATATTATAGTATATGCACAAACGATAAGGTAACGTGGATATAAAAATATTAATTCTTGAAATATAGTTTTACTCAATAGATGCCGATAGTGTTCAAAGGCATGGTATTCCAATTAGCAAACGTGCACATTTTGCAGGAACGAGCACCTTGCAGAAATCTTTAATGGGGGGCGTGTTTATAGGCGAAGATGCCTGGTGCGATACCTTCAAGTGGAGCAATGAAACGATCGCTCCTAATTATGTTATAAATTCTCGCGGCAAACAATGCAGAACGGGGTGGTTAAAAGCTCCCCCATAAAAATGCTAAAACTTAACCTTTCCTGAAAGGTGTTGTGCTGGTGTTGCCGCGGTCTCAGATATGCGATTTTTACGTGATTTATGACCCATGGAATATTCTCTACTCTTTCGCCAGTTTCTGATTTACAGATTTTATTTTCTCCCGACGGTTTTATTTTGTTTCAGCTATCTTGAAGGTAATAAATTGTGTTTGGTTTTACTAAAAATTGGTTTGTTTCGAGTGTTTTCAACTGAACTCTCTGGACACGATTAGGGTAAGAACACATAAAAGCTTACAGTGGTTATTTCCGTTTCACGCTGTTGTCGTGTTTTCGAGCAAATTAAGACCATAAAATTAGAATAACAAATCACGAAACCTAGAGAAGGAGGAAAAAAGATAAGGAAGAGATGAGAAAGCCAATAGGTTTGGATAAAATGAATACCAGCATTAGAAGTTGTTTAAAAAGCCAGGATGCTTCAATTCACACGTTCCTAGCGGTATTTTCAAGCGGCAAAGTTAGCACGGGGCCCTGGTATTATTATCGCGTACTTTTCAACTGGATATATATCACTTCTGGCCATAAATCGCGCTGGATTATTTTTGGCCGCACCTAAATCAAGCTTGCTTTGCCCGACGCTCCCGCTGCACACAGCAAATCTTCCGAAGCACGGATTTATTTACGGAAATTCCCGCTTCCCATCGCGATTAAAAATTCCAAGTCACAGGAGGATCATCAGCATTGAAAGAAGGTGGCGATGCCGTAGGAGGATGCTGTGAGGTCTAGGTGGGCTATGAATGAATGAATGACCGGAGTAGTGTGCTGTGGCCAAATGAGGCCGCTGCCCTTTCAGCGATGGCCTCCGCATATATATCATGGCCGACTGTGTCTTACCACAGATGTTTGATTTGTGTACACCCAAAAATGCGGCTGCACCGCACGACCCACCAACCGGAATAGAGGGGACGGGTAGGGTGTTCCATTTCAAAGAACTGCCCTAATGGCCAACCATCTCACCAGATACACCGATAGAATTAAAAAAATTAAAACACACAACGCTAAAAACGTTTAAATAGAGAAATACTATCTTGATAATTCAAATATCCCGCGCAAAACGTCTAGGGATTTTCGTGTTAGTGACTTTAAACGTCATTTGAATACGTCAAACGCCAAATTTCACAATTACTTACAATGTTGATCAACGGAATTTTCTGTTGAACGTCTTTATAGAATGCTCCGTTTATATTTGCGATCACTCACCTGCAAGAACAAGAAAACTTATTTTAGAAAACAAAACTAAGTAATACTTAATAATCTCTACTCTAGGTATGATACATCACCTTGATAAGGTGCATAGTGCAATTTCTGTAAAGTTACGGGGACGGGTTGGGTTATAATTTTTATTTAATTACATATGCCCCTGGTAATTGTAGGTTACCTAGGTATATGGCTTAATTAGAAAATTGCGGTGAGGTTGTTTTGCGAGCTCGTCAGCGATGGGGCAGAGTTCAAGCGCGGTTTTTTATTCCATGTGGAAAGATTTATTGTACGCGTATGTAAGTGGTTAGCTCGGACCTTGACGGTTTAAATGTGGTTGAGAGAAACATGTTTGAGGGCGATTAGTATGGATATTGTGACATATACAACGAATAACATGATTTCGTTTTTCTCGGAATTTATACTTTATACCAACCACCTTTGAATGTCACCCAAAATTGTCTCCAAGTAATGTGCTTGAACTTTTTTCTAACTTTTACTTGAATATTGAGGAAAGAGGTGATATATAGCTACTAAGTTTGAAGCATAGGTATATTTTGACAAAAAAATGTATGTACCTGAACAGCAAAATATGCATGTGAACGACAAATGTGTGTTTTAACGGCAGACAAAGTAAACAAACGACGGAATATGTATTTTAACGACAAAAACTGTAATTTAACGGCAAAATATGACTTCTAAGGACAACCATAGGAACGGCAATATGTGTTTCAAAGACTAAAACTGAACAACAAAATATGTAATTTATTCGTTTGTATATATGCTATTCGAAATAAGTGCATTAATTTTAAGGTGTAACATCTATTATGAGTAATTAAATAACAAATTGAGATTTGTAGAACAAAAGATATTTTGATATCTCGCAGTTGAAAATGTACCTAATTGTTATTATTTTATAATATTGCGCAGCTAAAAGAAATCTCGAGAATTTGATTTTTTCTATCTTAGGCGTTGCTACAGATTATCTCGAATATATTACAAAAGACTGGAAAATACTTAATAATTTTAAAAACAAATGTTCTAATCCTTATATCTATGATACCCTTATATCAAAACAACAAATGTGTATGTTTTTGCCTAGCATATTTAAAAATTACAAATAAATAATGATCTCGTTTTTTTTTTTTAATAACAAATACTGGTAGGGGCATAAAGCGCCATCCTCAAATCGAGATAATTTATTGCCATACGTTCGTTGGTCTATATTGAAGTCCAGGAGACTTTCAAAAGCAAGAGTGTTTTAAACTGTTCAAAACTAATGTTTTTGATTACCTTTGTAGTATTGTTCTTATTCGTATTATATTATAATTATGCATCCTTTGTTTATATTGCAACTGTATATTTTTATACTATGAACTTTTCTATTCAAATTACCTGAATTATTACCGGTTATAATTAAATGCAATATGTATATTAAATTTATTTTGTCTCAATTATATTTTTGATGATCTTATTTAAACTATGTAGTTACAGAAAAATAACAGAATTTAGTTAAAACTCATACATAAAAAAGTAAGTTACTACGTAAACGTAAAAATACAAAATCTTTCGGGCTGTCGACATCATTTGACGTTAAGAATCTCTAAGTGGTCGTGATGAGTACACATTCTTTCATGAACGCCTTTGTCGTTACGAATACCTAATTTGTCGTGCTGAGTACATATCCTGTGCTGGGGTATTTTGAAAAACACTACGATACGACAATAACTAATGTGAAACAAATATTATTATCAACAATATTAACTTGTTATGTTTTTATGCAAAAATTTGTCATTGACAAACTGGTCACATTATTGGAATTACGACTGTGGCATTTAGTGAATTTTTAAAGCTAGCAATAGCAACAATGAAACCAAAATTTGATATAAGAATTGTCCCATTTATTTAGCTACATTAAAAAAAGATCTCCGTTTGATCATTCCAAAGTTTTCAATGAAAACAATGTTTCTTTTATAAGTATGTTTTTCGAATATCTAATAAAAATTACCATAGTACGTAATTTAATTTTTTAAACCAAGAAATAAACTAAAATAAAATAATTGTTTTGGGAAAACTAAAAGAAAAAACGTATAACATCAATTGACAATAACGGGATAATTAATGTTAATAAATGATTGTCCAACTGTACCTCGTATCTTTTAAGAAAACAAAGTAAATAGCTTGGAATTTATATTAGCTAATTCTGATTCATGTCACGGACATACCTTATGGTGTCAGTGTCGTGACACTAAAGACCGAGAAATAATTCATTTATTGAAATTTTTGGTTACCGTTTCTAGTTTGTTTGTTTAAAATATCAGCAAAATGTTAACTCGCCGCGCCATCGAGACTTCTGATGACTTGGGCGGCACAATCTGAATTTAAAATTTCAATTTCACAAATAGCGATTGTTCATGTATCATTGAATTTCAACACTACCAACTACTTAAAAAAAAGACATATCTTTTCTTCCAAATTCCCCTATTCTTGTAAGTAATCTTATATAAATTTAAAGTAAAGCCTCCATTAGGAGAATTGTGGTGGATCGTTGGGAGCCGAATAATCTCCGTCAACTCTTTAAAACGCCGTGTGGAAAAAACAGTGGGGTCCCGAGCTTCGAAAGGATAGAGAGAGAGAAAGTCAATAAATAACTTGGCGAGTATCTGTCTGATACAAGGCTGTATGTGTAAGCAGCTGGCGAGCTGTCACCCAGCCAGATTAGGGTCAGGCTTATGGAGTGTTTCGTTGGGCTGGCCGCTCGGTGGCGCGGCGGTCGCCGGGAAAGGGGTCCGCCGTTCTGTCACATTCAGCCAGCTCCGGATTCGTCTCCTACTCGCTGCCGTCGGATAGCTTAAAGCCCCCAGGATCTGCCCTAATCCATTATGGGGGAGAACGCTAACGCTAGCCCACCACGCTTAGGGTGAAATTTAAGATTTCACCAGAGATGCGCTAAATTAGCTTAAGCGGCGCGGAAAACATAAGCTTTTCAGTTGCTTCACGTCGTTTATTAGAACTAAGCTGTTGATGTTCTTTTGTGGATAACCCTACTTATTTTTATGGCTTTACTTGAGGCGTGTTTAAAAAATAATAACTTGATAATGCGATCGACATATTTAGGAAGATTCATGCTGTTTTGGAGTCATTGTTATGGTTTTAGTGGTCTGATCGATGGCTTTGTCCCAATTTACACAGAACCCTGCTTTTTTGACCAAATCTGCCAAATTATTATCTGATTATCGCTTATAAGGCCGTTTTCAGTAGCGGATTACCCATAAAGCAATGAGGCACGAGCCTAGGGGCCCCGGGCTTTGGGGGCCCTTGGCCAAGACATTTTCCCATAATGATATAAAAGTTAATGGTTTTTCGCGTATTACGAAATTTTGATTATTTTAAGCAAAACGTTTTCCAAACCGTTGATTACGCATATTGTGGACGTGGAAATGTATCGTACTTGTACTCAGCTATATTTTTTTTTTCAATTTGTAGATTTATTCAATAGTTAGGAAAGTACAAATTAAAACAACTTAAAGAAGCAAAGTAGATAGAAAATGGCAAACAAGTAATTTTACAGACTTATTACAGATTATCTGGAAGAATTCGTATTTTATAAATCTTTTTATAAAAGATTCAATGTAAAAAAAATATTTATTTGCTACCAATACGTTCATTTTTTTTGTTCGTTTATTTTACTCTGTGGGTGGGTAGACCCCCCAAAGATAATTTGCCTAGGGACCCCGATGATCCTTAATCCGCCACTGGCCGTTTTGAAACAATTTTGAAAGCTCACGCGATACTAAAGACATACAGGTTGGCACATGCTGATATCAACACAATAAAAGTCTGTCCGTCATAACAACATTCAATTACTAAGAAGCAATAATTCATAAATTGATAGAAAAGAATAAGGTAATCGTGAACGAAATAGACCAATTACATGTACGTATCGACCCCCGTTGCGTCGCGGTCAATATTCTTCACCAATTGCCGGCCAATGTCCATTAATTATACGGTAATTAAGCAACGTGGGGACAGTGTTTGGTTCGTTCAACCCCTACGGCCATAACTCACGGAGATTAATCATAAGTTCAATTTTATCTAGTCGGAGCACACGCGCCCCATCCGTACGCCACTGGGTTTAAAGCTCCCGGATTAAAAGCGACATTCCAAACGCCCAACGGCTATTTTAAAAAATTTATATACGATAAGAACGGAATTAACAAATATCTTTATATCTTTGTCCATGGTATATTCGGATTTTGAGGTTTCTGGCAAAATTTAGTTAGAACAAAGTCGCTTTCAGATACGTGCGTATTTTCAATGCAATATTTCCGGTTAGAACCATAGATGCGATACGGATACGGTTGTTAAGACCGTTTAGCTTTAAAAAGGTTAAAAAAAGGAAGGAATGATACCTGCGAAGACATTCTGGCAGAGGCACAATGACAGGCTCCGGTACCCCGCGGCATTGTAAGTCGAAAAAAAGTCGGACCATTGTTTAGGCGACAGAAACAACAACAAAAAAGCCCGCAGAGTCCGACCTCGAGATGTGCCCGTTTCCTCGACAAAAAGTACAAGAGCGTAGGAATTCTTTTTTGTGTGCCTTTAGGTGACTTCCAAGTCAGTGCCAACGTACCGAGCATTTCGGCTAGTCTTATTTTCAAGAATTCTAGCTTAATTTACGATTGGAGTAAGCTACCTCGGACTGATTTACATGCGTTCCACTGGTTCCTTCAAAGGCTCACCAAGAGATTTATTGGAAAAACAAAGGCACTCACTTGAGTGAGTAAATCACGATTGGAGTAAACATATTCTAAGCGCAAAATTCTTCGTTCGAAGCAGCAAGGCAAAACGGCGAATATGATAATCCATTTCCTCCTGTTCCAGAGGCGGTAAATCGCCCCCTGACGCCGCCCGCGCGTATTAATAGTTCGCCGCCAGCGAGGACCAGTGACAGTTTTTAAATTAAATTTTTATCAAGGTAATGCACCTGCCCGCATAATCAAAGTGGTTGCTAGCGGGTTTAATATTCAAATTGACTGCGCTCTACACCCGAAAATTTACAATTCCACGTCAAATTACTACTTGCATCATCGTATTTTATTTTAGAACAATAATGTATGGTCTGTAATGAATCAAAAAACATTCGTATTATTTATGTAAGTATTTAATTAACCATATCTGTGAGAATTCTAAGCATTGGAGCACAGTTCGTCGTCTAACGCATCGTTGATATCTCCCGAATAAAATTGCAGTTTTGTCAAAATTTTAACACGTTCTCATTACTTAGGCAATTTTCAGACAATTTAGCCCTATTCATCTCTATGTAAAAGTGTTTGGATTCTGAGCTACAGCCTCTGAGTAACTCAATAAACTAAAACGAGTTCATATTCATGCACTTGTCATTCGTAGAGTTTAAACTTTCAGCGAAGGCAAGAAGATTTAATGTACCAACGAGTAAAAACTTTGCAATTTCCATGCACGTCCCCACGGGACGGGGACCCTCTCTACCTAATTTCGCACGTTTTAAAATGTTGCCCGAAACTTTCCTTTCACCGCGAAACGAAATTTCATTACGACCGGTGAATTATTACTTGCTTCCCCCGTCCCCTTCACCCCCTTTCGTATGATGGCGCGCGTGCCAGTTTTAACACGTAAAGCGAATTCTTGCATACGTAATTATGTGTGTGTGTGTGTGCCGCTTCATTTCGACCGAATATATTAGAGACGATGAGGCGTCCGGTAGGTGGCGTCGCGTACGCCTTTCAGCGCGTACTTGATAGAGGAGGAAGCGACCCAAATGCCATATTTTATTAGACGAGCTTTTTGACTGTAAATTACACATAATCAAACGGTCGTGTTTGTTTTCTTCAACTTGAATGGAACGTGTACATTCCAGGCGTCATCGTCAGTTGAAAGAAAAACTGTTTACCGCAATATAACTGGTTTTAAATACCCAAAAGAAGGCTGTTGAATTGTAAAAAAAATACTTCAATGTTACAGAATATCCTGTAAAATCATTGTAATATTGTTGTAATTTCACAGAAATATTTGTATTTTCAGTTTCTTTAACAGCTACTAGTAATCATCACTTACATATACGTCCAAGGTCTCATCCATCCAAAATTCTGATCAGCTGCCACCAAAACATTCACAACACACGCAAAAACATAACTATCACTCACTACACATTAATCCTATGCTGCTGATAGTCAGCAAGTGCTTGTAAAGTCAACGAAAAGAATGGAACCAAATGATGATACCTACTAGCTCCTTTTCGTTTGCCGACGATTGTTAAGGATGGTGGGGGGCTACCGATCGCCGATCGCCCTACCAATCATCAAGGGAACATTTGCCCATGGTAATCCCAGCCCAATGAAGAACGCTCTCTGAAGGGTGCAGGGTCCACACCCTGTATGGTGGATAATCGATATCCTGACTTACTTATGTTGGATTTATTATGGGATAGACTGCAGGGGTTCTCAACCGGTGGTACGCGTACCACTGATGGTACACGAAGGACCTTCAGGTGGTATGCGGAAGGTGCCAAACTTTATTGATAAAATTTTATTTATTTTGATGATATGGTTGAATTATTTTACCCAAAATTATCAATGATAGGTACCGTACCCAGACGTATTTCTGAAATGGCAGATTGTGTAAAGGAAAGTGTAGTTAAAGAGGTAAATATTTCTCACTACAGTTAGATGTATGTTTTGACATAACTAATTTTCATCAATTATTTATTAGTCTTTATCCGATTTGAGGTTAGAAGGGGAAATAGTCAAAATTCTTAATAATTTTATGTTTAACAATTCCATTCCATGGTGTCTGCACTCTAACAAAACTTAAAACAGTAGAAGCTCAATAAGCTCAATTCACTCACTGTAATATCCATAGGGAAGCTCTAGGAGCAAAATCCATACCAGTAAGACTAAACACAGTTTTGGATCAAATAGTAAAAATTATCTATTTTATTAGTAAAGAATTAAATTCACGAATCCCCACAGCCCGATGTTAGATGGCTCTCGAAAGGTAAAGTTGTCTCTTCGAACTTAAAGCAAAAGTTAAAGATTTCCTTGCAGATAATTTCGAATTCAAAAATTGTTTCTTTGGTAAATTGTGGATGGCCTGGTTTGCATATTTAGCTGATATTTTTGGAAAGTTGTATGATAATTCATTTAGTTTATTTATTTGTTGTTGAAGATAAAGTTAACGCAACAATAAAAAATCTAATTAATTAAAGAGAAGTTAATAAAACCAAATGTAGTCTATTGCCAGCATTAGAAGGCTTCCTTGAAGAAAGCGCACTAAACATCAATGATGAATTAGCATCGGATATAAAAAATCATTGCACCTCTTTAATAAATATTTTATTTGTTATTTTCCAGAAAACTATGACAGTGAAAATTGGATCACAAGTAAAAAAAAGATGTAAATACCAGATACCTTCACTGCCAAAGAAAAAGAACACTTGATCGAATTTTTCTCAGGGGATTTTAAGATTAATACACAAACCAATTTTTGGACCCAGAGGAAGAATTATTTTAAAAAATTGCAGATTAAGCTATTAGATTTTTAATGCCTTTTTGACTACTTACATATTTATGTGAAATACGATTTTCATCAATGTTATACTATAAAGAAGAAACATAGGTCAACATTAATAATTTAGCCAAATTTGAGCTTGAAACTATACAGAGCATGATATTAAAAAAAAATGTGTTTAGCACAACATTCCATGAATATTATTTCAAAGTAAGTGATGTTTTTATTTTACTTTTGTATACCAAAATGAACTTCTGTTATATAATTGTTTATTGATACTATTGCTATTTTTAGAAAATGTTTTTATTTATTTTACCAAGTGAACTTTTGTCATAAAAGTATTTTTTGTTAAAAAAATAGATGTGTAGGAATAGTTGAAATCTGACATCAACTTTCTTTTATTTATGTACTTTTTACCGTATTAATATAAAATTTTTGTATAAAGGCTGGTGGTACGAAGCAATTTGGATATTTTTTAGGTGGTACACGGAACCTAAAAGGTTGAGAACCTCTGGGCCGATAGAGCATAATTTACGCAGGACTTTCTTACGGATTTTCTTTATATCAGCTTTCTTATATCCATGTCTATGTTGTATGATTTCTTGTTTATTTTAAACGTCTTTAATTAAGAATTTGACATATTTTGTCACAAAACTGCTGACCTAAAAATAGCGCGCAGTGTTCAATGGTGCAGTTGTAACGGTGATTGTTTTGGTCTTTGTATTAAGATTTGATCAAAAAGTGAAAAAAAATCTCACATATAGTTTACGAGCTCAATTAATAGGTATGATTAGTTTTTTGTTTAACTTGGATAGTTTGCTTTTAGCACAATCTGTGGTTAATTAGGTAATACCACGAGAGCTGCAAATGAGTCATCGATTTCAGCTGTTATTTTGGTGATACGTTACAGACCATTCCCGTGCGTCAGACAGAAACAGCCTGCCTTTTCATGCGTGTGTTCTTACGATTTTAAGCGACTCATTTGCAGCTCTCGTAATTTTACCTATAATTCAGTATTTCTTTTGTAGTTGGTTTGTACAATTTTACCGCATAACACAATCTATATTATTACTACATAACATTATGGAATATAGAATGTGAAACAAATACACAAAAACAAGAAAATAGCAAATTTCAATTATGGAGCATAAACCGCATGTATGATGCATAACGTTGATATGATTATACATGTACTCAATCAATATATAGGTAGTATATTGATGAAAATGACTCTATTATACCGGATTGCATGTTCAAATTGATGGAGAACACTTTAATACACCGGTATTATAATGCAAATTGATAGGAGGTTCATAAACACGACACTGCTGTGAATTTTTCGAGATTATGTAATTTCAGATTGGCCACACCGACCGACCGCCAAGAGAGTTATTACGGCCATTTTGAAAATTGATTCCATGTACAAGGAAATGAGGACTTGTCCCATGTATTAAAAATGGTTTTAGTTTGCTTAGTCGGTTAGTTTAGAAAAAAACTTTTTATTTAACACAAAACAAAAACTTGCTAAAACTTTCTTTCACAAATCCAATTTACTGAAAGCCATAATTACCCAAAACGGCTCGGGCTATAATTTAAAACGAACCTAGACAAAATGGCTGCGCCGACGGTCAGGATAACATTCCTACCTGCCCGCAAATTAACACTGAATACCACTCATCAGTTCGTGTTTTAACGTCGTCGGGAGCATCTGCAGATTACCTGCGTTCAATAAGAAAATTACAAGAACTGCAACTCGAACCCTACTTGTTGAGGGGTTGTATTGGTTTGTAAGAGGATTCGATTTTTTTTTATTTGTTCAATTTGCATTATAAAACCTTTAATAAACCTCTTCGTTGCGAATGCTTGCCCCATAAATCTTACACGGTTGACAGATGACGTGCCCAGGGAACCCTTATCAAGCAACATGACCACGTCTGCATTTTGCAAAAGGCGCCTCGAATTCTTCTGGCATAAAATTAACTCCAGGCAGGATATTGAGAACCGAAGAACGCAGGAACTCAACTAAGACCAATGCAAATAATATATACATACATGTCTACAACGTTTTCATTTGCATCAGTTATGATTAAAAATAAATTATTCTATTGATTCTTCACTAACATATTACAAGAAATATTGAGTGTCTGCAAACGACAGTGGAAAACATAAATAAATAAAAATTCAGTTGCGGTTCACGGTTATGTTTTCTTTGAACGACCATACATAAATAAACGCGGTCAGTGTCAAGGACACCATAAACAAATTTTAAATTTTTCAATTAAAAGTACGATGACTCATGAAGTTTTGGGAGACTTTTGAGACACTTTTGAAGTTTCCAGGGCTTCCAGCGTTTGAGTTCAGTCGCAATAAATTCGTATTTAGCCAAAAACCAATCTAGCAAAAACCTGAAACACTGATTTTCCATTCATAAAATCTATGTTCCCCATACTAGATCTATAAGTTGAGCCACTGCATGAGCGATAGACCGCCAATTTTAACTACCTACTTATTGCAATTTTAACTGAGCTTCGCTCAAGTTTGCTGTAGAATAAATATGTGTACGCTAGGTAAATCTATCAATCTGTCAGAAAAACAATAGAAAAAATTCGATAATTATAAATGAAAGACAGTTTATTAACATTTTTGACCCAAGCAAAACAAAAATGACCAAGCCATAATACCAACACAATGTCAGTTTTACTGTGGTTCCTATCAGTTTTACGGAATCTTTAAATCGAGATTATCAGAGGGAATGCGGGACTCGAGACTTGTCTACTTCAGGACAGTCCCGCTCAAATCAGGACGTCTGGCAACCCTGCATGTAGCCAACGTATATTTTAGATCTAATTTTTTTCTGTAAACAGTTAGGTTAATTTTTGTAAGGTTAGTACTACGAATGTGAATTTGAAGCACATCTAGGAAGTGAACTAATATTTAATATATATAATAATTTATATAATTTAATACATACCTACAATTTTAGGTATGATAGAAATTTATGCAAACATTTTAGCCGAAGTTATAAACATTTTTCTGTGGAAACTGATTGAAATACATTAGCTATAGGAACGAACACTATCGCGATTTAGGGGGTGCAAAACTCTGAATGTCATAGGGATATTAGTTCTCTTAATTACCTACAATATGAGGTATGATAGAAATTTATGCAAACATTTTAGCGGAAGTGAAAAACATTTTTCTGTGGAAACTGATTGAAATACATTAGCTATAGGAACGAACACTATCGCGATTTAGGGGGGGCAAAACTCTGAATGTCATAGGGATATTAGGTCTCCTAATTACCTACAATATGAGGTATGATAGAAATGTATGCAAAAATTTTTGCGGAAGTTATAAACATTTTCTGTAGAAACTGATTGAAATACATTAGCTATACGAATACCCGGACTTTAGTGGTTAGGTTACGGTTTTGATCCAATCTAAGATAGAAATTATCTTCTTTTCATGAAACATAACGTAAAAACAAACGTTCTCAGCGATGAAGCGAGATGCGCAGTCTATCACCGCGCTAACGAACACGAGAAATAGTTTTGATCTGCTTCCAGAAAATAATTAGGTGTATGTTAGAAGGCAGCGGAGATTTATGGGACTTGACTGTCCCGCACAATCCAATTAATCAGCTAATGTGAGCTCGATTTCTTCTTCTCGTCCGGTGAGCCGTGGTGGTATCCCGAAAACGCTAGCCAATTAAAAACCGTAAAACAAAAAGTTGTTAAAACTAAGCGCTGACTAAATTAAATGTAACATGTTGTGTGGGTTTCCGGTTACCCTTAAAGGGTAACAGCCAAAAGTTCTGCGTTACCGACCGAGCGGCATCTTGTCAGAAGTTGTTGGCGCAGACTGTGACTTACGGAAATAGTTTTGGCGCGCAGCGGATCTGTTGGGGAAACTTTACGACAACAATAATTAAGTAGGGGAATTTTGAGATGTTCGCCCGCTTGAAGGGAGAGCAATTTGCGGTTACAATTCATTCTGATTTGAATGCATGCCTCCTAAAGTACACGCTACTCGTGACGCCATCCCAGGATATATATTACACAGTTTCTCACTACGCCAACAATCCCTCTTTCAACATTAAATTAAAAGTTTAGTCTTCAGCACTGATGACTTTGACACAATTTTGGCTTATTTCGTGAATTCACTCTAGACTAAGATCAAGAAAGGCAGCCTTCTGACCAGTATGGAGTTAATACGCAAGAGCATTGCGACAAAGCGGCCTTGGTAGACCGTTGGTCATTCTAAGACCGCCTGTAGTGAAAATTTTGTATGCAAATATTTTAAGGCTGTTCCATTAGTTTTGCCATCTGTGGTTGGGTGATGGTTTGGTAATTTTCGTCAGGACAAAGAAGCTTAAAGATTTATGATGAAGACGTTGAAATGGTAATAGGAAATGGTTCAATGTGGCTATTTTGAAGAAATTTATAACTCCCATAGGTGCTGTATCCAGTTTACTCATTCAAATTTGTATCGCAGCGCAGCGAGGCAATCAAGACTATTGCCCGGGGGGACACCTACTTGTGCACCAATGCACTTATTTCTTTTCCTTAATGTATACGAGCCATAAATCTTACCGTTGGCTTCAACAATTATTTCCCCCTTGTATTTCTATTCTATTCATTAGGTCGGGGTATGGATTTCGTCGCGCGAACGACTTTGTACAACGCTCCCCATTTTTAATCTGTCAACCTTTTTCTTTAACTTTTTTCTGCAACGATAATTTTATGGGGTGGCAATGACAACTCACGCTCACGGTCCACTGCATTATCGCGTCCTTTCTTTGCATTTACACCGCTATCTGCTCATCA
Organism: Aphodius sticticus; assembly: GCA_963966075.1. Taxonomy (NCBI): domain Eukaryota; kingdom Metazoa; phylum Arthropoda; class Insecta; order Coleoptera; family Scarabaeidae; genus Aphodius; species Aphodius sticticus. Next base: position 7,906,747 of record OZ014513.1, read on the forward strand.
CGAGGGCTTTTTTCCTTATCCTTTTGTGATTTGTTGCTTTGAAAAAGAGGGAAGTTACATCAACCAAAATTCTGCGCTCTACGGAAAAAATAATCAGGGATTTTATTTGGAATAATGAAAACGACAATGAAAACCTATCGAATAACCTATAATGTTATGTTTTTCAATGTTTTGTGTTTTTTTATTACAACCTGTGTTAAAGCGTTTTCAAAATGTAATGTTTTGTAATGTAATGTAATGTAATGTAATGTAATGTAATGTAATGTAATAAGAAAGTTACATACAGTTATATGTTACGCCTTATCAAAAAATTTAAACAAATCGTTTAAAATGAGCTCCATTGTCCTCTAAACAAGCTTCTGTACGACATAGGGTAATTTTGTGTAAAAAGCTTGTCAAAACTATTTGTTTGTTAGAACTTACTTAAAACGAGTTGGTAAGTGGTGTTAAATGTTCTTTTGTATATTAGCACATTTTAAATTGTGATAATATTTGGTTTTCTTTGGTTTTTGGGCTTAGACAGGTTTAAATGCATAATATCGCATATTATTATTATTATTATTATTTTATTGATGATTATCAGTAACTTTATCTATATAACATACAGGAAGAGGGTACTATATAACAATGCATATTTTAAGCTGATACTATAAGCTTAAAATCAATCAAATTGAAATTTTATCAGTTATGTACGTCACAAAAATATATTTTTTTTGTGGAAGGAAAGTGAGGTGGTGTTTCAAATAAAGTGATATCAGCTTGATGATACATTCAAAAAAATAAACAGAAAACTTGTTGCAAATCGTAGAGGATAATACACAAATAGAGAGATTTGCTAAAATATTTATATTTTTAAAAATTTTACAGTACCATAATGAAAGTGAGAAAAAAATTGTTATTTTAATAACAAATGATTTGTTATTATGCTGCCATTTACGAACAACAAATTTGAAAATGAAACCAAATAAATGGTAGAGTGCTCTTGTTGTTCTAATAACAAATTAATATCTTTTATTAAGTAAGTACGTAGGCTTTCACGGCCAGAATCATTTAGAAAATAAACTGCTTCCGGGTTATGCCGTGTGTCAAGATTTGTTAATGCTGACGTTTCGCGAGCCATGTTGCTCGCTTCTTCAAAGCTAATTGAATACTGAAGACCTACCAAGAAAGTCTCCCTTATATACCTGAATTTACACCTCACTGCGCACATCTGGCGCTACCGCTCCATGTGTTTTTCCACCTGACCGCGTTAGGATCGATTTCCAGACCCTACTAATGTCAGTACCGTCCTCGCGATTGATGTTGTCAGGATGTTTGTAAATTTCGATGGCTTCTCTAATAAGCCTTCGATGATGATTACCCACCCTTGCCAACATCTTCGCGTCATCGAAATCCATTGTGTGTCCCGACTCGTGGCAGTGTTGAGCAACAGCGGACTGTTGGATCTTGCCTAGCCGGGTGTCCCTACTGTGCTCCTTGATTCGACATTCGATGCTTCGTCCTGTCTGTCCTACATAGCATGTTCCGCACTCACATGTTATCTTGTATACCCCTTCGTTCTTCAGGAGTGGTGTGATATCCTTTGGGTTAGGCAAAAGATCCTTTACCTTAGCTGGTGCTCTGTACCTTACCGTAATACCCGATTTCTTCAGTACTCTACCGATTCTCTCTGATACCCCACTTACGTATGGTCAGCAAGCGAACCCCTTTACTCTTGCGGTTCCGCTGAGACTTGCGGTTTTCTTTGTGTGATACCCCGTATGTCAGACTTGGTGTATCCATTCTGGCGTAGGGCCCACTCCAAGTGTTTCCGTTCGTCGTGCAAGGTGCTAGAGTCGCATACCTTCTCGGCTCTGTTGAACAAAGTGTTAATAACACTTCTCTTCTGTTGGGGGTGGTGGTGTGATTTGGCGTTCAAGTACCGATCGGTATGTGTCTTCTTACTGTATGTCTGGTAGACTGTATGTCCAAGTCTACCCGTTGACGTTCTGTATACCAGCACATCTAAGAAAGGCAGCTGATTGTCCTCTTTCAGTATTCAATTAGCTTTGAAGAAGCGAGCAACATGGCTCGCGAAACGTCAGCATTAACAAATCTTGACACACGGCATAACCCGGAAGCAGTTTATTTTCTAAAATCTTTTATTAATTTATTGTAAAATGTAAAAAATAAAACATATATTTTACCGAAGCTTCAAACGGTGCATCATAATGGGCAATATACTTTGCAATCGACTATAGTTACAGATGTGATGATTATACGACATTTTTGGAACGGTTAGTGGTTTATAAAAGACTGTTTTGTATGCAAAAATTTATGAGCAATAATTTCTATGACAACGACATTGTAAATATTGGCTTGTACTAAATAATTTTTAATTCAAAATATTGTACGCATCCTAAACTTGGAGATTCATCATGAATAAGACTTACTCCACAGAACGTATGAACATAAAATCAATTATATCTATATAACATAAAAAGAAATGATACTGCATGACAGAGGAAATTCTTGTCCTTTAAAATTTCTCATTTTGGCTTTTGGCCAAGTCTTTGAGCGACCGTAGCATTTTGCCCACACTCTCCGTAAATGAGCATCATGTCTACATAATCACAACTTGTATAAATATCCATTAAGCGGATTCACACGAGACTTCACACGGCTCAGCTGATTGTGGAGTAGGTCAACTACTTAACTTCCTAAACACTGGTTGGTTATCGAAATCGATAGATCGCCGAACTCGGTAGACCAGCAAAATTGGTAGACCACCGAGGTCAATAGACCGGCAAAGTCGGTGGATCTATAATTCTTAATTATTCTTAAATGTTTCATTTTGTGTATTTGCCTCTCTGTAAATTCGATTTCAATGATCCTTTCAATACAATTCAATGGATAACAACCAAATCTTCGCTGTTCCAGAGAAGATACAAGACGGCGAAAGCCTTGACCGGTTTTCGCGAAGCATCCGTGTGTCGTCGTGAGAGCCTGGATATATCTCTGCTGGCCGTGTCCGTGTGTGCGCGCGAGAGTGTCCCGCAAGGTCACATCCTGGGACCGTTTCTTCGTCGTCTCCTTCTTCTCCATAGCGCTTATTGGTATTGGAGTCGGGCCGCGCGTCGGAGATTTGTGATTGTATTGTGATTTCGTATAATGACAGCTATCGGGCCCGGCATCTGAATCCTTAAGTATTATTACCGCGGACGCGTAGGTACCGTACGTAATCAACCAGTTGACACAGTGAGCGGCAGCGCAACCTATAAATCAAGTCGCTTAATTGTGCCGACCAACAATGGATAATCGAACCGCATTCTTGTAAGCCGCCGCGACCGCTGCCTTGCTATTGCTGTGCAATGCCGATTTCCTGGTAATCAAAATTACGCAACACCCCCCCATCATAGGACTTTATTAGGTGGTAATGCTCGTTTATTGTTTTTTTTTATTCATCTTAGACACCTTATTCAGAAATTTTAAAACAAACAAAAACTAAGGTCAATTTAGCCATTATTTTCTTCAATTTTACGACCATACCCTGGCTTCAGTGTTATTGTTTTAACATTGAGGACTTGTGTGATGCTATAAGAAAGTCTAACAAGAAAGAAACTGGAAAATGATTCACAAACTTGATAAAATTTGATAACCGAATATTTCACTAAAATATATCTGGCGATACAGGGAAAATACGCGTCACAAAGTTTTTGCAAGGAAGGCAATTTTAACGATTTTCCCACTGAAAATAACTGTTTTTATAATTGAATCCGATGACTTCAAAAACAGTGCAAGTCCAAAATCGACCATAAAATGTTTTTCTTTCGTATAACTAACTGTTGCAAACATATACTTTCACTAAATATTCCAAGTCAATACCCGAACCTAAAAAAATATGGATAAAAATCATTATATTTGCACTTGTGTCACTTGAGTCACTATCTGGGATCCACGCTGTCATTTTGGCAATTTGACATCAGATTTGGCACCAGAGGATTTAAAATATCAGTGGATATAAGATTCATGCCATTATGAATTTTGGAAATCTGACTGCAAATACGGATTTAGACACGTCCAATAAATTTATCTGAATGCGGCAACATTTTTTATAGTTTTGACTTATAATTCACGGTACAGGGGTGTTTCTTAATAACTACTACTGCTAATATTTAAGAAGGTTATTCTTAGGTCCATTTTGAGGAAAAAAATTCCTAAATGTCCTAAAGGTCTTAACTTTTGAACTACAGGGTGCTAAAGTTTTAAGAAAAAATCTTTTTTTTATGATAACTTTGGTACGACTCTAGATATTTTTGTAAAACGTAGTACGCATCTTCTATGCATCAAAAGACATTTTCTCCTGTACAACATTTTTTCTTATTCTTGCCAGTGGCGTTCGTGCGGGGTTTGTACAAATTGAGTTTCAACATCAAACTAATATGACAATATGTACTACTACCATGAAACGCTGTTCCGATGGACATACAACAGAAAACACGTTCAAAGTTTGTTAATTTTTTTACATCACTAATTAACGTAATTTCGAGTTGCCATAACTACCATATGTAGGGGTGGCTTTCCTCTATCGTTTGATGTACATATTGTCTCCATCGGGGGAATAGAAATGACTTATGCAACTTGATTTATGAAGCGCTGTTCCGTCTGGACGACCATACAACGGCAAAAACGTTAAAACATTGTTATTTTTTTTAAATCACCAATTGCCATAATTGCCATAACAACCGTAGGTAGGGGCAGCCTTCCTCTACTGTTTGATGTACATATTGTCACGATCGGGTGAAAAGAAATGACTTATGCAACATTTTTTATGAAGCCCTGTTCTGCTTAGGCGCTCATCCGATTGTAAAGACGTTAAAAGTTCGTTAATTTTTTTACACCACTAATTAGTATAATTTTAAGTTGCCATAACTATGGGAGTTAAAGCGACGTCTGGGCTTTCGATTGCTGCAACTACTGATATAATTCGTCAACTATTTGCGGAGTAATGAAGTTTGACAAATGTGCAAATTTATGAAAAAAGGATACTTTCTTTTCAATTTTTGAGGTAGTAAATATGATTTGATCCTGTTGCCATAACTACTGTAGACTCAGCATGTTGTGAGCTTTCCAAAAATGTATCGTTTATTGAAATCGCTTGAAAAAAAGTTTTATGGATACCTTTTATGGATAACTTTTATGGCTTCCCCCCGGTAGCAAATTATACATTTTGACGAAACGGAACTCTCGATTTTCTTGTCCGTAAATGCTTAGATATGTAGAATAGAAAATCCGTCTTCTTTAACTTCTTCTATATCATAAATTAAGTATTCTTTCTACAGAAAGAATACAATAAATATTTTAAATTGGTTTAGCTTTTAGGCGGGAAGTTTGAATTATTGATTACATTTATTTTTAACAAAACGTAACGTAAGATCAAGTGACTACCGCTTAGAGACACCACGAACAAAAGTAAGGTTAGAATGCATCTAAAAACAGCGGGAAACACAACAAAATTTGAAACCGTTATCTGTAAAATTGCGGCTTTGGCGGAGTTACCCGAGTACTCACGAAAATGGGTATTCAAGGCTTATAAATTCGTTTCTCTCTATTTCACTCTAGGAACATGTTTCCTTTTTTTTAGTGTCGCTTCTTATAGAAATCCCTATTCTTTACAGAACGTATTAATACTCCAGGAGTACCTAACTCGACAGAGTTTACCGCAATTTCCGTTATATTACACAGTAAATTAGTGTGAATGAGGCAGCGGGTGTACTATTAAAATTGTGGTGAATACGATGTATCGAGTATAGTCAACGTTGCTGCAGTATTATTAAACTAGATTGATTTCTCAATCGGGCTGGCATATTTTCCGGACGTTCGTCGGCAATTACGAATGCAGAGCGGGGGCAATTTCCTCGCCATGCCGCGCCGGCCGGGAGTTATTTTCCCCGTGCGGTCTGTCGGTCGTATCATGCGAAAATTTGCATAACGACCGCGATCGAACGCGCGCAAAACCGTCAGCGACGACTAGGTGAAATTTCGCGCGAGGATATCGGACCCGAAAAAAACGCCCTAACTACTTCATTCCTCGTCACAGCCCGCATAATATAGACATTTCGCCGATGACACGCTTTTCCCCATGAAAAATGTACTATATATGACCATAGGAAAAAAATCGGAATAATTTGAATATTTTTCTGACTAAAGTTGACTATACCTTTCAATTTTTCGTTAAAATAGTTAATATATAGTAATATAAATAGTATGTACGTAATATATAGTAATACTGGCTGAAACCCCGAATGGTTAAGTGGTAAATATAAAAATATTGAAAAGAAGGGTAAAATTACACTTTTCCTACGTGAATGATGGCCACCACATTATATTCAAAATACTAGATTTTCAGCCTTTTGTCAGGTATTTTTTACTTTACTTCAAACAAAATGTTCTCTTTGACTCTAATAAACATTCTTTGCAGCGTATAATATTTATTTGAATCAAAATTGTACTTCGTTGGCGAAAGGTACCTACTTTTAAGTAAAACCAAAACTATTACTTTAAGCAAAAGCAATTTTTGCTTGTAGTCAAATATGTTTATTTTACTAAGATAATAAATATTCCAAATAAATTAATCCCTATAAAGAAAATAACAGGAGTATATAATGAATTAAAATTGTTTTGCCAAAGAAATATGTTTTGATACAAACAAATAAATTCAAACAGCATGGTTCGTAAACAGAAGAAATCTTTTCTCTCTCTCTGCATTATATCTCTCGCAATAGCTTTTCTGTTTAAAAATATGCATATACATACTTCAAATACTACTTGCTTTACAAAATTATGGGAGTAGTTGGTGAAACAGAGGAGATGTGTTGATTTTTCAGGTACGTTTTTCAGAAACTCGTAAACTACGTAAGAGTTAAAAAAGTTTAAAAAAAAAATATTTTTGAGATTATTAACGAGAGCCCATCGAAATGTTACACCAAATGCCTGATTTGAAATACATTATTTGTTGGGTCAATCTTTTACCACACCAAATGTAGTTCTAAACGTATTTTTAGATACCTTAGAATCTAAGGTATGGTGGTTCTTAACCTGTGGGTATTTACCCCCTTGGGGTAAAATTGCAATCTGGGATGGGTAACCGAGCTCTAGACTTTTTAGGTATATTGACTCGTGTATTCGTCGGCCCTATATCATAGTTCAAATTCTAGAATTTTTAATCTGTTATCAAGAGAAAAAGTTTTGAATAGAGTGCTTAAGCTGTGTGAAGCAACAACCTTTGTTTTTTTCAAAATCCCAAAACAGAAAAGGAGAAGAATCTTCACACAAAAATAAAAGACAAAACATTTATCCAAATTCTAGCGTATTTGGCTGATTTTTTCAGTTAAATTAACAGTTTAAAAGTCTCATTGCAAGGAAATATGAGCAATACTTTGATAACGCAAGATAAAGTAGCCGGTTTTCTGCGAAAGCTAGGACTGATGTACGAATGTAAAGTTCAAGCTGGTGATATATCAATGTTCGCACAATTGTCCGAGACAATCAGTGCTCACAACAAAGAAAAAATTCTGCTTCACTAATTCCATCATTCAGCAACAATATTTTTTGATAGATTCGTTGAATCGCTATTTCCCGGGCATAAATATTCGTCAAGCTTATTCCTGGGTGTTAAGACCATTTTCTACAGACGTCTAAATGTTTAAAGACGAGGATGTTTCAGCTTAAGTTCAATTTCTGGAACTACGCGATGGCACCTCATTAAATGTAGAATTCCAAGATTATGATGTAGCTAAATTTTAGTGTCTATAAAAACAAAATCTAGGAATCGGCTCAATGTAGACCATGACTTTTGATGTGTATTGTCAGAATCTAAAGTAAAACATTAAAAATCTTGTTAAGAAAAAGCTACACAAACCTTCACATTAATTATGTAAACTTTATAGCAATTATGTTTAAAAATATGAGACACATAAGTTAGACATAGACAATATAAGTTATTATCGTACTGCATAGTATTTTTTATGAAGAGGTAAAACCTTCTCAAGAAGGTCATAAAAGTACTGAAAAAGTTAAGAACCACTGCCTTAGATACTATGTACTACTCACTTTTAGACCTATAGAAATAGACTACGGTTATCGCAATTGAATGATTCGTTGAGAATTCCGATTTACATACAGTCCACAAAGCAAGATCATACAATAATAGTTTTTTAAAAACAAGATGATTTTCTTATTGCTAAAAAAAAATGGTTATCACAAAATGATCAATAACACGCTCAAAATAAGGACAAATTAATAGTTTTAAATGTCATATCAAATACATATCTTATATATATACAGGGTGTGTATAAATTGGCGGAAAAGCTACACGTGGCGGTGTTCTTCGCAAAATTCTGAGTAGACAATCTATAATCTAAAATGTTGTACCGTGCTTCTTGAGTCTTCACGAGGTCTCCAAAGTCATGATATCCGATCTCTTGAATGGTGTTATTATTTGAAATCTATTGATGGAGAAGCTGCAGTTTAGAATAAAGAACAATATAGAAAATTTTTCTTTTCCTAAATGCTATCTTTCTGCCTAAAAAGTTTGTTTTTAATTTCGGTATTTCGTTAATTTTGTCATAAAAATACATTCGGCAACACTGTAGAACATGGGTAACTTAATTTTGGCATTTGTCACTTTTGACAGTTGTATAATCAAATTAAGTAATTTGACTTGTTTGTGCTAATTTCGTCAGTTCTACCGTTCTACCGTGATTATTCCTACAGTTCATTAGTTAATTAGTTTATTAGTTTATTAGTTATTGTATTTTACGTTATCTTTTCGTTCGTTCAACATGGAATATACGTTTAATGAGTATGCCGATATGTATATGGTATACGGACCCATTGTTTACAGTGCATAGTAACACGAACACCTGTTGGATTCAGCGTTGCCAAATCTATGTTTCTTTCAAATGGCTCCTGAGGGCACAATAATGACGCTACAACATTTTAGTATAAAGATTGTTGACTCAGAATTTTACGAAGAACATCGCCACGTATAGCTTTTCCGCCAATTAATACACACCCTGTATATTATTTACATTTAGAATAAACTTAACAAATACTAATTACTAAAACAGTTTAGAGAGTAACTGGATGACTAAACAATTACGTAGTATTATGATACCACACCATTGATAACAAAAGATTCTAAAGATCTTATATTAATATATAAAAGCAGAACATTTCAATACAATTTAAATTTCCCTCTTAAATCACCCTAGCGGAGAGTCAAGACGGCAACCCGCAACCCGCCTAATATGCAATGTCATTAGGTAAACAGTAAACACCCATGATCAGTCGATCTCGCATACACTTGTTAGCAGTGCTCTGGTATACGTACTAGATTTGCATGAAATCTACACACTTCCGTTACACAGTTCTATTATAATTCGACACTATGACAGAAGAGTATATCAACGATCAATTAAAAGAAGCGGTCGTTAGAATGTTGTGCGAAATAGGATGGAAAGCCGCAAATTCAACAGCTTTGCAAGTACTGACAGAGATTGGAGCCGAACGAATTTTAACCATCTGCAAATTGGTACGCAAGTGCAAGGATAACTGTGAGTTTTTTTTTGTTTGATGTTTTGTTAGTATCTAATTATTAATGCGGTCGGGTTTTTGTAGTTGAAGTATATGATTCAAATGTACAGCTGGGTGCAGTTGACCTTGCTTTCACCTTATCCCAAACAAAATTGTCGGATTTAATGGAACTCTTGACTGTTTTAAAAGCGAAAGATGATCTTTCACGATCAAACAACGGTATTTGAATTTAATATCTTTAATGTAAATTTATTATCTTTGATAACCATGTAAATATGTACAATTGTTTATATTAAACGATTAAAGAATGCATTTTGTTTATGTTAATTAATTATACAAAGGAAAAAACTAGTACGATCAAGTTATTGTTCTACCGCTTTTACAGTGATGTTAATAAGCACACATTTTTACATCGTTTTCGATATGACAACCTGTGAATTTCACTTTGAAAAAAAATATTTAGGTATATATTTTTCTCGATGGTGGTATGGAATTGGACATGTAAATAAATCATATTCTTTTCTGAATTCAACCATGCTCAATTTTTCAGATAATTAGATAATTTTCAAGAAAACCGGTTGAAACTCGTATTTATTAGTGACTGAGGAACATTGGTTATGTGAACAGACATTGAAGAATTGTTTTCGGTAGATTTATTTTGAATGCGAAGTGGCAGATATGAAAATCATTGATATGTTTTTGTTTAAATAACAAATACTTTTATTTTTTGATAAAATATATTATACTTTATAATTTGTGTAATTTATAACGCGCATGAATAAGAATGAAACCTCACTAAGTTTTTACTTTCTTAATAATGTGTTTTCTTTAAAAAGCATTTATGTAGTATTAAATGTCTACAATAATCCCACCCCGCATAAAGAAAGCTCCTAAATTTTGAAACGTTTCTTATTAAATTTTTGGGAAATGACAATTAAAACTTAAAATTATTCATAATTCTGGGAAATGTGGATAACGTGAGTGGATATAGTGGCGATAGTGCATAAGCGTTTTGGATTAATCTAAACTAAAAAATATCTCATGCGAAAGATGTGAGGTCAAAATGTAAAAAAATGTTACTCGGTTTCCTAGACGCTCAACATAACTTCGAAACTTTTGTGTCAGGATTTGTGTCTAGAACAAAGAAATCTATAGACACCGCCTGTTTTAAAAATACGTTTAATTCGAAAAAACCCGATTTTCAATTCAGGTTTTTCAAATATTTAGGGAAATAAAATTGGAATAGGTTTAAAACCGCTGAATACAGAAAAAAAATACATTTACTACACTGCAATACTATAACCAAAGTAATTCAAACCAAATAAAAATGAACAACAAAAATGGAGTATGCCAGTATGCTTCTGAAAGATTGCTTCCATAATGTTTTTGGAAAATTTGATTTGAATTTGATATTTCTCTATTATTGATGTCTTTCGGGATATTTTACACAATTATTGTTCATAGGAAACAGTGTTTTTTTTTATTTGCGGGGCCGGGTTCAGGGGACGGGCTGAACCCGCCTTGCACCGGCCCTGAAGCGTTCTACAATTATAATCGACGTAGTCGAAGTTATCTTGTAAATTAGAATATTTGTATATTTTGTATTCAGTGGCTATAAACATTGTTCTTATCTAATATATTTAACAAATTGATTAATTAAAACACTCAAATGTTGTTCTTCACTGTTAGTTTAGTTGAGTTCTTGACTTTTAATTTGGAAACCGGTTCACATAGCTTTTTGTAGATTCCTCTTTCACATGTCTATACATACATAATATTATCCCTCCAGTGTTGACGTGACCTTTAAAGTAAAAAATGATGACGTCGATCACCATTGGAGACTTAAAACCTAATGAACACACTATTCGGGTGTATTGACATTTTATTGATAATATCATGTATTTCTTCAAAAGTCAAAAAGAGATGTGATTAACTCAAGAACATCACTAATCTGTATATAATAGTTTATATTAGACAAACGTAGATATTTGACAATTAACCCTATGTTCATCTAGTTCAAATAATTTTTTTAATTTGTAAGAAATATTTATAGGAAATTATTATTAGTTTAATTATTAACAAATGAATAGTTTGTTGTAGCAAACAAACTGGTACTTTGCTAGATAGACTCCTTTCGTTGGTAAAAATTATCTTTTAACGTTAAAGGTGTTAAATAATTGTTGTCAGGAGCAATTTTCAAACGGTGAGCAATTTGTTAATTACCATAAATGAATAATGGCCATAAATTTGGTGGGCGTGACGTTGGGGAAAATTGCCCCATGCCTACTACCTGGGGATCTAATAGAAATTTATCTGCACAGGGTTGGGTTGGGTTGAACCGAACTTTGAATAGTCCCAAGTAAATGTGATCAATTTTAGTAGCTAGCCTAGAACAAATTTATAGGGCACAATACACCATGTATACAGGGTGTTAAACAATAAAAATACAAAATATCTGTTTTTTTTGGTAATGTTCTCAAAACAATAAAAATACCAGCTATTGTAATTTCGCCCAAAGACTTAATGTTCACTTTGTGTTCAACTCAACTCTCCTTAATTGCATTTTTATTGGTTGTGTCAAAATTTAAAATGACATTAATTATGAACATGACAGACGAACTGTGATACTTGATACGTCACAGATGTCTCACAGGGTGTTACCGCGATATCATTCGAAAGTGACGAGCGTCTTTTACGAGCGCAATAACTCAGGAAACCATTAATATCATGTCCATTTTGACGTCGCAAACCGCCATCTCTTACAAATCCAATATTAACTATAGGGGGCATCCAAGGTACTCGACGCAGCCGTGAAACAATAGGCTATTTTCGAGCACGCTTCCAGACAAATTCTGGGGGTTTTATCTTATTTTTCCCGGCTTTCCCCGCGAGTACCCTGCAGCCCCAACACCAAAGATAGATTACTCAGCCATTCTTGCAATTTCACTGTCGTATCTAAGGCAGTAAATTGCCGTTGATATATGGGTAGTCGGTGACTGGGGTGAGTTTCGGGAGCAGCCGCTCGCGTTCCTTGTGGGGAGAACGCCGGGGCGGAGGGCGCGGGGCGGAAAAACCACCCCCACTTGTCCGGCACGTCGCGGAAATAAGAAGGATGCCTAATGAAGGGGTTCGGTAATTAACGTTTTTTACGTGGTTCCCTTCCTCTCCCATCTTTGACCTATTTTACGATAGCCTCACTCCAATTGCAAAAGTTTCAATTGTGGAGAGATAAAGAAAATTGCCAATTTCCTTACGAACACTTTTTTTTATGTAGCAATTTTAGCAATATTATACTAAATTTACTACTATTCCTTCAAAATGCCCGTATATGACTTGATAATTTTCAAAATTGAAATTGAATAGAAATTTTGTTTAATTCATATAAATAGGCATTGACCTGAACAAATCTGGTGTTTTAAACAAATCTTGTGTCAAACAATTTATGTTTTCAGTTAAAATTAACGATTTGTATATTATAAGAACGAGATTTAATTAGTTCAAATAATCATGATTGTGTTGAGTGAAGTAATTATATTTTTTTAAAATAACGAAATTGTTGGTTGTGTTAAAATGCGATACTGTAAGGTTGCAATAAATGGTTCTTTGATTGAAGAAAGTATTAGTTTGTCAAATGAATTAATGTGGACCTTATTGACAAGAACTTTTTGGAGGGTTTAGTAGAGCAAAATCGCCACATGTCACCTCATTTTGGCCTTCCTAGTGGTTGGCCTTCCCAGTCCTACATATTGTCAAGGTTGGGTTAGCAAAGTGTACGCTGGTTCGGATTCGGAAATTGAACCTGTAGGCACTCTGCGCTCTACTGCCGATCACACGGCCTTTATCCTGAAGATATGTCCGAACTGCAAGGAGAGAGTTTACAGCGCTATCTAACGATACAGTTGGATGAGGTATGCACACTAAAAATATAATTAAAATTAATATATATATATAAAAATATATTAAAATATAATTAAAATTGAAATCAAAATATGATTTCTTTGGCGAAAGTAAACCTATTTTTAAGCCAAAGCAAAAATATTACTTTAAAGCTTCTTGTATACAAATATATTTGTTTGAATCAAAATTAGATTTCTTTTTGCAAAAAACGTTTTGTTAAATCAAAACAAAAATATTACTTCAAAGGAAAGCAATTTTTGTTTGTATCCAAATGTATTTATTTAACTTAAATAAATATTCCAAATAAATTAACCTCAACAAGCAAATAAAATAGAGTACTGAATGAAGTAAACATTGTTGGCGTCAAAGGAAATGTTTTGACCCAAAACAATAAATTGAAACGAATATATTTCTTAAAAACAAGATATCTTTTCTCTTTGTGTACGTATACGTCCGCTGCTCAGCCGACGTTTTCCAAAATTGACACTGGTGTGTATGTACTATAGTCCATTTAATAACCAGGAGGAGCGTTTAGGTACCATCTAAACAAACATTCAAAACAATTTGCATTCACTTGCTTGGTGCTATTCTTGATTTCATGTCAGTGAAATCAGCAGAGCTAAACCGAATGGCTTGTGACAAAAGTAAAAATGTAACGAGGAGGAGGATAAAAATGACGTTAGATCTAATTGTAGACAAAATTTTAGCACCATTCTTGATATTAATACTTTAAGCATCATCTTACGGAAAAAAATGTTTGGTCAATAGTAGTATCCACTTAAGACGGGTCTGTCATGTGATATTTAAATGTATTGAGCGATTTTATTTGTGATAATATATTACATATCTATATAATCGTTTTTTTATTACCCTAGTAAGATGTCGAAGAGACTACGCACTAACTCAGCATAGATTTCTAATCTGATGTTTAATGGAAGTATACTAATTTATGTTCTACATGCGTCGTTTTGACACATTTAGGAATTTTTTAAGGATTTTTTAAGTCAAGTGTCTTTAAAACACCAATCCAAATAACAGTGTTTTACTTCGTTTTATGTATAGGGGTGGCAGAACCCACTATGTACAATTCCGACCGTGGACAAAATATTAACTAAAATGACGACTGGTCCAGAGTTTTCAAACATGTCAACGTTTGTCACTTTAGAATCTTTCTTTTTTTATTAATAAGCATAAGATCCTTAACATATTGAAACTAAACTAAAAGATTAACCATCAATTTAAATCTGAATTCTTAAAACTAGGTATTTGTCTCTAATAGGCTATCCACTGATGTCCCATATTTATTTTGTCCTAAACAAGAAGCACTAATACTTCACTCACTGTGCTCTGCTCTTTACACAATTCACTGATTCACTAGTTCGAAGGGTTTAGTTCTTTTTAGTCTTCTCACTAGATTCTGGTTGTCCAGTAGCTGCAGGGCCTCTACGTTGACGTGATGGCTTAGGCGAGATTCATGCTTAGTGGCAAATATTTTTATCTCTTGGATGACTTGTGGGACACCAAGATCACGGTGCAGGTCACTATTCCGTATGTACCAAGGAGCGTTAACCAAATTCCTTAGTATTTTATTTTGGAAAATCTGGATTCCTTGTGTATTGGAGTTTTTCGCGCAGCCCCGAAGCTGGATGCCGTATCATCAAATCGGTTTTAGTACTTGGTTGTAAACTTGTAGTTTGTTCTGTACTGACAACTGAGAGTTTCTTCCCAGAAGCCAGTACAGTCCTCTGTATTTGAGGCCAAGCTTTACTCTTTTCTTTTTAACATGTTCTTTCCACCTTAGTTTTGTAGCCAGAGTCATACCCAAATACTTTGCAGTGTTCGCATGTGGAACTATGGCGTCGTTAATCTTGACATGAGGTATGTCCTCTATTCTTTTGTTTGTAAAGTTAATGTGGACAGATTTCAATTCGTTGAGCTTGGTCTTCCATTTTTTGGTCCATTTATATATTTTATTACTAGCTTGTTGAAGATTCTTAGTAGATTCTCCAATAGTTGATCCCACTGCCATTAGAGCCGTGTCATCTGCGATTGTGTATTCATCGATCTGTTTTATTCTGAATAGTCTATCAAATATATAGGATATTAGCAACTCTACGTATACAATTGTTTCATTTTACCACCCTAGTAAGATGTCAAAAAGACCAACACGTAGTATACTAATCTGTTTTATGTAAGTATACTAATTTATGTTTTACAAGCCCCATTTTGACATATTTGGGCAGTTTTTATCTTTTCTCTTCTTAACTAAGATATTTATTGAGATTATTAAATACGTTTAACCTCAATATAATTAAAATTTGACAGTTATAATATCTAGTGTATTCCTAGCGTAAACCTGGGTTTTGGTTTGATTCCTCCTAGTTATTATGGATTATAAAGACCGTGTGGCTGTGGAGCACAGAACTGAACAAACTTTATCAGTAACTGAAGCAATTAGGAAAAAATCTAATAAAGGGGTCGTTCCAGCGTCTCAAAGGAATCGATCGAGTGAAGAGAGTGGCCGGCAGGGAAGGGGGGGAGGGGCAAAAAATAAATAAGGCGATATATCACGGGAGGCTTCGGCAGCACCGCGCCGCGGTGCCCAAAATAAATCATCGATGTTTAATTCAGGTGGATGCAGGAAGTGTAACGCGCCGAGTATAGAGGGCGCGCGCGGCGGCGGAACGCCTTCTGCTCCGCCATAAATTCCGGCGACGTCGGACAGCGGAGCGCCTAGGCGCGCGGGGTAAAACTTTACAGATTTATCGCCGCTGAAATTTGACGATATTTTATCTCGTTATTTATTGTAGTTTTTACACTGCATAGTCACGTTCTAACGCTATAAAAATACCCCACGTCGTCGTTCGACCGCCTTACCGCAACGCTATGTATGTAGGTACATACAATAAAATAAACTTTCTCTCAAATTTATATTTAAATGCGACACGATTTTGATCACCTGGATGGAACTTCTTATAGTAAGAAATAAGAAAACTAAAAACAATCAACCAGCTGTCAATTGCCAAAAAAGGCTCAGGAAAATGCTTCCAAAAAAGCAGGTAGTAACACCTTGAAATATTAGAAACGAAAGTAAAGGAAATGGGGAAACACTTAACATACTTTTCACTTAGCAATTTAGGTTAGATTATAATATAAAGCTATGGATACCAAGTCCCAGTTCATAAAAAGAGACGCACAAACTAAAGAATTTATTTAAATCATTCCGTGTTAGATTTGCGATGGCTGTTGAGTTGGGCAATCACCTTTTTAAGCATACCTGGATATGTACTTACATATTACGCATATCTGACTAACATTTCTGAAGTGATAACTCATAACGGAATATACATATCGTAGTAATTGTCAAGCCGGGGCTACACATTCGTGTACTTGCCAAATATCAAATACTTGCCACATGTTAAATATTTGGCAAATATATTTGCCACGCAAATCGAAAATTTTTGTTATTGATTGGTCTAAACAATGCCATGAGTGATTTATTCTTCCTTTTAAGTTCGTTCACCGAATATTTTTCATCCATCCTTGATTACCGGCTGATTTTTATAGAACTCAAAAAAATCTATGACATACCAACAAATTTTTATAATATTCGTTTGTGATTTCGGACCGTCAGAGTTGCACTGCAACAGTAAATGCATCGGACATTGATGCATCGCCACATAGAATTTTCTAATACCTGAAAATCTTCTTTCAGGACTTGCTGTATGTGCGTACCGAATGGGCACTAGCTATTTTTTTGATTAGTTCGCATTATTTGCACATTAGCTTTTTCAAATCAATCTGATAATTTGATTACGAACAAGCAAGGTTTTGTTTTATAAGGCCGACATATTTTTAATTGCATTAGTGCAGAATTCACTGCGTACTAACAAGGGTATTCTCGTGGAAAGTTACAAAACAAATCTTGACGAAACTGTTTGTTTCATTTTAATGATTTTTTGTTTAATTCATTAGCTTTCTGTATTATTAATTCGCAGCATCTAATTTTAACAGACTGTAAAATAATTGGTCATTTGATGTGAACTAGTATAAATAAATTATTATTTCAATGAGAAAAAATATATATTTTTTTATTTAAATTAGGAAGCTATTGCCCATAAAGGAAATGTTAGATATGGTTGCTTCGTCATCTTTAAAGTTCTACTAAATCCAATTGTACTACTAGGTTCGTTGTATAAATATGTCCTAATATTGTCTGAAATACAGATCAATTAGCTTCTGAAACAAAAAGTTAAACAAATGAGCTTTCAAAATATAACCTTTTTGTTGAATAAAAAAGCTACACAAAATTGTCTCTACTATTAAAATATTTTTAACCGCTTTCGTTTCTCTTCAAATAATAAACATCATAAAAATCGACAAATATATAAATACAAGCAAATAAAGTATAATTTTCCAAATAAATTATTTTATAGACATGCTGTCTATAAATTTTTATGATGTTTATTACTTGAAGAGAAACGAAAAGGATTAAAAATATTTTAATAGTAGAGACAATGTTGTGTGCCTTTTTTATTTAACGAAGAGTTTATATTTTAAAAGCTCATAAATGAGTATCAATATTGTTCATAGAAAAGCATCAACTTAGGATACACTCTGTATATGGTGTACGTTTTTCTTGGAAAGAAATACCATTGCGTTTATGTGGACAAGTAAAAACAACAACAATTAACGGTTTTCGGAAAACTGTCTGTCTGACGGTTTCACAAAATTACAATTTTATGCGGTTTTAGCCCTTTAGAAAAATTAAAAATCTTACTATTAATTACAAATCTATTGTGAATCTTCGTATACGACCTACTACACACAAAACAAAATTAAAAAATGGAAAAATTAAACAGCGTACTAAAATGTTCATCGAGTGCAAATAAATGAAACCAATATTTGTCGCCTATAGCAAGTGCCTGCTATATCCACTTCAACTGGATATTGCAACTACCAAGTATTCGTTGTAAAAAAAACCCGTCCGCACAGGCGACCGTCGAATATATAAATCTATTTTTGAGGTGGACTCGATACGAATTGAATAGAACTGGTTTTTTCTTTTCACAAATAATCGTACACTTGGCAAATTTTTGATATTTGGCAAGTATACGTATGTGTAGATCCCCGGCTTAAAAGTGAGTGCGTGTGGCAAAGAAGTGAAACAACAACTTCAGCTGTTGGGAAAGCTATGGAACCCGGAAACAATGGCCACACAAGCCAAATAAAGCATTAGAAATGGTACAACTGTACCTCTAGATCTCAAAATCCCTCCCTTATAGGCCCTTAATGAAATCGACAAAGTGGTAGCGGTTAATATCGGTTATTTGCGACCGGATGCGGGCGATTTCCTGCAGTGGCACACGCGTCTCCACTCGACAAATATTTGCCGAACGGCGAAATTTACGGGGCTCTATATTATTTGCTGGTGCAGCAGGCCCGAAACCGAAAACGTGATATAATGGAAAAATGCCGAAAACGAGATAGAGAGAGACGGACGGCCGCACGCAACGGGGATATTAAATTTTCCGACCTTCTGCCCGACCTCCAATAAGGGGAGCCAAATGTAACGCGGTTTTCATAGCACGCGCCGATTATTTATATATTAAACGGAATATACAAGGAATGGAAAAAGTTTCCTACCACACATTAATTGTGGCCTCAACATCTGCTATATTTATTATGAACAAATCTTATATCTACATTCATATTAATTCTTTTTTATCCTGAATATCGACGACTGCAATCAAAGGCTAAACCAACCAGAATCGCAGAGCAAATCGTTTAGAATATGTAGCAACAAATAACCAGCAGAAAAATCTTTCCAGCCCATCGCAAACTCTGATTTATTGTTGTCCATTCACTCCACAACACGCCGCGCAGCCGAAAATTAGTGACGGTTCACTTAATTCAAAATTAAAAGCGAGCCAATCCGAAAAAACCGGCTCACCGCTAACAAAGTATCGACCATAACTCCTCCCGAATCAAAACACGGATGGCGCTGTGTTCATTGTGATGCACAATACAGGCGACATGCATAATGTGTAAGCAATCAGCGTGCCCGGTTCGGGCCGCTGGGACAGGAAGGGTTCATCCCCTAACAGGGGATGCTGTAGGTAACCCTATATTGCGTTCGGAACATCTGCGTGCGTGCCCGGCGAGCTCCTGCCCACGAAATTGCTCATTGTTTTATTTAGAAGAGGATCTAATGGTTATCTTCACCGCCAGGGTGTGGGCTAGTTCCGGAGTCATGGGATTTAGAATTGTATATCTTGTTTGATGGAGTTTCTATCTGGGGTCTGGTCGTGGCCTCTACTACAAGGATCATGTTCCGTTCCATATGGGATCTTTATTCAATGGAAAATTTAAATACAAGATAATTTAATTCAGTGATTTGAATTATATGGAAACTTAGTGCTGATAGCTTCAGCCAAATGTTATCCCGACAAAGAGAGGGGCATGGCAATGGGTAGAACACCAATGTAAGTTGGTAAGAGGAAATGTAGGAAAC
Organism: Aphodius sticticus; assembly: GCA_963966075.1. Lineage (NCBI taxonomy): Eukaryota > Metazoa > Arthropoda > Insecta > Coleoptera > Scarabaeidae > Aphodius > Aphodius sticticus. The sequence continues at coordinate 7,926,734 of OZ014513.1, forward strand.
TTAAGGAGACGTGAAGAAGAGTTTTTGAGGAAACTGGAACATGGAAGGATGCCAATGTAAGGACCAAGGATAGATGAGCTGTAAGGAAGATAACATGAGGATGAGTGGGGCTTACCATCTATAAGCATTGGATTAAATCTGACCTAGAAAGGCTTCATAGTTCCTCTTCAATTAATTCGTAAATGTTATACTCATTAGAATGTGTTTTATATTTCCATCAATTCGCGAATAAAAAGCGTTCAGGGCGAGCGTAGGGTGATTTATGGAGCGTCGGAGTCTCGCTTCAGGGGCAGTAATGGCCCTCCATCGATTTTCCATTAGGGGTTTTCTTTGTACATAATACTTTATACAATCTAAAGTTCGGTATGCACCGGCGCGGCAAGAGTTATGGCCGCCGAGTGGAGACGGCAACCCGCGCGCAAAAAAATCCGGGAAGCTAAGGGAACGCTGCCTGCCTTCCTGCCCAGCAAAAAAAAACGCGCGCGAAAACTTGGGAGAACCGGGCGGAATAGATAATGGCGAATAAATTTCAACCCAGTTTCCGTGTTGCTATATTTTTCGAATTATAATTAGCTTCGAACGCTATCCAATATATTCTAACTGATGATTTTCAACTTTTTATTTTTTATTTTTGGAGGATTTGTAGTACCACTTGCATTTGAGGCGTTTAGTATCAAAACCAGCTCAATCCCTTTTTAGAAATTTTACAGGAGAGAATGCACTGCCCATTTAATTTTTCCAAAATATTTTTTTTCGTTTGCACAACCAATGGTGTGTGATTCCAAATATTTGCTCAGATTTAGGTTAGCAGTTCTGTATAATTATTTATAACTAAAAATCGTTTGGGTTAATTTCAGTATAATAAAACACGAATGTTTTATATAGACTGATGTATTTAGAGGATATTAAACGCTATCGATTTCGGGCATTAAATGACCATCTTCAGGCGTATAAACGTCAATGTGTAAAACTAATGAATAAAACTAATGATAGGGAGATATAATTAAAGGGCAGCATCCGGGTCCGTATCCCTTGTTGATTTACTCTTATCCGCTGATCCCCAAAATGTTTGGTGAGCAAACAATTCACCTCATTTATCTTTGCTTGAGCATCAGGAACGCGAGTAGCCACAGAGGAAGGTTCCTCTGTGGAAGTTTTGTGTTTTTTTGACACGCTCTTGAAAGTGCCAAGGTCCGACTTATTACAAACTCCACCTCTTACTTCTGTGTCATTCTTCATCTTGTTCTGATGAGCAAAAATCCTTTCGAAGCTAAAAATGTGAAATGCCAGGTATCACTGTCCTGTGATGTACAAAATAGAGGATACAGCAGCTTTAAAATCGTAACCAGTTCGTTCCCATGAAGCAAAAAGAAAGTGGTTTCTTGCTGGGCAAGAATTGCTGTATATTCTTGGCGTCTATCTGCTTTTCTTCTTTATTTTATTTTCCATACGGCCAAAAGCGCGGTCAGATGGTAGGAAGGAATGCCCACGATAGGGAAAACTACTTCAATCGTCTTGGCGTGTGCTGAAGCAATTTTAAGCAGCCAAAAACTCAACTTTCCAATCAGCGTGGAGTTCTATTTTGTTTTCCGTCACAAAAGCACCTAACCATTTCAACCTCAGGAGGCATTCTGGTTCAGGAGGCATTCTGGTATGGTTGAGCAAACACTCATAAACTGCCGATGATATTTTATTTGAGTTTTTAGCCGGGTAGTCACATAGCGGTCTGCAGTGGAGCATGGATTGACCTGACTTTGAAAAAATACTGGTTTTTGACACGTTTTCGACCGGATTCTGTTGGATTCGTTCAAAATCGCTTTGTACGGTGATAATATCAACCAAGTCTTTTCAAATTAAGGAAAAAAAAATACTTTCGAAAAAATATGGATTGAGTTGGTTTTGATACTAAACGCCTCATTTATGGATCCTATTGTCAAGTAAGTAAATTCAAATCAATCACATACTGTGGTATGGTGAAGTACAGACGTTGAGGTTTGTAGCATATATTCGACCCTTACCTTGTTAACCTTGCACTTGAATTTGCCAGTAATGAAATCTTATCTTGGACTAAGATGATGTCAAGGAGGAGCATACCTGTAACAAATAAATACAATCAAACAGTATTCCCATAAGGGTCTTCTATGTTAGCATATAGTGTAAATTTTAGTAAACAACATTATTAGTACGTTGATTCATATCTCAGACTCTGGTGTGGGTCCAAAACTGCCACGAAATGAAAGAATTGCTACTGGTGTGCAGAAACATGCAAGATTCAATCGTAAATTGAAAGAAAACCTGAATGTATCGAGGGCGAGACACGTGAAAGCCACCAGCTGCAATTAATATACAAGTTACAACGTTACAAGAGTTCTGCAGGCCGAGAAGAGGATCCTCATGCAAATTCAGCGTATGGCACTAATTGGAAGCTGAAAAATCTTGAAATTAATTACCGCAATTTGTCGTCTGTTCTAGCACAATATTTTCCTGCTTTTTTTTTATTACTTCAGCAGAAGATCTAACCCCATAAATCTATGTAATTGGACTATATCAGTTTAACAGAAGACGGTGTCCAATGAAGCGAGGATAATGGGGTTATCCTTCAAGGAAATGCACAACATTTTTTGGCAGTGACAAAAGAATGCGCGTCTCTAACTAACGAGAACTTCTACTGTTATGTTCATCAACCCATGTATAACCCATGAGTATTGTAGAGTGGAATTTAAATAAGATACGATACAATATTTAAAACTGAAGGATCTGGAGAAAAATTAAAAATTCCTTCGGGTAAATGGAACGGCTCTACAGTTGCTACCAACCTCTAAGAGATCAATTAGCATGATTTATGGACAAGCGGTACAATATAACTTAATTACGATAGCAAGGAGTAAGACATTGCGAAACTAATTCTAGTTTCTATTCGTCACTCAATGATTTCTACATACAAGTTCTCACACTATGGTATCTGTAGGAATGGAGGCACATTCTCCCATGTACCAAGACGTAGCGCAATTATACCTGGAGATGAAATTTAAAAAAATCAAAACCAATTGGCACTCGTTTACAGATAAGGAAATTCTCCATCACAACCCACTGTGGCGCAAGAATGATTTTAGTTCCATGGGAGCAGTTAGGTCTCTATTTTATGAAGTTTTAGCTTACTTTTTGATGCGCTAAAACAAAATGATCGGTTTCCGTGTTTCCGGTAATGTATGGCCACCTCTAATGCGGCCACGCATTTACATTTCTCGTACATCTGTGAATTGAATTTTGCATGGACGAGCGCGCGGTCCGCGTACGTGTTTATAAACTGGCAAAATCGTATACGCGTACATAATGAACAATGTGTGTACTAAGCGAAACAAAAGCCATAAATTAAATTAACGCTAAATTAAATTTTATAATCAAACATCGCTGATTTACGGTGCATTTCGGGCGCCGCGAACGCTTTTCAGTAATGAAAAACACTGAAAAACCCGCCTACCCCCGCATTATGCGTAATTAAAAACGAAATAATATCAATTTTGTTTTGCTGAAATTTATTTTCCTTTGCTATGGTAAAAATGTGCTAATTTCGGTACGTTTTAAAGAACTTATACAGGGTAAATTTTGTATTTTACGCCATATTTTGTTCTAGTTTTGAAAAGTTTGTTGTAATGATATCACACATATTTTATTAGAATGAGAGAATATTAGTATCCTATTACTATGTTCTTTTTTGGCGAATAGCTGTTAGTAGTGAACAAGTGAACTTTAAGAACCGTATATATTCGTTGGATTGATACTTATTGTGGCCCTTCATTACGATGATATCGACGAACGATCAGTGAACTTATGACAGAGAAGGAAGAAAACATAATGCGCCTTAAACTACTGCACATAGCGTGGGCCGGTATTTCTCCGTTTCTCCACTACGGGCGCCTAGATCGATTCTCATCTCCCTTCCAGGGGGTATGCACAGGGCCAATAGAGGTAACGTTATCGAGTCTTGATACAACCCAGTCGATGGGGCAGTTGTGAGTGTTGAATTATCGTCAATAGATGACATGAGGAAGCTCCCGAAGATAATACCAGGATGAGGCGGGGAAGGATATGAATTGAAATGACGACCAGGCAGCTAGCAGTTCGTAAATCCAAAAGCTGATTTTGAGGAGTGTTGGTTTGGAAGAGCAACTTGCAGAAAAGCGAGGTGTCGAAGGAATACTAGAGAGGAATCATCTGAATGCTGTTTCAGACATCCAAGGCTGGGATGTTCAATGCCAAACCACGAACCGACTTCAGGTATTAAGATTTTTTATGTCAAAACGCGGTTTTGGTTTATGCTGGTAAGGCAAACTGGTAAACACAACTTATAAAACGTTATAGGAGACAAAACTAAATACACCGGTCAAAAGACTCAGTTAAAAAATGGCAATGCGCCAAGACATCTATCCGATCCGCGGCATTAGATAAAACAATTGAATTCTAGCCACGTCAGAATGGCGATAACTGCAGTGTGCCATCGACGCATCAATCATGCACGGCGTTGTCAAAGATCGTGTCAAAGATTTCAAAACGCTGATTGCCGGCTTCGAACTCCGCGCGCAGTAATATTTTCACCGCCTTTTACGATGTTTTTACACCGACAGCAATGGCAATGCATCGTGCAAATCAATAGAGTGAAAAGGTGGCAAATATGCAGGTTGAGACTTGCTTTGCATACATAGCAAAATGTCTACTTCCGAGGCGCCTCTATACCGACGGTCGCTTATCTGTGTTGTTTTTTAAATCTATAAAGATGTATTGGGATGGGAAACTCCACCACGATGATGATATTACGCTGAACTCAGCAATGTCGTCACGACGAAGCTCACGAAATTAACTGGACATTTAGGTGAGTCGGCTTCGTACCCAATAAACTACAGGGACCGTTAAACTGCAGATATACCGGCTATGGAACCGGTTGGCTGCCGAAACTCGTCCGTTTAGTTCGACCAACACTGCACTAGCAGCAACGAATGTAAAAGAAGAGAGGCTGCCAAAGATGAAACCATCCAATTTTAGAAAAAGATCTAACAACATAACCCAAATAATCTACATGGCGATAGGACAGCTCAAACCACAAACTTGAACCCATAAGGTCGCTGATTCAAATACTATTGGGGACATAGTTTACTGGCCAGCAAGAGGTTTTAACGCCTAAAACCAGTTTTGGTGGTTAGGATAGATTTCATATCAAATTTTTTCTGTTTTTCATTGTACCAATGCGTACATGTGCTCTGCTGGTGTTGTGTTCAGTGAACAAACAATACCAGCAGTTGAATCAATTCTCGTCCACAGACAAAATTAAATTATAATAAATTATCGCGTACGATATTCGCGCGCTTGAATCGAGTGTTCTGTTGCTGGTGGACTGCGTTTGTATACAGTAGGCGCTGGATGTAATCAATGTACCGACTAATCTGAACACGGCCTTCCAAGATTTATGGACTGACGAGTCGATTGAACTGCGAACTGCACTCGATCGGCCAACACCAAACCAAACTATTGACATTGGACAACAACACTAACCGGAATACAAATGCAAAATCTACTTTTCCATTTCTCAATTTTATAGATGAATATAAATCAAATAGATGAATAATATAAAAACAGCCTTGCAAATTGAAACTTGAGACATAACAAAATTCCTTAGAGGTTAAGGTCTAAGATAACGAAATCGCGGTTTAACATTACGAGTACAAAATTGTTTGTCAATTTATTTCTGCTTCTAATAGTGTTAATTACGTAAAACACTGCTTTAGCGATAGCATTTTATAGTGGGTAATTATAAATAATTAATGGTTGTCCGACTAATGATAATTATCACCACTAACAAATCCGTCTAATAAATCAATGTCTCCGTTTTACAAGGAAGAAAAACAATGAAAGTATGAGTATCAGATTTCACGGTGTTGGTGGTATGCTATATTGTAATAAAGACATAAATTTAATTTCCAAGAATAATTCATGTTAATGGTCTTTTAATTTACCGGAACACGATGACAACCAACCTCAACTAATCGATAACCATAGAGCTCTCGTGTCGATTAACAATGGCCAGGAGGAGCCAGACTTAAGGGTCACGTGCAATTTTGACGCATTAAAAGGTTTTCGATAAAAATTTAAAACTCCTCGATAGTTCGTATCATAGTGACGCAGCAGAACATTGGGTGGAGTGCGAAACTAATTGGAAACTAATATCCAATGCGTATCCCCCATAATTCACATTTTATGAGGTGATAATTGTGCATTACAGCGACATCTATAATTAATATTGGAAAAACTTCCTGTTTCGAAATTGATTATTTCCATCCGTACCCGTTGACAATGCTTTTAAAGCAAGATCAACAGCTATAATTTAACTATAAATCGTTAACTACATAAATGTATTGTTTCTATATCCTGTGTTTATACTATATGGTATCTATGATATAGTGATATAATCAAAAACTACAAACATCTGATCATTATTTTTGTACTTTGCGAACTTAACAAATTGTAACACTGCTTTTAGTAACTTTTAGGTTTGTAAAATTGTTGGCATTGATGTCAAACGTCAAACGAATAAACTCATACATAACCTTTTTTGTGGAGATTACGACTGGTGCATTTGAGCATGATCGTTATCCCCATACCCATCTTTTTTTTAAACAAGAAGAATACATCAACAGTTTGTTTCTTCGTATTGTGAGTTATTTGATTTTGGCGCATTAAATCAATCGACTCTTAACACAGTCGATGAACAACAGACTGGTAAGTTACCGTGCATCTAAATTCAAGCATCTCATTAAAGAAGAATATTGCTTATACTGTTAATGTAAATTGAAGGTGTATTAAAATTAGTAGGTACTGACATTTGTTTGCTTTTGATGAAATAGAACAGTAGAGATTTTATAACATCGTATATAGGGTGATTTTTTCAGTATACAGGGTGAAATTTTAAAACATCTTTTTTTGTATAAGTTTTACTTAAAGAAAATCGTTGCTTGCAACGATAACATTGCATTGGCATGACAATCCTAATTTCGTACTTGAGTTATTTATAAAGATGGTGGAGAAACTATGGCGAACTTTTAGTTTTCTTATGGGCGTCATGTTTGATTTTGACATTTTTGAAGAATTTTTCTGTTTTAAATATTGTACCACACTTGTTAAAGCTTAAATCAACAGATTTTTTCAATAACTAAAGTGATGACAGTTTGGTTTCACATCTCTGGCAGTTATTGGCTGTTCATTTTACACTTAAAAATTACATCTTCAAATGAAAAATTTTAAAAAACATGTTTCCACGCTTCAGGCTGATGTTGGAAATCTTTGCATCTATTCAATCTTTGCAAAAAGCAAACATAAGATGCAGAATTCGCCTAAAATGTACAGCTAAGCAACAAGTGTAATACGTCACAATTAAAACTGACGAAAAGATCACATACAATGTTAAAATCTAACATGCCGCTGATAATAAAACAAAAAGTTGGCCATATTCTTTAAAGATAACTCAAGTAGACACTTAGATTTCTGGTGCCTGTGGAATGCTTTTGTTCCAAACGTCCAATTCTGCTGGATTTCTAGTAAGAACAATTAAAACACAGCGTTTAAAAATTTTACCCTGTATACGATGCTATAAAATCTCTACTGTCTCGATTGTTTTAATACACATTTCGTTTCAAATTAAATTGGCCCTATATTAGCGGAAATGCTCCATAACCGCACATTAAATTAAAAAAAAAAACGGAAATAGAAGTAATTAAAATTTGAACGTTTTTTTCTTGCTCATAGGATATAATTATATAATTTGACGTCTTATGAAACTCGTATAATAATAATAATATAGTAGATTATTTGACGAGCACATAACTAAGGATATAAATCGCGAGCATGAAGTTGCGAGCGATTTATATCAGTTGTGTGCGATTCGAATACGACGTTTTATCTACGACTCCAAAATTCCATTTTATATCAAATCTTTTAAATGTATTTGTCAATGGTGGCGAGGCGAAATGTCAAAAATCTGTCATCCACGTAGGTTTAGACTGACTTTGACAGTACATTCGTATAATGATGACAGTTCCTTCAAATAATGAAGTCATTATTTGAACGAACTGTCATTATTATACACCGCTAGTGTCATTATAATCATTGGCGCGTATCATGATGGGGGTTATATAGTCATAGATACGTATGCAATGAAGTTATTATATGTGAGTCGTAGATAAATACTATTAGGTTTTGCGACTTCAAATTGGTTCTTTTGGTGTATTTTACGTATTAATATAATAAGGTTGTTGGACTGTTTACGTTTAGTATAAATAGGACTAGTGCAGACTGACAATCTAAAATTGTTATTCTCGATCAGCTGTCACCTTTCTAGGTTATGTAAACGTCAGTGGATCAAAATTACTAGCGGAACGTCTTGATTAGCGCGTACAGATCGCAACAATCGACATATATTCAAATGCAGGCCGGGTATATAGAATTTATCGGCCGAGGCATGATGTATGGAGTTCAATTATACAACGACATGGCATTGTTTTAAAGCCAGTGACAGTAACATTGATTGATGAGAAACTCGGTATCTAGTTGGCGATGCGCGGCGACCGTCGCGATTTTTCTTCGTCATCGGTGGCGCGCTCTAGCGGGCGTGCTCTTTTTTACCGGCCTCCTCCGGCTCTAGCGGCCCTTTGTCGGAATTCAATTGTTAATATCGAAAACGACAAATGTAGCGGAAACTTTTTCGTCGCTGATAAAAATTCAACGTTTTTTTGGTACGCTCGAATGGTTGTTATGATTCAATTTACTGATTTTAAATTTTATATTTTATAAACCAGTATTTTGCGATACGGGCAATTTTAAAGTTGGTAGGAATGAAAATTGGTACAATAAATAAACTGCAATGTTACATTTAGTTTTATACGCTATAAGATCTGAATAAATAACTGAATTAAATATGATCTATGCAGGATATGCATAACGTTAGCTGTATACCGTTAGAGGACACTGTCTTCTTGGCGCCTATTCGATAATTCATAGCGTTATGTTACGATATCGTATAAACTTATAAAAACTCAAAATAAACTGTTCGATTTGTGCTTATGAAACCACTTGGGAGTCGTTATAAAACTAGTTCGAAAATAGAATCGAAACGGAACAATAAATAAGACTAAACGACTCCCTCGGGGTATTTTTCATAGTTCCTAACATGCTGCTCATTGAGTCATTATTCAGAAAGAAATTAAATACGTCGTAAAGCGCGAGTTGATATCTTCACCGGCAGGCTGAATGAACCATTGAGAAACGGTGATACGGCAATGATACAATTTATCTAAACATTGACTTATTGGAACTTAAACCAGATCGATCTATCTTCTCGTGTGTGTAGAACGAGTTGTCCTCCGTATTCCGTAAGGTAACACTGCGTAAGGATTTTACGAAATCCAACGAAGTCCCTATACTAAAAACCGGTTTGGCATATACCCGTATACTCACATATATATGTATGTATATACTGAGAGGATCGAAACTTAATTTTAAAGTGTGTTTGCGTGCGCGGCTATTTTCCGGTAATCTACCCACATAGTTACGTAAGGTACGTAGTATACCGGCGGTATTAATACATCACAAACGAAATTAAGGCGGGCAAACCGCTAATTAATAATGCAAGTCACCGCTAGGGGTCGCTGGCTGCGGAGAGCCGCGCAACGCATAAAAAATGCCCGCCGAGATACAGCCCGAATGAGTGATGTGTTAATTTTTTCAACACGCAACACACCGCATGCGGCATTATTTCTTTTAATTGCGTTATAATATGAGGCTTTCCTTAATTACTAAATCTTTATACAGTATGCTGCCTCCGAGTAGCTCCGAGTGTCGAAATCTACTCTGGGCATTGCTGACGAAACACGGATCAATGTATATTGGCCTTCATGGAAAGTATGCGCTAATGTTCGCTATCAGAGTGACATCATCGCCTTTATACAGGCACTAGGCAAAGCGGACTTTGCCAAAAGAGAGACAAGGAGTCCAGGCGTTTATACTTCCTTCTAGGTCTTTTCGACTTTTCCTAATTCTTTACTGTTACCCTTCTTCAGGTGGCAGTTGGCCAGCATCTGCATCTATGTCTCAATGCCGCCATTTTACTTTCTCTTTCGCTTATCTGAGTGCCCAATGGCCACCATTATCTTCTTAACGGCGATAGGATGGCTTAAACCGGACATTCCCAAAGAGTATCCAAGGAGTCCCCGCCGGAGATTAGCATAAGGTACATAGGACTACATAGGAGTTTCACAAAGCTTCCTTCATTCTAGGTTTTCTTAGTTCTTCTACTGTTACCCTTCTCGAAGTTGCTATAGTCGATATCACGAGTGCTGCAAATTACTCGTCGATTTCTGCTGTTATTTTCCGCATACGCTACACTTCATTTCTATACATTGCCATGTGTTAGAACGCAATAGAATGATTTTCATACATCTGCTGTACAAATTAAATGCGCCCAGCGAAAAAGTACGTCTGTTCTTAGATGACAGTTCACATTTCTAACCTCTAATACTGAACGTAAATATTGAACGACCATATTTTAGCAAAAATGTTTTCGTTGAAAGGTAAAGAAATCTATGGTGATGATGATGAACGTTTTAAACTATTTTCGTCGCACTACTGAGAATGTAGGAGAGACCATTCTTGTCGAGGTAAGAATTTATGAGGCTTTTTGATTTTATGTAAGTGCTCAAGAGACTAATCTTATATTTTTATTTACGAGAACTGCTGATGCTTGCAGGGTTACTGTTGCAACTGTGTACCGTACACAAGCACGATTTAGAACAGCAGAAGCAGCAGGTACTTCAATATCATCACCGCAGAAGAGCCGTCATCGAGCAAAAGTAAAGTCCACAGATGTCGATGACTTTGTAAAGGCAGTACGTCAAAAAATGTATAGTAGACGTAATAAATGTATGTATGAAATAAATAGTGCGGACTGCCATGTATCCTACCCCCGTACATATTCTGTGCACCGTTGGTGGTGGTGGTACACAGTTCCGAGTATTAAAAATATGGAAAGTAAGATTCTCCAAATATTTTTGTAGTACTGCCTGTTACACTTAAAAGTCTCACACGGGAGCTCCGGGATGATGAGGTGTTTGATTTTTCCGTGGCAAGCCTTCACCGATGCGTACAATCCATAGGATTTTCATACACTATGGATGATGAGCGACGAGGGTTGTTGGAGCAGCCACATATAGCCTCATTAAGAGCCACATTTTTAAGGGAGTATACATCAAACAAAGCAAATGAGGTATTTAATCCTGTATTTTTAGATGAGACGTGGATTTTTGCACGAGGTTCTGCTAGAAGAAGCTGGCATGATGACGATAAGAAATCAATTAGAAAAAAACCCTTGGGAGAAGGGAAAAGGTAGATTTTATTTAAAACGTAGATTGTAAACTCAAATTTTAATAAAAATTATTTGTAGGTACATACTCCATTTGTATTTTTCTGTTTTCAACAGGACAGCAATGATAACTAGGAAGAATCATTGCAGATGATGTTTTTTTTTAATTATATATTTATTTTTATGTTATGTACCTATAATTAGTATTTTTCAGTTTTCGTTATGTATAGTTTTTATAATAATGTTGTGTTGTATTTTTTTCTAATAAATTTATTTTATAATATATTGTAAGTTTTTTTACTACTATGCTTTTTAAAATAAAAATATTCCCTAAAATTAGGAAAATATGCTAAACAAACAGAAAATTTTCAGAATAATATATCTACAAATTCACTTTTTAAATTAATTTTATTTGAAAATTTAAATTCTGTTCTAAATTGTTAATCTGAAGTTTTATTTTGTTCTGCTAAAAGGTTCACTGTTTTTAGATTGCATTTTTAGCTTTTTTTAGTTCTCTGATTTTTAAAGCACATTTGTGGTTGCCCTAAAGGTTATTTAATTAGTAAAGATAATAGCAATGTTAATTTAATTTCTATAATATCCGCCTCGTTAGGCAACGTATTTACAGTGATCTATGTTCGGTTGCCTATGCACCGAACAACAAGCGAACACCGAACAATCAAGCTGCGCGATACGTCAAAATCTTGGTTCATACACTTATAAGCGATGAGTAATTTGCAGCACTCGTGATATCGACTTCTCTACATAATTCCGTTGGATTCCGTTTGTCTCCATTGTGGCGTCTAATATATGATCTAAGAGAAATTGAACAGTATCGACAAGACAGAAAGCAGCCTCGTTTTAGTATTTTGTAGGTCAACCCTTCAAGAAGTTCGTTTATAGAGTTTTGAAAAACTTATTTCTTGGTAGTGTAAAGTGGTGGTGGATTGGTGTTTTCTGTAGAGGAGCCTGAGGATGGTGTATGGTGTGAGATCAGATAGTGTCTAGTGTACTCGGTGTTGCTGTCCAGTGTGTTTAGAGTTTCGGCTAATTGCTAGTATCAGTGCGCTGTATTTATGGTGAGCAATTACGCGGAGCGTCGTCCTAGAGCAGGGTAGAGTGTCTTCAGGTTACCACGAGCAACACAACACCGCGGTACAAGACGCGAGGCGCGAGAGGAGCGAGTGGCGAGGGAAGACCTCGTGTATCTCTCGCGGTTATACGAGCATATTTAGTAACTTCCTCGTATAACTTATTGTATCTTGGCCGTCATATAGGTATTTCATTACGGCGGCTGATTTATGGTGCCTCGGCGTCGGATACCGGCTGTCTGCTCGGCTAGCTAGCGAACGTCCTCTGGTGGCGCGGCGAAAATTTATACAATTTCCACGGAGTCACGTATACGGTTCATTTGGTTATTTATTGCCAACTACTGGGCGCAAAGATTTATACAACTAATAAAGTAATCAAACATACCGGCCATCTCACGCAACTAGATAGACATTTGTTCTCCACTCAACTTTTCCAAGACCATTCTTCACATTGCAACCAATCAAACCGACATCTTTCCAGAATGACCTCTTGAGATGCTCAATTTGGTTATTTCTTGGTTATGATCAATCCTAATCGACTGCGCCATGACTGGGTTTGCGATACAAGTGTCTCTACAGTTATTGGCGGTACTAACTCCACGAGGCGTAAATGGTGTAGTACGCTACTAAATGTTACCGTTATATGTAGTGTATTATGTGGTCCAATCAAATTTGTATTATTTATTACAATTTTGCATTTGTTATTGTTTCTTTATGTATTATTACAGTTGACAACGCAACACTTATTGTGTCCCATGACAATACTTTAGAGTTTAAACAAACGATCTGTTATGAGTTCTGACAGATCGGAACGGTATTTCTCCGCTAAGGGTGCTTAGATCATTTCGCAACTCCCTTCCACAGGGTATGCACAGGGCCAATATAGTCCAGTTACTCTAGATTTGCTATACGTTGTATTAGGAAGATTAAATGCATTCCTCGAATCTCACTCACTTAATCGCAAAACTAAAAATACCTCATTGTAGCGGAGAAAATTTACTATCAAAATGGTTCGGGAACCTATACGGGAAAATGAATGGTTCAATTACTATAATTAATTATAATTAACTAAATTTATTGATCTTATTGACATGTAATCACAAAAAAAATACTTCAATCAATTATACAAAATTAATGTTCTCGGTTAGGTTCCCGAATCCATTTGATGGTAAATTTTATCTGCTACAGTGTGGTATTTTTATTTTTGCGATTAAGTGAGTGAGCTTCGACGAATGAAGGTTTAATGTCGGACAGGAACAATTTTTCAATGGTTTCTCGTTAATTAAAAATTATTTTGTATCTATTAACAATGATTATTATAAACATTTTAATATGTTCGATCAAGAATGACTGGGCTAATGAATAACTTCTATTATGTACGGTGAACAACTTCTGGGTTAAAAAAAATAAGAAAACTCTAAGACGTTTGGAGGTGAACCATCACAAACACCTCTCGGGGTGTGTTTTTCTTGTGCTTGTAGAACAGCGACGTAAATCAAAACAAACCATTAGGCGAAAACACGCTCATTCGTTCACTTTCGGTTACGTCGCTCTCTTGTTTATTTGATCGACGTTGGTTGTTTAAACCGCGGCCACCTTGCGATTTTCGTTCACTTAGATTAATTACAACCTAAATACAGGCTGCGTATAACGTATACAACCGGTAATGCTACTGCCGCGCTTGGAACGACTCGAAATCATTTTAAAACTTGGTTAAAACAGCTCTTGATGTATTTACCGAGTTAATGATGTCTGTTAATCAGTCACCGGTGTTATTTAATTGTGGTGGGGATCACTTAGAAATAGGTCGATCAATGGATAGGGTTTTATTGATGAAAAACAGATACTGATGACGGCTTTTGTATTGCTGTTGAGGATTGAAAGAAAAAAGGCACTTAATCGTTTTGCAAGCATTACCCCAATTTGTATTTATTTTAAGATAGCAGTACACACAGAAAAGTGATTATTTGGAACGAGAAAACATAATTTCTTGAATTTATTTACTAGATTCAAATGCATATTTACTTGGATGTAGAAAGTTAGGTATATACCCAGAAATGCCACATACTCAATCTAAGTAAAATAATTTCTCAGATAAATGCTGTCGACAAATAAATTCTTTCTTTATAAGAACCAATATTGTATTGAAAGAAGTAATTGAATTTTTAGTCCCAAAAATTTCAATTTCTCCAACGAAGTAATAGTAAATCCATCCAAGTGCGTAGTTACTTGATCCAAGAAAATATAAGACATTTAATATAAGTAAGTATTATTTACGAATAAAAACCCACCAATTATTTAAGTGAAGTGATTCTCACTTCTTTCAAGTAATCCCTTTCTCTGGAATAAATATGCGCATCGTGATTTTGTCAAGGCTGGCGCCGTGAAGGAGCGAAACCTAGTACGAAGACAACAACGAAGTACCAGTAGGGGATGTGCCTTGTGATTAGTGTGCAACAAACGTTTCAACACGCAACAGGTTAGAACGAGTAAGCAAATATAACATACCTATCTTGTTAATTAGCAATAGAAAACGTATTTGTGCCAAATCTTTAAAATTCTTACATTAAGTAGCTAAATATATTTACCGGGAATAAAAATATACACTTCATTGAAGACTGCTTACTTCCTTCACCAGAGTAACAACTTTCTTATATCTAGTAATTATTCCAAGAAATAAAATTCCTTGGTTGAAGTCAATAATCTCTCGCGTATATACGAACCTACCAACTACTTCATCCAAGTAATTCTCTCTTCGTTCAACAGATCACTTTTCTGTGTGTAGCTGGTACCAATGCTTATGTAGCCCCTATGATGAGAAGGCTTTAAATTGATACTTTTTCAACTCATCTATGGGTCATTACAATTTCTTTATTAAGCATATATAGTATTAAAAATAAAACTATAACCAATGATTATATTTAAGTAGGTACTTATAACAAGGTGTATTCGCGGTTTTGTACCAGAGCACGTGTGCGTTCCAGTTATTAATTGAATTCCTTACATGACTTCGTTATCTGTGGCAAGTAAAGCAGCAATAATGGTGCATTCAGACATGCCACGTGTTCCAATTCAAAATTATAATTTAGAATGTCTTCGATTGGCCATTTATTGAAAATAAAATTGATTTATTCGAAAAGTGTCCAATCTTTCGACAAAATATTCCGTACACATTGCCTGTCAATTAGTACTTAATTGCTCCTGCAATGTCTCAATCAAGAAGCAGATCAAGTATACTGATATAGCGACTTACTACATTTTTTGTTTTTAAATAAACAGTCGCTTGTTGTGGTTTTACTCAGTGCGTCGAGTATATCGTATTCATCGATCGCTAGCTGCCTAAAACGTTCATAGAATACTTAATCGTGTAATGAATTAATGTACAGAAATGTATGGAGACGCACTACGAATATATTTTCTTAATCGTATAACGTCTGTTTTGGGCTTTCTTTTGTTCTCAAACGCATAATAAGCAAAACAAATTAGAAGCGCGTATACAGCTAAGCATTATTATTTGTTATACAAGGTGTCCCACGCTATCTAGCTCGTATCCTTGCAGGTGCAAACTACATGGCCTTAAGAGATTGAAATACACGTTTCATCTATATATGAAAGTCGTAGACAATCGTTTGCTCTACAGTCATAAAATATGTTTTATACATACAGGATGATCCACAACCACACAAACACAAACAGTTGATAATATACTAAAAAACTGCAATAATATATGTAACTAGTGTTACACTAACGAATTATTATCTACAACTTTTAGACATGTTTATATGAAATAAACATGTCTTTCGATTTCTTAAGGCCATTACATGTACATCATTGCCTTGTACTTTGTGCGCTGTACAACACTAGTGTTAAGATCGTATCTTTACCAACTATATGATTGTTTCTCCCCCAATGAGATCTGCGAAACAAAAGTCTATGTAATATGACTATATGTTACATGAAGATATATTTTTCTCTGTTGGCTATTCCAGAAGCCACCATCAAATAACTTAAGCAATTACGTCATAAATGTGAATACACAATGGTAAAATATGAATTATTTCTATATGCGCTTAGAACAAATAAATCAAACAAAAATACTGTTTTAAAATACTGTTAGTGAAGCGATATTTGTTAGTATTCAACGCATTGCGACGATACGTGAGCTTTTTCGTTAACTAAATTCCTTGTATAATAATTTATTTTTTGTTCCTGAGTGTAATTGGCGTAATTAACTAAACAAGTTTCTAGTGTTAATTGTATAATTCTATGATTGTGAGTAATTGTCAAGTTTATGCGTTCAATTAAATTATAAATTCTAAATAATTGTTGTTAAGGATGTTAATTACATCCATTTTAGAATAACATAGTATGCAGTTATTTATTTGTTTTTTTCCTCATTATATTTTGATGGACAAGTCAAACGTCAACCAATCAAATGCCTTCAGTTTTAATCCTTTGATCATTTTTTTTCATTTTTTCACCACTCAGGGCCATTCCGACAACTAAGTCAGTTCCAACCATTATTGTTCTATTTAGTTTATTAATTTGCTATACGAATTGTTGCCTGCTGTTCATTGATAACAGTAGAATAGCGACAATATAAGTTGTCGTTTTATTTGTTTATAACCGAGAATAAACACAAAATAAACAAAATGAACAAAATTGAACAGTCTATAATCATGTTCATTAGACATACGATAGAATTTCTTTTAACAGTAAGACATAACAGAAAGACGACAATTGTTCATGGTACATTGACCTTGGCTCGATAAACACGAGCCAGAAAGTTTTATGGCAAGTTAACAAGAATTACTCTTAACATATCTATTAACAAGAAGAAGGCAACAACAATGGTTGAAATTTGGACAAAATCATAAATTCTAGAATAAGAATTCAATTAATTACTTACAATTAATTAATTTCTTTTATTTTTTCATCTATATTTTCGTTGGTTCATTTTAGAATAGTAACTAACAAATAAGAATATAAATACGAAAATACTACAAGACAGTTTAATGCAAAAGAATTCATTTGAGTGATTTTTTTACGACAGATATTTTATAATCCGGTGTTGAATAGAAAATATTTAACATTTTTTTGCAAATACCTGTTGGTGCATCACATAAAAAAGTTAAACAGCACCCTTTAGTACCGAAAAAAATAATAAAAATTAATAACTTTTTGTAACGACGCCCATGCTCAGTTCCTTCGCTGTTATAGTCCATTTATAGCAGGAAGAATTTTTTCAAATTTGTTATTAAGATGACCTCGCCGATGATTGGCTGGATCTCAGACTGTTTTACACCGAGGAAATTTATGATTTGGCGCTGAATAGGTTAGATCACACGTAAACAAACATTCAAAACGATTTGCTTTCACTTGTTTAGTGCTGCTGTTGACTTCAGATCAGTAAAATTAGCAGAACTAATACGAATCGAGTGGGTCAAGTTAAGTGTCTTTAAAATATTAATCCAAATAATAATATAATGATCCAAAATTTAAAATTTTTAAAAACGAAGACTTGTCGAGAAATGTCTTGAGAGACATCTTTGGAAACTCTGGACCATTCTCATCTAAGGAATCACAGAAAAGCTAATAACACTGAAATCTTAAATTCTGCGGGCAGAAAAAAATGTTTGGTTAATAGTAGTAGTATCCACTTAAGACCCAGCGTTTCCCAACCGGGGTACCGCGGAACCCTGGGGTTCCGCGAGATGTCGTCAGGGGTTCCACGGAAAAATAGTAACAAATAGCGATGGCGGTCGCCGGTTCATGGGCACATTATTCAGTGTTATTTTCATGTATTATTTTAGCATGGGATTATTATTTGAAATATTGGACTAACAAACAAGGTCAACCCATGAATAATTTTGATTTGGAACCCTTCTAACCCAATAAACAACTGTTATCTCGATATTACATCCAACGGGTAACATTCTAGACTATTCATTAACTTCAATTGACAATATTACTTACAATTATCTGTTACATAAAAACAAAATAACCTCTAGAAAACAACAATCTGGCAAAGTTATTGGTCAAACGCTAACATTATTTGTTTTCAATATTTTTGCCTTTCCAAATGTGTGACAAATGTGTGTACTTTTTGGCGAAGAACAGAGTTGTAGGTGGTGGATTTCAATATGATCTTACATTCCAGATAAGATAACTTACATATCACCACACAAGTTCTGAACTTCTATGACAAAAATTGTGTCGGTCCCATTCATAGAAAATCAATAAATATACAGAGTGATTTGCAATTATAGACGAAAATTTATGCGGACAGGAAACTAAAGTGTAATGTCAAATTTCGTGACTGCATTTAGTTAAACAAAAAATAATTAAATTAAATTGAAGTACTAATCTTGATAATGAAATAAATTTAAAAGTGCTTCACATATTTTTATTTATAATTTAGTATGTTTTTGCATTTAATTTTCACCTCGAGTTATTATAAATTACCTTGTATCAGTTCAGTTTTCAACATTGTGTATGTATGAGCAAGCTTCTTCTTATTTAACAAACTTTAAGAGAAAATATGGAGATCATCTGTTAAAGTAGAAAGGTTGGGAAACACTGCTCTAGACTATATGTGAGATTTCAATGTATTGAGCGACTTTCATTGATGATAGTATATTAAATTATATTATTAAAATATAATCGTTTCTTTTTATTACCCTAGTAACATGCCGAAGGAACTACGCATTAATGTTGTACAAGCCTCAATTTGAAATATTTAGGCACTTTGTAAGGCTTTACAATATTAAGAAGAAAAACATCGTTATAATTTTAACCAGAAGCGATTTATTGGGGTTGTTAAATCCCTTAAAATAATTTAAATTTGACGCCTAAAATACCTGGTGACATTTCTGGTAATTTAGTCCTAGTGTGAACCTGGCGTCTGGTTTTATTCCTCCTTGTTATTAAATAGACTATTGTTTATACTGACTACCGAAAATACAATTTAGGTAAAGTGAATAAATTCGATTATTTTATATCTAGATTCATTCGATAAAAGTAACAATTTTGGATGGTTCATCCTCCAGGTCGAGGTGTTGCCACAAGATGGCGTGGGTATCGCACGAGTTATTTATGCGTCTTGTACCGCAGACGCGCTCTCACAAATACATGTGCCAACGGGAAACGTGAAATATTATATTCTAGACGTGGCCATAGATGTTACCACGGAAAAATCTCCTTATTTATGACCAGCGAAGAGACACGGTGCACATAACACCGCGCAGAACAAACATCTGCAACGCGGTGTGACGTGGGCCTTCTTCAGCCCACCTGACCATCAAAAATTAATAACGGTTCCTCTGTACGTACGATTACATTCAGTTCCAAAATTATAACCGCTGTGCAGAGTTACTTAAATCACAATATGTTATGTATTTGATAAAATTGTATAGCCTTTGATCCTTTGAAGTGAGAAAAATTTGATAACAAGGTCAACTTTGCGTCGACTGTGCAGTGTTTTAATTGACTACATATATTTTCTTGTAATTGTCCCATTAATAGGTACTATTAATACCGCTTGATGAATTGATCGCTAATGTTTAGTTAACTAATTGATCTATAATTATAATATAAAGGTTAAGCCGGCTCCACACGCAGCGAATATTCGGCAAACGTTTGTCTTAAAAACATTTTAGCACGAAGACTCACAAATAATAGCAAATTGGTTTCATTTATTATTAGTTCTGAGATGCTTTAATTTTGGAGGCGTGCATATCAGCGTAATCGTTTATTCTACCTACTCCAAAATATCTCTGCTCAATAATTCACACCACATAAGCCAGAGCACATAAAATTATGCGGCACTGGCCGGTAGTAACTCGAGGAATTGTGACTTATAGCTCTCTTGACTTTTACGATTTCAGTATTTTGTAAACAAGCGGTAATAAAACGTGGCATTTATGCCTATGATCTTTCTTTACGGCTGTCATATAAAGTTAGCGGAGTCTTTAATCGGGTGGGCCCGCGATCGCATAAATTTCGTCAGTTTAAGCAATTAGAATTTTATATTAGGTCGACGAATACAGCGGCGTTTATATGTATATTTATGTAGGTATTATTATCAAGGTTATTTTTTTATAAGATAAGGTTATGTAACGCTGTACGGATACGTGTACTATCAGAAGTAACGTTAATATTTGAAGACAAAGGCTATGAAGTTATTCTTTGGAAAACAACAAGAATTCTGAAAACTCCCGGAGTATAATTTTAGTGAAATTAGACCGTCGAATATATATATATATATATATATATATATATATATATATATATATATATATATATATATATAGAAATGGTTTTCTAATGTTATGAAAATAACATTCTTAAAACATTTGTTCATATTTTATACATTCAAGAAAATTACAGGAACTGTTACAACTCAACACACTTTTAGATATAAGAATATCGTTGTTTTGAAAATAGTATGCCAATAGATGTTGCTTAAGTTGTATGATTGTAAAAGGCCACGTTTTCTGGGTGTTGTATATGAAGGCTGGATACAGGTATATCTGTGTATTTTTGATTATGCTGTTGTACTGTAACTGTGACTGACTTTTTTTAATGTTCTTATGATTTCAGGTTAGAGTAAATAAATTGTTAATAACTTACAAAAACTGTTTGATTTTTCTGTAGACAGAGACACAGACATAGAAATGGTAGAATTTTTTTTTAAATTAGCACTTTAGGAGAGTCAATCAATGCTGAATCTTGCTGACTAACTACATACTGTATCTTTGTGTTCAAGATTGGTTCAAGCAGAATGAATGTATTTCATATTTCATAGATAATGCAGATTTACCAAAACAGGTATGATTAATCTTTTACAAATGTTTTTATTTACTTATCTTTTAGTTTGATTTAATAATAAAAAATGAGTCTGTTTGAGAACGACTCCACACAATACAGATATTTTTTTTCTAAACGTTTTCTATTGGAAATTGAATACGAAATAATTATATTTTGATCGGAAACGACATTATTATATTATATTGTAAGCACAACTGATGAAAACAAATAAAAATATATAAATAATGTATAAAAGAACATATTGAATCTTGTAAACACAAACAACGACATCGCCAGTTCTTGAAAATCGGCAACATGGTTTAGTAGTGAAACAGTTGTTATTTTCTGCCAACTGTTTTATATTTTACAGTTTATTTTAATTTACAGATAAAATAGGTGCAATATGTTACCTTATAAGTTCTTCAACGTTTGCTTTTGAGCCAGAATCGTAGTTTTAGATAATTTAGATCAGTGTTTCCCAACGTTTTTTGTGCCATGCCCCACCTAAGCCTTTCTAAAATTGTTATGCCCCCCATATATCACATACATAATTTTTAATATTAAGAAATAGCGCTGTTCACTGAAGAAACTTAAATGATTTGCTTTAGGAAGAAATATTTGAAGGAATTTTAGGCAATTGGTGAGGACGTAAGTTTTCATAACATTTAATAGACAATATGTTATACACTTTGGGCAAAAAAACGAAAAACAATTTAATTACTCATGATATTTAGTCAATTCAAATATTTCGTCAAAAATGAATTGCTATTATATATATAACAGAACGTTTCTGTCCAATTACTTTATGTTCGCGGACGTTTATTACAAAAACATTGCATAGACACGAGAACTCTAATTGTGTACTTCAGATATTTTTAAAGATTGTGGAGAAACCACTGCCAAATTTGGTATTGTTATAGGCGGCATGTTTGATTTTAACATTTTATCGCCTAAAATCCAAAACGTTATAATTTTAATTCGATGAAAAATACTGATTTTAGTCAAAGAAATGAAAACATAAAAATTTTCAAGAAAAATCTACAGCCCAACAAGTGTAGTATGTACTATCTGTGAAACAAAAACAGAAAAGAAAAGAACTGCCATAGTTTCTGTATCATCTTTAAAGATTTATCATCTCAAGAATGCAGTTGGATTTGTCCTGCATGTTCAATGTTGTCGTTGCAAACGTAAAATGCAGTAAAAGACGATGTTTAAAAATTTTAGCCTGTGTACTAAAAAAATATCTGTATATGATGCGACAAAATCTCTATTGTTCTATTGTTGTTTTTGACGAAAGAAAAATAAATGTCATTACCTATTAATTTTACTACACCTTTCATTTGATATTAAATTGACCCGACATTATTAGAAATTTGAATGAATTATTATCAGAAATGTTGCATTGCGATACATAAAGTAACATAATATTGGATTGATACGTCCAAATATTGCGAATATGGTATGTTTTCAATCTTCACTATATAACCAATTTGCTTTTTAAATATATGCTTTAATTTACATAATATGAGTAATGGAAAATTTCTACCGTTTTATTTTTGCGCACAGTGTATAATAATGAATAATAATATACAGGTTACACTTTTTTCCTCGTAAAATGTTTGTGTTTGATGCTTGCTGTAAAGAGATTTTATGTTAGGTTCCAATTTAGTTAACTTCAGTCTCAAGTTCTCCCGTTGTGTTATATACAACCAATTTCTTTTTTTTTTTCAGCAATTCATTTATGGCAATAATCTAAATATGAAGAGCGAAATGGAACAATGGTTTGCTTGCACATTTGGTTGAATTTCGATATATTATTTCTGCTTCCTCAAAAAGCGATGCCATCATCACTCCTTTTATATTAAATATCTGGACGAATCCGAGTGCCATTTTCGAATTGCCCCCCTGAACAATCAAATTGCCCCCCTGTGGGGCGTGGGCCCCACGTTGGGAAACACTGATTTAGATCGTTCATAAGAACAAAGATCGATGCAATTATGTCAAACATATTTCATCTTCTAGCTAAGGAAGAATTCAGGAAAGTGTAATTTAGTCAATTAACTTTATTATACCGCTAATCACAAAGTAAAAATCATGAGTTTACTTTGTTTGCAATGTTGGCGATGAAAATGGAATTTACTACTTAACTTAAAAGTTCAAATTATTGAAAACTTTTATTTATGTACCCCCCCCCCCTTGTATGACAGCGTCCCGCCTTTGAGTATTACAATTTTGGTCTCCTTATACCGTAAGTTTTTCCCGTTTTAGTAAAAAGATATAGATAGAGGTAATTTCACAAAAATAGCCGTTTTTTTTTACCAAGAAAACTAAAACGAAGCGATCAGTTGCTCACGACAAAACCACTAATCCCGCAACCGATTGCAACCAAAACAAGCAACCAATTGTCAACGACAGAGCAACCAAACTCACGATTGGTTGTACACGATTGTTCCAGTTAACATAAAAATAATCAAGGCAATAATATTGTTCCACAATTCTTAATAATGCTTCATATTAGAAAAGGCATTAGTACAGAAGAGCATCAAAAAGCAACTCTTTTTTTTTTAAATACTGTTGTATTTTTGGAATATTCTTAAACTTGTTTGATATTTTTTTTAAATCGAGATGTACCGAAAAAACGTTGACATATGTAGATACATACGTTTGAAGTGGAGATAATGACTACCTTATCGTACGACGACATATTTGAGACTCAGAGTTAGTTTAAAATAGGTGAAAATCTTGTCAGTGAACGAATTAATCGGCAATAACTCTTGTGTCTCCTTTTAGTTTCCTTTTTTCAATCAACTCAGTTTGCTTCGAACTGAGAGAACTTTTAATTGAGTGTCAATATTGGAAATTACAGCTTTCTACCAGCGCTAGTTTACCATACAGCATTTTTTTATTTAAATGAGTAAATTGATTTACTATTATCTATTAATCTTGTCTATCTTTTATCTTATAGATTACTTAGAACATTTTCTAGTTTTATCGTATAAATTTCCAGTGTTTACAAACACATAAAATATAAATATACCGCTCCTAGCGGGTAATTCAAAAAAAGATCATGACTGAAGAATTAATTGAATCGAATGTCGTAAATTCACCACCAATACAATTAGGCAAATGACTCCATTATAAAGCCGTTGTGTCGTCGAGCGGTAATAAAGAAATTCATAAACTCTATAGGCGCATAAAACAACAATGTATGCGCTGTTTATGCGGCCGATAATTTTTAATCTGTCAGCTAAGGTCTCGGCAACGTACGGTAGGCGTGTTCACTCCCAGCTAAATGATGTGAGAGGCCGCAATAGCTTCATTAGTTCGCCGTTGCACCAAGCCTCGCTGCAACAGCCATCGTTGCTTGCTTGCTCCGGTTCTTTCAAATGCGTGTTGGACAATTTGTCCGTTCCAACGCTATAATTGTCATCGATCAGGCGATTTCTCGTCAGGAAACCTGACACATATTGCGGTAATTCTAAAAATGGACGATTAACGCTTTTCGAACACGGCGCGCGCCTAGGAATAACAGATACTTCTTCTTTTTGTCCCAAGAAATGAATAGACAGTATACATCAGCATTCAGTGAAATGGGTGGAAAAGATAACCGCACCTAAGCCTAATTGGGCCCTTTGTGGTAACCTCTCTCATTCTGGTCCTGTTTGCCCGCCCCAGGTCTTGGGAAAAGGCTATGGGATATACGTACCCCATGGTCTTCAAAGGTGGAACATCCGTACTTTGGGAGCACAGGAAACGAGATGGAAGGTTTGGCAGCACGTCTGGGGGACAGAAGCAAATCAAAACCACCAGGATCAGATCGTAAAGAACGATAAAAACAGCAGACTACCGATTTTCGGGTGGACAAGCATACAAAACACACTTTGTGTCTGCATGATCTTTGCAAGAAGACTGGCGAGCCACTGCCTCAAGAGTTAGTGACCAAACAGTCTATAATAGACTGATGGCGACTTCAGCCTGATCAAGAATCAGTGGAGGAAATGTTGTTTTAATGCACGAGGTCGAAAGCCAGGTCTCACACATCTAGCATTGTGCAGCAGAAGCCTCAACAACAAAATTTTGATGTTATGGAGTGACCACCTTATCCAAGTGAGCAAGTGTCATTTCATTTTGACACAGATATAATACATCTCTGGAGTCTCGGAATTGTTGCAGTTTTAAGACCGGTCCAGACACAACGTCTTATCGAATGACTTGTCGAATCAGACAAGTTGTATCAAGTAAGACGGAGCGTGTAGACCACAAAACGTACGTCTTGCATGATCGAAGTAAGTTTGTAGAATACGTCGAAAATCTGAGCTGCGAGGCATCATTTTATGACAATTGTTTCGACAAGTTGGCGCGTGTGGACAATAGGGTGGTTCAAAAATGCATTGCAAAAATTTTTGTGATGATAGAAAGCAACGATCCCCCCAAATCGTTTCCAAATCCAAAAAAAGCGGACACGTATTTTTTTTTCTTCGAAATTTTGCTTCTTAATGGTGCCTGTCGATGCCTCAAATTTACATAAGAAAATGCATGGGAAAAAGACATTTTTTGGTATTTTTCGAATAATTGTTCGGGGTTTGGGAAAACTTTAGATTAAAGTTATAGAACTTGTAGAGGACTTTCCAATGAAGAATTTGAGGTATTATACATATAGCTTTGACGCTCCCAACCCACCCACACAGTGCCCTGAAAACTACCATTAAATGAAAAAACACATTCTTCAGAAAATGTACCCTTCTAATCACTGCATTCTCTTTTTTTCTCATAGAAATCATTACTATAAGTCTAGTTGAATTTATAAACATTTGTCAGGTAATTTCCATTGGTTTAAACAAATTTCATTTGTTTAAATAATTCGCTTTTCTCGAAACTCCGTCGGACATCTGTTTTCTGAGTTCTAAATGGCAGTTTATTGTATTGGAGTGACATTATTCATTAAACAAATTCTTCCTATTGTTTAAACAATCAGTTATTATTAATTTTCAACTGTTGTTCTAATTATGATAGAAGTCAGCTTTTTTGTGAAATTAACTTATAAATTTCATGTTCGAGGTATCTTGCCTATTTGTTTAAACAATTTTTTTGCAATTCTCCTAACATTCATTTTTTTAGATCGGTCTGGTCAACTGTTATTGTCAAGTGACATAATAAAATATTATTCAAATGCATAAAGGTGATATTAATATCAAATACATTAATGGTGAAATTTATAAGTTAATTTCTCAAAAAAGCTGAATTTTCTACAATGATTAGAAAAAAGTTGAAAATGAATAATAATTGATTGTTTAGACAATAGGACTTTTTTTGTAAGAATAATGTCACTCTCAAATAATAAACTGCCATTTCGAACTCAGAAAACAGAATTCAGACAGATTTTCGAGAAAAACGGATTATTTAAACAAATAAAATTTGTTTAAACAAATGGAAATTAACTGACAAATGTTTATAAACATCCCACTAGACCTATAATAATGATTTTTATGAGAAAAAAAGAGAATGAAATAATTAGAAGAGTCAATTTTCTGAAGAATCTACATTTTTTTATTTAAGGTTAGTTTTCAGGGCACTGTGGGGGCGGGTTGGGGCCATCAAATCCATATGTATGATAGGTTAAATTCTTCCGTGGAAAGTCCTCTACAAGTCCTATAACTTTAGTCTTAAGGTTTCCCAAACTCCGAATAATTATTCGAAAAATACCAAAAATCCCATGCATTTTCTTATGTAAATTTGAGGCCTCGACAGCCACCATTAAGAATCAAAATTTCGAAAAAAGAAAAAATACGTGTCCGCTTTTTTTGGATTTGGAAACGGTTTGGGGGGATCGTTGCTTTCTAAATAAAAATAGCCAATTTGAACCACCCTAGTGGACAACCATGCGTTTTATTTGACAGTTTTCCCGTATGTTTACGTAGTTTTTTCGTACTATTCTGTTGCTTTGTGTCCGTGCATTTATTTAAACTATAACTTTTTTTTTGCATTTAATTTTGTATTTTATAAATTCATAATATATATGTCTGATCTTCGTCAATGCTCTCGACAATTTCTACGGGAATTTATTGAACTCTACCGTAGTTTCCCTTGGTTATGGCAAGTTACAAGTGATGCGTATAGTGACCGGAATAGGAAGTCACAGGCGTATGAAGTCATGATTGAAAAGTTCAAGGAAATTGATGAAGCGGCCAACAAGGAGACAGTTACAAAAAAATTAACTCTTTACGTAGCGTTTACAAAAAAGAACGCGCCCAAATAATTAAATCTACTAAAAGTGGTGCTGGTGAAGATGATATCTATAAGCCTAGGTGATGGTACTTTCATCTACTTGAGAATTTAACAAATGGTTGTAAGTTTCAGTGTCCATCCGCAGGTAATTACGCCAATTATCTGCGTCATTATGAAGTTCACGTAATAATCGGATATGAGAAAATTCAGGCCTTTTGGCAACTATTCCCTCGACCATCTTAATGTTCGAGTTTTTTGTTTCTTTTTACTTTTTATTACTATGCAAACAGCATAGATTGACCAAAGCAGCACTTCGTCCATGATGACATCAGACAACTGACATTTGACGGATTAATTGGAAACGTGTGGACACTGTGGACACGCTAATCTCTGTACTTTTTGTCGAATGACTTGCATGACCGTTTTATCGTTCGATAAGACGTTGTGTCTGGACCGGCCTTTAGATTCTTTGATTTTGACAGATGTTTTATGCTAATGTGATACCTGGAACCTAATCTTTGATATTGCCTGTGGATAAGAAGACTGACTATGTCTGTCGTACAAGCGCTGGCGTAAACGGTCTTACCTGTATACCATAATATCAATGAAGAAGTCTAGGGATAGGGCGTATAAGGAAGCAAGAGTACCGAGGAATGGGGGAATGATTCCCGATGACAAAGATTTTTTTTATAGACTTGGTAAATAAAATCCGCTAACAATTGAATGCTGATGGCGATGAGCACCTTAGGTTCAACACTCGACCCCGTGCTGTTCAATATTTAATCTTGTATCCTGTCGGACCTACAGAGTGTCTTCAAGTGCCATCAATACGCAGATGACACGTACCTCTAATACAGCTTTTATAAGTCCAGCTATGATGAAGCCAGAATAGTGATCAACGCTGATGTAGAGAAGTTTGTTGCTCGTGCTGAGGAGATGTCACTAGATAAATGGTGGAAATACAGCAGTGGTAGTTTGGCGGACAAATTGAATGTGTTCCTGTTGATTTCAAAATTGTGGTTGGAGGTAAGGTGGTTAATCTACTAAATTATATTAAATCGGAAGAAAAGGGTTTCGGGATATTGATTGATGATAGGCTGAACTTCATCAGAGTTTTATCTAAGATCCGGTCAGCACGCTATGTTCCAGTAACTCGCCAGACCCTTGAAGAAACAATAATTGAAGAATTGAGAAAAAATCCTGAAGGAGATCAAAGACTCATCAAGAGTGTGAATCGTTGTTGCTGTGGGTTCATATCAGGAAAGAGGATACGTCTTAATACAGCTAAGTACGTTTTCCCATCTTTAAAGTTAAAGTTTTGTGGCAGTTTTATGCAATGTGTTTTGGTTGTTC
This sequence comes from Aphodius sticticus, assembly GCA_963966075.1. Taxonomy (NCBI): domain Eukaryota; kingdom Metazoa; phylum Arthropoda; class Insecta; order Coleoptera; family Scarabaeidae; genus Aphodius; species Aphodius sticticus. Next base: position 7,955,612 of record OZ014513.1, read on the forward strand.
TACCGACGATAGACAGTAAGCCGAAACTAAAACTAACCAAGCAAATCAGGCAGGGCGAAGTAAATTTTATTGAAATGTTACAACCACTGTCAGATAGTTAATCTGAAAACGGCCGTAGTTGCAATTTGTCTATAGGCTTAATTAAAAAATTGACCGATCAAGTTTATTTATTGCGTTAAACAATCGATTGCTCGGAGGAGTTTAATAAATCCTCTCGGGGAGAAACAACAATGAATATGTTGATTCAAATTGCTGGCTTCAATTACTTACACACGGCTGTGGCTCGCGCGACTGAACCAGTCTGAGGCCATAATTTATGGACTTGTGCGGCCGGAGGTAACTTGGATCGCAGTCAAACGACTCGTCCGCCATGTTGCCGAACATAAATCACCGCGAAAGTATGAAATCCGTTTCGAAAAAAGAGGCACCGCATTGGTTTCGGCGTATGGTGGCAGGTGTGTAAAAAAATAATAAAAATATCAAATAAAAACTGACCATGAAGGAAGAGCGTCCGCCATCGGTCTCGCGGTGTGCGTTTGCCGTCGGTAAATATCAGTAGTAGGCCTGGGTGCACATGGGGCCCGTTCGCGCTCGGCCACCTTCGATTATAGGACTATTTGCTTTCGAACATTTATTATTGGAGATTTTACTAACTGCCAAATTTATTGGGAGATTTAGGCGAGCGGCCCCCGGAATTTATCTAAGTGAAAAATATCGAGGGTGGGCTCGGAAACCCTAATGGCGGAGGTGTATTTGATTTATAAGGGTTTTATTTACGCTGGACCAACACCTGGACGTAAAAAGGATTTTTCCAGTTCGGGAAAGATTAATAAATCTCCGAAAACTGCTCGCCCTACAATAAAAATAATGGCGGCCCTCGTTTCCAACCTATATCAAAACGAAATTTCGATGCCTTTTTTTGTTTGTAGGAAAACCAACTCCAGGACAGTGTCTTTGGACCAATACTGTACTTACTATATAGGTACGACTTCAATAGCCTTGTGATCAAATATGTAAGTACAAATGGAATAAAATATGTACCACTAAGATAAAAAGGCCACGTTAAGAAGTGAATACCAGACCTTAACCTAAAATATACAGAATTTTCACAATTTTCAAAGTTGTCGCAAACAACGAAACAGAAATAAATTATAAAATTACAACCAAATACTAAATATGTGTTACAAGGAAAATTAAGCCTGATTATGAAACAAAACCGCTAACAAATGCTCTGTTTATCGTTCAAATTAACAGGATTAACATTTATCATACTCTGGAAGAAATGACAGCTCTATACCGCAGAAATAACAACTATCGATTGTTCCAGAATCAGGGCACTGTGTATTGTATTTATTTATAATTAGACCGATTGAATAATATAAATCTGAATATTTAGTTACCAGGACCCCTAGCAACAACCTTCCAAGTCACAAATACTCCTCTTACCTAATGATTTGTTAATCACTCCAAGAACCAAGAATCCGCACGAGTATTTTTTAAAGAAAAAACTAAAATAAACTTCACAATTTAACAGTGTGAGCACAGCGCGACCAGAAGTCGACAAAACGACCCGTACAGAATAGCAAACATTATGAAACTGAGTCATATATAAAGTCTCGAGCGTTCAGTTTGATCGGCACACGCTATAACATTTGAATATGTCGGAAAATTGCCGGTTTGAGAGCGTGCAGTCCTCGTCGCAGTTCGTTCCTGTCCTTCTCGCTCGATCGCATTTTTAGTATTGCCGGCAACAGTAAAGCCGGGTATTGCCGTCTCACGCATGCCGTATATCTTTTTCGGACCCCACCAAGAACAGATAACGGAACCGCTGCCCTAATTACACCAAACTCGTAATTATACTTTGATGAATTTACCAATCATTTATTAAACGTTTCGCCAAGAATTCTATCTGGAAACTAACAATTCTTGCGAGGATGATGTTCTATGGGTTGCCTGTGTGGGGCAACAATTTAATCTTATAAAATAGACAGAAGTGTTCAGTGTAAGGTACCGTTTGGTTTATTTTAATGACGTTGCAACTGGTCCGCGATGAACTCAAAAGGAGGGAATTAATCATCAGGTGTTACATGCGAAGATTCTTGCTTTCATGTCGGAAAAAGCCGAAATTTACGACCCATATATTACAACGTATTTACCTACGAGTCTTTTTTCAGCTCTTGGACAAGACCGTCGTCTATTTAAAGGTTTAATATTAATTGTTTGGAGCTTGCCAAAACGTCTGCCAGACGGTCTGTTGATTTTGGCAGTATAATTAGATGACCACTTTGTATTATACCAACGAATTATTATTATTTTAATAGTTGTAATGTGTGTGTATAAAATTGACTATACCTATACCATTTATAGTTAGACTCATTTGCAATTATCGTAAGTTAGTTTGATGTACAGTGCGTGCATCTGTTGCAGGTTGAAGATTATAAGAATCGGCAAGAATTTTCCTTACAAGAGAACTGTTATACCGCCTTATTAGCATTTTACGTTTTTTAGTATTGGAGACCGCGTAACGGCAGGTGCCTTGAAAAAACTTGTTGGAAGGAATTTACATTAAAAATTATCACGAGTAATTGACGATATGGCGAAGCTGCAATTACGAAGCGTGTGATTACTAAACGAATATGCTGATGGCCTTCTCTCGGTCCTAGGTGCCGGTTGTGAGTTTAACACTTTCCTAGCCTAGCAAATTTATAGAAAGACAGAAGGGATAAGATTAAAATTTTAGTTTTTTTTTTTCATTATCTACTTAGCTGATTTTATATACACTGTCGGCAAGCAATTCAAACAAAACGGTCCAAATATTCAATTATCCTATTTCCAGTATGATTTTTCCTGGTGAATAGGATAAAGTGTTAAAAAATATTGTTTATTTTTGTTGTATTACAAAAATCAGTTGAGTTGGATGTTTTTAACGAAAAAAACCCTGAGGTACGAGACATACTGCGTACTTGAGTTATTCTTGAAGATGGTAGAGAAACCATTGCCAACTTTTAGTTCTAATTGGATTTTAACTTAATATTAGACTAGTGGACCTGTAGACCGCCTATTTAGGTAGATCAGTTAATTGGGTAGATCGCAGGAATCAATTGACAGTATATGTAGAAGGATGTCTCAAAAAAACACAGTTGCTACCGCCAATAAAATTAGGCTTAATAAATGTTGAAAATTGGGTACATAACCTGCCATGAGGTACCAATTTCTCACTATTTGGCGAGTTTGTCGTCAAAATAAATTGTGATAAACATTTGTCCCATGTGTCAGCCTAACAACTACAATCTTTAGTTTACCCTCAAAACTTTCCTTTATCCCTCAGGTAAAGATACTATTTTTGGAGGGAAACCGCCCAAATGTGAGAGAAAATCTCCCAATCTGGCAACAGTGCACTGCTTTTTTATATAAACGCATGTGGTTGGCCAAGCAACTACAGTATACCGTATATAGATAACATTATTGAAAAAATTATTAAAAGATTTGTTATTTTTTTTCTTTCAGTTCATATGAAAGATGCTTGTCATTTGAAGAAAAAAAAATGTTAGATTTATTTTTCCCAATACCGTGAACCTTGACTTAAATGAACTACAAAAATAAGCTAAATTTGTTCAAATTACTCAATTTTATGAAAAACGGAAGATCTAAACGTTGCAATAGCATAAAATTTTTGATACTTTATAGTTCTGGTTTTTGTTTTGATATTGGACAAAAACTATCCAGCCAGATGCTCAATTTTTAAATAAAAATAAAACATAAAATGTTAAATTTGTATACCAGTGTCTACCTTTCCTCCTTCGTAAAAGAAACGGAAAGTATGTTAGAGTACCCTCGTCAAGCAAGAGCACATAATAAAATAATGTGAAAATATTTAATTTAAAATTTATTTATGTCTACTATAAACCAAAAACTCAAGAATAAGTATCAACATTTAAAGTAATCATTGAAGAACCCTAATTAATTATTTTATAACTAAATAGTATTATTTACAACACAATATTCATATTTGAATTTTAGAACAAAGTTGGATTCAATGCATAATTTTCAATTTAGTTAACAAATGAAATTGATAGAAATCTTAATGATAGATCTAGTAATAATACAATAGGTATATAATACCCAAAACTAATACCTAAAATTAATATTATCTAATCTTGAGATGATTTAACCCATTTAATTGTTTAAGATTTATCGCCTGCACCTCACTGACAAAAATGCATTTGGTTGCCGTGACCACATGAACTAAATTATTACATATTTACAAAAATTTAACGTCATACCGAAAGATATCAAAATTTGCATACCACTTGATATGCCCAGTCAAATTTATTTGAATTCATAGGTATTAGAAGGCTTGCAGCTTAGAGGGCTTTATCACTCATCTCCAATAAATCATTCAGAAAACAATGAACTAAAATTATTAGTATTTTTTTATACGCTCACGTAAACATTAATTTCCATACCAGTTAACTTCATGTGGTAAACTGAGTGACGTATGCTATAAGTTACCAGACAGACCTATCTATTTTTAGTAACCTTGCGTCATAGCCAAATCTAAAGTACAGGTAGGCAAAATATATCCCTTTACTGTCAACAATGATTATTATCGACTGCGGCCCCTTGGTCTCTCCGGTACTCCCTTAGTACGCCCAATATCTTTTGGGTCAAGTTTTTTCTTAAATAAATAATTGTTTGCCACTTTGTTATGGTAGCTTGTCTACGCAAAGCAAGTTGCTGTTATTCGGAAAGACCTTGAACCATTTCCACTGCGTGTGTACTCTTTTCATCATACCACGTTACCTGCAAAAATATTAAATTAACAAAAGCTACGCATTCTAAACTCAAAACTAACCTCAATGTTGCCAACAAATTGATGAATTCCATGTAATTCTCTTACTGTATTTTAGTTTAATCTGGAGAAACCATTAGAAAGAACCACGGGCAGTTCAAAGTAGTTTGAAGTGGGTGATCAGCCTTTACAACAAAATTTTGCTGGGGACCATATTCCGAGCCATTGGAGGCTTTTTTCAGGCGCCTCTATCAATTCCACACCCTATTGATTTTCTACTACTTCTTGGTCTTGCAGCTAAATTTTGTATAGTGTTCATCCCTTCCTCCATGTGTTCATCCAAACTTATGTATAATTATAGCACAATTATAGGTTATATAACGATATTTCACGCCCGCTAGGGGCGCTAGTAGCAGAAATATCTTGTGGTGCCATCTAATATGTAACCTCTCAAGAGTTTTATTCGTATTCGGTTAAAATAGGTTCTGAGCGGTGCTTTCACGTTGGGTTTGAGACGCGAACTTTTCACAAATAACATTCATTGGATCGATACACATTCTTCGAACAAATATTAACGCAAAGGCAAATAATCACGAATTAATAATTATTATTATACGTACAACATTGTTATAGGTTTCTCAAACATTATTTGTGGGTACGGACTACGGAGTTTGTGCTTTAGGCCCCCGCAGATAATGAAATCGCTTAGCTTTGTACATACCAATGTGAATAGGTTATGGTTGCGTTTTTGACGTTTCTAGCTCGCAGCCATGACGACGCGGAATAAACAGCTACTGAAATGTTGAGGTCCTTTCACCAAAATCGCTCGCGTTTCAGAAAATTTTGAAGCAAAAACGCCCGAGAGGTCGTTTTTCGTCGATTTCGAAAACTCACGCAACGTAGAATGGTCCATTTAGGGGGACAGTCGCGCTCCGCGCGACTGAAATGCCTTCCCCATTTTTTCCATAAGCAATTAAGAATCGATTTTTTGGCAGGTGAAACACCGATTTAAAATCGTTCAATTGCGTTTACTTAATATAGACAAGTGTTACTACTATATTTTTTTGCAAAGTATATTACCAAATAAATTACCGTAATTTATGGATTTTAAATATTTACACACAACGAAACGTTATCTCAATTCAAATCAACCTTTGTTAATGAAAACAACAGTTTTGTTATATATATACGCAAGAATACATATCGTTCATTGAAGAAAGCCGTTGTTTTGACCGGTTGTCTTACTTTAAGATTGTACAATTTTAAATGGATACTATACTTACTTGACTTAAGAAGTTGTTCTTTTAAATCAAAAGGTTGGGTAGTTAGATTAATCAGCTCACATTCTGGGATAAAACATTCACCCACTTCTTTTAAATATGAACGTTATTATGAAAGCAATAATATTTTACATGGAATGCAATTAACGCATCGAAAGAAGAATATCGTTATTTTCAAACTAGAGAAGACGCCCGGTGTCCCTTTTTAGTCTCTTTCCATCAATATTAGAGCAATATTAAAGCGCACTCTATCGGCACCCTACACATTATTTTCAAAACAACGAATCAAAACAATCGTTTTCTTAAAGCAAATATTTAGGTTGTTTTATATTAACGAAATATTCTTATTATAAGTATGTGTTGTCTTAAAACAAACAAATTATGTTAGGAATGTTATTTTCTTAACATTAGACAACCATTTCTCTGTGTATTTTGTTGTTGTCATTTATACCTTAAATTACCAAAGGTAGCTACCGATATTTATTATAATTTTAAAGGCCTGAACAATGATTAACAATTAAAGACGTGTACTTTATTTTTCTATCTTTATTAATTTTATTTATTTGTATTTTTTTGTGTCTGATTTGACAAACAATAATTATTTATGATCCGGATATGGTTTAACCCATTTTTAACATTTTTTGTTATTAAAGCTCCTGTCAAATCCTAAATTCCCAATGATATTACTTGAGAGAATATAGTTAATATTTTTATATTGAATGAATAGAGTGTGGCAAGGGAGTTGGCCATGGAGATCGTATCTGCGGAGCCAATAACGAAGCTTCTAAATCAGAAGCCCTTTACCTACTATCGATGTTTGTGAAACCGAGTGTTGTGAAGTATTTTATACTATAATTATGGTTTGACAGCCCATTTTCTAAATTGCTGCTATAAATAGTATATGTATTCTAGCCTTTGTTATGAATCTAATAATAATCTACTACTATTAAATCAGGAAAAGCACCACAGACACATTATTTTTTTATATTTAACTAGAATGAAGAAAACCAAAAGTTGTAACTCCGCCATCTTTAAAGTTAACTCAAATTCAAGGGAGATGGAATCCTGTTGCCTATTTTTTTTCTTAAAAACCTCTTACTCTATTGCTTTTTAAATAAACAAAAAATATTTAAAAATTTCATCCAGTACTGTTTCTTTTTGTGGCCAAAACCAAACAAATTTTATTACCTACTAATTTCAATATGCCTTTCATTTCATATAAAATTGACCCGATATTGCCTAGCCATACACAAATAACATCACATTCGATTGATTTGAGTTGACAAAATAGTATTGGAAATCCAAGTAATAAATTTGTACCGTTTATTTTCTGGTCAACTTAGTATAACTATTTTTTTTTCAGTTACAAAACATCGCATCTAATATTTTGTTTGTAATTTAACAACATTCTCTATAAATTTAATTGTATATCATCTAACAACATTAAATTCTGAGGACATTTCGGCTGGAATATCTATCTGACTGACAGAACTCCGAAACGACGAAACGCGGTGAGGTCATGAATATGTATGCCAGGGGCATGTAAATTTTAATTAAATATACTCGTCGAATTTCCAGAAAATTTATAACCCCGGAATGTAATAGAAAAAATTACAAGAAAAATCAATTACTATTAAAGTACAAACCCAGGTATGCAAACGAAGTTTAAATTTAGCCACCGAATACACGAGAGTATCGAGCAGGTTCGTTCTAGCCTTTAAAACGTCTGCTATTCTATTTTCGACCACATTCTATACCCACCCAGAAACCCGCATGATCACCCCTTGATGTTTCTTTGTTTCTTTGGAAATCGGCCCGGACAGGAAGAATGCCCCGTTTGCCGTTTTTTAGCCAAAGCCAAAAGGACGGGATATCGTCCTGGGGCATTGTTCCTTAAAAAACGGTTCGCTAATTTATGGACTAAATGTCCTTGACCCACACGACAAGCCATGCCGACTTTTACAAAAGATTTTGCTATTCCGTTGACAATGTGCCGTTTTAAAATTGAAATTGATAATTTTTGTGGTCTATTACATGCAAAATCAAGTATGGAAACATTAGAAAATCCCTGGACGAGTCTGTTATTTTTAAAAAAGTCCCTTGTAGCTTAAATAACTTTGATTTTATGTAGTATGAAGAGTGGGACCCTAAAAAACTGCAGAGAACACCTACCGAGTTCTCTTAAAAAAACGGAGATACTACCTGATTGATAGTATAATAGAAAGGTTGGTGTCAATGGCAGAAGAAAACAGTATGGTTTGAAATACAGATTACATAAAAGAACTGCGTGAGAAAAGCCATTTCACTATGTAAGGAATTGTTAAAAGCAAACCGTGTACGATTTAGTCATCCGATGTAGAAGATTCAAACGCTACAGGATAAAAAAAATAAGCGAAGAAAAACTCTAAAAACAAGCTCTACAATAATATAAAAAAATAGGTAGTTGATGGGTATTTTTATATTAAAAGTGAATGTCTATGATTAAACTATGATACTTAATTCAAATATGTTTCCAAATGCAAAGTTGTGTTGGCTTTGCCTGTTACAGTTGGTAAGCCTAGGCGCTCAATAATTTATTTTTGTTTAATCGTGGCGAATAAAAATCCGCACCGCGTTAATGGGCGTAGTTCCTAACAAACCGTATGTATTACAATCGCGGATTTAAAGCCTGTGCAGTGAAAAGACATGTGGGCGCCTGGGATTAGAACACAAGAACCTAGCACGAGAATATGGAGTGGTTTGGAATAATTACAGTTATTTCGAGAGTAATTTGCAAAAATCATAACCAGAGGAGTTCATTTCAAATAAACACAGTACGTCCCCATCCCCAGATTAAGTTACAAAGAGGAAACCTAATTTTTATTTATGTTTAAAAAATATCTCAGTTTAGAAAATCCCATTTAGAAAATCGCTTTAGGAGTATTATTTTAAGGAAGTGCGGAGATATTTTTGAAAAATCAATAATAAATACTGTTTTCCTCTTTGTAAATTATAAACTTTAAAGAGTTTATTTTATATCGAACTTTTTTGTTCTAGCCAGTATACGACTTACGAGTCTATGAAGCAAAATTAATTAGACAAATTAAAAAGTATGTTTTGTTCATTAACCTTATATTTTTTTCACAACAAAAATCTGAAACTTATGCTAACACAAAAGCTAACTTAAGCTTTTGGGTTATTTTAATGTAATAACCTGCAACTTCTTTTTTTTTCACTTTTATGTGTTTTTTTTTTCGTAAAAGAACAGTTACTTTAACTTTTAGCAAAAGAAATTAAGTACTGTATATTTTTTACAATGCTATTAAATAAAGTTATAAGAATATAAGAAAAAAACAAGATGGCGGCACGAGTAACCCGTACATGATTACACGATGTCAATTAGGTTAATTTTGTAAAAGGCGCATCTATTTATTCTATTATTGTATTACCATTCAGTTCATCATAGCAACGCAAATATATAATAATTTATAAATCAAGCAACAAAGAGACGTTAGTGATAGTTTTTGTGAAGTACTAGAAAATTAACCATCTTCCAATCATCTTTGATTATAGTGTTAATGCAATGTTTCCGTATTTGATGTTTTTACTGTAGAAATCTTTAGACGCAGGAAAATGTGACACCAATAATTTTTTGAAGGTTTTCTTTGCTACTTTAATTAACAACATTAAAGACAAAAATAACACTAGTGGCTACCCCAAATTCAGAACACAAGTAACAAAATCATCAGTCATTTTTGGACGAACTAGACATGAAAATATATTTTACCATTATTATTTAAGTAGGTAATGATATATCTTAATCTATCTGTCTAAAGGAAAGTATTGTGATCATGCAAAATAGAGAAATAGACACAAGAAAAACACCACGCACCGGGCCTTCTTATAACTAGAGACAGGGGTGTAGCTACGGGGAGCAGTGGGAGCAAACTGCTCCAGGCGCACGAGTAGAAGGGGCGCAACATTGGAACGGCAATAAAAAATATTTGTGTAAAAAATTCTATTGGCTAGATCTTCTAAATAAAACTCAAAATTTTTATGATCTTGACTTAATTATCATAATTTTGATTTATAGATTGGTGCGTTGTATTTTTACATATAAAACTCCATGTACTTACATTTAACATCTGTAAATGTTTGTTTTTTTACCAAGCGTCTTTCATATTTATTTACTTATTGAGTTATACTATTGTAGTTTATTGTTCAGTTTAAATGACTGTTATGACTTTTAAATGGCTATTATTTCACTAAATTAGTGTTTTTTATTCATAAACTGAAAATGAAACGCATATTGTCACTTATTTTAATGTTAGGTAAAAGTTTCAATTGCCTAAAACGCTTTCTTCCAAATAATAGAAGATGAAAATTAAAACAAATCTCATTAAGAAACTTGAAAAAATTTCCCTAAACATCATTTGAATAAGGTTAGAAAAGCGTACTGTGGCATCTCAACCAACTTGTACTGTGAAAATATTTTCAAGGTTGTAAGTTATTTTATTACTCTAATGGTAATTTCATTTTGTTGCGTTTGTATATTTCGGTTGTAACTTTGTAGATATTCGAATTTTTAAAATTTTCAGATTAATAATTACAAAAAACGAAAAAAACGAAGAAATTATAGACAATAAAATAAGATTATTTACATTACAGCACACTAAAAATATCGCCACAAGCTTGCCATCCATTCCGCGTTCCAAGTATTGGAAAACATGATTGAGTATCATAATTAATAATAAGAAGAACAATAGCGTGCAATTAAAACTTGACCATTTGCGAGATAGTCCTTCAGAAGGTTAAGAAATGGCTTATGTTTTTACGGAAACAAAAATTACTGGAACTATGTTCTTAAATCTACGCTTATAAAGGATATTAATTTTAGAAAAGGATTTTGTATATATAAACTCCATTTTTGGTTCAATCTGGAATTGAAAAATTGAAATTAAAAGAGGGAATTTATTAAATTAAATTTTCAATAAATGCCAGGCCTCTTCCGAAAAAAATGGGACGCACAGATTTTTTTGCTCCAGGGTGCTGAATATGTAGCTACGTCGCTGACTAGAGACGCAGGCTTTTAGTGGCAAGGTGTGAAGACATCAGGAAATTCCTGGGGCAACGCTACAAACTACAACAAAAAAAAACAGTCAGAAAAACTTGTCGTACAACAAATTATTTCTGAAAACCTCGCGAAAGGTGGCTTAATAAAGACCGCAAGCTTAAACGAGGACAAATGGGTCCTTATACGTCGTCCGGATGATCGCGGCGCTCCGCACCGACAAATTTTTAATGATTATGTCAACGTGGCAGGTGAGCGGCCATAAAAGGCTGTCGTAAAGAAATCAGTGCACCATCTAGATCTCGTAAAGCAGACGGGCGCGTTGAAGTAATAGCGTATTTACCCCTCGTAAAATCGGCCGGGAAGTGTGTAATACACAGAACGTCACATAAACTTCAGTCCCAACCGGGAGCGACTCCAAACTCACTCCGTCCCACTCTAACTCGCAGGGAGTCATAAGCGTCAAAGCGCGGTCTCGTAAACACCGCCACTCGGAGGGTAAAGAAAGCGAAGTGATGCTTAAGGTGTCCTCCTTAAGGCGTCCGGAACTTTCGTAAGGATAATTATCCAGATTTTTGCGATGGGGGGTTTGAAGAAAGACTGAAAGAGTTCATTGTCATCTTCGGCGTGCGCAATTGTCCTCGTGGAGCCGCCGCGGAGGCAATTGGCCCTGTAATAGAGTGTTTACCAGGGAGCCGGGATCGTAATTTCAACTCATTTGTGTAGAAACGGTCGCGTTATTATTACGGTTATGGTTATTGACCACCTGTTCGGGCCCGGAGCGCCACCAAACCCGGCCAGGACGACCCGCGACGGTACATCCTCGCTTCCGTTCAGTTCAACCTCCGATACTTGAACGTTTGGTTTGCGCAATACGCACCCAATCGTCTGGAAAAGGTTGCCACTCAATTTGTAATAACCACTCGTTCGAATGTCTACAAGGAATAACTAATAATTTTAAGGTGGCTTTCGTAGTTTTGACTTATGTTATGACGTCGTAAACATAAAGGTCGTATCCGCAAATTTGTTCTCAAGATGGAATGATTTAATAAGAACAGGTAAATAAAAAAAATAACAAATAATAATAAAAAAACACATTAAAGCGCTTCTAGCTGTGAAGTAAAAGTAGATCTACACATTCTTAAACTCAACAATTTACACCTGTTCACAAACGCAGATTCATTATCCTTTTTTCATTATTATTTACGTGTTTTACACTGCATTTATTGTTATTCTAAGGTACCTTTTTGGGATGACCTGTACCTGAATTCTGATCATGTTGCTCATGACGAACTAATAGGAACCGTGCATCTTTTCGCGAAATTACTGTAGAACGTATATGGATCACTTTGTTGCTTCTATAGTGTCTTTATTAATTTGTTATCCAATACTTTTTGCATATAATCGTGTGTCGTAAGTATACAGGGTGTCTCACGGAACTGGTACATTAGAAGTTTCTCATGTTCTACTATTTCTGGAAATATGAAATTTTGGAATTAGAATTTACTCGATCTGAGCTCTTCGGCTAAAATATTCTCAAGTTAACTGTCACGTCCGGTCACCGGAAGTCATTATCAAGTTTGTTATTTTAAATGGAATGATATAATTTTAATTTTATTTTTGGTTTCTACGTATCAAAATACATCATTTTTAATAAGGGTACCCTATACCTAAATATCACCATTTTTGAGTTTTTTTGATTTTACTAATTTTTTGGTGGTTTTTGCGGTGACGTTTAAAACTGAATATCTCGGTTATTATTGAAACTAGAAGTTTGATAATTGATGCTCCAAAATTATAAACATAGCCAAATACGACGATGTTTAGTTCATCATGATATATTATACAGGATGTTCAAAATTTACAACACAATAATTGAATTTTCAAACAAAAAAAACTTTTTTTTTCAAATGGTACACCCTGTATACCGATACGCCATTCGATAGGAAATTTTATTCCCTATCAATCAATATTACGGTTCCCTGTATCTATCTTTAATAGTTTTTGAGATATTGTTACTTTATCTTTAAATCCATTTTAAATACTCCCATTTAATAATGGGTACGAAATTAGATACGAAATTTACAACGAAAATTTAAATAGTGATAGATATTTAGAAATTTTGCGTGGATGTGTGAACAATTTTTGCGATAGTCTTTCCCTCAATATTTTGCGCGACTGCTTTTATCAAATGGACGGTGCACTGGCACATTCTTCGCATGTGGTATCCATTCAACTTAATCAGATGTTAGGTGACGGTAGGTGGTTCTGAAATAGGAGACCCTGGCGGTGGCCACCAAGCTCACCAGATTTAATACCATTAGACTTTTATTTCGAGGGTCATGTGAAAAGTCAGGTCTATTCCACACCAGTTAATACTCGAGAACAATTGACTAACAGAGTAGTAGCCGCAGCGACAAGAAATCCGAAGAGCGACGATGACAGTAGTACAGCGAAATGTTTGGAGCAGAACGGGCAGCATTTCGAACAACATAATTAGGTTTTTATTTAAGTTAGATATCCCAAACCTACTATTTTAGTTTTAAGAAACCTTTTTAATATTTTTCTGTTTTCTTGCTGTTCCAAAGTTGTTACATTCCTATAAATAAAGAATAAATCGTTTTGTATTTAGTTTGCATTCTTTTACTGACAATATCTCAAAAACTATTAAAGATAGATATAGGGAATCCTAATATTGGTTGATAGGGAATACGATTTCCTATCGAATGGCGTATCGGTATACAGGGTGTTCCATTTGAAAAAAATGAGTTTTTTACGTTTAAAAATTCAATTATTGTGTTGTAAATTTTGAACACTAAACATCTTCTTATTTGGTTATGTTTCTAGTTTTGGACCACCAATCATGAAACTTCTAGTTTCAATAATAACCGAGATATTCAATTTTAAACGTAACCGGGAAAATCACCAAAAAAATAGTAAAATCAAAAAACCTAAAAAATTGTGATATTTCGTCGGTAACATTTTGCATAGAATTTTGGTGGCCCCAATAAAAATACCTTATTCTCATCTGTACGTCGCTTCCTACTTTGTCTTAGTTCTGGTGGTGTTCTGTTAAATTTTACCCTAACCTTACTAAGATGACTGTAACTACCGCCAGTGCTATACCACATGATACACGCAAAATATAGTAGCCAGAATTTTTAAATTTATATAAAATTAATGACGCAAAGTAGAGAAATAGTATATTACATTTGTGTAATATGACATCTTGGTGCATTCGTTCATTTTTAAATAAACCATGAGCCAATTTGACCTATAAAAGTCGGATAATAGGTAATACTATTTTATCGGTTTTTATTTTTTATTGGCTTCTCTAGGAACTCTAAAAGTCTTTATTTTTAAAATCTTTAACTATTTTATAACAATATATTTATTTATTTGAATTTAGTTTGTTTCTTTAAAAATAATGTATACATAAGATAACATAAACATCCTTTAGACATATATTTCTTTCTATTTAAATTTTTAATAGATATCTGAAACTGAACCTGATTTATATAATATAATTTACAAGGAAAAAAACAGCATTTTGATTTAAAAAAATATTAAAATACCTACTTACTATGTTTGTCATACACTCTTTATTTGAAAATCTACACAGATAAATAATTTGTTTAATTCAAATAAATATTCATCGACTAAAAGAAATCTGTTGTTTCATAAGAAGCAAAAATATTTCTCTGTGCGGATAAAAATAAATTTATTTGGAATATTTATTGCGTACAAACACCGACTGATTATTTTAATTCAAAAATATTCTTTTAAATATTTTCTATTTAAATTTTTAATAGATATTAGTAAGAATTGTTCAATTAATAATACAGGTATAATGCGACATACCTTAAGTTCACATTTGACAAATGTTTCTGTGTTGTTGCAATTTTCGTATAAACGGTGCGCTTTATGGTATTTAATGTAATTTTAAAACTCCAAATCTGTTCGGAGATACTTCAGAATACGGTAATTCCAATAAATATCTTTGTTTGTTTCTTTTATTGGCAGACTCTGTAGTATTAACATCAACGTTTTTTAGAAATATTTTTGCATTTTATCGTTTTGAAATTTTAATAGTTAGGTATCTAAAACTAAACGTAAAGCTTTAAAAAAATGTGGTTCAGATAATGAAATATTTTAAATATAAATCTAATTAAGAAAAAACTAAAAAAAAATCTTTTATATGTTTTTGATTGAGATAAAAAATAGTTTTAAATGCCAATAAGAATTATAAATTGAACGCATTACCACATACACTTTACTTTTCATTGGATCATGACTTGCGTATGGACTGAGTACTAAACGTACGTTAAAATCATTATTTGCACACAGTGCTCTATTCAGGATGCAACCAATTAAATTAAATATGAAATAACATAAATATCATGCTGTTGTGAAGAATCTCTCCTGATGTATAAGAGCAAAAAGTAGAAATTCTTACAGCCGCAGCTAGATATTAATCCTATTTCGGAAGTTATTAACTATGTATAAATAATTTGCATTAATAGACATTCCAGCAAAAATTGTATAATAATTGTAATTTTTTGCATTTATTTAAATAAAATTCTCATGAGCTTGTCCTGGTGAATAAATGCGCTCAGCGCGGCATATATACCGGTAAAATCGGAAGTACCGGTATAATTTATTAATTCAATTTTGAGCAATCATCCAATATGATAATAACAATGAAATAATTTGCGATCGGATCGTTTATATAGCCGATATATTTGTCATAATTTTCGCTCATTTAATCTGCCAGTAATTGGCTGTGGCTTTGTTTTTGATCAATCTGTATTTCATTATTACGATAACTTGCAATATCATATGTATATGCACGTTGCTCATTAAACTATTTTTCTTTTGTGAAACTATTTAGCAATTAAACTCGGATATCATGGCCAGATAGAGTCATTATCTGTTATTACAACATTAGTTTTTGCTTTTGCGAAAAAAAAAGTGAAATTAATCTCGATTTGCAAACTTTCTAAAAAAATAATCAAGATTGTAATTATGATAACTCGAATAAATTATGTTTTGTTACTTAAAGAACGGTTTAATCATAAAGTTTGATGCGAGATTAAAACAAGATCAGACAAAATATCGCAGGAATGCATAATGACGATTTCCTTTGAAAGAAAACTGTATACAGGTCTTGAGGAACATGTTTAAAAAAAGAAGGTTAAGAAGTAATAAGAGAACCACAGCATAAACACAGGTTTTGCGAATAATAATTTCAGGGCATAGGCATTGGAGGTGTATCAGACTGGTATCGAAAATGAAGCCATTTTAAAAGAGTTAAGTGAACCGCAACATTGGCAGTCCTGTCTGGGCTCCACTCTACCTCGCTTTCTTATTTATTGCCTATATAATAATTATAGGGAAGAAGCGGCTGACTCCGGTACCAGACAATACGGCATTAACATACCCTTGTTTATTTTGCATGCGAAATTTTACCCTGTATAATGGTCACCTTGTTCAAGATTTTGATGACACCATAAGCTCAAGTCGTGACATTTGAATCTAACAAATATAGAAAATGTCTCAGTAATTTATGCATTTTTTTACATTGTTTTATGTTAAATGTCACCGTATATAAAATTGCTAATGGAATTTTAAAAACTAATAAATTATGAATGAGTAAAAACGTGTTTACATTTGTTATGGATACGGAAATGTTGTTGTATTCGCGCTGCATATACATGCATAAACATTGAAATGTTTCGAACGTAATCTATCATTGATATGGTGATTTACGTTCCCAGTGCTTTTTTTTTTTAAATCGACAGCGTCAACCCAAAACAAAAACAAAACTGACATGGACGCTTTGTTTTTAGGAAAACCCCAAGGTCAACAATTCTTGTACCAAAGATACATGCTATTATTTGACGATTCCTAAAGTTTGACAAGTGTCTTTTTTTCCCGACTGACTAGCTGTTTTGACATATATCTATACAAAAGTGAATTAAATAGCAACACATAACAAAAGTATAAATAAAATAACAGAATGTATCGATAACTTTGTAATGATACAAATTCGATTGGTTTTAGGTCATTTTTAAATTATAATAAAGATTTTGATACAGGCAAATTTGACAGTTTATCAATTCGACGACATATAGCAATATTTTTATTAATGTACAATTTACAGAATTGTGTCTGTGTACCTACATTTAATCAAATTTGTTGTCAAATTATTTGTCGAGATTTATTTTGATAGTTTCACAGGACACGAATCTAACCTGCCGTTATTGTTAGGTTAGGAATTACGTAACTTATATATTTGTTATATTAATAATTTATAACATAAGACAGCTAGACAGTTTACGAAAAGACGACTGTAGAAAAGATTGTTTAGCTATATTTTGACAGATACGTTTAACAATTAAAATTAGATTGTTTACATGGAACTACATATAGATTTGGATTGGATTTATGTGAAAGAATTATGTCTATTGTATTTAATCAATTTTGTTGTTATTGGTTATACCTTCATACGAAATTAAAATATTGTGTTACTAATTTTCTTGCACTAGATAACAGTTTCACAGTAGACATTTGATTTATGTTATTACATATCAAAGAAGTTTAGTTCGTCATTTGCATTTACTTTCATGTAAATACAATATACTTAAATACACTTTCTTTTTAATGTTTGTTGTTAGTTAACCAAAACTATTTTGACAGGTATACGTTCAAAATTCATAACCTAAGTTGATTTTGGTAGAATAGTGTAATTATTTAAACTAAATAACATAATTTGTTACAACTTTGGACACAGTTATACTTGCATACATTTAAAGAATTTTGGCAGTTTATTGTACCGGCTATTTCATTCCGTAATAATAACAGTATGTTTTATTTCAAGTATGTGCGTCAAGATTTGAACCAAGAATTATTTGTCATAGGTATAAATACGTGTCACATGCTCTCATTATTAGGTCGTGTAACTCTGGCATTTTCCCAAATGACATTTGGGCAAAACAATCGCAGATATGCGACCGATTAGAAAATTGAACTGACCTTTTCCTGACGTTTCCCGGCGAGTCTCCGGAGGTTGTCTATGAGGCACCGGACGTCGGCCGGAGGACTAAGCCCATGGGTCACTCATCATCTTGTATTCGCCGGCGTGCGTGCCTGAAGATGATCACCTTGGAGAACACCGAAACGTCGCGGGAGCAAAAATCGCCCAAAAAAAAACGTTGATCGCCAATATGTCAGTAGCAACGAGATCCGGAGGATCCCTATGAAATGTTTGTGTTATGTTTCTATGATACTGTCACACGAGCAAGCGGCGTGGACTTGTCCGATCGCTAAACGTGAGTTAAGTGTTCACAAATGCTTTACGGCCTGAGCAGCGGCGCTCCGCCCGATCCGTGGACGGTGCGGGGGGAGGGGGTGTCGCACAGCAGTTTATGGGCGGCGCACGGGATCGCTCCGTCTCTGTCCGGCGCCCGGAGTCCGGAGTTAGATCTGTGGTGGGAGTGGGACGGTCGTCGTTTCGAAAAGGGGACGCCAGATAATGGTTGACTCTCCCCGCTAAATGCTTTACGGGCCTCTCTCTCCGAAGCAAGCGGATTTACGAGCTCACTTTCTCGCTCGACGTGGAGCCGCGGGCGCCGTGTTACGTCACGGGCGGGCCACGTGACCGCCGGCGACACCCAATCCTAATTTTAGGCGCCAACGTTCAACCTGGACGCGGAACAGCGGTAGCCGACCATCGCCGACGTCGTCGGTCGCGCTATCCGCCGTGTTTATGGCTCTATTATATCGCGTAGGTGCACTCCGGGATGACGTTATTTTCAAATAATTGTCAATCGCGCCGCACTGACTTCGCGTACGTCTTGTCTACCAGCGAATCTGTTGTTTATTGCCCGGACTTTAAATTTAACGTTTTTTGTTTTTTACCTGATCTAGTTCTTTATGAGTGTCATACATCTTTCTCATTTCGAGCAGTAGTTAATTTTATATTTATATTCCATGCAATATATTAAATAAATGCAAAATATTAAATCCCTGTGCTTCCCGCACAGTGTTCAAGTTATTTTAATGAACTTTGAATACACATTTCTTGGAATAATGTTTATTGACAAGGACAATAACGTATTATGCTATTAATTAACAATTTTTAAGTGATTTAGGGATGCTATCAGATTTTATTGACCCGTTCTGAACCAGATATTATCTCTTAGTTCAAATGAGTGAAAAAATAATGATATTTTCAATTAATTGTTGGTTGAGTTAAAATACGATACTTAACGTTGCAATGAATCGTACTTGATCATTGAAAATATGAATTGATTTTGCTCTACCGATAGTAGAGCGAAATCTGCAAAATCTGCGTAATCTCTTTTTGGGATTTCGCACATCCTTGACCGGTAGTGTTAGTCTTCCCAGAGAACGCGGGGACTATCACAACCGTATTACGAATACATACAGTCAAGGTGAGGGTAGATGCAAAATGCAACTGTGTGACGGGCTTTTACAAGTCTAAGATAACAATATTTATTTGAATCAAAATTTTTTTGACGAAAATAGACGTGTAAAAACAAACATATTACGTACTTTAAAGGAAATAAGTCCGTCTCTTCTTGTATACAAATATGTTTGTTTGAATCTAAATTGGATTTCTTTGACAAAAGAAACATATATTTAAATAAAACCAACGTTACTTGAAAGGAAAGTAGTTTTTGTTTATCCTAATATATTTATTTCACTTAAATAGATATTCCAAATAAATTAGAGTAAGTTATTAAATGAAGTAAATATATTTGTGCCCAAGAAACATGTTTCCATCCAAGAGAATTAATTAAAAAAAAAACATTAATTTTGGATTTTTTCTAGTTGCAGGACATTATGATTCACCTTTTCTGTGAAAGTAAAATCTCTTTAATGTTAAAGATTTGGCAAATTATGCTTGAAATTAAAAGTAGTATATTTCAAAGATAGTATCAAGGAACAAGATGATGGAAAAAGTATTCATAAAAGACATTAAAAGACATTGACTACAAGAAAGTATTCTATTTCCACATAAAGAGTGGCCTACATAACTGCCACAAATTGCTTCTTATATAAAAGGGTTATATAGATGTACTATTTCAAAGTGAAACATACTACATAATTACACAATTAACATAAAAATATTTTTCTTACTATAATTTCTTTGTCACAAGGTTTCATAGTTTTTTGTTTAATGAATGTTTATATTTTAAAAAATATCTGTTGTATATCTGTTGTTGTACGTAAGTATTTAGTAAGTGTTGCATCAATTATTATTAAAAAATAAGATATTTATTTTCGCTAAAGCCTCAATATTATAGACAATGAAAAAAATCGTCTTATTTTAAAACCAAAAAGATTCTGCTGTCTCTCACTTGTTTACGAATCAACCCATGACAATTATTCTTTTTCTCTTAGCAATGATGATTGCCCTGACCTATGCGGTGGGACCATTCATAATTTCGACCTTCATTATTCTTAAACACATTGAGTGCTTATTGGTTCCACTTCCGACTTATTGGCTTTTGCGATCCTATTCATTCTTTTGAAACGTATGTTCCTTTTTTACCCTCACAGCAGTACGTTACTGTCAGCGGTCGGCTTAGTTACTTCAGTGCGGTGCAGAACTGTGCATGTCTTCTGGAATTACATAGTAAAGTACAAATTGCTTTTCTATTTTTATTAATACCCATACAGTAGGAAGTGCGCTATGGTTGTCATTTTTTGTGAGGGACTTAAAAGACTGCAATAATAAATCCATCATGCATCGCCATGTCGTTCATCTGACACCGGAATACATATTTTATGACGTGTGAATCTGATACTCTTACTGCCTGTGTGTCAACTCCCCTACACTTTTTACAACTGGTAATATTTTTCAAATAGAGTAGGCTCTTGTAATACATATATTACGTTTCTAGTTTTTATTAGTATTAATCACAAGTGTGTTAGTTAATATTTATAATTTTATCTCATTATCTCATCTATAAAATTCATTAAAGAATAGTTCGAGTTTCTATTTCCTCATCTGTACCTACTCATATGGGGATACCATAAACAGTGTAATGATAATTCCACACTCTTCCGAACAATGCTTGCTTGAATAAATCGAATTGCGAAACGAGCCGAACAATGCTGTTCAATTACTGTTATAGGCTAACAAGTCCCTCAGGTGCCGTATTCTTTTATTCTTTTTTAACGTATAGGGTGCCGCTATTGTTCCGAACCGTTTATACCGTACACAGTCCTCAGTAATTGCAACCGATATCCTCGGCTAATATAGTGTGCGTACCGCTTAATTGGAAGAAAATTGTAAAGCGATTATTTACTCAGACTTTCAATTTTTCAATCGTACGTTTAAATTTACTTATTTTTTTCTTCTACTATGGAAGCAAAAGCCTAGGGCTCTTTATATTAATTATTCTTATTTAAGCAGTATTTCCTTTGTTCCTTTTCGCTAAATTGTTAGAAATATAATAATAATGATAATTATCTTCCAATTTGGAACCACAGTGAAGTGTTTTAAATCTTCGTGTCTTTCCGTATAATCTGAATCTGAAAGCATCAGTGGCGCATAATCCCATGGGCAAAATGGGCATTTGCCCAGGGCCCCTAATAGCAGGGGGGCCCCCAAACAAGTATTTTGGAAACTCGTTTCTGTAATAGACAACCACACCATGCCAATCCTCATTACCGTTGCAAGCACATCTCAGCGTGGTCCAAACTAATTTTTAACTAATTCACTACCGTGGCAAGAATATTTAAGTTTATTTTTGCGCTCCTGCCATGCCGGTTGGGGACCAAAACAAATCCTTTATAAACTATAAATTAATTAATTAATAAATTAACGTGGTAGGAGTATCAAATTTGAACTTTGGCATAGTCCTAGAGGCAGTTTTAACAGTTAAACTCATTTTTTGCCATAAAAGACACATCTAATTTTGAGAAACCCTTGACAAAGTTGAAGAAGAGAAAATACTGTAGGAATGAATACATTGATGATTTTCAATCGACACTTTTTCTTTTGTCTTTCTATTTGGTTCTATTCTATATATTCTATTCTATTCTATATATCTTTCTTCTTTGTTTCTTTCTATTCTGGAAAAATGAATTCTCCATAAAAGTCTGTAAAGAAAAACTCGATCTTCAAAATGCTTACGTTTAAAAATCTTTATCATTACACAGTTTGCATAAAAAGTAATGTAACTAGTCAATATTTTTCTTTCTAAAAAGTTGACAAGGAAAAGATTCCAATAAAAGTTTTAGGAAATTGCTTAAGCTACAAATTTTAAATGCTTAGAAATGAATCATACTATATATTCAAAAGTATTTTGTATTTATACCCTAAATCATTTTCAAAAACATTTATTCTTTCTTGTAAACTTCTCAGAGGTCGAGGTATTGACATGGTAGAAATCGTTTTAACATTTTGCAATTGCTTTCTTTTAACATTTAATCATTTTGTATTATTTAAACAACTGATCTCAGGGACTTTTCAACAGGAAAAATATACAAGGTGCTATATTTAAAAACAATGAATTTGGTCTGCTTCTTATAAATACATAACCCTGTATATTCAAAACTCATTCAAGTTTGTAGCTTGTCATTTCCTAAAATTTTTATTTGGTTTCTTTCTTCTAAACTTTCACGATCAGATATTCACACGGTACGTTTCTTCTTGTTAACTTATTGATGATATGGAATCGGAATCTTATGCGTTAACTAAGAATAAAGATTATGAAACCGACAATGTTAGCACAAGAAAAGAGGAAAAAAAGACTATGAAAACTTCATTACAAATTTAATAAGTACATATCCAGAGGACATAGTGCGTATTTAAGGATGTACTATCGCAGTGTTTGCAATATGCAAAAGATTAAAAAAGCTGTTCAAGCAGGAATATATCTAGATTCCTTAATGTGAAAAATTATTTATTTTTATTTGTTAAGAATACCCATTTAAGCATTAAGATAATATTTTATTAGTTACGAATATTGATTTTTAAATTATTAAGCTATTTATTAGTTATTTTGTATTTCTTAAGATTTCTTCATTTGTTGCTTTAAATAACGATGTAGGTACTGATATTAAATGTTGTTGCAAATACCTTACTTATTATTTATGATTTTATTTAGTATTAGTACATATTAGTTTCGTATAAAAATAATTCTTAATTCACCACGGTATATGGGGGCCCCCAAATTCAAAATTGCCCAGTATCAACCCAGTATCAGTGTCAACAATGTACACAATTTTTTGTTAGCATTTGTTTTTCTCAATATACCTTGACTCAATTGACAATTTCTGTCTTTAGATTCTGTTTCAGATTCTACGAATAAAAGAAGCATATCTGAATCGGTTGACATTTGTTCGGTATTTTATTACTATTGGACAGAGTAGTAATTTGTTTTCGACACTCGTGTTTTTGACAAATTAAATTATTGGAAAGCTGCGTATGTTTGGTAATCTATACTCCAACGTTACCGATTATTTTTTGAATCACTTTAATAATTTATGTATGTAAATTTATTAATATGAACAAAATGATGAATTTTGAAATAAAATACTGTATGTACTTGTTATTCATGTCATAGAACATTTTGAAAAGGTGCCACTTAAAAAAAGTGTTTGGACTAAATTAGAACCAGCCTAATTTGCAGTCTGTCCCACTTAACAAACACCGTTATATCTTATTTAAATTGCCAATTTTACTAGTGTAAATGGAACACATATTATTTTTACTACCTATTTCCAAAAAAACAATTCGTCCTGTGCAAATTCAAAGCCCTCTGCGATATCAAAATAAATCTTATACAAATTAAGAAATCATATTAGGGATTCTTAAATCGGAAAACTTAATTGAAGTTTAATGGAAAAAAATTTATATGAAGAAAAGTTCGTAAATATTATTGTTAATTAAATATTAAATTTATTAAGTTATTTTGTAGCAACTTAACATATCCCGAATATGGTTTATTTTTCTTTTATTTTTATCTATTTAATTTATACAATTATTTATGATAACAGTATTTTATAATAAAGCAATTATGTGTCTTTTTAAAAAGAATAAAGAAGAAATGGAAAAAAAGGCTAACAAAGATGTAATAATTATGTGATAAATGAGATGTGAAAGAAAAAAGTATAATTGTATCTATATTAACTAAGATCAATACAATTTCTAGTTTGTTTAAAGCTAGAAATTGCCGATATGACAAGTTCAGCTGTCCGGCATTTTACTTACATATATATTTTTCATATACTTAGATATTTTTCTCGAGACCTTGGAAGCCAGTTGCAACATTAAAATTCATTGGCATCTAAATACATCTAAATTAGTTCTAACCTTAATTCTCGTACTAATTTACTTCCGACAAATTACCTCCTGGATTATTTTTACCTCCTTCAAACTATAATAAGGGTGGTCGCTGATTAGTCACATAAAATTATGAAGTCATTACGCTTTGAGTCACTTAACAACCACCTCTAATGGGTATCATCAGCTCAGTGAGGCAGTGTAACAACGTGGAGGCCGAACATCTAATTAATTTTGAAAATTTCGTCCGAGCGTTCCAGCCTATGCGAGCATACAGGAAATGGAAATGAGCGCAAGCTGTACGGTCCGGGGGCTGAAAAAATAACAGCGCAGCGCCAACTGTCGGCGGAGAGAGGCGACCAGAGGTACCTCGCTAATAAGGTGTTACATAATTATCACCATGGCTGAGGCCCCTTGGGCCATCTTCTTATCGCGCCCGCTATGACTGCAACTATTGATTAATGGCCGCTTGTAAGAAGCTTTCCGTGTTTCACGTTCTTTCCTCACGTTTTATTTCGTTTATTTTATCTATATTTTTGTCGCTTCGGAGATTGAACTTCCTATATAGCGGTGCTTCGTTATAGCTAGATTGGAAGTTGGGTACGTGACATCCTAACCCATTTGGTTCAATGTTAGAAGGTACGTTGGTAATATATCGGTAAATAAGGTACATGAGAAATAATTTATCAGTCTATCTCGACTCCTATTTTATATTGTATATGACATGGGGGTCTTTCTTGTTTCTTTTTTATTTCTTCGGAAATGGCCATGGACCGCAGTCTTTCAGCCTATCCCGACTAATTATTTGCGTGGATAAAACACTTAAGTTTTACCAAAAGATGGTAGTTTTTTGTCTATATAAGCAATTAAAGGTTTTAAGGTTCCCCCGCCTCACTTTTTCAATGTTTCTCACTTTCAACTTTCAATTTACTGCCAATGAGGGATGGGCATTCTCGGTCATTTCAGTGAGCCGGTTCAGTCGAACCGGCTCACTAAAATGACCCGTTCAAACGGACCCGTTCAAAATGAACGAGTTTCATATGGACCGACCGAGCGACCGAACCGTTGAAAATGAACGTATTTCATATAGGTTATAGACGGATCTAGTGAACGAACCGTTCGAAAAGAAACAGAGACACACGACGCGCGCATTGCTGGTATCTTCGTTCAGCCATCGCAGCGGCCCTATGTGGCAGGGTGGTCATTTTTACGAATATACCGACGCGCGACGGCCTAACTCCTGCGAATATTGTTTTTCTTTGTCAGAACTGGATTTTTCTGATTTAACTTAGTTTTACTTGTTATTTATGCTGATAGAAATTACCTCCATTCAGTAACAAAAGCAAAATAGATCCTATAAAAATGCTACTAAGGCTAATAAGTCAATGGCATTTGCATATATATATATATATATAAAAAGCTAAACAATTTAGTCGGGTGTCGATCAATAAAACTCTTATGTAACACTTTTAATTTTAGCTATATTTCGAATCTGCTCAGATTCTTCCTCAGGCAAACTACAAGAGACAAATAATATTCGTGTTACCACACATCCACGTAACGCAATCACAAGACAATAAAAACCAAATATTACGAGAACAAACTTACAATTATGTAGTTACAGTAGACTGGCAACGGAGGCGACATAACAATGTTACTGCGTCCTGGTGTAAACATTAACAACACCAAACACAATCATCAACACAAAACAATTTAAAATAACGTGCAGCCATCAAAAAGTTTACAGGCGTTCAAGCATGTGGCCTGCTAGACAAGACGGACCCGCCAAAAGGGTATCAGAACCATGCGCAGTGAGTAACAATATCCACCAGTGAGAAAAAAATTTCAAAAAACTAAACTGTTCTCGGCGGTGTCACCATTCCCCTTATTCTCGAAATCATCGACTCATCACATATGAATAAATATTGCTCAGTCCTTCAAGGTTTTTATTGTCTTGTGATTGCGTTACGTGGATGTGTGGTAACACGAATATTATTTGTCTCTTGTAGTTTGCCTGAGGAAGAATCTGAGCAGATTCGAAATATAGCTAAAATTAAAAGTGTTACATAAGAGTTTTATTGATCGACACCCGACTAAATTGTTTAGCTTTTTTTATTATCTTCGATCGACGATTTTTAAGTGAATTTATATATATATATATATATATATATATATATATATATATATAATTTAAATTAATTAAATCTCATTTTGATCTTTTAGTGATTTCACCGAATTTATACAATACTTTTCAATAAGTTCTGTTTGGTTAACTAAACAAATCGTTCAATTTTACCGCAAAAATCTCATATCTTTCATTCTGCTTTCTATGCTTTTTATATTTTTCCTTATATATTCTCAAACTTTCATTTTGTTTAATAAATTATATTTATTAAAACTAATGGTCTTCATTATCAACTCACGATTCAATATAATATCCCAAAAATATTTAAAACAAATACAGTGCAGATATACGGATCTCCACAATTTTAAAACGCAAAGAAAATGTTCGGGCAGATTCATAATACGTTGACGAATCTTTATGCATCAATCAAACCAGAAATAAACGAACGAAAATATTTTATATATGTATAATGTATATACATATGTACTTTACGCGGCAATGGAAACAAATGAACACGTGCATCAAAGACGCCGCCGCGCCGCGTCGGTCGTCGCAAAAAGTTGGACTGTGTCTGCTGTGAGCCGTCTATGCCTTGAGCAGAAATGAGCCGAGAGCGTAAACGCCGTAAACGAACGAACTACGTCAGTTTGCCAGGGTTGAACCGGATCGAACGGTTCAGACATTTGACCCGTTCATTTTGAACGGTTCGTTCGCGAACGACTCATCCCTACTGCCAATGCATTCACAACTATGTACTTATAATAGATTATGTTATAATAGATATAGGTTATGTTGTGCGGAGACATTTTATTTTATTAGTAACTCGCTGTCCGTCGCGTCGCCAGAGTTTTCTATATAGTAGTGAAGTCTAGTACTCTGGCGGAGCTATCAGGTATTCTGAAAAAACCACCGAACTGTCGCTTTTCAGTTTCCAATTTCCTGCCTATGCTTTTGATTACCATTTGCGAATTAACCATAGATAATGCTTAAAGCAAACTCTAATAAATGAACTTCGGAACTGTCATTTTTTCAATCAAATCTTCGATCATTTAAATAATTGAGCTATCTCGATTATGAACGGCAGATTCAAATAAAATTGGTTGATGAAAAACAGCAAAAATACCAAAAATTTATTTTTTTTTCTCAAAAACTAGACACAATTCTGTATTCTGCTTTCACATTATAATTCTACGAAAAAAAAGCAAAAAGTTTAACAGTTTTTACTTGTTTGCTTTTGTTCATTGTCGGCCAGGATAGCCTTTGCTTAGATTATTGTATTTTTGACAAATTAAGCAATTAGAAATATATGAATCAGATTTCAGATAAATTAACTATGGAT
Source organism: Aphodius sticticus (assembly GCA_963966075.1). NCBI lineage: Eukaryota > Metazoa > Arthropoda > Insecta > Coleoptera > Scarabaeidae > Aphodius > Aphodius sticticus. Next base: position 7,983,522 of record OZ014513.1, read on the forward strand.
GTACAGAAACAAATTGAGATCATCTAATCCATCATCATAATTCTGTCTTTTAAAATGCATATACCGTGCGCGTCAAAGTTAGCTACACTAACCACGAGCACCACTAACAACTTGGCACAGCTTCAAAGTATATTTTCTCTCTATCCGCAGAATTATCGCATTTTCACAATTTTTACTGAAAAAAAAAATGACAACAATATTATAGTATTTGATATCATCAAAAGCAAAAACGCGAAATAATTCTCTAAGTAGGCTGAAATAAAAACTTGTACCTTTGAGCTGCTAATAATAAGCTGCTAATAATAAGAAAAGTCACGGTATATTAAAGGGTTGTTTTGATCATAAAAGTTTATATAAACATATGCCCAAACGGCTTAGTTTTAAAGTTATAGGAAGATTTAATAACAATGCTATAATCTATAATATGTGCAATAAAAAATATTAATAAAAAAATAACTTAAATACCATGGATGTTTCCAATATGTAGTCTGAAATGATGCGAAGATGAGATATCGGAGGTCATCAACATTTTCAAGTCGTATAGACGAGTATAGGGTCGTATGGGGTCGTATAGGGAGTCGTATAAACTATTTTAAGGTGATCCCAGGGAAAGGCCTTTTAGATGGTTTAAGTATGGGGAACGACGAGGCCACGCCTGAAAATTGCGAGCAACTGTGCTGAAATGTGTTGGTGCACCATCGTACATAAAATACATTTGCTATTGTAAATCTTTTCAAAACTGTTTCTATAATATAACAATTTCTACATCGTATATTAGCCACGGTTTATTGTACAAGTGTAGTTTATCGTACTATTACCCATCCTATAACTTTAAAACTAAGTCGTTTTGGACATATGCTTTTACATGAACATTTATGATTGAAATAATCCAAGGAATCAACCCTGAACATTTTCCGCATATAAGTATTTAGAAACATCCTGTATAGAGTTTCTTTTTAACCGGGCTTGTATCAGTTTTGATTTTGAAGTTGACACCACCAGATGGAACATCACTTAATAGAGTTGCAACATGGATTTTCGCTCCATAACGCTACCTAATGTTCAAGATTCACACTTTTTTGAAGAAATTATGAAAGAAAATATGTCACTACTTTTTTGGACTAGGGACACAAATAAGTTGCCGAAAAATGTTGCCAATTGTAATGAATCATTTGATTATTAATAAGCGATTATATTAATTAATTACTGATTTTCTAAATCATTTCTTAGAATCATATGATTATGCTCACCACTAGTTACGACGCCCTTTCACACCAGACTCTGGTTTTGTTGCAAAATATGGCAAGTTATTAATCTAAAGACGCTTAAAAGGCAGTTTTGGGTCCATTTCAAGAGCTCATACGACCTAGGGCCCTTTTCAGATAGGGCGTTAAATGCGTTTCGAGTCCCTAGAAAGGCATTCTTTTTATCTCCACAGATTTTTCTCTGTGAACAATGGATCATTATTTTATAATATGGAAGGAGCAGATATATGATTAGTTAAAAGACCTGTCATGTCTACATTTAATTTCTGTCACTTCCTTTACTCGTAAATCAATTTAGAGAGGTGCGGTCCGTGGCGCATCAGTCGCATATATACCGAGAATCGTAGACTCATCATCACACATTAAACCGTATCCCGTAACGAATTTAATCAGACAATTAGTCTGCGGTCTCCGTACTGTCTTCCTGTTGAACACTTGAACAATCTACGCAGTTGAGACGGCATCCTTGCTCGGGCATGAGCCGAAGTAGGCGATACGTGCCGATATGTATTTACGACTGTCCCAAAAAGAGAAGTGGCTCCAACGTATAGTTGTATATTTGTTTCAAAATGCTCTATAAAAGACGAAAATCTTAAAATTGTCTATTTTATGTGTAAATGCACTAAATTCTTCGAACCCAAGGTTTGTACGAGGTAGGAGTAATGACATAAGCTATTTAAAAACCTCTCCTGTGAATGGCTTGCTCCTAGACTGTTTTACACCGGACACATTTACGTTATGGCGTTGGGTGAGGTCGCAGGTAAACAAATATTGAAAACGATTTGCATTGACTTGTTCGGTGCTATCCTTGACATTACTTCAGTTCAAATCAGCAGTACGTTTTAGTACTAAATCCGGACCAAGTGGGTAATCTCTATCTTTAAAAAATCAACCCAATTAACTGCGTTTTGTTTAATTTTATATACAATGGTCGCAAAATCCACTGTGTACCTCGTGATAAAAGAATATAACGACAATGACGGGATTAGCAGCCCCAAAATGAACGATGTAGACCAGCGATGATTGCAAATGTTGATGAAATCAAATTTCAGAGTTCCGACTGAACACAAAATTTTAAATAAAATGAGGACATGTCTAGAGTTTTCAAAGATGCCAACGTTTGTTACTGGATAATCTGATGAAGCTAATTTCAAGCGAATACAGTTATATTACAAAGCCGGAGCTTTGTCATGCTACATACACGAAGAAGTGTGGTTTCATACAGATATAAGCCCCAACATGTTGCCTACACATGCTTATATGTTTGTATACATATACTAAAAAACATTTAAACATATCGCCATTGCAGAACACCACCTCCAATAAGAGGCAATTTTTAATTTTTGTTTTTAATTTTCCTTCAATGCAGGACTGACTTAAGATACCACGGAAACGTTTGTAGATAAGTGAAAATTGACTGTAAGTGGCTTTTAGAATAAATAAATGTTAGGATATAGACATTTAAATTTAAGTGACTGTAACGAAATGTTAGTTCATCGAAACATGTCTCCAAGTAAATAAAATATAAAAACCAACAAAGGAGAAGAGGTCTTTTTAATCACCCTAAACATCAAGCTAAGAATATCGCATATAAATTGATGGACGTCAAAGCTCTTTTGTTATAAGCCATTCAAAATTAACGAGAAGCAAAAATTGGATAAATTATGAAGAACATCATAAAGGAGGAAGACAAAATGACGTTAGATTACGGTGACCAACTTTTTAATACTCCAAAGCGGGACGCTCAGATCACATATCAATTATTCGTGGTGAGGTTCTACGAAGGGTTAAAGACGCAAGCAGTCCAGAAAACACAACAGCTATGACAAATTGACTCAAATAAAACGTTGTTTGCTTAGAGGCAAAAATATTATTTATTTGCAGAAAAGAATGTTTACTTGAGTGTTTGGAGAGAAGTAATTTTATTTTACTCAATATACTTTTGCCTCAACAATATTTCTACCAGTGTGGATATTCTGGACATTCCAACAAAATTTTTAAAAGGCGGAAATATTTGGGACGCGTTGTGCGGCGTGAAAAAGTTGTCTCGCTCAACTAGGTACGGTTGATTTATTGTTTAGTATGGTTGACGATGATGATTGATGAATTATTGTTATTAAATATGAATTAGTTTCATAAAATAAACGTTTTAGTGTTTTCTTTATTACGCATCATGAATATGTTAATAAAATCTTTTTGTGAACACGGCAACTAATTAACTTTCTTTTTTCAATCAAATGTTTATCTGTATACGTTGGCTCGTGTACCCCAGTGTGGCACGCTGGGGCTGGTGTAAAAGAAATCCTCAAGCGGTTGTTTCGGATAGAGCGATATTTAACCGAAACACATAAAATCAAATCACTCGTCTTTACGGCCCCTTAACGGGGACCAGCAACGAGCTCGGTAGAAGGCAACGGCAGCGTAACCTAACCCAAGATTTGAACCTCGGGTAGCTCGCGTGCGGTCCTCCTCTACTTTATGAAGTACTAAAACTCGATTCTTGAACTCGCCGAGCGTCCGACGAGGACGGATACTGAATCAGTTCTCGTTGTGCGAGAGCGAGATGGCGAGCGTACTCCCGGGGGGCACCCGAGACTTCCCTGGTTTCTCGAACAACAAGTGTGCCCTTAACATAACTGTTACTATAAACATAATTTCAGCGCCAACACTTTTATGCCATAGTAAAATCTTAAAGGATTCCCCTGCAAATATTGATGCGAAATTGAATTATCCTCGGCTTCTCTTGGGGTTGTGGGGATGAAAAGTTTAGGTACTGACGCTCAAGGGATCGTTTGGTGGATAATATTATCTTGTTTGGTCTCATTACCTTCTTGGTAATGGTATTAAGTACTTAAAAATTATGGAGATTCAAGTAAGATCGTACTGATGACATAATAGTTATGTCCAAAAGTAACGGCAGATGATGGAGATAATGCTAGGTCTCCTATTGAGAATAATCCTCCTGACTTGAGTTGTTTATGAAATATTTTTGTGGCACACCCAGATCGCGGTGCAGGTCGCTGTACCGTATGGATATTTTGGATATTTGCTGTTTGGCACAACCCCAATGTTGAATGCCGTATAACCTAACCGGTTTTAGGATTTGGTTGTAAACATATTTTATTCTGTACGGACAATTGAGAGTTTCTTTCCAAAAGCCTGTACAGTCTCTATATTTCAGACCACGCTTTGATCTGTTCTGTTTAGCGTGTTCTTTCCACCATAGCTTTGTATCGAGGGTCATACCGAAATCCTTTCCATTTTTTTGTTCGCTGGTGTACATATTTAGATTCAATGCTTGTTGTGGCTTTCTAATTCTTAGATTCTTTTACAGTTGAACCCACCGCAACGCCATTAGAGCCGCGTTCCAAGACAGTAACCCTTGGGCACATGTTTTTGCCAAACCTTATCAAAGGTTTGTGTCATCAAGAAAGATATTTGAGCAAATTGTTGTTTGGAATTAGTTTTTCCCCTCTCAATTATGTTTTATTCCTGTTAGGAGCAAATTTTCAAAAAACTGCATGCACTGCGTTTTATACTGCCGATCACACGGCCTTTTTAGCAATTTACTCAAGATAGGGCCGAACTGCGAGGAGAGTGTTTACTGCGCCATCTAACAATACAGTTGGATGCGGCATTCACACTACAAATATACCTACTTATTTGAATCAAAATATGGTTTCTTTGGCGGAAGTAAACCTATTTTTAAGCCAAAGCAAATATATCTCTTTGAAGGAAATAAATCTCTTCTTGTATACAAATATGTTTGTATCAAACTTAGATTTCTTTGGTGTAAAGAAACGACTTTTTAAATCAAAGCAAAAATATCACTTTAAAGGAAAACAAAAACAATAGTCAAGGTAACGCACCTGTCAATGAGATCTCGAGACAGGTGCGTTACCTTGAATATTGTATATTTAATAGTAATAATTAACATCATTTAGTATTGTAAAATTGATCAACATGTATTTATGTATGATTCAATGTTATTTTAGAGTGTATAAGTGCTTAAATTTGGATGATGTACCGATAACGTAATTTAACCTACAATATTGACGCCATCGTATAGCAATGACGTTGGGGCCTGAAGACGAGTAATACTTGAAACCAGTAGCCAGAAAACCAATTTAAATAATAAACTTTGGAATAATTGCAACCCTGCATTTTAATTTTATAAAACCAAAGTTCCCATGGAAAAAACTATTGCAATATCGGTATCAATCGGTATACCTAATTAAAATATATTATAAACTTGATTTTCTAGTAGGTTTTTGTTTTCGTTCTTTGTATGAGATATAATTAGTTATATTTCATATTTTCATAGTTATATATAGGTATATGCGCGCCACCACAGTGCACATGAGAGATATTTTAATTTGATCTTGGCATTTACTAAATACGTCACACGGTTTGGTGAGAATCAAAATTGCCTTTTATCGTGCCATCTCCCCAAACGTAAGGCCACGAACGGTGGACGCATCCTACACTACAATGAAAACTAAACTCATCCTGACGGTATAAAACATACATAATTTATTTTGATAGCGTATCTAGGTGGGAGATAATTCACGAAAGACGTATAACCCTGGGCTTGGTACATAAGTCAAGCTAGATTGTACACTTTCTCGGAGGCCGGAAAAAATACAAGAGGAAATAAAAGTATCCCATTTCTCGCCCGGTTCCTTTTTATATCTACGCGTCGTTTGTCAAACGCTGAGCAAGATATACGCACTATATATCAAATTTTAGACGCGGATCCCATCCGGCTAATGTTTTCCAAAAAATACCCTTGCTTGAGATAAATTTCCGGACGAAATTGGCTCAAACGCATGGAAAGAATATCAACTTTATCATTCTACTTATTATACTTTCGCAGTTGGTCCCTTCCTCAACTCCCGTTTCAACACACAATATCAAGCCATTAAAAATTTTAAATTCTATCTCTATTATTGGTTCTAAAAAATTAAACTTCGATTATAAATACGAAAAATATTCAATAGTTAACTCAATATGAAATGAACTGTAATGGGGTATTCCGGTGTTTTTCAAATTGTCATTTTTTACAAAGTATGGGTGCTACTGTTTGCTACTTCACAAGTAAAATATCAAACATTGTTTTAAATTAAGAGAAATCGTTGTTTGAAGTTTGAATTAGGATTGGTCTTTGTGACGTCACAAAGACCGCTCAAAGTGAGCGACTTGACAACGTTGCTATATCTAGGGAGCACGTAGTAAATTTTTGTCTTCTGTTGTGTCAACGTTTAGAATCGCTCGTTTGTTGACACCTGCTTTGGTTATTGAGGTTACATCAAAAACTTGTTCAAAATGTATAAACTCCAACGCCGACATTGTTCTGTGCCGGGCTGGAACAGCAGTAGAACAGTAACTCCTGATAAGATTTTCTTTACATTGCCGACTAGCGAGATGAGAGATGTTTGGCTTCTAGTTTCAATGATCAAATCATCTCTCAAAAAAGTTACCTTTATTAGTTGTCAAACAACAGGGTCGCCAACCGTCAACTTGGCCGATCAGCTGTTCGAGAGCTGTCCGCTGTTGCCACCGCTACTAGGGATCGGTAATCATCGTGTATTTCCGAGGGTGGTCGGTGAATTCAAACAAAATGCACTTTTAATTGCAATTATCTCATAGAAAAACTAAATCAAAAAGCTCATAGCTTAACTATATGAATCCTCATAAATTGTACAATAGGTTAAACCGAATATCTGCTTAAATTTTGACATGACCGGAATACCCTATTGTTATTTAGATCTTTATCGAACATTTTAAAAGATACCGCTTGAAAATATCATTTGTGGACCAAATGAGAAGTCATATTAAGGATTTTTTGTCGGAAACAAAATGAATGTTCAGAATTGTCCAAAACTATTAAACCCATTATAAATATTCAGTTTTAATGGGTTTTTATTGCATGTTTTTAAAATAAAGGCTTTTGTAACAAGGCCATCGTGCGTTTAAGTTGAATATTGTTTAAGGCTCCTGTATCTAACCGTATACAATTTCTCGTAACCATGACAACCATGGAAAATACCAAGAAGAGGTTATATACTTCTCAATATAGGGTTATATTCGTTATTGTAAGCAGTTCTTTACGAGAGCGATTTATTTATGAGTGTGTCTCTCAGAGTGAATATTGATCGATTATTTGTTTATTAGGGATTTATTGATGGGTACGTACACAATTTCACTGGTTTTCATATTTTCTAATTAAATATTGTTTAAGGTGCTCCTTTTCCATAGAGAACTTTTTAGCGTTACCATACAAGGACAGCAGCTCTGTATACTTTAGTGTGAATACACGATATGTCATTAGCGGCTGGTTTAAATTTAGATCAGAGATGGTCTGAGTTAAATATCCGTAAGGACGATTAGACGGTAACTCAAATTGTGTTGTATTACATAACGTAGTTACCATTGCTCTCCGTACAATGACTCGTCTAATCATACCTTTAACGCAGCAGCCCATTCCGAAATAACGCCATACAATGGAGATCGTATCATTCGTCGTTTTTTGGTTGCTCGACGCAACTGGAATATTTGAAAACATATTTTATTACGCAATCTTGAGGGTGAATTTATGTTTTAAATGATGCTACCGTAAAACCTTTAAGATAATTCTTTGTGAAATTTAAATGTAATAAAATCTGTCACCTTGAGTTAGGAAGCTATATGATTGATTAATAATTATCTACATAAATATAGAAATAAATAAAAATTATGTGTTGTTTACTATTTACGTCAAATTCAGCAGCAAAGACGAATGTCAAATATGAAAAAACAGAAAAATACTAATAAAATGCTGACTGATTTTTGTTTTAACGTATGATTATTTAGCTGTCGTATAGCCTGTACAATGACGGTATAACTATATAGTATCAGCTTTGCTCCGAAGAAAGGGGTTTTGTAACTAAATTATCAACGAGCTTTTTGTTTTGAACACTTTTTGATCGGAAACTATTTTACTGTTCATCTGTGATTTTTAGACCCTTAGATACTTAACTGAATTTGAAGGTCGTTTATCTGAATTTAGCTTGATTCGAAGTTAAAGATCTTTTTGTGACATTTTGCGCTGATTACAATAACAGATTTTTAAGTTATTATTCCTACAGTTTATATTTAAAAAAAAATAACTTTAAACGACCTTCAAATGCAAATAGGACGACAGCTAGGATTTATATTATTTAACACGAACACAAAAAATCCAAAGTGGCATTCTTACGTCTTGTTTTCAGTATTGCCGATTTTTAGTGTACTTTAGGTCATATCTAAATAAATTATTTATGTTGTATTTACATTTTCAATTTGAAACAGCGCCATCTATCCACAGACCGCTGAACTATTTTGCAATGCCAACAGACTAAAACTCTCCCAGAATGTTATTCCAGTTACATTCGCTAAGACGTAACTCCCATCGTTATACGTAACATTTAATGTACTTTTATTATATATTACAGTACATAATAAATATTGAAATTCTTTGTGGACGCAGTTGCGGAAGGACCTATTCAATCGAATAGGAGCGTTTTCGACGTAGGATACGGGAGCCTTAAGTCAAATTCCTGGATTGTTATGTTTATGAACTGCTAAAAACGGTTTGAGGTGTCATTTAAAATTAAAAAAAAAAATAATCAAACGAGACATTGGGACGGCGAGAAGAAGGCCAAAGTCGGTTTAAATATTCTTTATTTTAGAACACATTCTATAAAATAACAATTTATACACTATTCTATGGAATAGGTACTGGAAAAATAATGTCACAATGAATTACAAAAGTTATTATTTATTTATTTAAATACTACTTAAATTATATTAAAGTAAATTGTAGTTAAACAATTTCACCCCATTTCGCTTCCAGTAAAAAGACTTGAGATAAGAAAAAAATTAATTTTTCTTCCTACTAGATTTCTTAAATAAATTCCAATCCGTAACTTTCTCATTGCATGTTCGTTTAAACTCTTTACTCAGAAGCTACATCGTCTTTTTTTCTTTCTTCGCTCAGCGAGAGATCACTGCTCGGGTTAGCTGGAAGCGAGCAATAAAACAAATACTATGGCTTAGATGCTGCAGAAAAAAATGCAAATAAAATAGTTATAAATACGGCGATCGCCGGTCCAATAAATCTGCTATTTTAGACGCGGCCGGCATAAATAAAGGGAACGGATTGATTCCGCGGCAACCGGCAGAAAAACGCTCTTTTTTCCGTTGTCGGTCGACGCTTCGAAAACGGTTGATATCTCAATTTGTACATGGAGAGCGGCAGAATGGCGTGTTCTCGCTTGATGCCGTTGATGTTTATGACCACGACGGGACCGTACCGCACTCCAGTACGCTCGCTAGCTGTTGCCGAGCTCGCGATATCGCTAATTTATGCGGGAAATATTGCCCGGAACGCTTAATCGAGACCAACGTCAAACAGATGCGATGAAAAATACGTATATCACGAATATTTAAGGCGAGCTACCAGAAATTTCATATTCCTAAATATTATCCATTCATAAAATGATTAATTTAATAAATCTATTATTTCTTGAGTTGTGAACTTTTGTTTGGCCTGCCATTGACTTTGCATTGTTTACTAATTCATACGTAATAATTATTGTGAATCTCATCAACACTCCTCTATTATTTGTTGAGTTGTGATCCTATAACCGTATTTATTATATTTTTTACCACTCTTCCTTTCTTCCAAGAATCCTACCAGCCTTATAAGTGTTTGGCCTAATCTGCTGTGGACTTTGCATTGTTTATTGAAGCATATGCGATAATTTTCGTCAACTTCATCCAAACTACACAGATAGAAAATATTCTTACTTTTAAGAAATATATTCGTTTGAATTTATTCTTTTGGGTGAAAACACATTTCTTTGACGCCAACAATTATTATTTAGACGCGGATTATATATTTACCTTATTTAATTTATTTTTATTTGCTTGTAGAGATTAATTTATTTGAAATATTTATTTAATATTTATTTATTAGAAATAAATATATTTGGATACAAAATTAGACGTCTTTGGTGTAAAAAAATTGTTTTTTATATCAAAACAAAAATATTACTTAAAAGGAAAGTAATTTTTGTTTTGATATAAAAAAACATTTTTTACACCAATGAAATCTAATTTTGATTCAAACATATACATTTATATACAATAAGAGATTTATTTCATTTAAAGTAATATTTTTGCTTTTACTTAAAAATAGGTTTACTTCCGGCAAAGAAATCATATTTTGATTCAAATAAATATATTTTTAGTGTGAATATCTCATCCAACTGTTAGATGGCGCTGTAAACTCTCTCCTCGAACTTCGGCCATACCGTGAGTATAAAGGCCGTGTGATCGACAGTATAGACATATAGTCACATAGAGCAGTACTCAGCAACCAATTGCGAGTCGGAGCTATGAGACTGGCGTGAGCGGGAGAAGGACAGCGGGAGAGGTTGTGGAGCACTGACATATAGAGTACAGTGCCTGCAGGCAAAAGTTCCAAAATCAGCGTACACTTTACTATAACCTAACCTTGACTATATGTAGGGCTGGGAAGACCAACCACTGGCCGAGGATGTGCGACATCCCAAAAAAGAGGTGACATTTTATTTTACCCTCCGAAAAATTCTTGTGTATAATACTTCCACATTAATTCCTTCAACAAATTAATAATTTCTTTAATCAAAGAACCATTTATTGCAAACTTAAAATATCGCATTTTAACTCAACCAACAATTTTGTTAATTTAAGAAAAATATAATTCTTTCACTCAACACAATCATAATTATTTGAAGTAAATAAATCTCGTTCCTTATAATATACAAATTGTAAATTTTAACTGGAAACATAAGTTGTTTGACACAAATAAACGTTCATTCTAACAAACAAATATTTCAAACAAATGCGATTTTATCCGCAAATAAATATTTATTTGCCTCTATTGAAACACCAGATTTCTTTGAGTCAAGGCATATTTATTTGAATTAACCAAAAATTTCTGTCTGTGTATTATTTGTTAACTTGTGATCTTCTAACCGCCTTTATATAACAATTTTTACAATTTTTCTTATTATTGTGAATTTCGTCATTATTTCGTCTATTATTTGTTGAGTTGTGATCTTCTATCTTTATTACTATGTTTATCATTCTTCCTTTCTTCAAAACTCAAGTATTATTAGATGAGTAAGGGATCTTCTAGCTGTCTTTATAAAAATGTTTAACATTTTCCTTTTCTTCCAAGAATCCAACCAGCCTTATGAGTATATGGTCTAATCTGCTATGGACTTTGTAGTATTGTTCATTGAAGCATACGCAACAATTATTGTGTCAACATCAATGTATTGTTTGTTGAGTTGTGATCTTTTAACTGTCTATACTACAATTTTTACCATTTGTTTCTTTTTTTGCAAGAATCCTACCAGCCTTATGAGTGTTTAGTCTAATCTGCTATAAACGTCGTATATGTCTATTGAATCACTATTATATGTTGTGCACTTTTAAATGCCTTTATTAAAATTTTTACCACTTTTTTTTTCTTCCAAAAATGTAATGGATGTTTATATTGTTTATTGTAGCATACCCAATAATTATTTTAATTTCATCAAAATGTCATCAAAATTTCATGTCTATTATCTTTTTAAGTTGTGATCTTTTAACTGTCTTTAGTTGAACTTTCACCTCTTTTCCTTTTTACAAAAGTCATACAAGCCTTATCAGTAGTTATCCGAATCTGTTATTGATTTTGTTTTGGTCATTGAACCATACGCAATAATTACTGCACACACAAAGGTGATTATTTGGAACGAGAAAACATAATTTCTTGAATTTATTTACTAGATTCAAATGCATATTTACTTGGATGTTGGAGTTAGGTATATACAAGAAATGCCACATACTCAATCTAAGTAAAATAATTTCTCAGATAAATGCTGTCTACAAATAAATTCTTTCTTTATAAGAACCAATATTGTATTGAAAGAAGTAATTAAATTTTTCGTCCCAAAAATGTCAATTTCTCCAACGAAGTAATAGCAAATCCATCCAAGTGCGTAGTTACTTGATCTAAGAAAATATAAGACGTTTAATATGAGTAAGTATTGTTTCCTGAATGAAAACCCACCAATTATTTAACTGAAGTGATTCTCACTTCTTTCAAGTAATCCCTTTCTCTGGAATAAATATACGCACCGTGATTTTGTCAAGGCTCGCGCGCCCGCGCGTGGTGCTGGCGCCGGCCTAACCTAGTACGCAAAACAACAACGAAGTATCCTTAGGGGGTGTGCCTTGTGATTTATTGGGGATGTGTATTGTGATTTATAGTGTACAATAAACGTTTCAACACGGAATAGTTTGATGTAACGCACGCAACAGTTTAGAACGAGTAAGTAAATATAACATACCTATTTTGTTAATTAGCAATAGAAAACGTATCTGTGCCAAATCTTTAAAATTCTTACATTAAGTAGCTAAAAATATTTACCGGGAATAAAAATATACACTTCATTGAAGACTGTTTACTTACTTCACCAGAGTAACCACTTTCTTAAATCTAGTAATTATTCCAAGAAATAAAATTTCTAGGTTGAAGTCAATAATCTCTCGCGTATATACGAACCTACCCACTACTTCAGCCAAGTAATTCTCTCTTCGTTCGAGAGATCACTTTTCTGTGTGTGTAAATTTGTATCAACACGCCTCTATTATTGGATGAATTTTGATCTTTTAACTGTCTTCAGTGCAGTTTGTAGCCAACTTTATTTATTACAAAAATCTTACCAGCCTTAGAAATTTGTCACCTATGCTATATTCAGTAGAAAACCCTGTATAGTACCATGTAATGCGTGTAATAAAATTTGTCCAAAACCGGATTATATGCATCTCTACTGGTCGTACATCCTAAACCTCACCACCGTATTGATAATAAAGCATCATCCGGAAGTCCCGGTGCAGTTGCACGTGCTTATTTCATATAGTCCGCAGAGCCAACTTCGCGAACCTTAAGCACGGTCGGCATTATGCGGGACCACGACGCCGAGACGACATCTAGGCGGCCATTTCTCAAAATGAACGATGCCCGGACTTAGGGATAGAGTTTGTGCACAAGTTCAGATCGGTCCAGCCCGAGCGGGGAACATCCTAGATTTACGATCACGGACACCGTCCTTTTTTCCCCTTTTTGTTCTTTTTTTTTTGTTTCGGTCTTTTTCTAAGGTGGTATAGTTTAGGGAAGAAGGAGAGCAGGAACCGTTCAAAGGACCTACCCTTCCCCCCTTTTCACTGCCGCGTCGTTGGCGCACACCATCCGACGCATTGATTTGTCTTCTTTTTGTCGTTTAACGTTTAATAGTGATATAGGGAAGGGATATCTGAAACCGTTACATAATATATATTTATATGTATTAGGGTGGTCCTCATTTATATTGAAACCTAGAATTTTTATTTATTTTTTTAATCTGAAAAAATAATCCATTTACTTTTGAGTTTAGGTATAACAGCATTTTACACAATTCCAAGTACATAATTTGTACTTGTAAAAGCTATTTCTACTATGGTTTGTTTCGTAGAATCTGAATCTGGAAGCAGAAATTCCCAATTCTGTCTAGTTTTTAAGAAAAAATGCATTTTTGGATTCTTTGCAATTTTTTAGAACTGCTTTTCTCAAAATTTAGGTTCATGTCAAAATGTCTACCTTCAAATTCAGATTCCATGGAAAAAGCATATCAGAAACAGTTAAATAATTATTTATTGTTCAAAGTTTATGAAATTTTCAGTGTAACTTCTTAGATAAATAACGAGTTGGGCTGAATGTAAAATAATTTTTTGGAAAGATAGGAATTAATTTTACTTCTACCTTTGGATTTTCTCAAATATAAAACATCTAGTCCAACTCATGATACAAAAATAGATTTTTTATTTAAGTACAATTTTAACCCAAACATTATTGCGATATTGCAGTACTAAAGCGTAATTGCCAGAAATGTACTTATTTGCCCATATTACTGCTGTTCGGTGTAGACAGCAGACGTCAGGAGCTTTAAACACCGCCTATAACTGGTGACTACGGATTGACGTTGGTAGGGGACAGGCTGATGACTCCCAGCAAAAAAAAAAAGTCTAAACGAAATATTTTGTGTCAGAGTAGCGACGTTTTTGCGACGGAGCCCCCCGACAGAAAAGCATCGAATCTAAACATTTTGTTTCGCAGTTCCGATGTTTTTACAACGGACCATTAAGGATCAAATTGAGAGGGTCATGGAGACAAATATTTTGAACAATTAGCTTAACCACCTTCATATGAATATAGTGATTTCAGATCGACCAGGTTTGCGATGTCATTAGGTATTCCTCAGGGATCAATTCTTGGGTCATTACTATCAAACTTAATCTTTTCTCGCAAGGCCTCACAAACAATTGCTTCAACAAACCAATTTAAGCTGCCGGTAACATGAAGACGTATGCCTAAGTCTACGCCTTAGGCATACGTAATGAATACATAATTACAATTAGAAACATAATTACTGATGGTGCATGCAATAACTCAAAGAAAAGTTGAGGGAAATTTCGTATCAATGTGCCAGGAATTATAACAGATTATGAAGAGTTTTTTTTTATTAATTGTAGCCGGTACAGTCCTTAATGATTATGATCTAAATTACAAGTACAATGATCTTGCCAAAAAAAAAATGTAAAGACATAATCCAGCAAGCCATAATATAAAAGGAACTGTTCCTTTTAAACCTCGGGCTTGTAGTAGTGAGTCCATAAATTATCATTCATCTGACTCGCGCATATGTTCAATAATAAATAATTAACAGATACATCGATCATAAATCCTGTCTAAAATCCTAACGTCTTAACTTGTTCGCAATAAATTATTAATAATTAAGCCTCTTCAGAGTTCCTACCTGTATAAGTCGCATAAAGGCCTTCTGTATCATTCTTGTTACCGCTCGTAGCCAGGCCTTTTTTTATAGGATATGCCTTTTTGGGGACTCAAAAAGCGATAAAGTCACTCATTGGAGGGCCCTACGTGGCGTGATCTTTCAAAAATAGACACAAAACTTTTTAAGCGTCTTTAATTTAGTACTTTGTTAGATTTCACCACAAAACTAGTCTGTTGTGAAAGGGCCACAGTCCAACACAAAGTGCTTTTTACACAGAGAGAAGAAGTCCGTTTGAATCAAAGCTACCAGTTATTAGAAATACAGTACTCACTGGCAAAAAAACGGGACACCTGTAACTTTGCAAAATTTTGGTCGTGTATAACTTTTGTAATCTTTTATAGATGTTTTGGTGGTCTAAATCAGGGCATCCTCTGGTGTAAATAAGATACTTCGATATGTCCTGAAATACCCTGCTATAAATCCACATCAATTACCAACATCTTGTTTTTTGATTCGTCCCAATATCTGAATGATTGTAAAATATACACAGTTACAAGTAAAACTTTGCATTTTTAGCTTATATGTTCAATATTTTTTTTAATCTTTTACCGTTTTGATTATTTTTTCACCGCATTGTAAACAATTTCTTCAACACTATCTCACGCCTTTAAAATATTGAAAACTTTAATTCTCCTTATTATACCAGGAGAATCAAAGTACGTTTTTGTGATCTATGTTCGAGACACCCTATAGAGTAACTAAGGCAGACGGGTCAAATATTCTTGTATTCAATAACAGAGTCCCTACGTTATTCAACATGCTGAAGTTTGAATCATAAATGCAGGATAAAACATTTCTTTATATAAGTATATTTTTTATATGTATATGTATTTTTTATCGTTTAAAATGAATTTGTTTACATTGCGGAGAAAAAAATTATCAAAGTCGATAAAAGATAACAAAAGATATTACACCTAAAAATGCAAATTTTTACTCGTAATTCCAAATATTTTTTTCCTAAAAATACAAAAAAAAGGCATTTGTATGAAAGCTCCAATTAACCCTAAAAATCACCTAAAAATGTTGAATCGTATACAAAATTTTGTAAATTTTTGGTAAATAAAAAAAAATTTCGAAAATCTACTACAAACATTAAGAAACTGGAATGACAAAAAACTAAACTACATCATTTTTGTTCTTTCCGTATAACATGCTTTAAAACCTTTCTTCCCAACTTTTCAAAGGCATGTCGTAATATTAATGAATCTTACACAGTAGTAATAAAAGCAGAGCTGTCAGAGTCGGAGTCGTGGAGTCGGAGTTCAGACAAATTTCGGACGACTCGGAGTCGGAGTCGGAAAAAATGTACCGACTCCGACTCCGGGTCCATGTTTAAATAATGTAGAAAAAGACATGCGAGATGGTCGTTGCCTCAATAGATAGTAAACGATTAACTAAACATATTATTAGGACTTTTACAAAGTAAATATAATTTAACTATGATTAGCAAAATGATTATTGTGAGTCGCTTGCCGCGTAGCATATATAGTTTATGTAGTTCCAATTTCCAACAACCAACTTCAATATGCTAATTATGATAGCTCGATCATCCACAAATAAAAAAATTGGACTTCGATGCATACTTATAGACGAATTAGAACTTTCCAAAGTGAAGGGTTTTCCTTATTCATCAAAATTACGAGAATTTGCTCCTATTCGTTCGGCCACAAAGAACAGCTGAAAATTCATTAAATATTGCAAAAATTATTTTATTCCCTTGCAATTTTAAAAAGAAAAAATAGTTTCCTACAGCTTTTGTACCAGTAGAAACAATGTGATGGTATCACAGTCGTAGTATCAACTCTCAACATTTTTTTTATTTTTATTTGTCCCAATATCTGAATGTTTGTAAAAGATAATGCTTTACTAGTAAAACTTTGCAATTTTAGCTTTAATGTTTGATAACTTTAAACGTTTAACCGAAATTGATTCTTCTTTTCGGCACATGAACAAATTTATCAAAAGTATCACCCTTGATTATACAATATTATGGTATAATCAAGGGTATCACATCCCTTTCTATTTAACAAAATATGTAGAGATTTTAAATTGTTACTGATTCTGTCGAGTGTAGGTTACGGATTTTAAGATTATTGGCGGCTATGTGGTAGTCTTCTTGTGATCAACTAAAAAACACCGATATTCGCAGATATTGTCACCTACACTTGACAGAATTGAGCCAGATATATTTGTTATTATTAGCAAAGGTACAAACTTCACACTAACGTAATTTTTAATGCATAAACCTAAACATGCATAATATGTGTATAATAGCCGATTAAAAATTATAACTGCATTTCCGATTTAAACTCTACCTTAAGTTGAATGTAGGAATATCCATTCATTTTATTTTGCAGTAAATTTTGTATTCATTGAAATAAATTTTATTTTGTACTTATACAGTGGTTGTCATTACTTTTGTTATTATTAAAGATAGAACATCGGTTCAAGTGACTAGTAACTAGTTCAGAATTATGTGCTCTCTAATGAGAAAACAGTTGAAGTTCTAATAATTTCAGAGATATTTTGAAAATATAAAAAAGCGTCGTTTTTAAATATGGCCATAATTTTGTGATCCGATTCCAGAGTCGGAGTCGGTCTACCAAAATTATCTGCAGTCGGAGTCGACAGTTTTTTTACCGACTCCACAGCCCTGAATAAAAGTATCAAAATTTATCAAAGATTGCAAAAGGTATTTAACATGAAATCTAAAATTGCAAAGTTTTGCTTGTAACTGTACATCTTTTACAAACATTCAGATAATGGCATTATTCAAAAAACAATATGTTGGAAATTCTTCATATGACTTTTTAACAGAGTACATGAGAACCTGCTGAGTTACTCCACGGGGTATCTCGAATTATTTTTTAAAAATTCCAAAGTCATGTGACAATTTTGCTGCATTTATTTACAACGTGCTGAAATAGTCATAAATATCGGTAAAATATTACAAATGTTATGGAACCCTAGTTTGGCAAAATTTTAAATGGCCGTTTTTTTTGCCAGAAATAAATTATGAAATGAAATAAATAATTACTTATAACAAAGAAATCAGTATTATTACTTTTGTTTTATATAAATATTAGAGACTTTAAACATTAGATGGCTCTGCTACGAATTAATACTCCCAAAAAAACACGGACACTTTAAAAATATATTTCCAGCACAGAAATTTTTTTAATTCCGTAGCTCTGCAAGGAATTCCCGTATTTTTGTACCCCCAGTGCGCCACTGTTTGGCTATAAATTAAATCATGCTCACCCAGTGTTAGGTTCTCTTTTGTTCCGCTTAGAATTATTTCCACAAATAATTTATCCCCGAGGCAACGGTATAAATACGTTATCCGGATTTACCTCCCTTTGCTGTTGTTGTTGTTGTTCCCTTTTTATTCACTGTATCTACTAATGGATTTCGAATATCCCCTTTTTAAACCAAATTATACCTTCTCTCGATCAACATAATCATCGCAGGGCAGCGATGCAGCAATTTTATAATCGTTCGAGTGAGTTATGTCATGAATTACGACTGGGTGTTAATTTATTCCAGTTGGAAGAGCGCGAAAATGTTTTTGTTGGGCTCTGCACGCAATTTGGCAATTATTTTAGAACAACTGTTTCCGATGGAAGGATTCTAACACTATTAAGGGTATCGATCTTTATTATCCTGACACTTTCTATCATCAATTCATACTTGTAGTTTTGTGTACTACATTTACTTTATTAACAACCTTATTAAATTCTGATTGTGGGTTATTGTTGTTTGGGATTTTTACAACTCTGGTAATAAACAATTCCTCCGTTGATGAAGAAATATGAATATGTCGAAACTATTGGTGTACTGCAGGTCGTTTATTTAAATCAAAAGTTTAAGGGTAAACAATGAATAATAATTTAACCCAGTTTCGTTTGGCCGAGGTTAGATTTATGGAGGGTTCCTTCGAGGCTCACGGGAATCATAAATAATTTGGCGGGCGTATTGCCCGGTTCGAGGATTATTTAATTAACGTACGCCATGCAAACATTCTACGCAACTCAGGAAGCCTGAATTTAAAAATTGTGTTGCATCGACTTATTCCTCAAGAAATTACATGGAAAATTGAAGAATAAGTGGCGTATTTATGTTATCAACAAAATGAACGTACGATGACAAAACTGTAACAAACTGGCACATCTGCTATCAAAAAGAATAATTTTGACAGTCGAATCTATCGAGATCTAGTGTTTGAGAGGTATTGCCATTGGACATATCGCGCTGTTTTCAAAAATTGATCTTGTTGGCGGAGGTTCTAGTGTCATACTCACATATCCATTTTTTCAATTCTTTATTTTTCAGGTATGATAAAAAATTCTAAATTATTTTTAAACTACTATTAATAATTCGTCAATATTTTGATGCCAAAGTAGTTTTTTTTTGTATTAATGGTACCGTGCTTTTCATCTTTTACTTAAGAGTAAATATTTTGAAAAGTTAACTACTGTACAACTGAATTGGGCGGGACTGTCCCGAATTTTGACAATTTGTCCCGCCTAAAGAAAATTTTACTCTTTGAAAGACTTCATACTTTACCGTATTATGGAAATGTGCCGCATCTATAAAAAAGTTGAGATATTTTCAAAAAACCAAGTAAACGGAAAACACTTTTGAATATGGTAGGTAAATAGTTTATAAAATACAACTGTTAGACTTTTATCTAAATTGAAGAAATATCTTTAATTTACAAAATGACTCATTTCATTTTGAGGGCAGAACTGCTGTATAAATTTAGTCAAATGAATGAGTAATAGGATGAATGGATTTCCTAACCCTGATGGCAATGTGGTTGCAATGTGGATTGCAGTTTTTAAGTAAATCAATTTTTTTTTATTGAGTTTAAATTTTAATTGATACTTACATAGGTGTTTGTAGTCAAATACCTACTTTAAATTTTTTTAAAACGCGCGGCTTTCTCCTCACAGTTTATTAAGTTAGGTTCTCATTAAGTCATATATAACATGGGTCAGTATTCTATTGGCCAAGACAGTCGAAATAAAATATACTCTTATACTCAGAAACAATGCATCGATACAAGTTTTGCAAGATTTTGCACTACACAGTAGTTTTTTCTTAGATCGCACGTCAAACAAACGTGTTAACAATCACCAAAGAAATTATATCAATCTCACTCCATGCCTCATCTAACAGAAAATTAAAACGATTGAAGAAACTATAATTTTGTATCTTTATTTTCTTATAACACTAATCACAAAATATTTTAGTTATTTTGCAATATTAACGATAAAAATTGAGTTTAAATGATGACTACCTACTTGTGTTAAGAAGTTGGTTCGGTTTATTTAAAATATTTACTATGTACCCTCCCCCCTACTTTACAGTACTCTACCTTACAGTATTCTACCTTATTGGCCGGGTGCGCGATCCAAGCGCCTCTACAGGTGAAGGCGGTAGTAGGTTCACGAGGCGTAAATGGTGCATATTGCTAATAAATGGTACTGTATAAGTGGTTCGATCAAATTTACATTATTTATTACAATATTGCATTTGTTAATATTTATTTCTGTATTATTACGGTTGATAACGCAACACTTATTGTGTCCCATAATGAATATTTATACCAACGATATGTTATTAGTTCTGACGGATTGGATCACAACATGATGCGCCATGAACTACTGCTCATAGTGTAGGCATTTTAGTTAGGTATTTCTCCGATACGGGCGCTTAGATCGTTTTTCAAGCCCCTCCACGGTGTATGCACAGGGCGAATATACCTAGATTTCTTTAGACTAGTTTTAGGGTTATCCAACGACTATTTTTAGTTCATTGAAAAAAAAATGCACTTGGTCAAGCTAAAAGTTTAAAATCGTTCTCTTTGGGCCGGTTGCGAAGATAGGCAATGTACTAGTGACGTAAAATTCGCTACTTTAGAATACTTTAGAACAAGCGGAACCAGTATTACTAGTAAAAGTAACGGGTATCCGTTTTTATCGGTACCAGTTACTTTGGATCTCACCGAGTAGCGAGTACCCAGTAACGAATAGTTATTTTTTACCTCACTACAATGTACATCGGCGGGCGCCGGTATCGTTGACGTTGACAGTTATAGGTTAAGTTATTCTTTTCGATGCATTTTGCTGCAGCCCTGTCACTGCATCAAAGAAAATGTGTCAGTCCGATCATAAATTTAAAGATATCTCACGGTCACGTTAAAGCTTTTTAACATTAACTGCATAATACGCTATTGACTCGATTGATAGATCTCCGTATTTACATTTGGCCATTCGGCCAAAGTCGGCGAAGAATAGAAATCTCCAATTTTAAGTGCTCCGGTTGGCCCAATATATCTCTCGCTGAATATCATAGCAAGCCAGGGCGGACTCAGGGATGATGGCGGGCGAGATCGCGAGCTGCATATCAAGCAGGCCGCGGCTACGGGTCTATAATATGAACTAGTTTTCATATTGAGATGTATTAGGGCCTTCTTTTTAGCGCCACGCCCACCTACCGGGAGCAGTTCGTTATTAAAAATAGAGAACGCCCTGACACGTTTTAATTTCGACGGAAGGGTTGAAACTGGAACGTTCATTTGTTTTCCAGGCTTTCCAACTATGCAACAGCTTTTTGAGTTGTGATGGGTATTCCGACCTATAACTTTTCAAAATTAACTAAAGCAAATTCAAATAATTTGATGATGATGTAAAATCACAGGATCAGCACCTCAAATAGGCAATCCTAATTGGTTATAGACAATCTGAATAGGCCTTGTTTGGGATCAAAAAAGCGATTAGCGACCTCTTTGTAGGATCCTACGTTACGTGAGCTTTTGATATTGATAAAAAAACGGCGTTTTATTTTAATAATTTGCCAGATTTTGTCACAAAACCGAGTGTGGTGTGGAAGGGCAACAATTCAATACAATGCCTTGCCTAGCAGCGGCAATCATATTTATGTCAAAGAGTCTATTTGTGGCTTGTCCCACAAATATTTTTGTATATGAAACGGTTTTATTTAACGTTACTATAGATAATTACGGATAATCTAAAAAAAAAATATTCTGTGCCATCTTTTGGATCGTTTTAACTCTGCAGCTTGCAAACGGTGCGTTTTCGACCAAGATGTTATTATCAAAAGTTTATCTACTCTGAGCGATTTGACCTCGCTCTACTCTTTAAACTTTTACCCTAATTTTTCAATACCTAATACTTCACCCGTACGTTGACGCTTTTAATATTTTTTTATCAATTTTTCAAAAAGTTGTATTATCAAAATCTAAAAAAAATAGAAACAATAGAAAGGCATTGTGCCTGGGTTTCGAAACAGGAGCCAGAAATTCAATTAAAAGAATTACTCTAGCATAAATAGACAATAAAAGGACAGAAATTTTAGTTTAAAAACAGAAAATCTGAAATTTTTTAATAAGAGTTCATTGATTATAAAATACATTATCAACAAAAAGCGACAAAAGTAGTAGAAATTCATTGAATTGTCGACGCGTCGTTTTAAATCCTAAAATGCAGTGATAAAACGGGGTCACGACCGTGGCTAGTAAATTGAAAGGATATGTACAAAATTTGACAACCATTAGCGCAATGTTGATTTTTCAGTTTTAGTTCAACAAATGGCCACATGGGCTGTTACTAAAATTATTGCAATAGGTATATTTTACAAATGTGACCCGATCGGAAGAAAGGGGTCTTACTGCTAAAATCAAGTTTTCGAGATACACACGTTTAAAGAGTACAGCGTTGCTCGGCGTGCAGCCTAGTGTTTGAAGGCTCATAACTCTGAAACTATTTAACAAAAAGAAATGGAATAAAGTGTGTTATATTCCTTAGTAAGTGTGTAGTAAGTGTGTAGTTCCTTAGTTACATAGAGAAATGATATATAGAATAATTACGCAATTAATCTTATTTTGTTCATTAAAGCATTTTAGTGTGAGAGCCTTGTTCACAATTCCTATGTATACAGCGGGCGGTTGTTAGTCAAGCCAAGCGCTAGCTGCACACGTGTGCACCGGCTGTTTATTTTGGACAAATTATAAGAATTTCGCATACCTCAAAATCGATAATTTATGCATAAGACCTTTTCATTCTAACGGCAAAAATCAAGTTTTTGCGAAAGTATTTTCAGCCACGCCGCGTCGCTCTGTGGCAATTGTGGTAATAATAAGTTTCTAAAACTAGTATTTTGAAAATCTACTATTGTGTAAAGATTCACGTGGTGTAAGTCAATTCTACAAAAATACGTTAAGTAATTATGGATGAGTTTGCTGTAGATTCAACTTTTTCCTCGTCCAAAAAAAAAACGATCCTTGGATAGTTGAATCTCCCAGTAGCGATGAGGATAATATAGTAATGTACAATCGTTTAAAGATGAACCGCCAAAACAATCTACTTCCGGTCAAAGTGAGGAACTAGAAAATATTATTTGTTGTCAAAGTCGACTACAAGAAAGAGCTAATAAATCTCCAGGTGTATTCTGCTGGTACTGCTAGGGCTAGCCATCACCGATAGCTTACATCTTACATGTTTTAATGTATACCAATATGTCAGAAAATATTGATCTTTTTACATCACCTAACACTGAAACGCTATATGAGCATTACAGCTCATTTTGATCAGTTTGGATTAGTGCCTCTTCGACTGTTAATAAAAAACCCTAAGAAGGCAGACGATTTCATAAAAAGGCCACAGAAAGAACTTCCCGAGAAAAGACTATCAAGGAAAGAAAATAGAAATGCAAGATTTATGCAAAGTATAAAAAATAATTTCATTCTGTACTATTACAATAAGCAATACCTTTTACGTTACATCATTATTTTCACAGCAATGTTATGGTCAATAATATACGCTAAATTCGTGAGGGAAAAATACATCAAATATTGATTTTTTCGTGCAGTTTCGTACAGGGAGGTGTCGACGGAGGTGTATATTACTCTATTAGTAAAAATAAGTATTTATCTTTACTTTGGTGTATTGCTTTTGATTTTCTAATATCAAAAGAGGCTTGGTAATCGCCAGGAAAGCTTATTTGTTTTGCGAGTAAACTCAATGCGAAAAAGTAGTTCCGTTCATCGCCCCATAACTTCGTCAAATTTCATCAGATAAATGACATTTTAAAGTATAAGATTCCAGCATTCTGAATCTGCCAAAATCCCAAAATCGATAATTTAGCAGTAAGACCTCTTTCTTCGGAGCCAGTCACAAATGCTGGTTGGTATTTCTGCGCAGTACATCACGAATTTTAAATTTAAACGACATCTTTTAATACTAAAAGGAACCTCCACCTTGTAAATTGGGCTCCGTAAAGAAAATAGTATGCATTCAGCATGCTTTTCATTGAAATTTACCCACAGTTTTCTTCATTGCACAGCCGAGAACACGCATAGCTATAAAATATTTGATTACAACTACATCTGCTGCGGTTATAGTATCATTAGTTCTGCATCACCCTGAGGCTGACACATAAGTCTTAACTTAAATTCTTTGTCATTAGAAACCTTCCATTTCTTTTTTGTCCAACTATTTTCCTTAACATTGTTGTTTCCAAATCCTGTAGCCTCTCCAAGTCGGCTCCTATGGTAACTTTTAGCACCACGTATAATGCGAAATCTACTTCCATGTTAATTTGAATACATGATCTCGTAGTCACCTAAAACATACCGCGCGGACAGTGAACAAAGCAACAGAGACAAATCTTAATTTCCCCCTGGAAGAATTGCACGGTTGATCTCGTGCAGATGCATATTTCTCGAGCCAGCTTCTCATTTCTTTTACTCCTCGTTTTTGTCCTCTCACAGGGTCCGAGTGGAACTATGCACCAAGTTCTCTCCTCATTCGAGGGTTCCTTGAAGGGTAGTGGGTCGTCCCCGACCCTAGAGAGTGCAGGGCGCATCGTGGGGCCGGCCAGCAGGAAGGAAGGAGCTTGCCGCCGCCACACCGCCACCACCGAGACCGTGGAAAGAGCGCGCCGCTGACAGAGACGAATGGCTTTCATTTCACGCTGGGCCCCGCCGCCCCCCCCTCTCTCTCGTGCTCGCGGCTCCCCCCGCATGATTTACCGGGCTACAATGTGGTAACCCATGATTTATGGTCGCCGAATGGCGGACTCGCGAGTGGTGCCTCGGTGGAACTCCAGGTCCATGGGCGGTTTCCACTCTTCTCTTGGACGGGCGAGACGAGCGGAGGCACACAGCCAGCGCGCCTGCTCTTAACAAAAACTATTCGTACGTAAGCTGCTTGATTTGGAATTTTGATGGTGGGTTTATTAATTTCTTTATCGGTGTGGGGAAGTAAACGCGGTGTTACACCAGTTGGATAGGAATATGGATGAGGTTGTATTTAGAAGTGATGGAGTTGAGGATACCAACATAACGTTCAAGCTTGCCAAGATTATAACAGAAGCCACAAATAAATTATGATATGAATAACTACTCAATTGCCAAAATATGAGGATGATTTGCTTATTCACTCTTTCGACATCCTTGAAGATCACTAAAATGTTATTCTAGCATTCAAAGTGGGCATGGACAACATTCAAAATAAGATGCTATTTAAAGAGCTCGAACGCCATATGAGCCCGTTTACTTGGAAGAAGAAGAAGAACAACAATATTTAAATAATATCTGGCATCAGAATATAAAATAGGTTGATTTAAATATCTACATTATTTTTGGGTTAACCTGATATGCGTTTGTTAATAGATATTTTGTGCGAAAGAGGAGCAACTGTTTTTAGTACAGTCAAGGCAATAGGCAATTGTAGATGGAAAAAAATCGTAAAAGAATTTTGTAGAATCCTTGATGTCCAATAAAGTGTTGAATAATGAAAATTCTAATGATGTTCCTTATTTTTTTTTATTTCAGTTAGCTACATGTT
The DNA here is from genome assembly GCA_963966075.1 of Aphodius sticticus. Classification (NCBI taxonomy): domain Eukaryota; kingdom Metazoa; phylum Arthropoda; class Insecta; order Coleoptera; family Scarabaeidae; genus Aphodius; species Aphodius sticticus. The sequence continues at coordinate 8,009,610 of OZ014513.1, forward strand.
TCGCATATACTAAATACTTCTTCAGCCGCTACAGGTTAGACAAACAACGTTAAAAAATGTTAAAATTAGTCTCAGCAACTTAATTAAAAAATACAGTAAAACTGTATCCTTTTAATAATACCTTGTAAAAATACAAACCGCCGTAAATTTACAGAGACTTTACAGGGATTTTTTAAGCCGTACTTACCCTGTGATACCTAAAATTCCGAAATATTTCCGTAAATTCATAGAAATATATTAATTTCACAGGGACGTATTGTAAAATATCATTGTTTTATGTAAATAGACAAACGTTTCGCACTCTTACAGTGGGAATTTGCTTTTACACCATTTTAGGTGGAATTTATTGCCTAAAATGTCATGTAATTTTTCAGAAATGTTTCTCTGTGTGACGTTTACTGAATGTGTGCGTTAATGCAGTATATAATAATAATAATAATAATAATAATTGTTTATTGACCCAAAAGCAAAGAAAAACAATACATATATAGTAACAGTATAACATTAAAATATTAAATTGCTTAATTGGCCAATGTGAAATTATTGTATTTTACATGTGTTCACTGAGAAAACTGTATAGTAAAAAATGTATTATTGTAAGTATCATTTGAATTTGAAACATTATAATTCTCTATCTAAATTTTTATGAAACATTATTATAGCATTCAATAGAAACAGTAAATTACTGAAAGTAAAATACGAGTATTTAAATTTTATGGGGTTACATTTTAAAAATTAAGACTCACTTTTATTACCTTTACAATAAAATTCCTTTATAATACTGCAAATACGGAATTTATTGTAGTCAGTAAAATACTCTATTTTAATTTGTATCTAAATTTTGCGTATAAAACCATTCCTTATACACTATAATATTGTATGTTACCATTTATAATGTAAGAGTATATGTGGCTTATTAGAAAGGGTATGTATAGATGGCGCGAAACATTTCTCTAGGTACCAGCATCTTTTCTGAGTAACATAAATTATCATTTACATACAATTCTTAACATGTAAAAATGGGTATTTTAATTTTTATAAATCGAGTTTATGCTATTTAATATATATATATATATATAGTATATTAAAATTTAAAATATTCATATTTTATTGTTTACAAAATATTATTATATCTTTTATAACATCTTATTATAAAATCTACTATAAGACAGTATTATAACATTTCACATACTGTACTTAACATATGCGTATTGGACCACTTATAACTCAATATTCTTGTCACAAATGGTAATATACTTTATCATAAGCATTATGAGAATTATTATAATGGTTCCTATACAGTTCTCTCAGTGTATAGGCTGTCATAAGTGCGGCAATAATATGCGGTTCCTCAGCCTGATATTTTAATTTCAACTTCGAATTGCCAACTTTAAACTCCTCCAACACATACAAAACATCAAAACTATATGATCAGCTTGAAGAGAGACTTATGAAGAAGGTCGTTTTGTTTGTTTATGCCCTTGACTGATCGATCTCTAGCATCCTTTTCAATTTTATAATATGCTTCGAGAATTTTAGAACTTTAGTTGCATTTATGTAGCAATTTGGCATTACAAATCTCAAATTGCTGTCCATTGTTCAAAATATGCTTTCCGAATTCTGAGATAGTTACGTCTCTAAGATGTGCCTTTATTCTTGTGCCAACGTTTCTGCCTGTCTCAAATAATTTGCTGAGACTAATTTTAACATTGCTTGTCTATCCTGTAGCGCCTGAAGAAGTCTGTAGTTAATTGCGAAATAAACTGAAATAAATAGAAATGAGGAACACCATTTGCATTTTCATGCTATACTTGTATACGTAGGTCTTTATCAACCTCGTAGCATACGAGCCCGGTACTCCAGAGTGGTAAGATGGCGCCCCAATTCAGTTTTCTCAAATTATCTTTTTTCCAGTACATCCTAGACAGAACATAACAATCAGCAAAGTTGTAGGGGATACAATTCTCTACAAGTCTGCTGTACGCCATATGCCATAGTCCATAGTTATAGAGGAAATGTATTATCATACTGTAGTCAATAAAGATTTTGGTTTCGGAATGCATAAGAGTAGAATGGCTTTTGATAATATTTTTGTCATATTTCATTATTTTAAATCAGAAATATTCCGGCAACGGGAAGGGTCGATTTTATTTTATCATAACTATCTATATTTACTTATGATAGGTTCATTCAAGTACAAAACTAACAAAGAATCTATCAAAAAACTCAATTTTTAATTATTAAATTAATTATGTTTAACAATATAGGATTGACAGTTGGACCTATAATTATGATTTAAAGTATATCTGCTTATATACACTATATCACCCCAGTCAAAAATTAACCCCAAAACTAGTCTTTCGTTGGAAATGGGACAAAATAATATACATTTTGTAAAATACTTGAATTTTATCCATTTCAACTTTTCTAATCAATTATAGATGTATACATCTTTGCTCTTTTTTTAACAGAAAACGTTTTGCTAACCCCAAAACCTAAATAAATCGATGCGTTTGTGTGCTGGTTGACGCACCCTTTCTGTGTTATTCCAGTTCCGCCCGTTTTAAGTACTATATCCCCCGGAAATATAACCCTACACCAATTACCCACTTACACACTTCAAACAATATACCATAGTTTATAAAACCGTGTCAAAACAAACCAATAACCACCTCCAATATATATAAATATATATATATATATATATATATCCAAATTTGTTCACCGTCTTATATACCTACGAACAATGATATTATATGAAGAGAGCAAATCAGCGCCATCAGCGTAGTAATAAAATCAAAAATATGTTTACTTGGGATCCAAGTATATATTTCTTTGTGACATTACTGTATAACTCATCAGAATTATAAAATTTAACTGGGTTAAAAGTAAAATGTTTACCATATATACCTCCTACATACATCAATAAACCATATCAGACTATTTTCGAAGCAATTCGTGTAGTATAAAACCGAATTTATGTAAATTTAATATTTTCCGCAACATCTATCACCTGGGGGGCTATAGGCCACGTTCTCGTGTAGAATTTTTATCGCGAATATGTTCCGCGGGCGCGGGTGAAAGAAACGCGAATCCGCGTTCGACATCCATCAAAGAAAAAATACGCCGCCCGATACTTGTATCTCCACCGAAATAAATTATAAATATTCCGCCTCTGCGCTATCGGGGTGTAGGTAGGCGATTTTTTCGAAGAAGTGGGGCGCAGACCCTTATTTATGGCCCCTAGAACCCCGGTTGCTATTGACACATTCGTGTGTATCGAGATATATGGCTATTGTCAACACTTAGCTCTAGAGAGCGACTCACTGCAGAAAAAATGGGGGATTTTTTGCAAGGATGCCAACAAAAAATATTTAAGGAGTACGCATCAATGTTAGGAAATTTACTAATAATCATAATGGTGAAAGCGTAACAGGGTTAGAGAAGAAAGCTAGTTAAATAACAGGAAATGCATAGATAGATAATTCTGTTTAACTCAAATAAATTGTAGTTTGAATAGAGACATTCGTTTGTACTTTGACAATTGGCACATTATCACACTGTTTTCGGTGTTACAAATAGAAAATTGTAATACTGTTTTGCAATAAAATCACTAACTTTTATATGATAGCGAAAAATATTAAATTACACAGCGTGACAAATTGAGAGAAATTGTTTCTAATATTGATCAAAATAACTAACTCGACCTGCACGAAGACACGAAAACGACGTCGAAATATATCTAACACGTCGCGTTTTCAAAAAAAAAGTTTACGAATTTATAGCGGCTGAACCCAACGTCCCACAAACTTCAAAAAGATCTCAAACAAAACCGCAAACTTATGTGTACTTTTTATATGTAATCTTCAAAATTAGATCACTAGCGGCCTTGATCTGCTGACAAAGCTTGTTGATGGGTCGGCGGGCAACAAACAAGCTGCTGTTCATATATTGGTCGTTGTAAATACAGTCCACATGGGTTTCATACACGATTGAAAGGATAACGTTACATTACAAATTTGTTGATAATATGTACAATTTTTTTCATTTCCATGTGATAATATATACCGTGTCCGGCAGAAAGTAGGAAACTAATGGAATTTATGTTTATTATTAACGTTTAACAAAAATTTAAAGCTTTTGAATTGTAGGTTAATAATATGGTGACATACAGGCGGGATGTAAATTTTAAATAAATAAAAAATTACAGCCACAACCTGGATTTGAACCAGGGACCTTTGCGTTTCTAGCACAATGCTCTCCCAACTGAGCTACTGAGGCCTATATGTCACCATATTATTAACCTATAAATATTAATTTGACAAACTATGTCGTTAAACATTTTCAATTCTTTTGAATTGTCTTCAAATTAAATGCAAATTTTAGAATGTCATCATATCCTTGCATATACCTGTTGTAAAAACTATGAAAAACTCTTAAGAGTAGTGTGTTAAAAGCTACGCAAAACTGTTATTTGAAAAAAATATTTGGAAATAATATATGTCTTTAAATACGTAATTATAATGAATAAAAATATTATTTGAAAAAATATTTCAAAATGTTAGAAGGCATTAAATGTGAAATTTTAGTCACCTTCGACGTTCCATATACCAGGTGTTCATGCAACGACAGAGTTTGGGATTCTGATTTATCAGAACCGCCCTGACTCTCAGCAGTAAGTACTAATTTTTCAACGCAGGTGATATTATTTTTCATAATAAATTTTAATTTTAAATTGTGTTTCCAAATACCAATTTGTGGTAATTAATACAGTCAATTTGTGCTCTAAAGGGCCTCTAGCGGGTAAGTTATCGGGAAGTTTTTATTTCTTCCTTTTTATATGTTTTTTTCGGTTGCTGTATCTGAATTTGAGGTTTGCTAACAAAATTACGTGACTCAACATTGAAGAAAATGCAAAAAACAAGGTAAAAATATTAATTTTTTTGCTTATAACTCGAAAACTATCAACTTTTCCTAAATAACCCGTCAATTCAATTTCCTACAAACTTCACTCTTTAGGTTTGTTCTTCAACAAACCGCATGTGGAAATGTTGATTTATACCGGCAACTATTTATAATTATTTCAAAATAATACATACATAGGTACTGTAATTAGTAAATTGACTCTTATATTAATTCTGTACAATTATTGTATTATATAGCTGCTCGAGTATTTTACATATTTTTACAGATCTTTTAAGAAGTGTAAAAATTGTCACAATTTAAGCTGTCCAAATTTAAGAAACACAAAATACTTCAAATTAATTATAATAACTTAGGAAAATTTAAAAATGATAAGATATTCACGGTGTAAATAAAGTAAGTTCTTATAACTTATATAATATTGTCATAACTTTTTTAATTCTTGGTTTACAAATTAAGCGTGCGACCAACTTAGTTTATCCAACCGGCATGGTATATTTTTTTCTCTAAAATTTAGCGGACAGTTTTTCTCAATTTAACAATAAATTTTAATTCTTCAATTCAATTTAAAGTAAACCTTTGCTATTTGAAATGCTTTTAAAGCTTGCCGCAAATAATAACACTGTGTTACAGTGAAAATATACTTTCCACGATACATAATGTAAATTGTTGAGCTGGTATACGAAATTTTCCAAATGCCCCAAAAATATCGATTTTTTTGCATGCGTATAAAAATGCAGAACTCCGTCATTTTCCATTCGATTTCCAAAATAAAGAATGTTATTGAAAGAGGGAACACAGACCATTATAAGGATGTACTGTTCGGTCAAATCCAATAAAAATTCGAAAAGTTATGGACGTTCAAACTCAAAAGTTTACCATTATTTTCAGACTTCTGAACTTTAACAATAGTTTGATGACCTGTTTCAATCCATAATATTTTATTTCTATTTTTTTATTGAAAGCCCATTTATATTTGCGTTTAATACGAGTTTGTTTATTAGAATCGGTTCAAATTTGACTGAGTTATCGAAGTTTAATCACCGTCTTGACATTCACACTAGGCAGAAGGAATATACATACGGCCCAACCGTAATAAATCCGTACTCTTGATTCACATTAACTAGATATTATTTTGTTAGTTTATTACCTTGTCTTATTGTATTTTAGTCTATCTAATATGTTATTAAGTACTATTCGTCTTGTACCCAAATATCGCAAAATCATTAATCGACAATCTTAACCTATTACAATTGTGTATACTATTAGGACGATGTAGGTCTTTTTTATCACCAAATTTCATATAACATAACAATCAAACTGACCCATAAGCAGCAACAAATCAGCTTTAGTGCATGCTTCAGTGCAAAGATAAAAAAAGTAAAATGTGTGACAATCGCAACAAGTTTTGTTCTGCGGATTGTTTGTGGACAAACAGAATCGGCTACAATTAGGAAACAGATGATGTATTGTACTGTATAAACGACGGAGATAGAGTAAACATTTTTAAGTTTTGTTGTCTTTCTTGTTTTTTATTTTATTTTTCATAAATCACGATAGTAACTCAGTACTGTTGTACAAAAATCTGAATATAATTGGAAACTTCTGAACTTGAACGTCCATAACTTTTCGATTTGTTATAAGATCGGACCGAACAATACATCTTTATAATGGTCTATGCTTCCTCTTTCATTTGCATTTTTTATTTTGGAAATCGAATGGAAAATGACGGATTTCTGCATTTTTATACACATGCAAGTACCCAAAAACGGTTTCTTTTTGAAAAAAATTGAGATTTTGGGAGTGTTTGGAAAATTTCAGCTATGCCATTATGTTCAGCACAACAACCAGCTATGTCTCGTGAAAAGTATATTTTGTTGCTTTTTTTTTAACACAGTGTAATTGATTAGGGTGTTAGACTATTGTATTTAGTACCAGCAACGAATTAGATTAAAGATAATGGCCAGAAATTAACAGATAAACCGATGGGTAAAAAATTAAATTTTACAAAGCGAAACTTGTGTAGTTCAAACGTGTACTTGATAGTTTAATAACGTGTCTATCTACCACTGGTGTCTAAACGATATGATTTTTGATTCCGATAGATTGCAGCATATTCAGCCTGCCAGATTTAGACACACTGGGTCTGGTAAATTAGATTACAATTATTTACAATATTAGATTTTACTTACTAAGTTGAAGGTAAATGCAGTTCTAAGTACCACAAGTGCCCGCAAAAATACTCTGTATTGTAATTTCACTCAAAATAGTAGCCAGAATTTGTAAATTTATGTAAAATGTATAATTTATTTATATGCATACATAAAAAGTACAAAAGATAGTATATTAAAGTCGGTTACTAAACATATTGGTGTATTTGTTCATTTAGGGACAAACAATTGGATATTATTATCCTAAATATTTCGTAACATCAGAGTTTTCAGCACTCCACTGATAGTGCCTCGACCATACTAGTATACAATCATACAGGGTGATACAAGTGATACCAGCTTAACGATGGAAAGGCATTCGTTAATGATATTATTATGCAAAATTATCGCGTTTGCCTGGAAGAGCACATTGATTTATTATACGTATCCATTTAATTAATTTATATATAATTGCAAATTAAAGATACATATCTGCTCGCTCTTAACACTAATAAACTGGTTAGGTGTATGACTTTTCAATAATCGTAATAAATGTGGTCGGTCGTCCGGTTCTTCTTAATAAAACGACTAACAATTTAATAAACCGACCGACCCGTAAATCAAACAGCCACGGACGCGATTACGGCCAAGTGTACGAATGTAAATTATTGCAACACCATTCTTCCGATTCGAACGAAACTACTGGTTTTCTTCGTGGTATAAATTGAATAATTTAATTCCGTTGCTTTATAAAATGACACAAAGCTAACTTTACATAATTCAGTTAAAACTTTCAAGGGGTCTGGATCTGAAACTCTATCAGCATAGATGGAAGTATCCAGATAGGTAAAAAATTGGCATATTAGTAGTATTGTGGGTAGATTATTTACTACGATAATTTAACAAATATTTGGATGTGTAAGTGTGTAAGTTATAAACCCTGACCATCCATGCAACCGATTTGCAAGTTTTAGAAACGTGTATGGTTGGGTTATTTTAGGGGTAGCACCAGTAAATGTATAGTATATTTACTATATACATTTACTATATAAGTGTATATATAGTAAATGTATTCGAACCAGGGACCTTTGCATTGTGCAAGAAACGCAAAGGTCCTTGGTTCGAATCCAGGTTGTGGCTGTAATTTTTGATTTATTTAAAATTTGCATCCCACCTGGATATCACCATTTACTATATATTCATTAATCATTACGGTAAATCCGGAAAGGTACGGTATGTCCGTACGAATACATATATCTAGTTATAATTTTATTATATTATTGATTTGGAAAGAAAATCCGCTTTTCGTTACAAATATTTAAAAATTCTTGCAGTAAGTAAAAGACCTGGTGTCTATTGAGATAACGTACTCCTTAAAGACATCACAAACATATTAAAAGAATAAATAATATTCCATTTATAAATACCATACAAAACCAGTGCTACATTTCAAATGACACTAAATGACACTATCGTTTTTCTTGAAATTAATTTAATGGATTTTTTGTCGGTGCTTCTTATTTTGTTATATTTTTTTTTTAATGGCGACCAAGAAAACATTTAGTGTTTTTCTTGTTATAATTAAAACAGTACATCGCTACCGGTTGCAAAAGTTTCGAACTCTTTTTATTCCACAAAAATTGACACATAATTGAATAAAAAAGAAAAAATAAAATTAACAACACAGTGTTTCTTCGTTTCAAAATTTCTTAGATTACCAATTGCTTAAATGACCTTGCCAACAAGAAAAAAAAATCGGACAAATGACAAGAGATTCTGGTATGCTCTTTTCCGTAGATCTAAATCTAAAATATCCATAGTATCAGAAATTGTGAATTGTGCCTAAGTTTTAGCACTGATTATCTCTAAAACTAGACTTTATATTCCATTTCTGTCTTCAGATTTTGTTTCTAACTAAGAAAAAGCAGACCAGAATCAGGTAATTTGCTATTTATTTTTATACCCCCCACATTTAATATGGTGAGGGTATATTGAGTTTAACACAACATTTGTAACACCCATAAGGAGGCGTGGCAGATATAGACTTATATATAAAGATTTGATCAGAATTGCAAACTAAATCGATTTATCTATGTCCGTCTCTCCGTCTGTGCACACAATAACTGCCGTAATTTTGAAGTAATTGATCTGATTTTGGTATACAAGCTTATCTCTTAAAAAGTAAGGACAAGTTCGTGAATGGGCAAAATCGGTTCACTTGTTCTTTTTTTTTATTATTTTACGGTGGGGGGTATTTTAACTTCAGCACGGCGTTGTAGGAACCGCGTTATAGGAGAGTCTACTGTAAATAATTTAATACTATAATACAGAAATGCATTGATTTATTATCATAGATGTTGTAAACATAAGAGAACTGAGCCTGTAGTAGCTTCAGGTTAAAAAATATGGTGTGGTAGCTGGTAAACATGGCATTGTTGAGTCTAGTTCCGAACCCGTAAATTTCTCCGAGGGGATGGTGCGGGTGCGACGGGGTGGTAGCCGAAGGGCGATACTTCTTCTGGGGCTGATTAAGGAAACCGTCGGAAAAAATTTCACCAAGCGCCCCATAATAAATGGGTCGCGCTGCCCGAGGAATACAAATTGTCTGGAACAGTAATTTGTGGCCCAAAAAAGTTTCGGAGAAAATTGGAAATATCATCTCGGATGGTTTATTTTATTAATATTGTCAGGGTTTTCTGTCCGGTTTAATTCCATTTATAAATTAAATTATACGGTGGTAGTGGCGGAAAGTTTTGCCTGCCACTAAACTTGCCATGTAAAATCCATAGGAAAGAAAACTTTCTTCTTGAGGGCATGTACCATACAAGAGGCGTTTATTTGCAAAAGTCTCTAATCGCCAAAATTTCAAAAATTCGATCTTTTGCAGTTACATAATTATTTAATGAGGAATCGATTGCTTTTGTCAGAATTTTTAGATACAACCTATTTATTACCTAAAGTTTGATGCTAGTGTGTAAGTTATTTGCAAAACTCTCTGTTTGCTTTGAACGTTCATCTGCAAAACCAATAGCTTGGTGTTCTAGTGTTCACAGAGCAAACAGGTGTTTTTTTTGTTTACTAAACTTTATACTAGTTATCTTGGCACTGTGCCAGAAAATTTCAAATTGCTTATTTTAGAAAATTTTTGAACCCAAATTATAATATTGCTTTTCGAACTCCACAGACATATTGTTGTTCAACCTGTCTAAGGCGTTTTTTCCCCTTTTAAACTGTCCGAAACCAGATAGAGTTTCGTTTGCTTTCGACTGCCAAAAAAATTTGGCCCTGCCTCGTTTGCCAGATCAATTTGCATACTTTAGCCAGCAAATTAATTACAACAATTTTATTATAGTATCTGGAACATCCAAAAGCAAATTAACACCAGGAAACGTATTTTCGTATCTATGGACAGAAATTGATACACCAAAAAATGCTAACACAATAGCGTCGGCAGTGAGACATGCATTAAACAGCCAAATATTTGATCTTTCCGTCACAAGAATTAACTTCTTCGCCGACGGCTGCGGTGGTCAAAATAAAAACACTGCAATGATGACAATGTTAGCGTACTGGCTTTTTAATGAATCACCACCAAACATTAACAAAATTGAGATCACATTACCAATCGTAGGACATTCCTTTATCCCTCCTGATCGAGTTTTTGGGCTAATAGAGAGAGAAATTAAAAAGCTCCTGTTATTGTACAATCCAGCCACTATGATGACATCATAAGCAGACACGCCACAGTCAGAAGACTTGGCATTGACTGGAAGGTAGATGACTGGAAGAATGAAGCAAGGAAAAATGGAAAGCTTCCTGGAGCCTGGCATTTCAAATTTAGCCAGGCAATACGTAACATTTTTTTACAAACAAGTGGATACTGTTTTAATACAGGGCGAGATTAATTACGCCAGTAACATTGGAACTGCTAAACGAATTTGTAAAAAAAAAATGTTCAATTTCATCCATTCAACCATGCGAGATACTACTAGGCAAAGAGCTTAAAGGCGACAAAAAATCTATTACTGGTTTGCTGGTTAATCATTATGGTGGCAATTGGAGACAATTACCAAATTTGACAATTTCGCCATCTACAAAAACAGACGCATGAAGTTACAAGGACACAAAATGAAGAGGATCAAGACTTGCGTTAAAACGAAAATGACATTTAATCCTTTCATTGCTTTTTCAAACTTTCGTTGGCATATAAATAAGAATGTAAAGTAATCATTACGGTAAGTCCGGAAGGGTACGGTATGTCCGTACGAATAAATATATCTAGTTATATAAATAAGAGGTTTTTTAAGTTTTTTTTAAGTTTTTTTTTATTTGAAAATCTTTTTTTGAATACTAATTACAGATTACTTACTGTATAATGATCTTTCAATAAAAATTCAACAACTTTCTTTAATGATTTATTTTTATTATTTGCAAAACTCTCTCTTTGCAGCAAAATCTTATTTTGTTTTCAAAATCGGTGATACTTTCAGGGTTAGAATCATTCATGTTGCTCCTGAAAAGCAAACCAAGTAGCAAAGAGGAAGTTTTGCAAATAACGGCCTCACATAGTAGATTCTTATGATTTAGAGTTTAATGGCGGACAGCACTTTCTGCTACTAAACTTGCCATGTACAAATTGTGTTGGCAGGTTCATTTGGCAAGTAACTTGACATGTGTAAGCTGTTCGGAACGTTTTGTAACAGACAGCACTTTCCGCCACAAAACTTGCCCGGTCTATACGGTGCGTAGCTAATATTTAAGTTAACTTACAACAAAATAAAATTACCAATAATATTTTGTTAAATTTAAAATAGTACATAACAATTTCTATCATCATCATCAGTTTTACATCTAGTTCCATTTTGTGGAAGCAAACTTTCTAAGAATCTAGGGGACGCTAGAAACACTACCGCAGATAGCAATTAAGATAACTTTGCAAGATTAATTATACAAACATGCGTAGCGGACTGCACATTTTGATCTACATGCACAGACACACACGCACACACACAAACGCAGTAACTGCATGCATGGCTCGGCCGACTCTGGCGGATATGCACAATTGTTTTAGATCGTGCACGGATTTGGCACGTGCGTAGCATATCGCGCTAACTATTTTGTAATTCCGCATGTGCAACGTGTTTACTCGCTAGTTGATTTCGTAACGTAGATAAACTTACGTAACGTTTTACCATAAGAGGAATTCCTGAAAAGTTCTTTTTTCCGCATTCCTTTTGGTCGCAAACATGTTAAATTAGTAATTTAGTATAATCGTGTCCGCGTCCTCGTCACACTTTAAAGAAATTGTTTAAACTATCGAAATGCGATTTGCACGATGACAGCTAATTCAGATACCCTAAAAACATCCGCTACATCCTATGTGCATCGTAGATAAGTTTCAAACTAAGAAGACGGTCTGACGTCATTTGCCGCCTAGCTGCGCAGTCGATCAAATTTTAGTCAGTTATTAGGGTAATTTTGGACGCGTTCATAAAATGTACTCCTATTTTGAATTTATATATATTACACTTCCCTCTCCTTTACTGATTAGTGACACTTTTTTTTGTTATTCATCAACGACTTGATTAAGTATGTTCATAAGTGTGAAATTCAGTTGTTTGCCGATGATACTATTGTTTATGTTGTTGGTAGTAATGTCAACGATCTGATTGATACCTTAAACAAGGAACTTGAGTTTGTTAATCAGTGGTTAAATGACAATAACTTAAAGCTGAATATTGCAAAATCTAAGTTTATGGTTATTGGAAGTAGGCATCGATTGTATAATGTCGATGACATTAATGTAGATAAAGTCGATGGTGTAAATCTGGAAAGGGTGTCTGTATCTTGACATTATCATCGATGAGCATTTGAATTTTTCCATGATGCAGCCTATATCCCCAACCGAGTAGCAAAAAATGTAAATTTTCTAGCTAGGATAAGTAAGGATATAAGCCCGTATACGAGGCGATTGATCTATGTGTTGATTATTAATTCACACTTCAATTATTGTGCGAGTATTTTATACCTTTGTAACAAGACTGCTATCGATAAGTTACAAATGGAACAAAGCGCAGCTTTAAGAACCATTCTGCATTGCAACAAATATACAAACAGAGCTTTTATGTTGAATACGTTAAATTTATTAAGTGTAAGATAGACAATTGTGTTTAACACAATGGTATTCATATAGAAATTGTTAAATGGACTTATCTGTAAACATCTGTTGGACAACATTACTTTTGTGCAGGACATACATAATTATCAAACCAGAAACCGACAAAACTTTTACATAACTACAGTCTCTAATAGGTAGAGCCAAAAAAATTTATTTCACGATGGACTCATACAATATAATTCTCTCCCGAACGCAATAAGAAAATGTGAGACACTGAAATCGTTTGCGTTTAGATGTAGGGAACATATTAAGGGTATAACTCATATATGACAGGATAATCGTATGGACACATTATTTTTTGGAATTTCTTTGTATATTGGTGCGATTTGTTTGTTTATGTTTTTTTGTATACATATTACGTTTGTTTTTTAGAATTAGGAATGTACGAGAGCGTTTGGTATTGGGGATTTCTTTGTATTTTTATATAAACTTATCTTTGTATTTTATGTAAACTTACCTTTTGATTTTGTTAGCTGATTGCTAAATAAAGATTATTATTATTAAAAACGAAAGTTAGTTTTTGTTCAGGTTGCATTCAGATTCACTTCTATAGATTGGCGTTTTTGTTAACTTCAGTTTTTATGTAATAAAGGTTATGAACAAGATTCTTATGGAAGCGGACATCTCAGTAACGAATATTAGCACGCTATGAAATAATAGTCCTTGCTGGGGGAGCAACAAAAATATCGGTAAGCAAGTGCAAACTAAGCTGTATCATACAAGGTGTTTCAGAAATAACGGCTAACCTTGAAGGAGCATAGGCCCAAGGACGTAATATCTAAGTTTTGTCAAATAACGTATGATCTAACTTAACGCATTCTTGAGAAAATTAATAAAGAAAGACGGAGTCCTGCTAAGCGCAAGAAAATCGGCAACACTCCACCACAGTTGTAGTCCAACTGATGGCACACCAACGCCGCCGGCAACATATCGGTCTCCCTCCACCTTGCATAACGGCTACGGCGACAATGACCTACATTCGCCAGGCTCATATGTGCTCTGCTCTTTGCTGGTTTATCTACAATAGGAATCTTTTGGATTGTCATGTGGTTGTGTAGTGATTTGTGTAGTTCCAGAGACGGATGGATGCCAATTGTATGCGACGAATGGCTAGAATGCGACATAATTTTGATGGTATCACAATATTTGTAAATCCGCATCACATTTCTGGATTGGGTACGTAGACCATAGGTTATTTGATCAACATTGCTCCGTCAAGGTTAGCTATTATTTCTAAAATACCCTGTATTATAGGTTCCGAAAGTGGTAACTACCATGACCGATATAAATCGTAGAAACTTTATGAAGTATAAGGAACAGCAGATGATCCCAAATTTACCTCCAGGGTTGATTCTTGTGTTAAATAATACTTGTTATAATAACGTTAAAGAGGGCGTCTCATGTACACTCTTGGAACTCTTGGAAGTTCTAAAAATATTTTAGCAGTGTGTCGATGATCCAAGTACAAGTTTTTTGTTATTCTGGTCGACCGCTCGGCCGCTAAGTGCAAAAAATTGTCCGTTTACGCTTCAACTCGTATATCGGAAATTTATTATTTGCGAAACCTTGTTCGAATGCTTTGAATTGGTTTATAATGATTTATATGTTTCTATTTATTAGCTTAATGTGCAATTAATTAATGTAATTCCTACATTGCAATGTAATTGTGATTTTATTAAATATGACGTTAATTTTATATTAATAAACATAAAAGTTTTTGATTACATGAAATGAAAATCACATTTCAAGATATTGCATACAACACAACAAATTATACTTACAACCTTATTGCATCTAACAGCTTATTTGTGTTAATAAATACAAAAATCAATTTGTTGTTGTCAATATTTTTACTTTTCAGGTTATTTCAGAACATTCATTTCATTTCACAAAATAGAAATAAATTAAAATTAAATTTGTCTTTATGGTAATTTCAAATTTGTTAATTGTGACTTACTGGTGTTTTCGAGATATTTAGCTTCAACGATATTTTGCAGTGTTTAACTTTTGTATTTACTTTACAGCAATATGTTTCAAATATCTGACAACTGAAAATAATGACAATTATGTATATCACTAATTTACAAAAATTTTTGGAAGCAAGCTCAAAGTTTTCGACGAATTTTGGTGGAATGTAAATATGTTATAATTGTTATTAAAAAAAATAAACCAAAATATACGTCCATCTAAAAGAACATTTATACAACATAAAAATTATTTCATCAAATTTGACCTGGGATGAGTATAAATTGTGTTGGTAACGGGTATATAATTTCCCAAAAGGAGACGCTTCAGAAAGAAAAGTTGTTGGTTTCTCTTACGTATAGCTTTTATTGCATATTAATTACTCACAATCATTTGCAATAAAAGCTATACGTAAGAGAAACCAACAACTTGACGATTTGAACCAAGGACCTTTGCGTCGCTAGCACAATGCTCTCCCATCTGAGCTATTGACATTGTGCTAGCGACGCAAAGGGCCTTGGTTCAAATCCAGGTTGTGGCTGTAATTTTTGATATATTTAAAATTTACATCCCGCCTGTATGTTACCATATTATTAACTTATAATATTACTTTGACAAAGTATGTCG
The DNA here is from genome assembly GCA_963966075.1 of Aphodius sticticus. Taxonomy (NCBI): domain Eukaryota; kingdom Metazoa; phylum Arthropoda; class Insecta; order Coleoptera; family Scarabaeidae; genus Aphodius; species Aphodius sticticus. The sequence continues at coordinate 8,025,453 of OZ014513.1, forward strand.
TTAAACATTTTCAGTTATATATATGATTTGGAGATAATAATGTTTACAACATATTGTACAACATGATCACGTGATTGAAGAATCACACCTTATTCATCCAAAGATAAATGTCTGCCTTTGAACATGCATGTCATACGCAAATGTCTGCTTTTGCATCTAAGGATAAAGTGCAGCCGCTAATAACAAGATCATAATTTTGATCTAGCCACGCAGGAGTAAAAGTGGGGATATCCTCATCTTAGTTTGAAACATCTCTACACTGTTTTTTGTACACTGATATTCAGATGTCTCGTCTATTCAAATATTAATTTAACCAATTCCCAATTTCGGTCCCGATCGAATCAGAATTAACACATTTGAAATTGGGATAGCAATCTTTTTTTTTCGCACCAACAGGCTGGCTCAATCCATCATTTCGCCGAGTTCGTTCACCGGGCAGGCGCAACAAAATTCGCCTCCCATAAATTTTATATCTTTAATTAAAAGTGAAATATTGGCGCGCACCAGTTATTAATACACAGATATATAGTTATATAAACAGCGACAACAACTAGAGCTCGCAAACTGCGTACATTTCGCGCCCAAATCGCAAATTCAATATATTTTTTTTTACTGGGCGCATCCGGTCAAGTATTAAAAACAATACTTCATCGGGTTTTCGCAACGTCTGTACAAATCGCAGATATATGAGCGGCAATAAGATGAATTGCTGCGGTCGCAAGATGGCACCACTTTCGAACAGCGCAGCACTGACCACAGCATGAAAGATATCAAAAAAACGGAAGAATATGAAAACCAATATCATATTTTAGTTTGGACGCGTTGAATACGAAAACAATACCTGAACCGGGCGCTTATTCTATTTAACCAATATAAAAGATAATACAAAGTAACCTTTTTAGATTTGGTAAAGATTTGGATAGAACTTGAAATCTTGAGTAAATCTGCACTGTAAATGATAAATAGGATGGAAATGTTAATTAAAAGTTAATTGCGCATTTGTTAACACGCAACGGCACACAAATTCCTCATGGACTCAAGGTTAAACTTCCTAGGATTATTGTGTTGGTATGATGGTGGTCCTTATTTTTACACTTATTTTTAAACTACTTTTTTCACGTTTTTTTTTTTCAAAAACACAACAATGCACATTTTGGCAAAGACTAGCCATATTCTGTTGGCTGATTTTGTTCTTTGTTAGCCAGGACAGTAACTTAGTTTTTATTATTCTATATTTAACAAATTGAGTAGGTACCTACTTGGAAATATGTGAAATGCTCTGACGTCTCAACAGCTAATAGATCATTTTTATTTTTTATAATTTTGATAATAATAACTGTGGCATGTGAAACAAAATAAGAACTATTTTTACTTTTTTATATTATTAAATACACTTTCTATAAATCAAACAATTATAATTGAAAATTAAAGAAATTAAATATTTGAGAATATTTACTAGTTGTTATCGTATTTTATACATACCTAAATACATAGCAAGATATATAGTGTGCTTTCAACTAATGTTCTTAAAAGAATTGCGGAGATAGAAGCAATCTACTGAAGCCCGTTTTACAAAACATTATTTTCGAACTTTCACAGATCCCTTTATCCAAACAAAAACTGTCTAAATATATATATATGCAAGTGGTGCAGTCTATCGTCTCACGTTACCTATCGTCTCACACTAAAGCGCCTATAAAAATGTTCACTTCAATCACTGTTATTGTGTGACTCCTTATTAAAACAAAAGCAATTTATCGCAATATTGCGGCGTTTTGAACCAAGAGCCTGTTTGTTTTTTACCTGAAAATCAATAGCTTTTATTTTTTTATTATTCAACGAAGTAGATATCAACTAAATCCTTTGAGAACTACTAGATACTATTATAGACAACAACTGTAAACGAAAGATTGGTCCAGAAGCCTTCGAGGTATTTCTGGAACCGATTTTGATAGGATTTTGAGGCCAAAAAGGCGTTTTTTTATAACATCTTTTCACGTTCCGGCAGTTTTAGGAATTTTTACATAAAATTTTCAGGGAATGTTCTTCAAATACTGTACTACAAAAATATATTGTATTTTTAACATGTTGTATGTTCCCCTCGAGCGAAAAAGCAAGTATGTTCTACAATAATAACAGGAAAAATAATCATTATAAAGCCTGCGATTGTTCCCTACTTTCTTTGACCCTTGTATATTCCACTTATGATATATTGAGGACATTACCCATCGCATGCTAGTAAGGCGTTTCGGAAGATTCGTGATACGAGGTTTTTAGTTTTTTATCACGTATATTCTGCGGATATTTTTCGTATATATATTACACTATTATTGGGCGATAGTGGTATCGCCTGGGATATTCTGTACATAAAAAGCACTTATTTCAAAAAAAAGTGTAATATTTTCATATAAATGCCGGGAGTTCGTGACAGTTTTTGGTAAAATTCAATTCTAAGCGATATGCACCGAAATTATGCACAAAGAAAAAAAAGCAAATAGTACGCAAAAGTATACAAGCTTATCCTAATTGGTAATATCTAAAAAAGGGTGACCCTTATCTCACAAATGGACCTAGACCACCTTAGAGTCGTACATGAGTTTTTTTTTACTAAACTAAAGCTGTTTTGTTTTGAATTATTTTTGTGGGATATAAGAATATATATCTTGGGAGAAAACTAACTACCTAGAAAATTGACAGAGTAAAAACTTATCCGCTCAGCTAATTATAAATAATATCATTTAGTATTCAATAATACCAATTATAATAATAATACCAATTATAATAATAATAATAAAACTGAAGATAATTCAGATTTAAATCAATACAAAAGAAAGTCAGATAAACTTTTTATTTCTTCAATAAAATGATGTTATATCAATGATGTATTAAGTACTGATTATGATCAAATTTACACTACCAATGATCGTGACGTATACGAACGATAAAGAAGAAAATAAAGAAGAAACACGAACAGACAAGAAGGTATCTATGTTTTATGATAAAATTTGCACTCCCTACAATAAATCGACACTCGTTTAAAGTTGGTAATGAAATTTAAAACTAATATTATGCAACAAGTTAGGCTAATGCTTCAAAAATTAAAACAAGACAACGCTAATCTGTTGATACTTCCATTTTTTTATTAGATTTTGTGTAAAATTAAATTTTGTATACCATTCAAATTATAACGATGTAAAACAATGCTTGAATCATCATCTGCAAAAGAATTTATTGCTTTTATTATTAGCGGAATAAGAACCACTTTACCTAGACATATTTCAATTTACTAAATATTTCCTGACAGCATCATATTCATCTAGCTTCTTCATCATAACGATATGTGTTTTACCATTTCTGCTAATATATTTGTAACATGAATATAATCGCTCAATTTTCTACAATACTACTGTTGCCACTAAAGCAGCCAGTGGCCTCAGACCAGGGGCGTAGCTACGGGGAGCAGTGGGAGCAAACTGCTCCAGGCGCACGAGTAGAGGGGGCGCAACATTGGAACGGCAATAAAAAAATATTTCTGTAAAAAATTCTATTGGCCAGATCTTCTAAATAAAACTCTAAGGACCTAAAGTTTTGTGATCTTGACTTAATTATCATAATTTTGATTTATAGATTGGTGCTTTGTAGTTATACATATAAATTCAGATTTTCCCTTCAGATTTGTTTACTTATTGAGTGTACTATTGTAGATTATTGTTCAGTTTAAATGACTGTTATGACTTTTAAATGGCTATTATTTTACTAAATTAGGGTGTTTCTTATTCATAAACTTATAAGTATGTAAGTGGTTTTCAGTATTTTCTTGTTAGTATGAAACACATAATGTTACTTATTTTAAAAGAAAGATATTGCCAATCCCAAAATTTTAATGTTAAGTAAAAGTTTCAATTGCCTTAAACGCTTTCTTCCAAGTAATTGAAAACTAAAATTAAAAAAAATCTCATTAAGAAACTTGAAAAAATGTCCCTAAAAGTTATTTTATTACTCTAATGGTAATTTTATTTTGTTGCTTGTATATTGCGGTTCTAACTTTGTAGAATTTTTAAAATTTTCAGATTAATAATTACGAAAACGAAATAAAAAATTATAGACAATAAAATTTGATACTCAAAATACGGGAAAAGCTATTCACATCCGAAAAATTAAAATCCAGCTACATTTTAAGATATGCCTTTGATAGAGCATTAGAAATAACGTGTAAAAAGTACCCATCGATATCGTGTCTGGATTATTCGTTGCGGATTATTCACGGCCAAAGATGATCGCACCACACGGGATTTTTTTAGGAAACTTCTAGATCTTTTAATTTCTACATAAAATGTGTATACAACGTTTAAGTACGCGTTTTCAAGTAATGCCTCGGAAAATACGTCAAAAGCACGTATAACATAAATGCATTCTAGTACATTTCAAGTACTTGAAAACATAATTGAGCATCATATTTAATAAAAAAAAGAACAATAGCGTGCAATTCAAACTTGACCATTTGCGAGATAGTTCTTTAGAAGGTTAAGAAATGGCTTATGTAATACCCACCTTGGTTTTTACGGAAACAAAAATTAGTGTAACTATGTTCTTAAATCTACGCTAATAAAGGATATTAATTTTAGAAAAGGATTTTGTATATATAAACTCCATTTTGGTTTAAACTGGAATTGAAAAATTTAAATTGAAAGAGGGAATATATTAAATTAAATTTTCAACAAATGCCAGACAAAAATGGGGCGTACAGATTTTTCTTGCTCCAGGGCAACTTCTTTTGTACATAAATCACAAACAACGAAACAAACGTCGACAAAAGGCAAATATGACGGGCATATTTTTCGTCGAAAAAAGAAAGGGCATTAGGCTCTCGCTTGACAGAATCCGACACACAAGTCCCATTTGCGTGTTCGTCGTAATAATGTTGTCTAGTTTGGTGAGTGGCGTGTGGGCTTCATGGGGCTCCTCCGGCGCAGCGCCCCGGCGTACAACGGAATGCGCTCAGACGGTCGGCATTCCTTCAACGTTGCTTCCTAGTCGCATTACGGTCGCGCGAAATATTCCAACTTCTTCCAGGAATTTACTATATCACTTTGGCTGGTGAACGTAAATTGTCGCCGCGCGGACGCTGGAACGCGTTAAGATAGGTAGGCAAATTACTGTACGTTCTACAACAGCTACTGTTCGTTGTCGCCAAAGTCGCACCAACACGATACGTTCTGCCATCGTAGACCCTGATGGCAGTAAGTGCTTGCTTGAGTATGGCTACAACTGTTGTGCCAAGAGCTCTACAGGACGTTACTTTTATATTATGGTGGTGGCATTCAACTTCTATGTTCAACTACTAGAAGTTAGAATACTAGAAGAAAATATACCTAGTATTGTTTGGCCTATGTTACTGAAAGCTGGTTACGATTCAGCATTGGGCTCCACATATAAGAAGTGGAATGCCAGCTGCCTGCTGTCCTCACCTCATTTGTTTGGACGAGTGCCATAAAGAAGTAATAAAAAGATAGAAGCTTTCAGCTTTCTGGAAAAATTTACGGGGAAACGAGAGACACCCTGTACATTGTGCTGGTTGTGCGATTACATTGACTTAATACGAAGGACAGTGGTATGCCAATACCTAAGTCCTGAACCAATCAACAAATTGTTACTTTTGCAACAGCAAAACTTTGAAGCTTCATTAGAAAAATTAAAAACAAAATTAGTTTCTCAAATTTACTATCTACTACGAAGTTAACTTCATTGACGCACTTTACCAGTTCCCAAACCGATGCAAACTATGGGAAGCACATACAAGAAACTTTAAGGTGGGTTTTTGATTAGTTCGCCTTATTTGCACATTAGCTTTTTCAAATCAAACACATAATTTGATTACGAACAAGCAAGGTTTTTAATAATATTTTTAATTACATAAGTGCAGAATTCACTGCGTACTAACAAGGGCAATCTTGTGGAAATTTACAAAACAAATCTTGGCGAAACTTTTTGTTTCATTTTAATGATTTTTGTTTATTTCATCAGCTTTCTGTATTATTAATTCGCAGCATCTCATTTGAACAGACTGTAAAACAATATAATTGGACATTTGATGTGAACTACTTTAAATAAATTATTATTTTAATGAGAAAAAATATATATATATTTTTATTTAAATTAGGAAGATGTTGCCCATAAAAGAAATGTTAGATATGGTTTCTTCGTCATCTTTAAAGTTCTACTAAATCCAATTGTACTACTAGGTTCGTTGTATAAATATGTCCTAATATTGTCTGAAATACAGTTCAATTAGCTTCTGAAACAAAAATTTAAACAAATGAGCTTTCAAAATATAACCTTTTTGTTGAATAAAAAAGCTACACAAACTTGTCTCGACTATTAAAATATTTTTAACCACTTTCGTTTCTCTTCAAATAATAAACATCATAAAAATTGACAAATATATAAATACAAGCAATAATGTATAATTTTCCAAATAAATTATTTTATAGACATGCTGTTTATAAAATTTTTATGATGTTTATTACTTGAAGAGAAACGAAAACTATTAAAAAAATTTTAATAGTAGAGGCAATTTTGTGTAGCATTTTAGTTTAACAAAAAGGTTATATTTTGCTAGTTCATAAATGAGTATCATCTATATAGTTCATAGAAGAAGCATCAACTTAGCATACACTCTGTATATGGTGTACGTTTTTCTTGAAAAGGAATAATAGAGTTTATGTGGACAGGTAAAAACAACAATATTCTTTTTTAATTTCTGTCTGACGGTTTCCGGAAAACTGTCTGTCTGACGGTTTCACAAAATTACAATTTTATGCGGTTTTCGCCCTTCGATAAATCGAAAATCTTACTAATAATTACAAATCTATTGTCAATCTTCGTATACGACCTACTACACACAAAACGAAATTAAAAAATTTAAAGTTAAACAGCGTACTAAAATGTCCATCGAGTGCAAATAAATGAAACCAATATTTGTCGCCTAGGTACTTGCTATATCCACTTCAACTGGATATTGCAAATACCAAGTATTCGTCATAAAAAAAACCCGTCCGCTCAGCCGACCGTCGAATATATAAATCTATTTTTGAGGTGGACTCGATACGAATTGAATAGAACTGGTTTTTTCTTTTCACAAATAATCGTATACTTGGCAAATTTTATGATATTTTGTAAGCATACGAATGTGTAGCCCGGGGTTTAGGGTCATTTCAACCAGAAATGGCACACTTCGCCATACAGTCTGATCTCAGTGACTTAGTATTTATTTGAAAAAGTGTTATATGAAGCAGACGAGAACTAAATTGTTGGTTTGTGGTTATCAGACGTCAGACTAAAAGAAATGTTGGTAGAAGTAAATGAGCAGGACTGGCGTAAACTTTTGCGGGGTTGGGTTCAAAAATTGCGCGTGGCCAAAAACACTTCTACATAATTTATTTACGTGTATTACAAACACATTACTGCGTAATGTAATTTACCTACACATCATACAAGACGTTATATTTCGCGTTGTCTGTCCGATACGTATATGTGGTAGCAAAATGTGCATAGTATCATCAATAAGAAACGTTGAAATTTTGAACTTCCTTGATTTAGATAATAACCTAGAGTCAAAAATATATATACTATATACTATATACTATATACTATGTATATATATATATAATATATACAAATATATTTTTCCCGAAGTTTTTTTAACAAAAATGCTTAGGAAGATAAATGTAGTTTTGTTAGTAGTGCTGAGACATAGCATTTTTCTTTTGTTTATAATTTTATATAACTTTACTATAGCAACTAACTGTTTTTTTCTTGATATGCTTCCTTACATCATCATATATCCAAGAAAAACTGTTAAAAATCCTAATTATTAGTGACTATAAACAACATGGATTATGCAAATAGAAACTGAATGATTGTTTTTGGTATATTTATCATGAATACGTGTGGATATGAAAATCATTGACTTTTTGTTTTAAATACATTTTAACACTTTTATTTTTTGACAAATTATGTTATACCTATTTGATAATGATTCATAACACGAATGAATACGAATGAAACATCACTAAATTTTAATTTTTTTAATTTTGTGCTTTATTTTCGTTAAAAAGTATTTATTGTGTATTAAATTTTTCCAATTATTATTTTCGGGAAAATGACAATACAAAATTATGAAATATTCATAAGTCTGGGAAACGTCCAAACAGAACAACAACTAAAACACAAAAACATGACGCGATTGGTGAAACTTTTCTGTCACGATTCGTATCCAGCGCAAAGAAATCTTTCAAAGCGTTCAAATTCGTTCAACTCGCAAAAAAACTATTTTCAATTCAGTTTTTCTCGTACAGACACTTGTGGAGTTGCTGTAGGTGTTTTAGGGACACCTTTTCAGAATTTTAAGAAGTCCAAAGTTTAATATTCACAACTAAAGAAGCGAATGATAATCCAGGTGAGGATAATTTTTGGAAAAACCACCTCCGCCTGGATTTGAACCAGGAACCCTCCAATTTCCGGTTGACAGCTCTCCCATTTGAGCTACAGAGGTAGTGGAAATTTATAGGTTTTATTTGTCACTTCAGGATTTGCAATCCGAATTTCGAATTAAACAAACCCGTCGTGACACCTATTGGGGATAGATGGTTTTAGTTGATTCTACATTACTGACGAGTTTACGTAATAACCATTTTCCCTTGAATTTAATATTTACTTTGGTCCCTTTGACGCGTCTAGAACATCGGTTCAGTTGAAGGCGTCAGAGGAGAAAAATCAGTGGATTGAGACACTGGCTCGGAGCTTACATGTCAAACCTTTTAATCATTATTCCAGAAATTTACGTTTACGAATCTTAGAAGCCAATAAAAAAAGTTGAATCATCCGAGCCAGTTCCACCATGAACCCCCTGACGCCTGAACTCCCAACGATCCGGATTTAAAAAAAGAGCCTTTTTAAACAAACTTATTCAAAGAAAAACTGACAGCCTGTCTAAACGGTTCATATATGGTCATATATTGATTAATATGTTCGACTTATTTTGGTCTTACTTATGTTTTTCCAATTTTTTTAACTTATTATGTATTATTACACCCTCTGTATGTTATTTTAAATATTTTTTGCATACTTTTTGTTTGCTTTTTTTATTAACCAACATAAAGTATTACAATTCATGATTAAGTATTCTAGATTAAAAACCTTTCCAGATCTTTGAAGATCGATAATTAAAGAATTGTGAATGTTTGCAAAACAAAACAAGAGCATGACTGAAAGGAATTCGATAAAAAAGACAACATCTACCTTTTGAATGGGTTAGTTAAAGTGTCATAAATCACTGTAATGAGGCTTCCGCAATTCAATTAATTCAAGCAACACATGGTTAATAACACGTTAACTAAATCGTAACGCGAAAAGGCGTGAGAATTAGCCATTTGAAAACGCCTCGTCTCACTCGCGCCAGACATCGCCGCTCCTCCTTCATTATATTTACGACACCGAAATCCCTATATTAATCGGGAACAAACTCGTAACTTTCGTCAACTAACATACCGTCCGCGCCGTGTGAATTAGGTAATTTTTTTACCGCTCGACGAGGTACAAAAATTTACTCAAACATATCACGTGATAACTCTGTACGTGTTTAATGTGTGCATGGAATTAATTGAATCGTTTACGCTTTTGAAGAAGAACGTATAACGTGCTAGAGGGGTGTGTAGAGTTGGGGGTGGGTTTCTAGAATGCCGCAGTGGAACCCCCGTCGCGAGCTGGTGTGAGAAATTGCTCGTTGCTTACTTCGCGATTTATGAGCGACGTCCCAAGACAAATGGAAAGATTGTGTTCAAAATTTTTAAGGCCGCATTTGGTACTCGCTGCTGCGCGGGTGTACATTTTCAAGCTGTGATTCAACTCGATTAAATATATGTTTCAGGGGAGGGAGATTTAAATTGACATTGAACATGTCTATAGGTAAAATAATTATTTATATTGTATTATTTGTAACGAGAACTTTGGCATCATCTTGGTATTCTTACATGTACGTTTACACTGAATCTAAAATATAGGAGTCGATATTTATAATAGTTGTACAGATCAACACGAAAGCGAACCAGAAACTCAACAGTGAACATTAACATAATATAAACGAGAAATATAGTGATTTATGGCAGTGGTGCCAAAGAATTTCCGAAAAGTATTTACGAAAGAATTGGAAATATTCCTGGTATTGATTCTTCAGGTTCTGTTCATCAATTTTTCTAATCTTGTATACATTGTTTTAATATCTAAATATCTCCAGAAATATGCATCCTACGATGAATTTTTTAGATGCAAAGGGAAATCGGTGAAAATGGTGTTAAGTTAATGTTTTTAATTGGGAAAACGAATTGTTTTTTGCAAGTAATGATGATACGCTAAAAGAGCAGAACCTTTCATATGAACTATTATCGTTGAAGAATCACCCATAGTTTTAGCGATACCCAGCAACAACTTGCTTGTTCTCAGTGAGTCTTCAGTTGACTCTCACCTTTGGGATGCTTGTGTAGACCAATTTCTTATTGAAGTAAAAACTCAAAATAATGACATTGCTTATTGCTCAGAAATTGATTTCAGAGATGACCTTATAGAGCGACTGAACATTTATTTTTATCAACTACACTGGTCAACATTGATTTTGTCCCATTATGCATGATTTCGGTGATTTCGATAGCTTTCTTTCGTGGATTGTTCTTTCAATTCTTTTTTTGTAGACGAGCCTCCATAACTTAACATTGTTGACAAAAATAAGCTAAATATTTTAGCTTCCCTAAACAATTTTGGCCCCGCGTTTAATAGTAATGAAGTAACATAGTTACAGATTATTCTCTTCATTGTATTGAACTTCCAAGGTTCAAGATTACATGTCAGGCTACCTAAAGAATGCAGTGCAAAAAAACGAGATGTGTTGGTATATTTTAGTTTAAATCTAAAAAACAACTATCGAAATGATCCGTTGTTTCTTTGTGTGACATAAAAATGCCCGAACAATGTATTCTCAAAGCCGCACCGCAATACACCAAAACGCGTTATTTCCCAATGTGACCCAATTGTTGGAATTCACATGATATCAATGAAAATGATTCTCAAAACCTGCGTAAGTAAGATAAAATAATGTAAAACGTATTTTGGTCGCTTTTCATACATTTGTAGACAAAAGTACATTAAAAGCAAAAAATAAGGAAAACTGTAACCTAAACTGCACAACCACAATACTTTTGAGTGAGTTATAAGCGTGTTTTGACATTGGATTGTCTTACCGTACCCTAAGATTTTTTTTGAAAACCCTATACACGAAAAATGATCCCTAAACTTCTCCGGGTCAAAATGGCAGTGTTGGAAATCGCCACACCTTATATCGCCAGATTTGCGGAGTTTTTGAAATCGTGCCAACGACTCGTGAAGATATGCGTAAACTAATTCACAAATGCTTACACACAAATTGATGCAGGGATACTTGATGTTGAAGGTCATAATTACGACTATTTACTTCAATAATAAATTCCTCGAAACTAGCATTCAGAAGGCGAGGGGCAAGGGGACGAACTGAAAACAAGCAAGTTGTTTCTGGTTAGCGCTAAAAGTAGTTAATTTAACAACGACTGTTCTATAACGAGAGTCAAAATTAAAAAATCAAATGAATTCGTTTAAAAAACATAGTGTACAGTCTACAGACATCGCTTGTCACAGACATCAGAGTTGCCGCTTTCACTACAAGCAGTATCTACTGGTGTTGTACCTATATATATATATATATACCAAAGTGTTCTGTGTTTTACATGTTATTTAGTTACATTAGAACTTGTTTATATTGATACAAAAGAATGTAATCTCGAGATATCTGTACAGTTTAGATAATAAAGATTTATGTAATTATTCACCAAATAGTAAGACTTTTTTTATACAGTAATTTGGCGACTAGGATAATGGGTATTTGATATTGGTAGAAGCAAGTTATTTAGAAAAACGGCATTGATTGGAATCGTTGAAGATTTCATTCCTGGAAATGATTTTGTTTCATACCGAACAAGGATATTAAAGCAACTATTCGTAGTTAATGATGTTAAGGAAGTGAAGAAAGTTCTAATGTTTATAACCTTAATTGGAGCAGATTGTTACGGAACTTTACAGTCACTGGTTAGTGGTTAGTCCTGCAGACCCCGCAACAAAACCATTTGAAGAGCTGACGGGGGTTCTTCAAATACATTTTTTGACAAATATTAGCTTTAAATTTAGAAATGGCAGACTTATCAAACGATAATAACTTCTGATAGATGCGTTGTAAAAAAAAGCAGATAAAAGACTTTCTTGGTGCATTGGTCCATTATTTGCAAAAAAAATGCCCTTTCCCATTTAAAACAATTAACCTCGTTTCCACCGATCGCAGCGCCATGCCACCCGCGACAAAACTTTTATCGCTGTCTTATGCCTCCCTTTGCATCCATCAAGATTTGTAGATTATAAAGATTATAAGAATAAAACTTTCAGTTAAATTTTATCCTAATGTTCAATTAAATTAAAATTTACTGTTTTTAAGTTATTTTTAGTTTTTTTATTTTTTTATTTAATTTAGTTGGTTTAAAAAATAAATAATTTGTTTTTTAGTTATGACGTTTACAAAGAATATAATTTTAAGTTTAATTTTTTTCCTGTGAATCCCCGGCACTGTAAATGGTCAGTAGACGGAAAGTCTGGCTAGTACTGCGAGTTGGCGGCATTGGCGGCGTGTGGGAGCGTCCCCAGGACCCGGTGCCGTCCAGGCCGGGGGCAGGAAGGAAGTTATTTCCAATAATCCTCTTCCGTTGAATTTATCGGCGGATTTATTGCCGGAGATCTAACAAAGTAATTGAACTACTTTCGGGGGCCAAACCGGCACTAGCTTGGAACACATAGAAAAATAAATTAGATCGATGTCCGGGCCGCATCCCGCTATGATATATGCGACGGCCGCTGATTTACCGCCGCGGCCCCTCTTCGACATGGAGACCGGCGCGGTACGGCGGCGGTACCGCGGACACTTAAATATTTATCGCTACTTTAAATTTACCGATGTTATTTTTCTCTCACCGGTCGTCGTACCGACTACGAAAACTCGTACCGGACAGAAATATTATCCAAAAGTAATTAAGTCGTGGTGCAAGATTGTTGGACTTGAAGAACTTTCAACGTTTTAAAGATTTATCTGTTAATATTTAGAAAGTCTATAGATAAGTCGCGCCTTTTACATGATGAAAAAAAAATTAACAGAGAATTTAACAGATCAGCTACAGAAGGCGATTCTCTACCGACCATATATTTATTCTTCAACTATCTAGCTGTGAGATTAAAGATTCCTACAGATGTGTTCACATGACAATGTCGATAGAATTCAGGCTTACAGAATAAAGCCATTACTCTCCTGCCTTGAAAGAAAATAGAAGAAAATACGTAAATCAAATCCGCCGCGTCTAATTCTCTAAATTACGGTTTCTTCCCTTATAAGCGGTAATGGCGTTAAATTACTACATTTAGCGGGTAATTCAATTTACACCGGGGGAAGTACCGAAATCAGGATCGGTGCCAGTTGACCCTTGAACCGCGACAAATCAGCTCCGCGTTTTGTACCCGACTGAATTAAGGAGGGCATAACTCCGGCCCTGCGGACGTTCCTATTGAATGGACCCGCCTGATATACGACCCTCGACGAAGGATTTCACCCCGACCTTTCCACGAGCCACTGATTAATCTCCCTGTTTACTCTGGTTACTAGAAAAATCACCCAACTACTTTCAGTGTAATGCCCAGCTGCATAGAAAACATAAAGGACATGTATACGCGCATTTCTTTAAATTGCATAATGAAATTTTGTGTGCATTTTGACAGAATGATGATACAATGGTATGAAGCGTTTACTATCCACGTGAAGAAGCGAAGTCAAATTTAAAATGAATTGTGGCAAGGTTTAGCTCTCCGTAATGTCTAAAGATGACAAAATACAACAGGGTCAGGCAATCCCGTTTACAACTCCGAGCCTTTCTGAGGCGTAATCACAGACCATGTGAAGAAAGGGAATGGGACGCTAGAATCAAGAACTAGAGCTGGGTACAGTCGTCTTTCATAAGGCAGATAAAATGGATTATTGGTTTTACTGTCACAAGGGAGAGACCTGCGATACGAAGACTTAAGAAGAATTACAGGTTTCCTCACAGTGTCCTGTGAGTCCGATGTTTTATTTTAGAGATATTGTTTGGCCCTGGATGCTGAAAAGGTTATAGTAGCCTTTTCTTGCTTCTTGCCAGTTGATTGCCAGTAAGCTCGTTTAGCTGTATTTTCTCAATTTTGCACTTTTTTCCTAATGTGGCTTTTCGTGCAACCGCAACAAGGTTCAGGTCTGTAAAAGAGAGTCTTAGAGCCTTCTCTGGCTAGGATGTCGGCTTGTTCATTGCCCTCGATCCATAAATGCTCTGGTACCCACATCAGTGATGTTGCTTTCTTTGGCTAGTTTGTTCAGGGATAGTTTGTAGTCCCAGACAGTTTTGGACATGTAGGCCTTCTATTGTAGAGCATTCAACGCCGTTGGGCTGTCTGAGCATATGTAGATGTTTAGCCTTCGTTCCTATGGATACCTTCCTGGTCACATATGATAATTGTCTGCGTGAGCTTCCGCCTGGAAGACGGTTGGTGCATGGCCTATAGCTTTGAATAAAGACAAATCCCGTCCACTAATGCCCACCTTTCTACATCTTTGATCTATCAGTGAACCACAGAGATAATAAGTCTCTGATCTCTCTGAGCCTTTGAGTAGCATTTTCCTAGTCATTAATGACCACCACTGCCCCATTGAATTTATAGACAGGTAAATGGCCTTTGGCATTTCCATCGCATCGCCACATATTATGTTGGCAATGCTTAAATTGACCGTAAAACTGGTCTGCCCTCAGGTTCTCTGCCTGGATTATTGTTATGGCCGCGAAAGCAGCTTCTCTTTTAACAGGCACAAGCAGAGGTGTGAGGTTTAGCATTGTCTCCATTGCACCAGCGGAGCATGTTCACACTGCCCCTGTGATGCCCAAGCATATGAGCCGTTGTAGGTTTGTCAGTTTCGTTTGGGCTTATCCGATATCTTGTTCCACCAGACAGTCGGTCTGGGTGAAGTAACTAGAGAGGCAGGAAAGCTAGGGCTTGGCTAGTCGCGAAGGATGGATGTCATATTAAATAGCACCTTAAGATAATATTACATTGTAATATTTTGTTGTGTACCTATTCATTATTTGAGCTGCCGTATCGATGTTTAAGCATTGCTTGTCTTTCAAGAAAGATTTCACAGTCAGATGAGTTGTTCGTGGAGTTTTAGACTGCACTCTTGTTGATTTGTTGACACCTAGTATCAGGCTTCTGAAAATAATTAAAGAATACCTCCTGAGATTGGACGGAGCAACTCCAAGGACTGTATGGACACACAGGTAGATCACTAGTGGAAGTAATCAACAAAAAATCGTCTCGGAAAAATTAATACAAGCTAATCAAGTATGCGTTGCCAGCGGTTGCCTGTTTTCATGTTTTCTTCTGCCACTCCACGTAGGTGGCGGAGGCTGTGCGACATTGGGGGAAGACGCTGGGGGTGTGGAGAAGGAGCCGGCGGAGTCCAATTCTGTTCTCTTGGAGATATTGCACCGGGCCCCGAAATAAATTTCCCGCCAGACTTCATTTCGAGCCGGAGCGAACCCGTTTATCTTGCGCACAATAACTCACCGGCCGTCCGTTCCTACGTTTTTCCCTTTTTCCCCGCCGCCGCTGCCGCCCCCACGCCACCTACCGGTCCCCGTCCGTCCGTCCGTCCGCGCGCACTTTTCGCTATCTTCCGAACGACGGAGAATAGGAATAGTAGTAGTAATCTCGAAGCGCAAGATGAATTATTGAGGAGAAACACAAACGGCGACGCGGGGGCTGGACAGAGGAGAAGGAGGATACCCCTCGAAGGGAGGACGGTTGACCGTCTTCGATAGGGTGTTTTTGCAATTGTTATATGGGATGTGATATATATGCCGGTCTGTGTGTGGCTCCTTGCAACCAGTCGACTAGAAATAATGCTTTCAATTAGCAGACAACGAATTAACAGATATATCTCCATCTTCGTAAAGAATCAATCGGGCCAGTTATAATATTAGGCTAACTTTAAATGAACCTATAAGGCCGGTTACAGTGCAACGCTGACGATCAACACGGATCGTCGGCGCGGAGCGCCATATCAACAGCGATATAAGAGGGGTTGCAGTGCAACACCGATCGTCAGCGTCTCCACGCGACGGACGATGACCACACGCTAGGCGCGAATATCCAATCGCCGACGCGCCATTGCAATATATTGTGCTTTGCAGTGCCAGTACTACGCTGGTCATCATCCCGCCGAGCATATTTTTCCACTGCACAAGTATAAAAAAATAAATAAATATCAGTAAATACTTGGGTTGTTCTTATTTTTTAACTTGTAAATGATTTTCTACAGGGTCCTCTTATTTTGTTGTTTTATATCCATCAGTAATTCCTGTGGAATTTGAGGTTGATCTGTTACAGGGTTAGTCAAAATTACCGGAACACCTAAATTATTCTACAACCGTAAACAATTTAATAGGAAAATCCAAAAATATTTTGGTTTCAAACCAGCTATCGTTTAAATATATTTTTAATATACAGGATGTTCATTTTATTATGGAAATTTGGTAACGTTTCCTTTTTCAAATAAGAATTTTTTTAGGAATTTTGTAGGAAACTTTAATAAATCATTTTTGAAGTTAAAGCAATTAATCAAAATTAGTTAAAATTACTGGAACACCTAAATAAGTCTCCAACTGTAAAACAATTTAAAAGATTGCTTGGATTAAACAAGCTCTCGTTGATTTTGCTATGGAAATTTGGTAAGTTTTCCTTTTTCTAATAGAACACTTTGTATATTTTTAATTTTTTTAATTCTTAGATTAATAGACATTTTTCTAGGAATCACTTTTTTATAAAGGGCTTCATTTTTGAGTTATAAGCAGATAATCCAAGCTCCTAAAAGTATGCTCTACAGGCAGAACTAAAATAGTGGTCTGAGATTCAGACACCCCGTTAAGAACCCAACTAACTAAACACTTGCTCAGCTAATTTTTATTTTTGGTTACTCTCACATGGTGTTTATTTTTATACAAAACACACCTTTAAGTAAACCTTGAAACCACTAATTTGAAATGATAAGTATGAATTGAGAGTCATAGCTGATTGCACTGAGATCGATTAACTCTTAACGAACGATTAATTAATACTAATATTATACATTTAATCGATCGTTAAAAGCTAATAAGCTGTTAAGATATCAATACCCGACCTACGGTCAGCGCGGAGCGTCAGCCTTGCTCTGCAAGTGTTTAAAAAGCAACAGTGGAACGACGCTACGCGCCGATGCATCTGCTGACGGTCGGTACCGACCGTCAGCATTACACTGAAACTGGCCTAAAGGTGCTCTTACACGACGCCACTTTTCGTATTGCGCAAGTTAAAAAATGGCGCAATTCTTATATTGCAATGTGTGAACAACGCTGCCACTGAAAATATTGCGAAACTTTCAGTACAGCGCGCAATTTTTTGTTGAGTACAGCTAAAATGTTGCTGCGTGTAAACAGATACAAACACGGTACTAGCGCCACACAGAAATGGACCGACGTGTTGGTCTTCTTCCACTTTAGTGGCGCAACATATAGTAGATGTATATACGGTTGTGTTGGTTAAACATCGATAGTTGACGTGTCCGATAGTTATCGATAGTATCGTTAAAACTATTGATACTATCAATAACTATCGAACTTCAACAAAGTAAAAACTTATCAAATTGATATTTTGTAAATAGAGGATGCCAACCGATAAATATTCTCTAAACAAAAAAGAACAAATAAATATTTATTATTTCAACATACAATGTTAACAACAGAAACAAGCTAAAATAAATCCTTCTTCTCTGAAAAGAATTTCGAATAAATATGTCATTCTAAAAAAAATAGATAAATAAATATTACAATAAATATTCCAACTAAAGTCCTCGTAAATAAACAACTGATTTTATATTTTCCGCATAATGCACATTTAACAAAATTTTCATTCTACTTGTCATTCCCAACCCAACCTAACCCAAGACGAGACTTTTTGTTCGAATAATGTTTTTACGATCATAAAAATTGACATTGATGGGAATGTTAGGTTAAACTTAAAATGAAGTTTCTCTACATTTAGATCCTCCTATTATCATTCTTGGGGACTTTTTTCCTGTAGGTTCGACAAAATATGCAATAATACGCGGCAACGTTAAAATTTCAATAAGTCAGTAGGGCTGCTAAAGTAGAAAAATCCACAAGTCTACTTCACTTTATCCTCAAGTTCTGCGATAGGCTATAGTTGAGCCTTTTCCTACAAAAGCGGCCTTGAATAGCTCATTAACAATATTGCTCATAACACGCAAGCTGCTTTAGTCCTCTCATCGGAATCAGAATCTGAATCTATTTTTTTATGGAATAAACAACAACACAGTATCACTATCGCCGTATAAAACTTAATGAGGCAGAATATAAACACAACCACTACAACTACGAGGGTGCGCAGTCGTTCCTTGAGCAATTCTTGACATCCGACGTGCCACTTTTATAAGTTGCAGCAATGAAAAGTGGCGTGTACTGTGTGAATAGCATCGCAACTTTAAAATGTGTGGCTGCCACTTGGCGCTGGCGATAGTCGAAAGTAGCGCAACTTTTTACTGATTTTATCTCACGTGTGAACACAACATGCCATTTCATAGTGTCGCAATAGAATCTCGCGCAACAAAAGGGGCTACGTGTAAGAGCACCTTAAGAAATCCCGACCGCTTAACTCGCCGCCGCCAGCGCCTGATCTGGCTACTCAGTCCCATTAGCGAACATAACATGAAATAGCCGGTAAAGTAAGAGTACAGTTTAGACCTACGCACAGCTATAAAACTGCGTTGCAATTCTATTTAGGCTGTTGTTGAAATTTGTTTTATTTTGTTAAAATTTGTAACTCATTCCCTCTTTTAATACTAGAGAAACCCATAGAACAGTAATGACAAGACTTTACACACCGTAACAAACATACCGGGTAGTATGCAGTGGTAATCTTCAGGGATGAGTGCCCATGCTCATAAAAGGAACCCAAGTTTTACGTGTACATCTCCCATCGACATGATAAATAAGCCAAGGTCATTATGTCGCAAAAAAAAACATTACTGACCAGTCGTAGCTGTATACACTAAACCAAGACATTTCTTGTGGAGATATAACTAAAAAACTATCCAACAAATTATGATCACGTTATTCTTGAATATTCCCTAAAATACAACAGATTTCTGGGTGAAATTCTGATCAGCAACAAATAGGATGGATACATATTTTTCTTCGAGAGAATTTGAACGCATTGTTATTAAGTACTGTTATTGTATCTTGGTTATTCAAAAATGTAATAATGTATTTAAAAAAAAACAACTTTTTAGAAAAGATATGGCTACTGTTGGAGAGGTGTACTAACGTAGGTGAAAGGGTGAAAGGGTGCATCGTACATCTATGGTTCAAACCCCGGCGAGGCCAGACATCTTTTATTTAATTTTAATATGGAAAATTGTCTGGTTAAAAAAAAACTCTACGTCTCAGAACTCCAACCCGAACTGCATGAAGAATGCCTATACAGGGCGATGCCGGCAGCATTTAAAAAAATGGACTTCTATTTGACTTCACTTGGTTCCTATAGTTCTAGCTGTTACAAACCACAAAGGGCTATACATGTCCAGTTGTTGCGCAGTTGTTACACAAACTACAAACGATTTACGATTGCAATGTTGTTTCTGTGCACCATTTACTTTAAAAGACATTTAAACGTAGGTAGTATATAATCTACTGCGTAAAATATAATGGGAGACAACAGGCTTCTAATTAAACTTCTTGTTAATTAATATTGACCTATTTTGTTCAATATTGGATGGCAGAAGCAAAACGGAACGAAAGGTTACTGATGAAGCAGCAAACTGACTGAGAAATACTAAACAAAATAAACAAAGGCAAGATTAATTATTATGAAGGTTAATAAGAAGTCTATTCTCTCCAATATCCTTTTCCTTTTAAACACAGTTGTTCATAATAACAAGAAAATTCATATCTAGTATTTTTAAATGTTGACAATTTGATTTGGTTTTACATATTGATATTTTTGGGACCCATATTTAAAGTTATATTGGCGACAGTACACATGAGCGATCAGCATAGGTTCATCCAAAACAAAATTACTTTACGAGCGGGCAAAATCAAAGCCGGCACCGATTAAAATTCCGTTCGAAAAACGTTTCGGACGCGCGTTTCCGAAATTAATGCACCTCCGCAGGCTGCCACGCGGTACGCGCGCGAATAAAAACCGAACGAAAAAACAAAACTAGACAACCGGCAACAAATGACAATCGCATCGTTTCGCCGTAAATTATTCGCCGCTCCCGCGCGTTCCGCACATAATAATAAACGGAAAACACGCGAAAAACAAACCCGCGCGCCGCACGATTTATCGTCGCTCGCGAATATTTTTCCGATTCGACGTCCGGTTGGGACGCCGCGGCGTCCATCACGACGCTCTTCCAATGTCCGATTTGATGTAGGATGGGTTAAGTATCATAGTCTTCGATTTCGGCCAAGTTTGAATCTCCTGCTGATAAATAAACGATTCCAATGACCAACACGTTATCCTTTTATTGCGTCGACCCTACAGGACGAAGGACGAGGATACGAATCGTAATCCCCGAAATGGACGTTTTATTTGATTGATTGGCTCGATTGTATTCTAACAGAGATTTAAGGTGGTTGTACAAGATATTGGTTTCTGAATGAGGCGTAAAACGAAAGATTGGGGGACTTTTATATAGTTGGTTTATAGGGACTGGTGATGTTTTATTTATCGCTATGGCACTGTATTCTAGAGAAATATAATAATAAAACCAATGGAAGAACTACACATCCAACTAGAAGATTACACCTGTGTCCACATCAACTAAGTTACCACCACATCTATTTTTTTTAGTTCTTATTTTACTGCACGCAGCTTGTTTAATCAAATTATACAACGGCTTTTTCTTTAAAATTCAAAAAGCACTGCAGAGGTAACCTATTATAGTCGAGCCAACATTAGTAGAATGGTGACAGAGATAGAGATAGTGACATTTCGTATTTCGCAGCAATTTACGTCTATAGGGTGCGTGCAACAAGTTTTTCCTGGTGAAAACTAAGTTGCATAGAGGTCAGTGGCTGACAAGAGCCGCCGTGGTCATGTTCACGTTCAAAATAAGCTATTAATTTAGCAATCAGCTTTTTAATCTGT
Organism: Aphodius sticticus; assembly: GCA_963966075.1. NCBI lineage: Eukaryota > Metazoa > Arthropoda > Insecta > Coleoptera > Scarabaeidae > Aphodius > Aphodius sticticus. Next base: position 8,046,855 of record OZ014513.1, read on the forward strand.
TTGCTACGGTCTCGCGGCTATTTAATATTATTTCTACTAGCGCAATATACAACACTTCTGATCACACCTCGTATAAGGTCTTCCCTTGTGTCAAACTGCAAAATTCAACCTAACAAAATAAAATTTGTATAAATATGCATTTTTCTAGATCTTTTGCAGGAATTATCTGGAAATATAATGATAACATTAAATAGCAATTTAAGACGCATACTTTGGGCACACTACTGATTGCTTTAATTGCATTTTGTTACATTGTTTTTCATTTATCTGAAGTTGGTAATGAAAGCATAATACATTTGAATAGCTATATTGGGACCCGTCTACTTAAGTTGGCCCGACTATACTAAAACAACAATAAGTAAAATAATAGAGATGATTAACGTCTTGTTTAAATTTGACCGTTTGCTGTAAAGACTCAAGAACCACCACATAAGCTAATATTTTGGTACTTCTGCATAATGTACTATTAATAGGCCTGCGTTTTGTACTTTCTCTAACTATTCTTATGTAGTACGTATAATATGATATGGTGAGTGTTCACAAACAACCGCACACATAGAATAAGGTGAGTTTGTTACAGATTATTTGTAGTACATATTTATTTATTCATTAATAATAGGTTTCAAGATGTAAGCAAACTATCGTACAGTGACTATAATTGCAAACAACATGAACAAGATGGGGAACACAGTAAAAGGATTTTGGCTGCAGAACTATGAAAATACATACAAGCTACAGATCACTACAATAAAAAAAGTAATTCAATTAAAATAAGTAACTACGTAGGCTTACACGGCCAGAATCGTTTAGAAAATAAATTGCTTCTGGGTTATGCCGTGTGTCAATATTCGTTAATGGTGATCATTCGCGAACCATGTTGCTCGCTTCTTCAGAGCTAACTGAATACTGAACACCTACCTACCACAAAAATCTCCCTTATATACCTACATTTACAACCTCACTGCGCATATCTGGAGCTACCGCTCCCATGTGTTTTTGCACCTGACCGCGTTAGGATCGCTTTCTAGGCCCTACTAATGTCAGTGCCGCCCTCACGATTGATGTTGTTAGGATGTTTGTAAATTTCGTTGGCTTCTCAGATAAGCCTTCGATGATAATTACTCACCCTTGCCAACATCTTCACGTCATCGAAATTCATTGTGTGTTCCGACTCATGGCAGTGTTGAGCAACAGCGGACTGTTAAATCTTGCCTAGCCGGGTATCGCTACTGTGCTCGTTGAGTCGACATTCGATGCTTCGTCCTGTCTGCCCTACATAGCATACTCCACACTTACATGTTATCTTGTATACCCCTTCGTTCTTCAGGTATGATATCCTTTGGGTTAGGCAAAAGATCCTTTATCTTAGCTGGTGCTCTGTACCTTACCGTTATACCAGATACCCGTCTCCAGACTTGGTGTGTCTATTCTGACGTAGGGGCCACTCCAAGTGTTTCTGTTCGTCGTCCAATGGGCTGGAGTCGCATACCTGCTCGGCTCTGTTGAGCAGCGTGTTATTAATACTTGTCTTCTGTTGGGGATGGTAGTGTGATTTGGCGTGCAAGTACCGATTAGTATGAGTCTTCTTATCGTAGACTGTATGTCCAAGCCTACCCGTTCTGTATACCAGCACAAGAACGGCAGCTGATTATCCTCTTCTTTTTCCATCGTGAATTTGATGAAAAGCTAACATTGTTCAGGTGGTTAAGGAACTCATTAAGTTTTTCTCTGCCACGTGGCCAAAACCACAAAGATATCATTGACATATCTAACCCAATGCTTGGGTTTGTAGGGCCTTGACCTAAGGGCTCCGTCAAATAAGTTGCGGAAAAGTACGAGTCAGATAGTACATATTTAGTCTTAAATACAAACGAACTTCCAGATCAAAGTATATCGGAAAACAATGCCATACGACCCAATTCTACCATACCATAACATACCATAGCCGATTTTGCCAGAAAAACATTTAGTAAAAGAATTTGAAGAAATGAAACAATTTATCGTTATTTTGAGGTTAGATTCATTTTAGTATAGTTGAATTTAGTTTAATTTGAAATATTGTACAGGAAACATCTTCGATGTGATATAATAGCCTGCAGGAATAGTTGAATTTAGTTTAATTTGAAATATTGTACAGGTAACATCTTCGATGTGATATAATAGCCTGCAGGAACAAGGAATCTAACTTTTGCTTTCGCCTAAAAGATTGGGATTTACTCTATCCTCCCCCTTAACAAATGTCTGGCCTGTCCGGAGTTTGTACCCGCAGATATCCAAATAACCATTAACCAGGTTATCCATCACTGGATCCATCGAGCAAATATGTCGTTCGAAGTTGCATTCTCCAATGCCTAATATACATCTTACTTAAGGTTCTCTGGTGTGTGCGTTCGAGAATGGTGAGGTGGACGACAGATCGTAAGCAACGGGTTTACCTGATGGGATCATAGGCCGGCCTCGTAAATCTAGCGTGCCCGGTGCGGGTCCTGAAACAAGTGCTATCCAGATAACCCCAACGGTCCGGGCGCGCTCATTCTCGTGCGGTGGACAGCTAAGGACGCGCACCGTCACACTTGCAACCTTATATTTTATCTTGGTAGGCGATGCCGACCGCAGCGCTCTCTCTAACTGATGAGACCAGCATTCCCAAGATTACCGCTCCTTGGCCGCGTGATTGTGTCCGAATGCAAATGATCAACATTAATCAAAATATCTCATGACGAACTTCTAGGATTTGTACATTTCTACGCAGAGAAAAAGCTGTTGCTATTGTTACTAACAATATCAGGGTAATGTGATTGATGATATGTGGTTGTTGAATTTACTTCACTGTGATACTGGACAAGTCTGTTAGCGTTAGCGAGGTATATTCATTAAAGCATTTTGAAAAATTAGGATTTTGGGATAGAGAAAAGACGAGAATTGGACAAAGTGAAACATGAGAGAGACCTACATCAAATGCATAGACAGCTACTAAAGAAGCAAGATGTATATGGGTCAGTACACGTCAGAAATATGAATTGAGTAAAATTATAGTGGTATGTAAATGTAAGAAACATTTTATGTCCAAGGATTTTTATGAATTTTCAAAATTGTGGGAGTTGCGCCATTCTCAATTTTGCCAACACGGCCAATTTTGACGTTGTTGGCATCAAATTAGTTATAGTCATTTGTAAAATCATGAAACGAATTTTAATAAACTTGGAGGTATTGTAGAGGAAAGTTTATACTTTATGATAATAATAGAGAACATTATTTTTTTCTGATGATTTTGGAAACAAAAAATCAAAACAAAATTTTAATTATTTCAATTACGTCAAATACGCACATTTTTTTGTAGTTTTTCTAGTTCGGATATAAAAATTTGGTGTAATTTTACATTTCTGAAAAATAAATAAATTAATGGAGGATTTCGAGTCAGAGTATAGTCAACTCTGTATTTTGTTGTGACCGATTAGAACAAAAGAGAGACGGCTTCTGGTACCTGTAAATAATTGCTTTAAACATCGACCTTTATATCCTTGTCCAGGAAAAAAAATGTCAGTATCAGAAGATACAATATCAGTATCAGAAGACACGATTAAAATTGTTAGAGACTCTTACGATGAATGATTCAACAGTTATCTGGCGCAAAATGTGTCTTTCTGAAACAAGACGGTGGCTCTGTTTTCTACAAAAACGTTTAAGTCTTGGCAATCTAGTTTTCCAACAGATGCTTACTTGTATCTCAAAAAGTTTCTAAAGAGGCACAACTCCAGTCGTTGTAGATAACCCTTTTTGCAAAGGTGCTTTCAAAAAGCTTTCGTACTTTTTCTATCACGGGCTAGCCTTGTTAGGATCACAACAACAGAAAATCTCGAAGTTTAAAGAGCAGCTTTGGCTAAACTCAAGCTATCACGATACCAGAAGGTTTTTGTCATTTATTCCAAATGGTGACCAACAAATATAGTATTGACAATGCTCTGTATCTAAAGGATCCTTTGAAAGATCAATATAGAAAATTCATAAACGAGAAGTTAACAGCGAGAGGCGTTCATTCAGAAAACACCCCCAATATGTGGGAGGCTAGAGGAACTCCCGGTATATCACGATATATTGGTTCATGGCGCACCTATCCACATATCGTACACTGAAAGCAGAATACGATCCCTTTAAAACGTCAAACTTATAAACAATTATTTTCTCTATATAGTACTATTGTTGATGGTTTTGGGAGCTGGGATTTAAATAAAACTCTCACCTTTTTGCTGACGTTTCGGCTGTATTTTCAGCCTTAATCATAGCTATAACAAAATGGGGATATACATCAGTAAATAAATTATAATGAAAATTGCCTCAAGAGCAATCAACAACAGTCATATATATTAACCATTTCGGAGCGAGAAAAAGTGAACACATTATTTTCTCTATTCTGATCTTCCTAAAAGATTCATTCAAATTCGTTCTATTGTTTTGCAAATATAGTGATGCCAGTAGTAACAAAATTGCAAATATAGTAATGCCAGTAGTAACAAAACCGCGATGATAACTCCTTTAATTTTGAAAATTATCAAAAATCCTTATGGTATCATGTGTTTCGTATATAATACTAATAATTTCACCAAGTTTCATTGAATTCGAGGGACCACAAGCAGAGGAATCGTACCATAAGCAGAAAAACTGTGTAATGATGGAAGACGAACCCTTCATATTTACCAGTTTTTATCAGCATCTCGAAAGGTTGCAGTCAACAAATTCGCGGCCCATCCGCCATAAATACATGGCGAGATACCACCGCGGCAAATTTAATAAATTCCGGTCGGCGGCGTATACTGCCGCTGAAGATTATGCATATTCATCATCCCGCTACTGATGGGTCGCTTGGTCCCCACTCACTCACCCCTCTAATTCACATACAGGGTCTCTCGCAGCCGCCTACTTCGTTATACGTGCCCCAGGTTATCCTGGGCATCCCCCAGGCAGGAGATGCCGCGCGTTGGAAGCGCGTGACTTCGCATACGCAAACAGGCACGCACCCTGAAAAATGTCAATTTGTTCTTCATTAATGCGGAGCATATTAGAACTGGCGGCGCCGTAAATTTCGGATATTTTGCGTACCGGAAGAGTTATTGCTCCCGTTAAGTACATACTAGCAGGTTGCCACGCGCAAGATAGAGGGTGCTAAATAGACGCTTGTTGGTCTATTTGCTTCCCAGAGAGGATTTAAATCATTCCTTCAGTATACTTCAGTCTGTTACAACAATATGTATTTCGGTGAACAGTAACTCGATTTTTAGGTCCTTATGGAAGTCATCATTCCTAATGTACCAAGATTGATACCACCATTGGTAACACCATTGACACTAGTCAACAAAAAAATATTTTTCTGAACTGGGTAAAAACGGATATTTCCTGATTCGCCATGTTGAGAAGCATAAATGCTGATTATTCTGTTTTCTATCTGCTTTTGTAGTGGCAGCACTGCTTCAAAGTGTCAAAAATTACGTCTTTTGCCAGATTTTGATGCCTTACCAAAAAATAATCGTATGCTATAAAATTATTTAGGCAGTCTGAAATGCAAGCTTTAAAAGAATGAAATGAAAAACCAAGAAATAATGTACGGTTTCGAAGCACCGTCATTTGTACCCGAGTGTCACTTACACCGTAAGTGTAAAAATTCACTTTTTTTTCCTGTTTTTGATTCCATCTCAAACAATTATACTAAGCGGTAGAGCTATCCCAGTTGTGTTAAAAAAAAGCTTGTCAACTTGTGACAACCCCTGTCAGTTGGTTGCAATCTTTATGGGACAGCCTGTATATTAATAATAATAAAGCTCTACTAAAATATTCTTTTAGGTCTTTTTACTATTGAGTCAGTGGCGTATCAAGCAATGGCTGATTTCGTATGCAAACCAAGATTGCTACACAACAATACATGTAACAACTGAAAAATTTGGGCTAATATTCTTTAATGCTATAACGTGTAAAGCATGTAAGGCCGCTTACATGCTCTATCATGCTCGTGGTTTTACCTGCGGAAACCAGGTTTGCGCAGGTAAAACGTAGCGTGTAGACGCGAAAGACGATAGTTTTAATATTTTTTTCTCACCTTTCATAAATATGCGCGAGTTTCCGGCGCAACACCTCAAAAATGTAGTTTGCAAACGTAAAATGCAAATGACGGCACCGTAGAAACACATGGAAATAGGTATGTTTTGCCTGCGAAAACTATATGTAGTAAAAAGATGGAGCTTAAAAAGATTCATTATTTTAGGGTGTAAGCTTCACTTTGAAGCAGTGCTGTCACGGCAGTGCTGGTTGTATATCACAACCCAGTCGCAGAAATGCCCTTTACCGGTGTAATGCCCCTTAATTGCTACTTCATTTTAGAAGGTCTGTTATTATGTTACTTTTCTTGGGGGACCCCAGAGTTGAGCACCATAAGTCCACACGGATTTTAGAATTTGCTGGTACAAGAGAAGTTGCCACAGTATTATTTTCTAATGCTTGGAGGTCGCTGGCGTAGAATACGTGGAATGACCGGCACTAAAAACTATCCAGAGCTGCGAACTGTTTGAGGATGATATTTTCTAATTTTTGGTTTAGTCCTTCATGCCATACTTTGTCCAAAACCTGTGCCACAACCAGGAAGATGGCAGAATTCCGAACTGATGTCCTGGAACAAGCCTTTTGCTATCAATTATTGCCTGCAATCTATTGAGTAAGAATTTTTCAAAGATTTTTGACATGATGGGCGCCAAGAAGATAGGTTTTTAAACCGTAGTTTTGTGTGGAGGCTGCGTTGGAAGCTGCTGTTGAACAGTTCCTCCGCTTTTGACAGAACAGTCCCGACTTTTCTCATTTTGTCCCGCGTCCCACGGAGTTTAAAAAATGACTCGCTTTTTAGAAAATTTGAGTTTTGCACAGAATTGTTTAAGAAATACTGTTAAACAAATAAACTTTAGATGTTAGAGATGTTCTTATTTGGCTAAACATTGTTTATCAAATCGTTCGATAAAAAGTAGTAGGTAATTTGATATTATTAAAAAGAAAGAACTTTGAAATCCCAACCTACTTTCAAATTAAGTAATTCGTTTTACAAAGAAAAGTATGAATTTTTGGTGACTTACATACCACAATAATTATAAACTCAATATTGATTAATTCGTCAACAATAATATTCTGCACTAAATGACTACAGTTAACTCCATTTGTAAGTAGATGAATTGGTTGAAAACCCAGGCGCAGATACAACAATTTTTTTGGAAATTCGACGCATGGTAAAAAACTGTTTTAATTTAAATTGCATAAAGCCAAATAAGCAAAAAATAATTCAAAAACTATCATTCAATACACCACCCGGTTCTTAAATTAGAAACAAGAAACTTAGATACTGATCCAGTGTTGTGATTTAGGTACTTGGTTTTGTAATTCCTTTGCTTTTGTTGTAACTTTTCTCAAAGGCTTTCCACGATCAAAGCTAATAAGTCACTATTTTTGTCGTTCAATGTTCATTTATCTTCGAGTCTTGTCGACATATTAAGGGAAAGCAAATTTGCGGTTGTAATAAAGCGTCTATGAACAAAAAATTATAGATAAAGCATATGCAGCTTCTAGTGGATATCTTTTTGTGAATTGTCTTATTAACCATATGAAAATAATTAATCTTGTTACTCTAAAGGAAATACACTTTTTCTTTTATCAAACAATATTTAATTAACTTAAAAAATAACCTAAAAAACAAAACAAATGATCACTAATAATGAAATAAATATATATTTTTTTATAAAAAACATATTTCATCATTTTACAAATAATTAAAAAAATATGCTTTTAAGACAAAACAAAACTGCGTTCGCCCTTCCCATCTCAAGAGCATATTGACAATTAAAATTTTTTCGGTCTTTATTAAAATCGAAGAATTTGTCAATTATCGACTTTTACGATGACGCTTAGTATTTGGTTTTAATCACGTTTTTGTTTTTAGCTTTTTGTGTTTTAGTATCTCTTCTTAATTGTTGTATGAGATTGTATAATCTATTCTTGTTACGTGATGCTCTTGTTGGCATCCATTTTCTTCTTGCCTTTCTTTTCTCAGACAGCAGATTTTGTATCGCTTTGGGATAAATGTCTTTTAATGTAATTTCCTTTGTCTATCGGGGGTGTTCCTCCAGACCGTTTGTTGTATATCATAATCGAGTTTCTCCAGTTCTGATTTGAGTTGTTCTCCATTCCTTAGCGGTGTGTTCAGATTGATTCTTTCTTCGAGTGTCTGTCGAAAACATATTACTTTTCTTTTGAATTATTCGAGAGTGTTCGAGAGTGATCACAGCATAGTTCTTGACATTCTTCTAAGTGTAAGAAATTTACGCTGATGTTTTTAACTATATAGAACCCGATTAGGTCTGGTATTTGCTGGATCTGTTGGCCAGTATGTTGGTCTTCCAGTTGACACAGTTTGGCAGCAAAGTTTATTTATTGCTTTCAGCGGTTGCCTGTATTTTTTCTGTTTCATATTTAAATTCATTATTATTGCTTTATATGTTCTTTCATTTGTACTGCACTTCCTCCTTTAGCTGCGTTATCATTGTGGATACTGTGATATGTCTTAAATGTATATTTAATTGACAATATTGCTAAACATGGTGCTGTAAAATCGTATGTTGTTTGACGTTAGGTGGTTTCCCCGGTATCTGGTGGTGGGCAATCGGACATTAAGTATTCAGACAGGGCGACGCCGACCGTAGATCACGGTTTGCCGCGTTGAACGCGGTACGCGGCGCCTCCGCCATTAGTCTTCATCAACGTCGCGGCGCTCGCGTGATCGCGCCGTCTCCTCCTTATTGGTTTATTTCTTCTCTCCGGGCAGACAAACGGATACCGTGTTGGGCCTAATGCGGACGAATGTGTCCGGACCGTCCCGCGACCACCCCACTACACCACCTACACCATACTAACACTGAATGCCAAACGACCCTTAAACGTGACTGATACGAGCATTCAAAATTTGTAATAAAAAATTAGGATAGTTTTACTGTCAGTGGTTTATTGGGAAGCCAGAGTGGAGAACTAATTATATTTGTAGCCCTGGAGATGTTACGACGAAAAAAATAATTAAATGAATGGTTCCTAATGTGGGCAACATCGCCCACATTAGGTTGTGTTAAACTGAATATACCCTCACGACATTAAATGTGGGGGGGTATAAAAATTGTTGACGTGTTCCTGAACTCAATTTACAGCTGTAAAGAGACGAGCTAAATTTTGAGAAAAACAAAAGCGGTTAATGTGCTTTTGTGTCCAAAATTGATGCCATTTAATCGATTAAGGCCTTGGCAAATTTAGTGTTCCAATCTATAGTATAAATCTACCGTATAAAAATTTGCTGATTTACTGTCAGCATATTTTGAAGCCATGCTTTCAAGACAAAATAAAATTCTAGACTGGGTTTTGGACCCCCAGGCACAATTGCCCAGGACCTTTTCAATATTACAAGGAGAATTGATCAAAATATCGAGTAATGAATAAAATTCAAATACAAAAATGAGTCCAACAGTTTTGCAAGCACTAGCAGATGCGCATCTCTATTACCGTCACCAAATTTCTTATAGCATTTCCGTCATCGTACTTAATCAAAAAATGTTTAAATTGTAGGTGTTCCAACTTAAAACTTAAGCTTGCGCGTACTTTTAGATACTTTACATTATGAAACATGGAGTTAGCAATAATTATTTTTTAACTGTGCGATATAAGATAATGAAGACTTTTTTATTCCTGATCAAAATCGATATCGATATCGATCGAGACCTGTCACCATCTAGGAACAATTATTGTCAAACTTGTAGCCGACGCGTGAATAAGTAAACATTAAAGCCATTATTTTTTTTTAATTCAGCCCGTTGTTGGCCTATAAAACACTGATTTCTATCAATTTGATAATTTCTACGACGGATTTCTGTCTTTGATGTCAGCAATTGGAACTTCTTTGATAGCTGTAGTCACATGGAGAGAGATGCAAATTATTATGATTTAGGGGTTATGGCAACCACAACAGTGTTAAATGTTGACTAACCGATTAATTATTGTAACAATATTGTGTATCGACCGCCAAAGACACACATTATTGTATGTTGCTAATAAAAATTGTTTATAATTTTTTTAAAAAGTGTTTTTAGAGTGGAGAAATAAATCAAAGTAATTTATCAAAATCAAAATAAATAGTCTAATTTATGTAGGTTTTGAGTTACATTGTGAGAAAAAGCTACGGATAATTTATTATAACTTTTACAAATATGTTCGCTATCTTTCCTTCATATGTCAAATAGTAAGTTCTTCGTGACAAAAAGCTACTGAATCGCCATGATTTTTATCTGTTTGTAACTTCTTGAAAAATTGTCTATATCTTGCTCTCGTATACCAAATTGCAAGTAATTAATTAGGGGTTTGACTATTAAATGCTAGTCGGTGGTGAAATCCCCCAAATGATTGCATTGGCTGCGTTTACAAAAGTGTTTATAACTTATTCAAAAATTATTGCATAACTTTCCATCGTACACCAATTGTTGGTAATTAATTGGGGTAGGCATACATTATGCAAGTAGTTTACTCCGAGGCAAACAATGTTAACAATGTTAATAATGTTAACGTATTGTATAATGACAATATACATTGTTGTTCTATTAATAATTTAAACACGAAAATTTATTAAATAAATAAATAGTTTTAGTTTCTTTTACGTTTTAGTGCCTTAAATTAGCAACGGTTCATAAACGAATCATAAGAATTCGAAACAATGTATTATAGTAGTTCTAACGCGATAACACACTATTTGTCTCTAATTTGACAGAACTAGTAAGAGCACTATTTATTGTTCTTAAAAATAAATTTTGGCATGACATAGTTCAAATTTTATGAGATGTTTAGATCAGATATTATATTCAAAAAACACACTCTAGCGAAACCCTGGTGTAGCTCAAAAGGTATTTAAGGTATATAAACCTTTTCCTGCCTTTTGTCACCAAAAGTACAGATCGTTTCACATTAGGAGTAATATTAAACTATATTGAAAATTAAAAAAAAAATTTCAGTTCATGGTATTATCTATGATTTCCTAGCTATCGACAATGATGAGTTGATTTTCTGAGCGAGGGCGTTAACATAAAATACCTTTAAAAACGAGAGAGGACTGAATAAGTTTGGGAACAACAGACCTTTGCCATCGATACAAGTAACCAAACTGAAATCAAAAAGGTTTTTGTTGAAAACAATACAAATTGAAAGAGAATGTTATCGGATAGAGAAACCCATTATGAATGCTGTGTTACTTACTTTCACTATGCGTTGGGTTCTGTTATTCTCGTATATAAGTATTATTTAAAACAATAATTATTCATAGTGTTGAAAGCAGTTATTATATTTAATATTTATATGTAGGTATTGCAATATATGCCTAATTTGTGATAAAGTAATCCTCTCTAGGAAATGCACTTTAAATTTGAACAAAGGCGGGAATTGTGCCGTGGAGTGAAGCGTTCCCACTTACAATATTTATATAATATGGAGAGAGATGGCGCTAGGAAACGTGGAGCAGGGCTCGCGGAGAATGGAGCTCACTTCATTGGTATGCATTGAGGATTTATACAGGCATGAAGCCAAAAACATTCATCAAGGTGGATTTAACTGAAACTCTGATTCATTGCCCGTTCTAATATATGTTCGGCTTCAGCATGCACCCGCTCGTTCTCGCCTCACCCCGTCCTTCGCACCCCCACACCCGGCCGCCACCCTCATACGGTCCAACCCCCTCCCTCCCGTGCCTCTCGCGCTGAAAATTATTATTTACTGAAACTGATTGCTTCTCGGAGCTACTTGCAAAACGCAACGTTCAAATAATAACCATTCCTCACTGTACGGTTGTGTAAGCGGTATCTCCGGTACACTACGGTACGTGCGCCATCTATGAGATTTCGCGCGAAGCTCGTGGCGTTTTAAAAAATCCGCCGGGCATAAATTTTTCGCTCGCTGACGGTTTTATTAAATAAGTTACGGTAAAAACGTGTAACGCAATTAGCGGAATGTTTTTTTGAAAAATATATAACTATCCCCGGAGTTGTGCCCCGGAGAAATATGGCTGTTTTTCGCTGTCGGTCCGAATTGTCTGCCCCGGCAGGTTGAGTTATGCACGTTTAAATCTACAGAGCTAAGATTTATCGACTAATTCGAATAATAGTTATAAATTTTACCGATTCCAACGTCGAATTTTTGCACGAAAATAACTGCTATTTTTATTTTATACGCTTGCCGATTCCAGCATATTTATCTTGCGGTCTAACAACAATTCATTATAACAAACCATTTCATTTTATTCAGTCAATGTTTTTATACAAATAATTGTAAATATGTTTAGTATTTTTTTCACAGGTATTTAAACATGACTTTGGTAATCGGGATTCTAAAGTTAATTGTTACAAGCCATAAAACTGTTATTCCGTAACCATTAGGTTCATGGGTATTATTGATGGCTAAAATTGCCATAACAGCAAGTAACAGAAATCCGTATTTCAGTACATTGTTAAAGAAATGATAAAGAAAACAGCTTATGATTCATTGAGTTTGGTTTCCGGTGAAATATACAGGGTGTCATTAGAATCGCAGTGGTCGACATTTCCATTACCTTAAGAGATCTTAAGAAAAAAATTCACAAAACCATTTTGTTTATACAGGATGTTGCATTTCCGCGTGGCGGAGAACCCATACTGTATCTACTACGTAGGTACTAAACTATATGAAGTTGTATCTTTGCAAATTAAATAGTCTCTAAGAAGCTATTTTTTTGCAAATATTGTCTTACAACTTTGTCAGATAATCACCAAAAACATTAGGTTGATCCGATCTCGTTGTTTAACATCAAATGTTCTTTTCTTGAGTTTCTTAAATGAAACACTCTTTATTTGGCAGCTTCAAAAATATCTTCTTATATTTAGTTTTTAGTTTTAGTCATACGACAGTTTGGACTAGTTTTTGTATTGGTTTGTATAAAGGCTGTTTTAGTAATTTTATGAATAATGTTTAAAGCGTGATGGAAGAGTTAATTTAGAAAACACGTAACGTTAGTAATAGTACTCATATAATCATTGTTATTATGCTAATTTTGAACTGTCTCTCCAGAACAATAACCAATTTTGAATCAATAAACTATGACAGTAAGTAGACATGTTTGGATTTTTTCATTATCCAGGCGTTCATTTAGAAAACTCATCCATTTGAAAAGCACGTATAATTTTTTTATGGCATTAGCCTACATGTTTGTTGTAGTTATTATCTAACAAAATGTTTAGGACAACATCTATACAAAGCTGTGCAAAATTAATCAGAAAGTTAACTTTGTTAGTCGTTAATTCGTTTATGAAAAAGTTAACTCCGTTAACCGATAGTCCGTTAATTTGTTACAAATGTAACGGAAGTTAACGTTAACCGTTAATCGTTAACTATTTATTAAAAAAAATTTAGGTTATGTTGAATGCCGATCTACCGGTGAGTATGCAACCCAAATAACTGCGGACCTTTCGGTTGCATAAGTTAAGATTGCCTTATTTGCCTTTCGATCGTTTTTTTGACGTCCTGAACACTGCATTCATCACAGCATGCCCCTTAAAAACAATTAACATCAATCCGGGAAATAAAAAGAAACTAAAATGGTATACTGAAAAATTAGAAAACCTGAAAAGAATGCTGGATGCAGTGGAGGTAATAGCACGAGTGGAGAACAGCGCAGAATCAAAGGATATGTATAGAATATTAAAAAAAGAGTATAAGTTGGAAATAAAACTTGCTAAGAAACAGTCAAACAATCGAGACGTACAAAATAGTGATGACAAGCAGAAGGCTATCTGGAAGATCATTAGAAGTGAGACTGCGGTTACCACGCCAAATGACGAAGAGTCTGAGGTGGATCCCGAGAGTTTCAACAGGTTCTTTTCCGAGGTGGGACAGAGGGTCCAGGAGAGTATCGGCAAATCAAACATTGCTGCAAGAGAGTACCTGAAGGAACCGAGCAATGTTACGTCAATATTTTTCCATGAAGCTACGGAAGAGGAAATTTTAAAAATTGTTCAACGAATGAAGGGAAAAAAGGCAAAAGATATGTATGGACAGACAACGCTGATGCTCAAAAAGATAATTAGGACGATTATCACTCCATTTACAGTGCTTATAAATAGATGTTTTCTCGATGGAATATTTCCAGGCAAGATGAAGATCGCAAAAGTCGTACATATACATAAAAAGGGCTATAAAGCCGATCCACAGAACTACAGGCCGATATCTATTTTGCCTGCACTATCAAAGGTTCTTAAACGTCTACAAACATCGTTTGAGGAAACCAGGGAGAAAATCAAAAGACCATCACCAGCAAAAAAATACAAAAGAAGAAGCACTAGCAACATTTTTAGATGGAACATTTTCTATTTTCCATTGACTCATTAGTCAAACATTATACATTCCCATGAAACAACGTTTGAAAAGTGTCCTCCCTCAAATCAATTTCTTACAGAAGCAAGGCAGGACAAGCATCATCCGTTTGTCCAACGACTATTTTAAAATGATTAAAAAAAACTGGTTTTTGTCCATCTAAAAGAACAAAATTAACCACCGTATGCCCCACTCAAATCTCTATCAATCTATTAGCGCCAGGTAATCCTATCGCCGATCTTAAAATGCAACATTGTCGCGAACGTACATCATTACTCAATCCAGACAAATGAATACAGGGTCCGATCTGCACTGTGAATTAGTAATTTATGTCGGTGATTTATGCTGCTACGGCGTACGTGTCTTCTTAACTAATATGTATCTCTCTCCTCGCTGATGCATGTCCAGATCGTTCAAACAAAGCATCGTCGGCTTTTCGAATGGTAAATACTGGCGCTGCCGCCGCCCGTTATCCGATGCCGATTATGCCTCCGCCCGTTCTGACTATGCATGCCTCCACAGCGCCGCCAAACAACGTTATGTATGGGCACAACGTAACGCTGCCCTTATTGTCCAATGGCACACAATGAGTTATGACATGCATCTAGTTATACTTTAGGACTTCAGGCTGTCATCCCATGAATCTGCGAGCGCGTAATTCTTGTTGCATTAAGTGATCAAGCTTATGTTGTTTTGGTCTGATGATCATCAGTAGAGAAATGGACGAAAAAGTGGATTGAATGAAGAGTTAAACACTTAGCAAGTCTAATTTTAACCTCCGATAATGATTAAGATACAGATGGAGATGTAAGACTATGGTAGATTTTGTTTTCTGGATCTTGGATTTTATGAAGGCCACAAAAATGCTTTTTTCTACTTTGCATTCACAATGCACACTTTGTAACACTGTTTTCGGTGTTACAATTAACACATTGTAATACCGAAAACAGTAACATTTTTGTCTAAGATTGGTACGCATTGATATCAAATGCCATATGTCAAACATACAATACATAACCCAACATAACCACACACTGCATCTTTTTAATCGCTTGCAATCGCATAAACTGCGAAATATCAATATTCTATACATATTTAAACATGGGTGTAGCCTGCTATAGTATGGCCAAAGGATTGGGGCTTTCTTAGTTTTGCTGTGTTGCATCAAAATACGCCAGCATGACGTTTTCGGTGATGTTTTACGACTCTGGTAAGTGATCGTTATCATTCTTTTCAACTAAACATCAAATCCCCTTTTCAGATATAATTCAAGGACCATATTTACTTTAATAAGGTATTATGCGAAGATCAAACCTACATCGTAGATATGAACGATTTTAATTACTGCTGCGAGATTGTATATACGCAATAAATGATTTATCAGCATACACGTACGAAGCTATAGTACATTTAAAGTGTAAAGGATTTCTTAGTTTATGTAACGTATAAGTTTTCGGTAATATTTTGGACGCTTGGATGCTCGGTTCAATTCATATTCGTTTTTGTCCGTCGCTTTCGACTTCGTCTTAGTTCTGGTTGTGTGCAACGTATTTGTATTAAGTACCTCCATCACATGTAATTTTACTAAGTATAATTTATTCTAATAAACTACTTTGCCGAAATTAGAATTGGGTTTCAATTTAAAGTGCCTGTAAATATATCAGCCGCAACGGCTACGTAGCGGAATTAAGTAGACACCGCTATCAAACGTTAAGCGTTATAACAATTCTTTAATAAGTTCTTGTTCTTCAAAGTGACTAATCAGTCACCGCCAAACACTTCTATTCTCATTATTATACTTATGAAACCACTATTTTAAATTTGTTAACTTTTTAGGTTAAGTTTCATGTATTTATCACAGTAGGGTTAGAAGTGTTGCCCCAAGCTCCATTATGATCATCGTTGCGACCTCGCTGAATATTTATTCAAACTTGTAGGCTAAAGTAGAGTAAAATTATTCACAATTAGATTTTGTCATTATTTTATCTCATCAATCTCATCTTTAACGAAGTTGACAGTTACTACAGTGCTGCCACGTGGTACCCGTTTTTTCTACTTTGCGTTAATGACGCAAAGTAGAAAAAATAGTATATTACACTCGTTTTAAAAGACGTATTGGCGCACTCGTTCCATTTGGGCACTCCTCGCTACGCTCGCGTGCCCAAAACAACTCGTGCGCCAATTTGACGTCTTATAAAACATGTATAATAATATACTATTTTAAATTGAGTATTTTGAACGTAATTTTTGCAAAACTAGGATTTAAAAAATGCTGTTTGAAAAATTAAAAAGAGTGCTGTTTCAAATAATGTTATATCAGGGAAATAGATACAGTAAAAAAGTATTTAGAAAAGTTGCAATATGTAATACGAATTATTGCGAAAATATTGTTACATTTTAAAATAAATTATTAAAAATAACCTAATATTTTGATGTTCCGATAACCCTTAATAATAATAACACACTTGCTATAAAATAACAAATTATTATCATATTTTAATTAATTTATTGTAAAATGTTAAAAAAATAATACCTGAAAATTTTTAGGTAAACTTTGTATTTGTGGTTTTATTACAATCTGTTTTACACAATTAATGGAACGCCTGATAGCTATTTTGCTAAACTTTGATGTCCAATAAATAACTTTTGTTTTCTGTAACCGATTGTCATTATTTTTTTCAGGATATTGCAAGAATCTGTACGTATGCTCTACGTACACACAGAAAAGAGATTATTTGGAACGAGAAAACATAATTTCTTGAATTTATTTACTAGATTCAAATGCATATTTACTTGGATGTAGAAAGTTGGGTATATACAAGAAATGCCACATACTCAATCTAAGTAAAATAATTTCTCAGATAAATGCTGCCGTCAAATAAATTCTTTCTTTATAAGAACCAATATTGTATTGAAGGAAGTAATTGAATTTTTCGTCCCAAAAATGTCAATTTCTCCAACGAAGTAATACTAAATCCATCCAAGTGCGTAGTTACTTGATCCAAGAAAATATAAGACATTTAATATAAGTAAGTATTGTTTACTGAATAAGAGCCCACCAATTATTTAACTGAAGTGATTCTCACTTCTTTCAAGGAATCCCTTACTCAAGAATAAATATGCGCATCGTGATTTTGTCAAGGCTCGCGCGCCCGCGCCTAAGGCTGGCGCCGTAAAGGAGCGAAACCTAGTACGAAAACAACAACTAAGTACCCGTAGGGGATGTGCCTTGTGATTAGTGTACAATAAACGTTTCAACACGGAATAATTTGATGTAAGGCACGCAACAGGTTAGAACGACTAAGTAAATATAACATACCTATTTTGTTACTTAGCAATAGAAAACGTATTTGTGCCAAATCTTTAAAATTCTTATTTTAAGTAGCTAAAAATATTTACCAAAATCTACCGAATATTCCTATTTGCTTTTGATTCACAAACAAAAGTTCCCATTCCCTAATTTTCAACTGTCTTTTTTCTAAAAAATTTTCTGATGTCATTAAATTTCTATGCTATCATGAGCAAAATTAACAAATCTATCATAATCAACAAGAAAAATACGGGGTATAAGGATGAAAATAAATGCTTCTGTGGACAATTTTATGAGGATTAATTTTGTACAATTTATTTTGTAATTTTGTGGGTACGATTTTCCTGGTTCTTGGCATCTTGTTTGCACAGATACAATGAGGATTTGTACAAAATTTGAAGCGATATAAAGTCGGGCAGTTAATGGTTCACTAGCTCTTGGTATATTTCAATAACATACCAGTGAGAAGGGTTTAAAATGCATGGAATTATTTATCAAATAGTTATGGGCCAACTGGTCTACAATAATAGATTAATCTAGAGCACTTAGAGCTATGGTCGACAGTTATAATTTAACAAAACACCCTAAATGAAATTTAATCTAAATAACTCGAAATCGTCTCGCAAAAATAGCAAAAACACGCGGTATAACAATGAAAAATAACACCCAACAAAATAATATAAGCGCTGAGAACATAATATCTAATAAAGTTATTGGTCCCAGCACCAAACGTCAGAATACAAACATGGCGGGCGTATAATAACAATGTTAGCAGTCAGCGATACATAATACTTAAAAAATCATACCTTTTTGGGCAATTGGGTGCATTGAAGATCACACATCGTTGCTCGGGGCATCAAACACACACACTGGTCACATTTATCACTCACATCAGTCCGATTATTACCGAAACATATTGAAACTAACGGGAATGTAAATAGCCCGTCTACACAGTCTACGCGGATACTGGTTGTACTGAACTAGACACGGTGGTTTTTTTATCAGCCAATTCTGTCGCCACAAATATTCACTGCGTGAGTCAAGTTGACGTCTAATAATGCAAAATAACCAATAATGTTTAGGTGTAATTTAATTGCAGCTTTGCATTATTGTTATTATTATTAGTAGGTACATGTTTATTTGAGATTATTGTGGTTCAAAATGTTAGGTTATGTTAAATATTCTTCCTCAATTTTGTTTTCGGACGTAACTGTATTGACGGTTGCGGTTAGTTCTCTCCTCTCCAAGCATCTGTTGGAGTCAGTGGCGTGGAATGTCAGTGGTGTGCTGTGTTTTGGGGTACTTTGCGTACATTTATACTAAATTTACGAGTATAATTTTAATAACTGATACTGCTTAGTCACGGTTGTGTTCTTGATGATAATTAAATACGATACTTTGTCATACGACGTATGATAAACAAAAACATAGGGGTTTACATTAGCAAATGCTTGAACAAAAGGCTTAGCAAAAGGATAATTCAACATTTATGTATTTCGTAAATGAAAACGACAAAGGTGCTGTACAAAAGTGATACATTATGGAATTTGTATTTTTTGATAGTCATAAATGTTGTCGTCAAAATAAATAAAAAATAGTTTAGGCAATTTTGAGCAATTGTATAGCGGCTGAAGCGATGTTCTTGAATCATAAAAAAAAACTTAATGTTGCATGTGAATTTATTTGTTTCTTCATCTCTTATTCAATTTACTTTAATTATTTTGAACTATAAAATGTTATTATTTATTTACTTTTTATTTTAACATATTTTGTTTGATTTCTTCCTTCGCTTCGCAGTATCTCATTTTCTTTATTTTCGTTTGTTTTGTTTTTTTACTTGGCTGTAACTAAATCTATATGAAACCTTTTACTTAGAATAACAGTTACTTCCCAAAAAAAAAATTGGGGTGAAAATAATCGGACAGCCTGTATATGTGAGGCCTACCATTTGTCCCTGATAATTAAGTAAATTTTTCTATTTTTATTTGATTTCTTGTCTAAAATGTGCGCAGTATGTTAAATCTGTTCAGGCATAAATAAAATTTATAAGATATGATACGATATGATAACAAACATATATAAACACATACCTAGTATGTTTGTATAAAGTATGTTTGAAGGTTCCAAATGGTATAATACATCATAATATAATATAATAAGTAAATACCTAACAATAACCTCAAATAAACTATCAAATGGACAAGCAATGCAGAGAACTGTCAATGCGGATGTTAGCGAATTGATCTATAGTTTAGTAAGCTGACTTATTTTCGATTTTCCTGCTTTAAAAAACATTTTCCGGCCACGATTTTCAGCAAAATATGAAGTATTTGGTATCAGCATAATGTGAAAAATGTTTTCAGTCGAATAATTGAGGTGTACTTATGGGGTACCCGTGAAAAAATTACTTTTTGTGCAGAAACCAATTAAATCACGCAAAAGAGGCGTCAGTGCACTGCAGTGCTGCAATATCCGTCAAAATCGATTTAGCTTGTGTTTATTCGACAATTTTCGACTATTTTCATTAATTCGGAGCCATCTAGATTAAAAAACATAAAGTGATATAAAGTATATGTTACATATCATTGGGACAAAACCACCAGTATTTTGACTCAAAATTTTACAATCGTGGCTTTCACAAACGTGGAATTTCAATAGCCTCGATCAGGATTAGTAAACATTTCTTCTTTTAATTGGTAGGTAGCAATGTATAAAGACAACAATATGTGTAATAATAAAAACCAAACAAAAAATGACTAAAGGGAAGAAATTGTTGCCATGATAATTTATATAAGTAAACTTATGCCAGAAATTTCAGATAGACCAGGGTTTCAACACTCAGTGAACTCTGTTTATTGAATTATGCAATTTGCAATTTATCTTAATACTATAATAAGTCCATAGATTACATGTCCCATCTTAATATTCTCAGTGTAGACAAAATAGCCGACGAAATCTGAAGGGCAGATATAATATAGAAAAATAGTAAAAATTCCATAAAATACTAATTACTTAAATTAAGTCAACGGATAGGTATGAATCAGTCATCGCTCTTGATGATTAACGCTCATGAGCAGTCAACCAATCGATATTTCGGCAAATTACGAGTAGAAATAATCGAGTTCCTTAATTGGAAATAATTCTCAATCATCGTTTACTGCGAAAATTATCACCCCTTGTTCGGAGATTTTTCCCCAATACCCCGAATGTAGGACGAAACAATAAATTCGCCCCTTCGCAGTATACTTCATACACTGTCACTGGTCTGATTGCTTGCAACCGCAAATTTACCCCGTTCGTACTCCATCGCTCCCCAATTTCTCACCCCATCTCCTCCGTCCGGAGCCCCGGGAGCGCATCTCTCCCCCCACAAGGGAGGAGGTTACCAAACTCAAGTCCCGATTAAACACACTAATTCTCCAGGATTACGGTTTAGTTGCGATTTCATACTAGAACAAATTTCTTGTCCGTATTTACGCTGGTTTCCACCCGAGCGATGCACAATGTGTAATCTATTAATACCACCGCTCGCAACCCCCTCTAGGGGATGGCCGCCAGGTACAGGACGCTCTATTCTATTTTCGTGTGTATTTTTCAGGCGATTTATGCGGACGTTGGGCGGCTTCATGAATTTTCAGATTAACGCTTGCAGTTTGGCGCTCTACCGGAGCCACCGTTGCCGTTTTGTTTTGAGTGTATTTTTTTTTGTTTTGCGTAGGTGCTCGTTTTCGGCTACGTTGTTTCTACAGGGAAATGTTCCAATTCAAATAAAGGAATAACAAATGCTCTCTGCACCGCCGTGACACAAGCTTGATTTAGTGCTTTTTGAAATTTGTTTGTGTTATTTTGTTTAATATAGTCAGTACTAGTGACAAATACAAATAAATTTACTGACTTGCAAATGCAATAATGCAAAATGCCATCTAAAAGCTAAGTTTTTTCTAGATGTAGAACCAATATGATGTTTTGGTTGTCTAAGTTTGTGATACCCCGTGAACTAATTAAGGTACTTATCAGGTTCTCTTTAAAAAAAAGCAGGGCAAATGCTAATAACCCAGGACAAACAGACAAATAGTAAAAATAGGTAAAAAATGCCAAACTTATTTAGATACAAGATGATTTCTTGTGCTTACTTTATTTTGATGTCTACAGGGTGATTCACGCCATAAGTACGCCCGCTTAGCTTTCTGATGTCGCTAGACGAATAAAATTTGGAGGTGTGTTAATAAACACAAAAAAATATTTTTTGGGCACATATTCCTGATTTTAGCTCAACTTGCGGCTTATCCGGAAATGATGTCTCCTTTGAAATTTAGAGTACGTTTTTTAAAAGTAAATTTCTCAGTAATAAAACATCTGATGTGGCCAGGCACATGACTTTATCATACTATATATAAAATTAATAGTTTAGCTATATGAGATTCTATAGATCGAGATCGGTCGTGTCTGCATTAAAATAAAACTAGTTAGCCAGGATTTGACAGATATTTTGATTCTATTGACAGTAGGTATTGTCAAAGCCATCAGCGTTTGACTCTACCTTCTGTCATTAGAATGAAACTATTTGTCAAATCCTGGCTAACTAGTTCTTATATGAATGCAGACACGACTGATCTCGATTCAATAGAATTTGCTCCTGCAGCTAAACTGTTAGTTTTACCAAAAAATTTCATGGACAACACAATTATACAAAATTTCCTCTACTTTAATTTATTATTGAACTATTGTGACGAAATTACAAAAATAGCGGCTCATTTGCAAAATCAATAAAAAAATGCTATCAGTAAACATCCAGTTCCTTGGGACCCTTTTGACCCAAAAGCTTTTCAGCTGTACGTTTGGTCATGCAACTTCTAAATATGAACTTTCGTCCCGATACCTTTAGTACACACACAGGCATTTTTTGTACCTTGGTCAAATATCAGGGGACCCAATAGGACATATTTCAGCTAAAATCTCAAAAATATTTTCGGCACGATTACAATACTTTATCATACTGCGTATGACAAAGTAAAAAAACAGTAATATAAATTACTGTTTATTCAAGTATTTATAAACTTAACCAAAGAGCAGTCACAATGACTGTTTAGTGACGTCCATTTTGCGTATTAAAAGGAAGTAAGGCGAAATATACAACAAATTAAATAAGAATTAACAATAACAGCGAATAAAACGGCCAATAACAATATATTAATAGCCAAAACTAACTGGCAATAACCTCAAACAATAAGAAACTGTACTGCGGTATAAGCAAATATCAAATTAATAAAGAATTCATAAATATTTCCCTATGCTAACTTTGATCATTAATCGGATATTTTGTTTCCAATTTTTTATAGCAGGGACTTCAAACGACATTTCCACGCAACGATTTTTAGCAAAACGTGAAATAATAAAAAAGTATAGGTTAGATCCATCAAAATTTAAACTTTAAAATCAAAATTCATGGACTGACTTTCAGTATAGATACCTGGGCATGTAGTCATCGATATTTTATCAAACTCCTCTATTCTTTTGCAGATTTTATAGATCTTCATACCCCCCACATTTAATGTGGTAGGGTTCACTTACTTTGCCTTGAGAAAAAGACTTTGAAGTTGTGAAATATTAATTACTCTCAGAACACGTTTTCTTTTTTAAATGAAAACGTATATGCGTGTGGGGTAAATTTCTTTGCACTGAAGACAGACTCAAAAATTTCTCGTATGGTTTTCGAAATGTGAAACACTTTGTAAAAACTACATATTTTACAATGTATACTTTAAGTGGTGTGTGTTAAAATTAAAATCGTTAAAAATTCCTATACTTACAGTTACAAGTCACAAAGAAAAGTTATCAATGTTGTATTAATTTTAAATCATTTTCATATGCAAGGCCATAAAATGAGTATGCTACCACAAAGACATAAAGAAATTTGTAAGAAAAATACCTATATGATGGTAAATGATGGAAATATCGATGTCATAAGTTGAAAACAATTTAAGGTCAGCAATTGAATTTGCTATGAAAATTTGTATTTTGATCTGTTAAAATCAACGTGGAGGATTTATTAAAATAACAGACAATTAATGTATAACCGTACTATGATATGTAGCTAAACTTTTGCCAGAGTTTATATAAAAAGGTCTTATATATTTCTTTTGTTTGTATAAAAATTATAGTTACCCTATAAGTCGAACTGTAGGCTCATTACAACACTGTAAATTATACCCAGTATTGTGAATTATCAAATTTTGTTAATTAACTAGATTTGGGTTTTACAGTAAACTATATTAACTACCTATATGCTTTTCTTTTTCTTGTACTCTTTTTCAGTTTGCATTTCTTTTTATTCATTATTGAATAAAGTTAGGTAGTATGTTATGATTACACTCATAAAAGAAAAAATAACTTATCAGTAGATTTAAGATAAATTCAAAAAAGTATATTAGCTGTAAAT
Source organism: Aphodius sticticus (assembly GCA_963966075.1). Classification (NCBI taxonomy): domain Eukaryota; kingdom Metazoa; phylum Arthropoda; class Insecta; order Coleoptera; family Scarabaeidae; genus Aphodius; species Aphodius sticticus. Next base: position 8,071,052 of record OZ014513.1, read on the forward strand.
TTGGAATTACAAATTGGAATAAAAATACTGCAATACCTACAACATAAATAAAATACCTTTTAATAAAAAGTTTCTAAAGTTTCAAGGTTTCACAAAGCAATTTCATTTCAAAGTAACATGAGATTCCATAAATTATTATTGGAAATGCGAATAATAAAATTTGTACCATAATTTTTGGTCCACTCTGTTTACAGGAAGTGGAAAATTAATAGTATAAAAGTACAGCACATTCACTAGAGAGCATCGTTCTTCAAAATAATGCAATTGTAAATTATTATTCTTGTGTTGCATTTATTTATATATATTCTATGAGATTTTAGTACATAAATAAATATCCGCTACACTAACTGGAGGTAAGTATTAAAGATTATTATTATTAAAGAGATTACTGGAGGTATCTTCTGTCCTGGTATCTTTTTCTATACGTGTAAATTATATTTAATATTATGATAAGGCGCCAAATAAAAATTCGGTATAAATAGTGAACAATACTTTTTATTAAAATAAATTACAGTCACACATGTACAAGACAGACAAGAAGAAGAATAAGGACAGTTAGAAAAAGACTTGCGTGTACTTCATCATATACACCTCGAAATATTACGTATAATATATCATTTTCCGATATACCGTCAATCTTTCACTTTTATCTTCAATTTTTTTGAGCAACAAGCAACAAAACGTACGTATACACATAAACATAAACGTCAATCAATCGCAAACAATAATAAAACATAAAATCAATCGAACAAAATACAAAAAATAATAATATTTATATATATAATATATAGTACAGTATACATTCTATTCTTACAGCTATTGGAAAAAATTTTACAAATCTATTTACAAATTCTTATAAGTTACGGCGTTCGTCCCGCCCAATCACACTGGCGTTCTTACTAACAATACATTTTGTTTTAGTGTGTGTATATATTGCAAGGTACAGAGTTCCTTATATGCACTCATTTTCATTAGAAAAAACCGTATACATTCTTGTACTTTTTGTTTCAGTTCGTATAGACTAAAATGAAGTAAGAACTTAAAAGCTACCTTATCAACACTTTATATAACATTAACGACTATCAGAGAAAAAACTAGTACGCTTATTATTCACACAATTATTTACGAGTAAATTCTTCATCGAGAGCTCTTCATTTTGCTACTAAGGAATATGTACACCATCATTAATACATAACTAGGATTATACTAGGATGAAACTTTTTAAACGATTAGTTAAAGCTAGACGGTTAGTACAAAGCGGTGCTCAATAATTGCAAAGTAGGACGAGAGAGGGTCCAGTGTGATGGGGCTTACTGTCCAAATAATGTGTATATAAATATAACGAGGTCAATGACTAGTACAACCCTTCAGTAGATAATCAATTTAATATTTTGAGCCTAATCTTTATAAATTAAGCTTTATTCAGTGCAATTTCAATGTATAAGTAACCTGAGGTATTTTTGTTAAGCTTGACTATGACAATGCATAATGACAAAGTATTAAAGATGAATCTTCAAGTAAATATTAATAGTTATTTGCTATATACAGTATAAATTTTCTTTCTTGGCCTTCTTGTTCTCAAAAAATCATAATCTTGTAAAGTATAGTTGACTAGTTTGCAAATTTTTACCTCCTTCATATATCATGAACCAAACTAATATGTTTATGTTTGATCATCTTCTATTAATACGTCATGTTTCAAGTCTCATCACGTCACGTGTTTACTACGCCAAATTTTTAATCAAAGTTTCCAAATTTTTTGTTTAATGCTTTTGTTTGGTGTAAACTTTACCTATCATAACAAAACAAAGTATCAAACATGATTATTATGAAATTATTGAACGTAAAGAAATTGAGTTGTTCAAACAATTGCTTAGGGAAAGTAGTTGTTGTGATGTATCATATGAGAGCTCTTTCAACGCAAAGTAATATTTTTACTTTCCCTATTCTTATTTCTACAGGTTTAAACTTTAATATAAATAGTTTGTTGCTCCAGCATTATTTGACTATATTCATGTGGTTCAGACATAGAGTAAAAACCTTGTAAACTAGTGTAATTGTAAAACGTAATAATAAAGGGTGATTATAAATGATTGTAGTCGAGGTAGGCCATGATATTAAATGTAAAGTTGCTGGTTGTCGCTCTATTTGAATGGAATACCACTGTTCTACATGCAAAAGTTAAACTGGTTGCATAAACTATTTCAAGTTTCAATCATGGGCATGACCTACTTCGACTACAATCATTTATAATGATTCTGTATAATATGTAATATGTGTGTTGTAATGACCTGTCATAATATACCGGGTGTTTGATTGAATACGGGACAGTCGATACACATTTTGACGTGCTTTGACGTATTTGGACCGGCCAAGACAAATTTGATTTAATGTCAAATTTTATAACCAAGCGCTGAATTATATTACATAGTTTAGGTTATGTATCTTTTACCTCATATGTGATATTAGGTTGTATTAGTCATAAACTCGTAATGTTTTTTAGTTTTGCGTTTGGACATTAGAAGTGATTACATCTAGACAATGCCAGCAGTTCTAAAACATTGAACTACAGCGATGAAAATGTACAAAAAGAAAGAGAGTATTTTATTTTAAGAGATCCGATCGCAGAAATGAGTAGAACTTAATTTTAATATATGCACTTAGACGTCTTTGTTACAATTATTTATTTTAAGTAATAATAATAAAATGGAGTGTTTTTACGTATATCCGTTTCTTGATCACTACTATGGCACAATTTCATACCTTTTTACGGGAATTGTCCACGTTTAGAAAGTTCGAAAAATATTTGTTTTGGATTTCGTTCCTTAGTTGCGATACATTTAAGTAAATAAGAAATACTTTGGATTAAATATTTATATACTTTTCCATAATTATCTATATAATTATATATATACTTTTATATATATAATATTAATTAATTTTTTACACTTAGACACTAGAGTATACACATTTTTCACAATCGCCGCGTTGGGTTGGTCGGCGCGTCCAGATTTTGGCTTCGGAGATTACGTATATAGGTGTGGTTGTTGTGGTCGCTTGGCCAGCAACACTTAGAGGTTTCCGGCGATGGTTGGCAACAATGGATTCGGTTCATCGTGAAGCGTGAGGCTTCACTACACGCCCGGGAATTCTGCAAGTCATACGACAAAATTAATTTTCAAATATAGCCAATCAGAAAATAACTTAAAATTAGACAGTAAGCAAAATTTATCAAAACTAAAAGAAGAGCATGCATTTTTTTGATGACCAATAGAAATCACGACGGTCCTAAGCCTCAGGCCTACGTTGAACATCAAAACTTATGCTGCGTTCACACCAGTCCGATATTGAGCGATATTCACGTTATTATCGGTTTATAAACCCCTTCAAAATTATCCTATTACATGGTATGTAAACGTAACAAACACTTTATGAGATCAAACGCAGCTAAAGGAGCATTTTCCACCTCAGCGAACACAATCGTTCCCTGGAGCGGACCATAACCTACAGAGAGAAGACGCAGCCATTGATCTCATATATATTCGAGCCGTTTGTCCCAATCGACATCCGGTTTTCCAGTCGGGTTAAGGAAGAAGTGAATTTGTGCCTCGTGAGGAGAAATACAGCGTGCAGAGGGCAGCAGAAGTCCTCCACGATCGAGATACCACGTGATCTATACTTGTTTTGAGTTCGGTGGACGCCCGCGGTCGGGACGAGCCCGCCCCTTATCATTCGCCGCCCCCAGGACATGCCCGATTTATCTCTTGGCCCCTTTGCGTCTTATATTTTCGGGAATAATAATAATGCGTCAAAATTTCAAACGTAAATCACGATGGGAATGCATTAAATTCGGAACGGAAGGGATTTGCCTTTGGATTACCTTTTGGGAGATATATCTTTCGAGTCGCAAGGACGTTTGCTTTAATGAATGCCACGTTTGTTTGTTGCTTTACGATATTTAATGGTGGTGTCATTGGGTCCACTGGTTGATAAAGGCCTCTCCACTTTGGTCCATGTCTCTTTGTCTTCAAAGTGGTATGTCTCTCTTTAATATGTCTTTTGACCAATGCTTGGGGTCAATTCAAATATCCGAAATCTGGGCTTATCTGCTATTCTTTAATCCAGTGGGCAGAGCAAATGTAATGCAATCAAAGTCGTAATTAGATCATTTGCAACTGTTGTCGATAAATCAGGAGCGGCTGCGCCATGTGGGAAAAAGCAATCAATTCAATATCGGTACCTCAACATGGAATTACACTCGGAAATGCATGAGTTAATTTAGTTTCGTGGATTTATCGTCCCCGGTACAGTTTGTTGTTCGGCTTGTTCTGGCGCGATCTGCAGTTTTGTGTTCTGCTGTTCGGCGGCGTCCGGCGCGCAGCGTTAGAAATATTAAATGAGGACGGTTCGCGTTCGATTGATTCCTGAGTTATGGCGCGAGTTGCAAACGCCGAACACAATGGGGCAAACCGCGCGCGCGGAATCCATCATCTGGTTATCCTGGCTTCGTTAAATATTACATAACAATCGATGGACCGGACCAGGACGCCAGCAACGGCATGTTTATTGTCCCCATGACCACCAAAACACTCCCCCCACTTACAACAACCCCCCACAAACCACCTACTGGCTCATTCAGACACATTGTCGAATGTGATCATCTAAGTTATGTTACATTATTTTATAATTGCGACCCGAAACTTCCTTGGATGTCTCCTCCTGGCGAACAAGGCCCTCAGCAAAGCCAGAGTCCTCAAAATAAGCATCGCGCTTTTCTACATGAAGAGAATGTAATTTTTAAGCTCAACATGGCGGACGTACGTGTGACGTCAGACGCGTTCAAGAAGTTTTGTAATTTTGCCTTTATAGTTGTGGTTATAGGTCGGTTAAATAATCAGTCGATGGCAAGCAGCGGTGCGCGAAGGGTTTCAAAAATCACCACTCATTATAATTTAATAAAAAATCGTCAATACGGAATTGAAGACCGCTTTCACCATTAACATAACAGTTGGTTTGCTTCTGGTAAATTAAAGTCGCTTCTCCAATGCAAGCTATAAATCTTTTAACGTGCCTTCTATTACCCCCGTAGAGTTCAGTAACATATGTAACCCCTCGATAAAGGGGGAGAATCCAGACGCAAGCTGTATTCCATGGAGCATCCTCTAAATTTATACATCACATTTGTCTACCGAAATTTGCCAATTCGTCTTAACGTTACTTGTTGATTAATTAGTTAATTTCCCTCACACATCCACTGCGAGAAGTTCTATTCGCTTGGCTCATTGTTTGTTGTGGACAATTTCATGCGTACTAAGTTCGTCCAAGGTCATTTAGACCCCAAATTACCTACCCTGTTAACATTGACACAAAAATTACGTAATTTGCAAACAGACGCCGCCAGGACAATAGGAACTACCTGAGTTTTCTTGAGAAACAGCGGATGTAAGCCATGATGACATCCATCATCCATGATTATAGGTGGTCCATTCAATCCTGATTTGTACGCACACCGAGAACGTAAGGATGAGGAGATAAAGGAATAGCGCCATAAAGGAGATCCTTGAAATTTAAAAACACGCAAGGTTGCGCAAAAATGTAACAAGGCGATAGATCCTTTTTACGGCGGCGCCGCTATATTTTTAAGGAAAAAATACGAGCAACGGCCTAACGGATACGACGATTTATCCCGAAAACTGCGCCACTCTGAGCGAATTTGAAACGTTTCGAGAATTGAAGCTGTAGATCACCCCGACCAGACTTGGATACTTTCGATTGTGAAGGCCTATTCGTAATTCCTTGATTTATCAGGGACGTCTTATGCTTTATATAAGGCGTAAAACATATTTAGCCGTCCAGATGATTCCGGCAGTCTACCGATTTTGGCGATCTACGTACTTCAGCGATCTACGCATCTCGGCGATCTACTCACCTTGGCGATCTACTCGCCTCGGCGATCTACCCATCTCGGCAATCTTCCGATATTTGTTTTACGGTTCTTATGCAAATTGTACCAATAGTATTATGTTGTAGGTTCTCCAAATAAATTTTCGATAAACAAATTTCTTGTGTAAATTTGCTGGTATATATCTACGGTGCGGACCGGGGTCGGTATTAACCCAGAATTAGATTAAGGGGGGTTTGGCGGGGATCAGCCGGGCGAGCCGGGGTCCTATTAGGAACGGTATGATAGAAGATTTATTTCCATAGCAACGAGTTGGCTGTCCCGACGTGATAGATTGCCGGTTTCATGGCTGCCTAGGGCGGCCGGGCGCGGTGGGGATGGAGTTCTGTAGGGTGAAGAGGGAGGCAGCCGAATCTTTCCCGCGTTGTTGGTCTCGCAGGGTAGGGAGGAGGTTGGAATATAGATTGCTGTTCGATAAGAGTACTTTAAAATTCGAGGAAGTGCGCACGACAGAGATTTGTAGAGCGTTTTTTTCTTCTTCTTCCTCCAACCTCTTCGGTGAGATAAAAACGCGACGCTGTTATAGTTTTTTATGTCCCGCGGTCGGGCGGCCCCCTTTTAACTTCCCTTCATCGCTCATTTCGATAAATACGACAACCACCCTCAAGGGCCAGACCCCGCTAAGGATCCTAATGTATTGCGCTGATAAAAAACCGAGCCAACTTTAAAGTATAGATCAGCAGTTAACGAGGCAGCAACCAGAAATAGTACGGAAATATAATATAAAATAAAGATATTGATGAGTGTGATCAATAGGTTTATGAAAGGATGCTTGAATACCACAACAAAGAATTTGGCGACAAACGTGGGGGTGTATATACAATTGATGTCACAGCGCATTACTACGTGCGGACCATGCAGAAATACCGTCGAATATAATGTTATAAATTTGGCGGGGTGCAAAAAAGAAGGGGTGAGTTTAACAATGGAGGTGCCGCGCCGGGCGCCACGCGGATAAATGTAACACCCGCGCGATATTTATGCGTTTAAAACAATGCGATCATAAAACATTTAACATAATCAGATATCACGATGCACTGACCACTGACAACGCACACCACATGTGACCTATGACCCGAGCTGATTTCAGTCCATAATTCATACGCAGGGTAGTACTGGGATGCATACCGTAAAAAAAGAAACCCTGGTTGTGAGGTGGCATAGTGGTAGCACTAATTGTGAGTTAGCAATATAGGACTGGTAGGTACATGGGGTAAAGATTAGAAGTATCGTATATGCAGTGTAAGATTGCGGTGAAGGAAGTCAGTCTAAAGACGGTAATTAAGCGTTGATGCATTATTTGAGCGGGTATCATTATTTACGCAAGTGCGCGTTCCGCGTACACGTACGATAATAATTCATCACCGGGGTTGTAAATCATGCGCACTGACGGGCACCTTAATGTATCAAATCACGGCATAATTGATTTATCGGCAGAGCGGTAGTCACAAGCAATTGATTTGCATTAACATTATGTAAACCCCGTACGGAATCCCATATTTCTTCTGATGGGCTTTGCGTGGTCCGGAATATTTTCCAAGATTTATTCAACCATTAAGAGCAATTAATATCGCCCGATATCTGATACGCTATACTTCATCCATCGATCCTTTACCATTCTTCTCCAAAGCGTGTGGGAGACCAGTCCTTTCTCGACGCGGTACCAATTCGCAACACTTAGGCCGGTATTATAACCGACTATTTACTAGGCAAGTCGTTTAATTTGCTCTGCAGAAATTTGTTACTACTTCAAATGAGTGTCGATTTAGACATTTTATCATAAAACATAGAAACCTTTTCGTTAACAACATTCTTCATCTAATAGGTCCTTTATAAGACCCTGTCTTAATCGATGTAAATCCCTTTGAGGATTTACGGGACATTATTAAGAAAATTTTCAGAAATAAACGTTTAGTTAAGCTGTCATTCGTCCCAAACAAGGTGAGAATGCTGATTAGTAAGCGTGATGCAGAACAACTGCCACCCAAACCGACGATAATGTATTTTTAGCGTATTACATCAGCATCTGTAATTATTCCGTTTACGATCGAGCACTTGTGTGTTTCTTTTGCATGCGTCTGCCTCTCCGGTGGTGTTCTCAAAGGAAGAAGAACTGCGTAGAGTACGCCACCGGGAATAGAGAAAAACAGTACGTGCTTCGCGACGTCGCCACGGGTGGCGCAGGTATCGCAAACCGTGCATTCGTAATCGGCGAGAGACTACTTGATTGGAATAATATTACTCTTTAAGAACTTATTTGGTTAACGCTGTTTATATTTAGCTAAATACTAGACGCCAGTTTAACCAATTTTGATACTAATCTCAGTCAAAATGGCCTCTTACCTACATAATTACTGGTATATTGCTTTTGAGCGGTGGTAGAGTGAGACGGTCAGGTAGATCTGAGGGAGCAGTAGAGTTTTTGATATATAGCACTGGCCAACAAAATTTGACCGACTTCCAATTGCCGGACAAATGACAACTGATTCGGATAGAGTTTTTTCTCAGGAATCCGAATCTGAACACAGAAATACTGAATTGGCTCCAGTTTTTTCAAAAAACAGTGCTAAAGGTGCAAAAAATACGCTTTTTCGCTACTTTTGCAGACATGCAAAACAATAACGTAATGTAGTAGAAGTTTGTAAGTAGGATCAAATTAAACTTTGAACCTTTGCCTTTAAGAGCATATAGCGAGAAATCGGATGACATAAACTTTGAACTTTTCACACCACCTTTTTATAGCAGCGCGCGCCAATTACGGCACCGTATCGTACGGAGCGCACTGCTTGTTTCTTTATTTATAAATTGCTGTGGCCAAATAAAAAGTTGTCGGAAAAATGACAACTAATTTCGATAGGATTTTTCCCATGGAATCCGAATCTGAAACCAGAAATAATGAATTGGCTACAGTTTTTTTTTTTTTGAGAGGTAGTGTGAAAAATGCAAAACGCTACAACAATAAGGTAAATTAATTAATATCCCTTGGTTTACAAGTTTCAGAATAAAACACCCCTAACGATTTATAGGGTCAGTGTAATATATAGTAGGTAAATCTTTTTATAGTATATTTTGCCAACAAATACTTAATAACTGATTTATAAAGATAACAGGATAATATATTACCTGGACAAATATAGTTACTACTATTGTCTAGGTTTTATTCACCTATCCCACTAGTAATTGAAAATTAACTGATTTATAAAGATAACAGGATAATATATTACCTGGACAAATATAGTTACTACTATTGTCTAGGTTTTATTCACCTATCCCACTAGTAATTGAAAATTAATGTGAATTTTCTGTTAGTAGCTAATTAAGAACGGATTAAGCAAGTTTTAACATTTTTACCGAAAACAACCTTTTACTTAACAAAAATAAGCAGCCTTTGGTTGCCCATTTATACATACTTAATAACTACTTATTAAGTAGTTATTTAGCTACTTGTTTGTATATGTTGGCCATATATAACTTACGCTCCTGGAACTCCTAGCATATGCTTTCCAATCCGCTTGGTTTGTGGAAGAAAAACGTGATTCTTCACTTTTGTGTAGTTCAAGTTCTGTTGCCTTAAAGTTTCGCATAAATATGAATTCGTCAAGAGAAGCCTGCGTTAACAATCCAGATGTATTCTGCTTTATTTGTGGGGTATATACTTTGAAAAAGTATAGAAAAAACATTACTGAATTTGTGCAAGAAGCATATCTTGCTTATTTTGGTATTGCAATTAGCAAACAGGATAAGTACTGGGTTCCCCACAAGGTTTGCAAAGTGTGTGTGGAGTCGCTGCGACAATGGACTAAGGGAAACAGGCGACATATAAACATTGGCTTTCCTATGATGTGGTCAGAACCGAGAAATCACCATGATGATTGTTATTTTTGCGCTGTGGATGTGAAAGGCTTTAATGGAAGCAAGAAACGTACTTGGTAATATCCTATTTTGGAGTCAGCTAAGCGTCCCATGCCCCACAGAGAAGACATGCCAATACCACAAGTACCAATTGTTATGTCACAGCGAGAGTATCCATGGTCAGATGACGAAGTATTCCCTAACGCAGAGAGTACGATTTATTCGGGCAGCGAAAGCGAAGATGAGACTCCAGAAAAATTTTCTCAGAATGAGTTAAATGATTTGGTGCGAGATCTAAGGCTGTCAAAAGAAGACGCTGAAATTTTAGCATCCAGATTATAAGTAAAGAAATGTCTACACCGAGAAGTTAAAATAACAGCTTTCAGAACAAGGGAGCTGGCAATTCTACCATATTTTAGTGAAAATGAAGAGTTTGTTTATTGTCATGATGTCGCAGGACTTCTGTTAAACATGGGTGTGCTGGAATATCGACCAGAAGACTGGCGGCTCTTTATTGACAGCTCTACAAGAAGCTTAAAATGTGTTTTATTGCACAATGGAAATCGGTATGCATCCATTCCAATAGGACACTCAACAAAGCTAAAGGAAGAATATGAAAATATAAAAATTGTTTTGGAGAAGATCCGTTATCAAGAGCACCAGTGGCCTGTTTGCGTTGACTTAAAGATGGTGAACTTCTTGTTTGGACAACAAAGTGGATACACTAAGTATCCTTGCTTTATTTGTCTGTGGGATAGTAGAGCAAAGGATCATTGGACAAAAAAGGATTGGCCATTAAGAGAGAGCATGACCGTCGGTGTAGCAAACGTTGTGAAGGAGTCATTGATTGCTAGGGAAAAAATTATTCTTCCACCACTCCACATAAAGTTGGGGTTAATGAAACAATTTGTGAAAGCCTTAAACAAAAATGGTGAATGTTTTAAGTATATTTGCAGATCATTTCCTCGACTGAGCATGGAGAAATTAACGGCAGGAATTTTTAATGGTCCGCAGATTCAGAAACTAATCAAGGATTTAGGCTTCAAAAAATCTATGACTGATATTGAAGCTTCTGCATGGTGCAGTTTTGTCTCAGTTGTAAAGAATTTCTTAGGCAACAACAAAGCAGAAAATTACAAAGACATAGTAGAAACCATGCTCCATAATTTTGATAAACTAGGTGTTCATATGAGCATTAAAATACATTATCTTCATAGCCACCTAGACAGATTTCCAGAAAACCTTGGCGATTTTAGTGAGGAACAAGGGGAACGGTTTCATCAGGATATAAAGGTCATGGAGGAAAGATATCAAGGCAGATGGGATGTGCACATGATGGCGGACTATTGTTGGAACCTCCAACGTGACTGTTCTAAAGAACACAGAAGAAGATCTTACAAGCGGAGTTTTTCTAAATCTTAAGTAAATATCATAATAGTGTGTTTGAATTAGGTATTTGTAAATAGAAATAAATTTGTAAAAAAAGTTCTATTCTCCTTTCATGCTTTCTGTCTAAAATTAAAGCAAATGTTCTAAAACTGTTATCAAATTCGGAATCAACAACATAAAATCACCCTATATTTAAATCTAATACGAATACTAAACGAAGACAGCAGTGTCCGCCTCTGCCGTTAGGAAAAGTGTGCAACGTTTCAATTGACACGCGCTCCTATTAAAATGCGAGCCAAAACTGCAGTTTACTACCACGTGACCAGTTTTACACCAGTTTACATTATCAAAAAGCAGTAGCTTCAAAGTTTTATTTGACCAACACAGAAACTTCTATAACGTCGAGTTATTGTTTTGCATGTGTTTAGGAATTTCAAGAAGTAAAAAACACGTTTTTTGCCAATTTAACGCTGTCTTGCGCTAAAACTGGAGCCAACTCACTATTTCTCTTATCAGATTCGGATTCCACAGGTAAAATCCTATCGAAATCAGTTTTCATTTTTGCGGCAACTTTTTATTTGACCAGTGCAATGTATAAATAAAGGAACAATCAGTGTGCTCCGTGCGGTGCTGCAATTGGCGTGCTCCTCATAAACAAAGTGGTGTAAAATGTTCAAAGTTTATGCCATCCCATTTCGCGCTATATATTCTTAAAGCAGAAGGTTCAAAGTATTATTTGATCCTAATTACAAACTTCTACTACATTACGTTATTGTTTGGTATGTCTGCAAAAGTAGCAAAAAAGCGTCTTTTTTGCACATTTAACACTGTTTTTCGAAAAAACTAGAGCCAATTCAGTATTTCTGCGTTCAGATTCGGATTCCTGAGAAAAAGCTCTATCCGAATCAGTTGTCATTTGTCTGGCAATTTTTTTTTGTTGGCCAGTGTAGTCGGTCCACTTGGACCGTCAACTCTTAAATTTATAATCTGGTTTTGTTGCGAGAGATATGGATCCGTGGGCATGTTAAATAAGTCATAGCTCTCGGGGTCTGGTTCGACCTGCATTACGCGCCACAGTTTCGAATTTATGGCCGAATCGTCAGGTCAATAAAGATGTTCCGATACGTCGAAAGTGGGCGCACGCCGGATCACCCGAAAAATCCGGATGACGATAATAAAAAACAGAAGCAGCGAGCGGCCAGAAACCGCTGATTGCGGCATAATTTGCCATGGGTCGTAATGAAAAAATATCGACTGTTACCGCGTGCGAGAGAGAGAGGGAGAGTAATGGCCGAAAGGCAATCTATTTTAATACAGCGGCGCCCCCGAACGCACAGGCGAGACGGCCAGAGGGGAGGGTAAAAATTGCAGATGTGTATCTCACCCCCCTGAGTCCTACACACCACGGGCGGAACGCGGAAAAAATACGGCCACTCTAAATTTAAACAAGTGTAAATGACACCCCGCTAATTATGGTTTATCTTTTGCTCACCCCACGTTAATCTTCATACAGTTAAAAATTTCATAAAGTACCGCGCTTAACGCATCATCCGCCGTGTTTGCCCCTTTTTGTTTATTTCACGTTTTGTCGACAATTTTTTTTTGTACATGATTAAGCAGTTTTTGATTACAAAGTTTCTCGGCCTACTGGCTCATAATCAGAGAAAGGATTTTACAAGGCGTTTACGAACGTTAAAAACCTTGAAAAATTGTCATGTTTCTTGTTCGTGGATAATTTAGGTTTTCGAGTCGGAGGTTCCCGACAGCAATAAAGAATTTATTCCAGTCGATCGTCTGGCGCGATAAAACCGTTAATGCATCGTATCCAGGGGTCGAACACAAAGACCGAGGAGAGAGAATACACCATTAGGTAAGCAGGCTTCCATCTTCAGGGAGTCTGCGAGTAAACAACCGTCTCTTCTCCAAATAAAAAGGCTCCTTGAGCTGGGGTACTCCGCGTATACCGCTCCTGCACAACGTAATTAATGTTTTACATTCTATCTCGCCGAGCGAATTAAGATAAGCACGGCTAACGTCTCTATACATATATATAAAGAGACCCGATGGAGAAGGACGAGGTCCACGTTGAAAAACGAAGCCCATGGCTTGTGATGAAGCGACATGACCACACTGTTTGCTGCTCCGCTTAACAGACCATCTCAATCGACAGGTTAAGAGATCGCTATCATGCTAATTCCGTTCCATTCGTCATTGGTCTACTTAAAAAGTACTAAGTAAAAATACCTCTACGTCTTCTTTTTAGAATAATATGTATGTGAAGTAGTATGTGAAGGAGTGGTGAGATGTGGAAGAAGCTTGGAGACTGGTTGTTGGTGCTGTGTGCATCTAGCTAGCTGGGAAGGCAAATGCTTAATGGCGCGACAAATTTCATACGGCGGCGTATTATATGTCCGGATAAATATCGTTGGTCGTGGCCGCCTGAGATACGACGCGAGCCAAGTAAACTCGGGCCGGAGACGGGTCGGAGGGCCGGGAGGGCCGTCGAAGAATATAATAGGGCCGAGCGACGTCGCGGCAAAAGTGGAGGAAGGATAAATTTATGGAAGCTTGATTTACGAGGCCCGGTATTGTCTGGAACGTAAATCGCCGATGATTTATGCTTGGCAGCACTTTCGAGATGTTTTCGCATCAAATTCTTGCCGGTCCGGGCTTAGACCAGAGCGTACATAGCAAATTGGAAAAGTTTCGTTTAATTTTAGTTGAAAATTTGCTGCCGAAGATGGAACGGAATCTGGAACGTCCCAAAGCATCAGAAAGAAATTCATTTTACTTTATTTGTGTGTTATTCACCCCACAGACATATACAGTGAACGGGACCAGCAAAACAAATGATAAATTAGTAGCAGTTTTTGCCATTGCATTCCTTCATACATATCTCTATAGAGAAGCAGTGCCGTTATATGCATTTTTCTCTCGCGATCAGACTGTGCCCTTATTGTTATCTCTAGCGGTAGGACGGTCACAGTCCAAACGGCTGGGTGTGTGTCGTCGCAACGGAAGTCTGAATCTCTCGCCAAGCCAAAAAGGAAGAGGCGAGCGGCGCTCAGTGGCGTACGAACGGGGCGCTTCGCAAATATCGCGATTTATGGACGTTCGCAAACAACTATATAATAATAGCGTTATTTATATAGCGCGGGGACCCGGGCGCATTATAACAAATTAATTCCTGAGACCGAATGCGATCCTTCCTGTCGCCGACTGTAAATCAACCCGGCCCAGACATATTAGTCGCGATTGTGTACACAGAAATAGCAGAAAGGGATATATATGTATTTCGCGAGCTGGTGTGTTTCCATTGTATCGTTTTTTTGCCGTTTTCCATTTTTTTGTGCTGAATACGATTTGTGTGGTCCCAGACAGGCGCCGTGTATAGCATACACGGATTAAATATGGAATAGTAGACTAGTTTTTTATTCGGAAAAATGCTTAAACGCTTGATCTTAAGAAAGGAAATCGAAGATCTGATATAAGAATAAGATGATATCTGGAGATAGTTGCCCTATCTAAACGGTGCGTTGAGCTTGAATTACATTATACTAGTTTCGTCCAAGTTTCTGTCCAAGTTTCAAAACTAGACGCCATTTATGAACTTGGATTATGTAATTCAGAAAAATATCCATCAAAGTTTTCATCCTAGAAGCTAGATTACCAACTAGAACCGGACCTAGTTCTCTCCAAGTTATCCAAGTATAATTCTGCGCGTCTAGTTTTGAAGCTTGGACAGAAACTTGGACGAAATTAGTATAATGTAATTCAAGCTTTAGAGATGTTTAGGTACACATGTCAAGCGAACTTGCCAACCGTTAAGTAGAAAGATTTCCTTCCTATAGTTGTCACATGGCAAGTTTAATGGCGGACAGCACTTTCCGCCACTACATTTCAATTGTCTAAAATCGGTACTTAAAAAATACAAGGAACAAGCGCCGATAATAATAAAAGCAGTGATGATTTAGTAGCTTAAAGGAAGACTTATTTGGAAAGTTCTCGAAAGAGAAGTCATTAGTCACCATTAAATAGTTGAAGGAGCAATAATCCTTTAAGAAGTGTTTAGTCGTAATACACCGTTATCAAATGTCTGAGGCCCTATTCTTAGGATCGGCGGCGGCGGAGGGAAATGTTCCTCCGACCATCAACCTTTTGTGGGGCGCACTTAATGGCGTTCAATTCGTTGTTAGGCCACCGCCATTAAGAGCGGTGTTTTCGCGCGGATAGGTGTTCCCCGTTCCGCCCGCGCGTCCCCCCATTAAGCGAAAGTTCAAACTTGTAGCCGAACACATGAAAGTTCACGGTTCACGGCGTCAATTAGACCCCGTAACCCCCTTGTTCACGACGCGGCGTGGCTACGTGTCCGCCGCTAATTGAAAGGGCCACTCACGATTTTTCCCGATTCCCACAAATTCAGTGAGACCGGTGCAGCTCGATCCTCGGCCGCCTTGATCCTATCCGGCGGGGACCGTCGTGCATATCGCGCCATCTACCGCTAATTAACCGGATCATGATTGCCCCGACGACTCGTGATGTCATCACCACCCCGAAGCGATCTCATCGCGCCAGTTTATATGCATATGGACCGTAGATTTTGAAAGAACGATTTCGTAAGAAATACGAAGACAACTTTCAGATATTGCAAATATTGATGAAAGGATAATATGTGGAAATCTTTGTTTCATACCACAAAAAGTCAAAAATTGATTTTGAAGGCACCTTTCACTAAATCGAGTTTTGAATTCGTTGCGTAGTGTTCTTCTGTCTGTCTAGGGGAGAACTCATGACCGATCTGTAAATCTTTGGCCCATAGTCATCCGTAGGTCCTCCACCCGGGCTCCTTATAGGTTTTGGCTCTATCAGGTTTGAGCAATCCGACTACCTTTATGAAGACGACGATGTCGACAATATATTTACTTGTGTATGTCCTAGGGGTAGCCAGTTTTTGATGTGACGTTCCCCTACCCCTGAATGGTGTTTTCTCGTTGTGGGTTAGTGATAGGTTAGTGATGGGAATTCTAGGTTATTGATAAGGACTTTTTGAAGATGTACCAAGGTAGGACGTCCCACAGTGGGACAAAAATGACCTTTTGATGACAAAATTCTGTAACTTTATACTTTTTAGATGAATTCTTATAAAATTTGGTGTGCATAACAAGAAAGGACCAAGCTTTCATCTCAGTAAAAGATCATTAATATGTTATTAATTTATTTATTATTAAATACCAAACAAGAATCCTTTTAGCCGCAAGCTTGATTTTGTGCCAATTATAAAGAAACTTTGTATTTAAGGTGTTTTTGTGACATTAATTATAAATCCAACGTCGGATTTAAAAAAAAATCAAAATGGCGGAGGTAATATGCCGGACTCAATTTTCGAAAATGTCAATCTACGCTTGGCGCGAAACTACAACAAAAAATTGAATTAATTCTAGGTTTATCATAAAAAAATGATAAACAATATAAAACTACTGCAAAATATTTTAGGAAATAATAATTTAAATAGATTTGTAAATCTAGAACTTTATCTACATCTATGTGTTTTGTGAAGATTTGTTTCTAATGCTCGTTATAAATGGATCTGATCTGCACTGCAAATTTTGAAAATTATCTTCATTGGTCGATGATCTAGAACATTTCCTAGGATGATGAAGTAAATTGTTTATAATCTTTATTTCTAGCTTCTTGTGCATCTTCTGATAGCTGTCCAAGAGGCAACATAGTATGGTATCTAATTATATTCTCTCCGCGAACAAGAACTTTGTGAACTGAAGACGGCATGTAGTACCAACTATATTTTCTTGCTGTGTTGCGTGTGTTAATAATCGCAAACTTTGTTGCGTCAATTTTCTTACTCCAAGACATACTTTGAAGTATGATATGGGATCTTTTTATCAATTCGTTATCAACTCCTGTTATTTCAGAGGTACAGGTGGAGATGTAAACACACTTTCTTGCCTTCTGGACGTCTATGTTCCTGCACTAGATTTTTCTTAGCTACTTTTTTTCTTATTTTGTTCTGTGGTTGAAGATCACAGGAATAATTATAGGATATGTGAAGAACTGACTCCATAAATCTGATCAAAACGTTGAAGGCCCAAATCTGAAAGTTTCTTTTTTTTTCTCGTTTTGGCATTAAACGCGTGCATGATCGTTCATTACTGTTGGCTTAACTAGGTATACATTACATGTGGAACTTGATGGTGTATTTGTTAAGACTTGAACCACTTTATTACCATCTATCATACTGACGTGTAAAGCCTCGTTAACATCCACTTAACTTAACTTAACGTACGAAAATTTAAACATTAGAGATAGTTGAACTCCATTGAATTATATGTGTTCGTTTACATTCAGTTAACGTAGAAAAATTTAACGTAGCGTACGGATTTGTTCACTCAACTTCAACTTAACAGAATCCGTGCACTAAGTGCACCAATCACAAGCTCTCGATTTTGACAATTTGGATGATGGTGACAGAGGGTGACAGTAACATAACCTACAAATTAACTCGTGCGACTTGAACTTCCTTATCTTTGTGTTGTTTTGCAATATTTTTAGCTCGATTAACGGATTATTAACACGGATGATGGAACCTTGATCCAAGTTGCGTGTACATAAACATATTTGTATAATAAAAGCGACAGATTTAATATGAATTTCATATTGTGTCACTGTCAAATGCGCATGTCAAGCACCGAATGTAAGTGAATGTAAATGGAACGGATCTAAATTTCGTATGTTAAGTATAATTTTTCGTACGTTAAGTTAAGATAACTGGATGTAAACGATACTTTAGGTGTGTCATTATTCATAACATTTAATAAGTACCGTGATATCAAAAATTACCTTGGTCAAAGGTGGTCATGGATTTTAAAATGATTGTCGCGGCTATTATGGTCGCAGCTCCCATCGTTCATTTATGTCACTCATTTGTTGAGTGTCAAAAACTGTCAAATCATTGTGCTGATGATGTCAGTGTAGCTTGACAATGACAGAATTATTTCAAAAGGATGATTTAAGCTAAGACAACCGTTTTACAACCATGGCAACCCTTGACCAAGATAATTTTTGATATCACGGTATAATAAGCCGCATACTCCAGGGCATTCCAAGTTTTGCAAGCATATACCAAAATATTAAGTTTTTGAAAAGTTGGTATTGATCATAAAATATGGGTAATAATCAATACTTGTTACTAAAGATACATTTGCTTATGTGTAAACATCTTAGGAAGTAAATTACCAAGAAAGATGATACTTTTTAGAAACTTGTTATCGTACACTACTTCAGAATTTTTCAATTTTAGCATAGTTATGCAACCCAGTGCAGAATGAAACTTATGGCATTGTATAGCTAAATAAAAAAAATATCAAACGTAGTATGTTAGACGTTGGAGGCGGATGGGGGCGAAGATGAAAAGCTTAGTCAAAGTTTTTCATTTCTTATTTTTAACATGGTCATGGAATTATTTATTTTTTTTACAAAAACTCGAAATTACGCGATGTATTTTTGAAATGTAGAAGAAATAAATGCTTTTCTAGAGGCGTATAATACGTTAGGAAAAGTTATGCATGTATAACTGTAAATTACTTTTTATATGAGGTACGCGCGCAGGAGTTTTTTTGCGAGTAACCGAAAACAGCAACTTTGACGTCGTGTAGAATAACAACGAGAGCATTAAATATTAAAGTGGTTGGGCAAATGAATCTTCAATCTTTATACAAAGTAGTTGATGAAAACCATTTTTGTCCGTCCCGTTTACAACGGAGCCCGACTATGCGTTGTCTACCTGCACCTAACCCTTGGCTAAAACTAAAGCAAATCCAATTGAAAAAAAAATGTTTGTTGATTGAATATACTAATGTTTCATTTAAGGAATACTCCTTGGTTGGAATTTGGTGAGCTCCATAAATCGACTTCTGGAACAATTAGAAAATAACGTCGGAACGGAGTCGGGCCGATGCCAAGTGGCGTCCACGCCGTTTTCTGGGGCTAATTGCAAATTTGTATGTGTTGTATCCGTCTAGAGCGGGGCCTGGCTCTCGCTCGGATCGGCCCCTGGCACGATTTATGCGCTCACCGGCTTGCTTTATGGCTATTTTGCAGAACTCGTTTCTCGCGGCCGCAAGATGTCTCTATCGTCGCGAGGATAGCTTTATGGTTATTCCGGGGCAATTAGATTACTCGGCTGTAATTCGAGTTTTTGCGCGGGGCCGCCGGATGCTCCGACAGATGGCGCGTTTGACTTATCGCCATGCCCACTCTTACCCAGGATTCCCAGTCAGACTTCGGACCGTTTTTGTCCGACCTTGTCCGCGCGGTGCGAACACAAAATGCGAAAACTGTCGGGGAGCTATTAAAAATTAAGACTGGGGTGTTCGCGCGGAGAAATAGCCCGAACGCGAAGAACCCTTCCCTCAGAAGACAAATGGGGGAATCTAGTGTGGATTAAGGGCGGAAGAGGAAATTTGGTGTCGCCCCATGGTGCTAATTCAAGGTTTATGGAACTGCAAAATAGTGAGCATAGGTATGATGACAGATGAAAAGCATTTGTTGCAACCCGCCGTGTTTAATAGATCTGATTCATTAAATTAAAAATTGCGGCCACATCCTGGATTTGAACCAAGGGATCTTGTATATCCAGTTCACACTCAATAGTGTGTGGAATTATATGCAACCCTTGACAAATTAAGTGGCAAAAGGGTGTGATATATCCCTGTATCCTCCCCTATTACTTTCCCATACAATATACAAAGTTTTCGCGATTTTTACGACCAGAAAACATATTGAAATATATGTACCGATCCGTATTTATTCGTTTTTCTGATTTCCAGTGGAGCGTGAGCGGCACGGGAGCGGCGGAAAAGTCGAGAAACTCCCCGGCGGCGGCGGTGGCGGCGCTACTGGAGCCTGCAGTTTCCTATTTATTGAGTTTGAAGAGAGAGATAAGGAACGAACGGATATGGACGGAGGGGGCGATGTGTATGCGGATCGCGAAGCTGCGGGGAGGCGGGCGGGCAGCGTGCGGGGGCTCCCTGCGACAGCATGGCGGCCGACGTCACATTGCTCATTCCTAGCGCACTCAGCACATTTTAAAATGTATCAACCCCCCCTATAAAATTACAATAAGTCCGTCGTATCTCGTATCCCGCCGGAGCAGAGCGAGATATGTGCCCGTATATGCTTCGAGACCGTGGATGGGGTGGTTGCGCAGCCAGAAAGCCACCCCCAGCACCAGGAAAAAGTCGAGATAATCTATGCGCGCGCTCTACTACTACTTCGGATACTGCCTTCCCTAGACAAATAAATTCATAGATTTAAGATTTTTCTGGGAGGTGGGAGGCAAAGAATACCGTGCATCTAGGCGACATTTTTTTATGTCCTATGTATTGTTAGAAAAGTCTGTTTAGAAGATTTTTTAAATTGATTTGCATGATGACAGCTACCTTAACTACCACTACCTAAACTCGCTAAAGCATTGCACACAAGAGATCTATGTGACCCACAAGTGTAAATGCTAGTTAAATTTAATTTTGATTTTGGCCATTGCATGTTGTTACTTTTAGAAAATTAAGAGTTTTTTTTTGTAATTCTCGCGGGTTATTCGCTCAAAAATTTGTTGATGTGGCGTACTTCATGTTACAGTTGTCCAGTTTCCTGTGACGTGTGCACTTGCATATTTTAAGGAAATCAAGTGACCATATAGTTTCTAAAAAACGAAGATTCTTTATTTTGCAATATATTCATTCATTCTTTCTTTACAACTCCAACAGAACACATCGTTCTCTCCCTTGTGTCATTTAACCTTATCAACTATAATAATTTTATTAACAATATTTTTATTATTTAATGTGGGCAAACATTGACCCACAGTTGACATAAGAGCTGCATCAGTCATCTAGTCACTGGTGGTTATTTACGCGGTCTTTGTTTTCATTGATGAGGTTTAGCATTTCTGATAAAAGCAGCTTCTACTCAAAATAGCGTTAATTCGGTACCGAACCGTGAGTTTTGTAGAGTTGGTAGTGCAGATCTTAACAAACAATTAGTACAGTCCCAAAACTTCGCAGTATTTTCAGGTATTTGATTTGTTTTTGGGAACCTGCTTATTTTAATGTGGATCCAATTCCATCGACATTGTTCATATTTCGCTATAGTATTTTACAGCAAAACCACATCCGGGATTGTGAGTTAATGCCACTTTGGACAGATTTTTATCAAGAAATCGCCTATAATAGACACACTCATCTACCACATCTGACATCACAGACGTTATATTACAAATACATTACAGTGAAAGTCATTTATAACGCCGTCGCTTATAGCGTCGAGTCGCTTATAACGTCGAAAACTGAACGGTTTGGTTGGTCTTCCATATAAACTAATACAAACTAAGTCCGGGTTTAGCGTCGCCGGATATAGCGGCAAAGTCGTATGTAGCGTCGCCCGCGCCATGGTTTTGGGCATGTTATGGTCAGTTATAGCGTCCAACTGGAGTGGCAGACGTCATTCGACTTGCGCACGGGTCACTAAACTACCGCTTTGCTATCATGAAATGCTCATGTTAGTTCGCGATCGCGGGACCTGTCATTCGCCCTGTTTTTGTTTTTGCGGCTATTCTGTGCATTACCATACAAAATGTCTGGCTACAAAAGAAAAGTATTAACCATTCAAAACAAATGAGCGATCAGAAAATGGAGAAACTAATGTCGCTCTCTGCTGCACTACTTTTAACATGACACATTCGTCAGCAACGACAATTTGGAGGCATATAGACAAATTTAAAGCCGCTCGTGATAAAAATCTCGTTAAAAATAAAAAAAAAATGTGTCAATCTACACACGGCCTGCACAAATCTAGCTAATTGACATTATTGATATTATTTGTATATAATTGATATTATTTGTTATACATACCAAGTGTTCTTTTTTAATTAGTATAAATAGTAATTGGATGAATAAATCGGATGACTGTGAATTTAAAGATCGTGTAAAAAATTACAATTTTTTTGATTTTATATCAAAATTTATTTGCGTCCGGATTTAGCATCCAGTCGGATATAGCGTCCAAATTCCGCGGTCCCTTCGCTGACGTTATATACGACTTTCACTGTATTTTGTTTTAATAACAAAATGGCAACCTTTAGCTTTCGTATGATACCGAACAATTGCTTTTTAAACAGTGCTAAGTTTTATAGTACACACTTTCAAAATATTTATTATTATTATTAGTTATATTTGTGCTTTCTCTTTCATTTCATGCGATTAACACTCAATACCTAATTGTCACGCCCGTCACATTCAAGAATCATAAAACCAGGTCAATTTGGTATTCACTTAAGTTTTTTTAATTCTTATTATACATTTATTGCCTTGTAGTGTAGTCAAGTTTAAATCAGCTAAGTTAATATGTATTTTCATATACGAATATTTTGAAAATTTGATATAATGCGATGGTCATAAACATAAACATCAGTTTTTTTTTCGTTTATTAGGTATTTTAAGCGCGGTTACATAACACATTGGAAAAGAATAATGTCTTATATTGTAGCTACAGTTTGGTATCAAAACTGTAGTTTTTCCTTCATCACAATCTATAGATTTATTTTTATGAGTTTATATTATATAATATGTTTTAAATTTATTTTCAAATGCAGTTTGATTTCTGGGCTGTTTAATCAAATTCTAAGTAAACAAATATGAGATAAGTTATATTCCGATCGGCCTCTATTTCTAAAAAGTAGTTCATGACATTTTTAGCAATAACATTTATTTACATTGCAGTAAATATAAATGCCAAAGAAATTAGCGACAAATAACATTTGCACGATAAGAATAATAAATAATTCGTTAAATCTTCAAAACTACTCACTTATTTTGCGTTATCAAGATTGCATTAGAGCTTGTGGCGGATATTTCGAGTGTGTTGTAAATATTCAAATATGATTGGCAATAAATTCCTTTTTTCCACGATCTACATTCTTTCGTTTGTTAATTTACCGCCAGAATAATTTATTAAAGTCAAATACATCAAATGGTACATTTGTTTAAGCTAGGTTTGTTTATAATTCATGTACGATTTACATGATTATGTGAGACAACCCAGAAAAAATAACAAACCAGAAGCATGCAACTTCCTCAGACAATCTCCTCAATTTTCCATCATGACATTCGCCCATTGTACGCGAAAGAAATAGCGTACGAGGATCGTCCATCACCCCCACGACGGTGTCGGAGATGTTCACGCTAAAATGGTGGCGTGTTCGCTCCGCATAAACACCGGACCACAATATCTTCCCCGGAGAACGACCGACCCTCAGGTACGCCACCTCCTAATTGAATTCAGCCCGCCTTTGTCCGGGGAAAAAAATATGCTCGCTACCCTCGCCGTTAAAAATAAGCAGATGTGCCTCGCGCGCAGGGGGTGGTTGTTTCAATTACGCCACGGAGTGAGCGAATTAGGTAAGACAGTGGCGTGGAATGGTGAGGGGGTCCGCGGTCCGCGTGTTGATTTGAGCACCTGAACGAAGATCATAACTCAGAGATAGAGGTACGGATCGGCGTGGTAGAGAACGCCATATATAACTCGGTGGTACCAGCGGGGTGTTTCCTAGTATCAGTGATACAAGAAATACGGGATCTGTCCGCCGCGGCTATATGAAGACGTCGTGTTCGTACCGCGCGCCGCAAAAGAAGAACTTATGGCCGAAGAGGTGAAACCTACACGAGCGCACTCGCACCCAATGTCTAAGAACAATAGGTGAGGTTTATGAAATTATGAGTTTATAACTTCAACGGGCGAACCGGCTACCTCGGCAAGAGTAGAAACTCATCATGATCTTTATCAAGGCTCTTTTGGCATATTTTGTTGTATTATTCACACTCATTGAATTATACCATTTATTTATTACTTTCGTTATAGGTACAGTATAAAAAAACGATTAGATATTGGTGTCTATGTTGACTAAATTACTTTTCATGAATTCATAATAGTCAAAGATTGAGAAAATGTATATTGTTTGTACTTTTCCTTGTTGAATTCAATCTTTGAAATTGGCGGACGTTCTAACTTTTAAATCGGTCAAAGAATCGAGTTACTTTTCTTTTCTTAAAGAAAGTTTCCTACAGCAGATTCTAGAATAATGATAGGGCTGCGAGCACCAGTTTTTTTTGCAAAATGATGTACGTATTCGTTCAATTCTAAAAGTGTAACTTTAACATGCTTATTATATAAATTATTGTTTATATATACTCTTAGATTAAATAAGTACTTTCAAATTAACAATATCTACAAAGTTTAAGACAATATGTGATCTTTGGCATTGCATTTCGTTGCCAGTGTGTCATAATTAGCAGAGTCAATTTTATGATATTTGTGGTTGAAAACAATAATTCCCGAAAGTTTGTTGAGGAGAAAAACAATTTCTTTCTTTACAATCTTATATGCTGGTCTAGCTATTTCTACGTATTTCAGTAGTCTAATTGACTACTGCCTATCATTTTCTACAAATTTTAAAAATACAAACCAGTTTAGATTTAAATGAGTTTATAGTATGGTGACCAACTTTTTAAAACTCCAAATCGAGACGCTAACATATTGCCAATAACTGAAACATATTTTTATCTTAAGTATTGCAAGGCTTTTGATTAGCGGGAAATAAATGGAAATAAAGTTAAAGCTAGGTCTTTGTTCTTCTTTATTTTTTTTTAAGCTTCTTTTTACATTTTTCTAAGAATACAATTGAAAAGATTGTACGGACATTCCGTAATAACCAATTGAAATAAGTAGTGTACACGCAAAAGTGGTTGACACTCGTATTTGATTAGCACTGAATTACTTGGATGCCAACGTTTTGGAGTCCCTATGACTGTATGTGTACTTTACCCTATAAAGAACTAAAAAAAGCATGAACATACGCCCCGATAGCATAGATATTTGTATATTGTTCTGGATACCAAAACTTGCCTGGTTTAAATCCAGGTTTTGGCTTTAATTGTTATTAATTCTATTTAATTTAAAGTTTATGTCCTGCCCATGTCTCATCATTTGCTCTTTATATTTTTTAGAAGTTTTCTAACCAATGATACTGTCGTAGATAATGATTAGAAACGTACCTGGAAAATATATTTTCTTCCAACAGTTTCACCTCCACAGCCAGAATATTATCAATTTTCAAGACCTTGTAACTTTAAGGCATTATTTATACTTATTAGATGCAATATGTTTATTGTATTTCACTGTCTTCGCCGCTAGAAAACTACACCAAAGCACGTGATTTGTTTCCAACTGGTTTCCAATAACGGAGTTTCTTTTCTGAAGTGATCTTAAATTTTTAAATTTTTCTTTATTACTAATAACTATCGATTAAAATTTACAATTAATCAAAACCAGTTTGACTAATTTACAAACACAATACACGTTTAAAAATCGTTTTAATAAGTTGATTATTATTTTTGTGAAAGTGTTGCATTCTATGACTATAAAATGCCATTCATTTTCCCAATCAGGAGCTCAAAGTAGTACGTTGTCGGTCGGCAATATTTAATATACAATTTGTCAATCCTGACTGACTGAAATTTCTGTACACCAGATCTGTTCTTTTACAGAATAAACAGTCGATTCTCTAAACACAAGGTGAATCCGTATCCCCTACATTCTACTCACAAAACACGTAAAGGTTCTGAGGGGTTTTCTTCGCTATTTGTTCACAGAATTGTAAAAGCTATACACCAAGTTAAAGATACATTTTCCGTCTAGTGACAGATTTTTGAAATTTTTGATCGTTTTTGACAAAAAGTTACTGAATCTGACATAAAATTGTCTGACTTTGTAATTTGTACGGAGAACACAACTCAAAGTTGAAAAAGTATCACATAATATCTCTCAATTACACCTTGCTGTATAAGTGTACAAAATTTCGCGTAGAAATATCAATATCCCATATATCAAAATTTCATGGATACAACAATAGCAATTAATATATTACTACAACAAGTAATACACCTTTATCTATAATTTGAGGTATTACATAAGATCATTGAAACAAAATTAAGGTCACTATGGATGCTTCTTGTATAGGACGCACTAGCTCTAATGATTCCTCTTAACTAAATACGCTAATGTTCTCAAAATTGGCTAGAAAATATCTCAATTACCTATATTTCTCTTAGATACGGCTGGGTCATTTTATTAAGAAAAGTATGGTACACTTGAATATGCTAACAAAATCTTTACTTTGATGGCTGGTGCCTAGGAAATTCTGGACATTAGAATAACATTTTTAAAAATCGGGACAAAATTCGGGACGCTTCATCAGGCGGGACAAGTGCTCAAAATTCAGGACTGTCCCTCCAAAATCGGGACGGTTGGTCACCGTAGTTTACAGAGCCTATCATCTATATGTTTGTCTTTTCCTGTAACTCCAAGTTTAAACAATTTAATTTTTTGGTTATATCAGTTAGAAAACCCAAATCCACCAGCCAGCAAATCAGTTAGTTCATCAAAATGTTGAATTTTTTGTTAAGTTAGTCTTTTATTTCTCCATTCAAGCATAGAAATCTTAGCACTCTAGTACACATAATTAGCAAAATAATTAGACATTTTTAAGACCCCGAAAGCGAAGGAAAGGTGTGAAAGTGTATCCTGAAAATACAAACAACAGCGTTTTGTTAATTTTCAAGTTTCCTAATCAAATATTGGTTTAACCTCCAACCAATAGATATGATTTTAGAACGTTTGTGAAATTTCGATTCCACGTCCACCGTTGAGACAAGCAACCCTCACATAACCTGATACTGATACATAACCGACAACAGAATCCACTTTTTGCGTATATTTTTTAAGAAACAAATTTATTGGGTATAGGTACTAAACTGTAGTAAATTTATAGCAAAATAAAAGGCATTGATCATTGATCCCTTAACAATTCGCTTAAAAGCTTGTGCCAAAGTTGAGCTACTTTTTAGGGCTTTACATGAGAACCCTCTGCAACTATTTATCTTGCACTAAAGAAATATAACAATATTTTGGAGACTGTGGCGAATTTAATAATAAAATTATAAACCCCTAACCACAACAAGTATTTTAGAACCTAAATACGTATTTCAGCAACTAAGTTGCCATCTTCAGTAGAAACTAAAAAGAAAAGAGATTAGCACTTCATAGTATCTTTGCATAGTATTTGTATCTTTTTCATAGTATTTGTATCTTTAGTATCTTTTTAGTTTCTACTGAAGATGGCAACTTAGTTGCTGAAATACGTATTTAGGTTCTAAAATACTTGTTGTGGTTAGGGGTTTATAATTTTATTACTAAAGAAATATAGAAAATATTTGGCGTAATACTGAAAAATACGATCTCTAAAACATGATTTTAGCCGTTAGAAGGAAGTTTGTTTACAACTAAATTATCAATTTTGAAGTTTTATCGGTTTCAGTATGCTGAAATCATAATTTTGAAGTTCATAAAGAGAATAACTCAAAATTTTCTGGCAAGTAACTACATAAAACATAAGAAAACACAAACGCCAGTCTATAAACGAGATTCTATTTACTCTTATGAAATAGTAAACGATTTTTAATAAATTAAACTTAATAAATTATCTGGTAATAATCCGGCACGAATACCTACGAATGTACTATAATGCTATAGTGTCAGTTATCCAAGTCTCGTAACAATTTGAGTGGAATTGTAAAGAGAAATAGAATGGAAGTGTGAAGCAAATAATAGAATTTCGGTACAGTGGGGATCGTCTGGCATTAGATGAGTTATGGAATGGTGAAACTAGCCTTTGTACACCAAAACTGGAGTCGAGTGCGAAATTAATGCTTGTTTTTAATTAAGAGCAGCGGGGAACTTGTTCTGTTCGTTCGTCCTTGCGGCGGCGGGCTGCCCCCATGTCTCTCGCCGGAGCCGGTTCTCCCGCTCTCAATATGGCCGGCCATAATTAACGTAACTAATACTGCAGCAAAGAGATTAATATGCAATAATTTACTGCCGGCGCTCGAGAGCCCGCGGGAGGAGAGCAGGCCGACGCCGCCGCCAACGGAGGCGGCAGAAAACTGAGCCCGCTTTGTCTGCAATTCCGCCACCAGCGCGGCTTGCCGCTCACTGTCTGGTGATTAACCGGCTTCTGCCTCTCGCCAACGTTAGGCTGCTTCTACCACCGCAAATGCAAATTTTAAGTTCGTTAAATTCCGGCTATTTTATATTTTTTTGAGATAGGAATCAAAAATTAAACAAAAATCTTCTTCTGTTCAAAACTAACGGGTCATTATAAATGATTGTAGTCGAAGTAGGCAGGGAAACCAAATGTAAAAATTTGCGATTGCCGCTCCATAAAAATAAAGACCGCTGTTCTGTATACAATTTGTTAAATTGGTTGCATAACCTACTGTAATTTCGTTACTGGTTTCTGTTAAGCTGTAAAAATGAAGTAACATGGGCATGGCCGACATCGACTACAATCATTTATAATGGACCCTGTATATTGAAATATACTGGGAATTTTTGAGAACATTGAAAAGTTAGAGCAAATGGTTTAAATTAAAATTGAAAACCCCAGCCTGAGTTTAAATTTAGTCTAAATAGGAACTTAGTGTTAATTTCGTTCTTCTCGATACCTATTCGTTTAGTACATGAACTGTAGATTCAGTTAGACACTGTAGGTACATCCACGATCTAAACTGAACATAACCTAAAATAGGAAATGTAATTTCCTCCGGTATTGAAGGGCTTATTTTGAATACATACACTACATACTACAAAAGTACGCCGATATAATAGCATTGTAAAGTGATGATGAAGAGTCATCTACTATATCTACCGTTCTAGATTTTATCAACCAATACGAAATCATTTTGAGCATTGAACCAATGTGGAGTCTTTTTTAATAGATTCAGCTTATCAAAAACTACAGTGAAATTAGTTATCATGCTTATTGAGGATTGCTACCAAATAAAACAATTCAACACGGAAACAATTCAATCAGACATTCATTAATAAATATATCACACAAAATTTCTTTGATGTCCTAAATGATCATAAAGTGACATTTTACATCTTAGATACTGGGACGAAAACAGCTTCTTTTTGCGCCCTAGGGCAATAAAGATTCCTTTTGCGCCATAGGGCATAAAGCATTGCCATGGTTATATGTCAAATATATCAAATATGTGTCATTCAAATTGTAAATTTTAAATCGTCAATGTCAATTATTGCCGATTAAGTTTGACAATTAATTGTCTGTATTGTCAATCATCAATGTCAATTATTGGCGATTAAGGTTATAAGTTTGACAATTATTTGTCTGTATTGTCACTCAACTCCGAATTGTTTGTATTGTTATTCAACTCCGTAGATACGCATGTTACTTGATAACGTCAAAATATTTATTAATATTATTCAAACGGAGGAACAAAACCATTGTAGGACATACAATTTTGTATGTACCTCGGGCATTATTTGATGTTTATACTCTTTGGCGACTTAAAAAGCTCACCCTCGGGGCATAAACATCTGTTTTAATGCCCTTGGTACATATACAACTATAATGTTTTTATTGTTCTTGTATTGTTTAACATAGTCAATTTTAGCAAATGTAAATAAGCTATATAGCACTCTAAACCCTTGCATAATATTATAAATTTAACATTAAGAGTAAATATATAATAAAATAAATATAATCACATAACCAAAGATTTGAAAGCAAGGTAAAAAATTTAGTTTTTAAGAACCAGTTCTACCACTCCGAAAACAAGTTTTCAAATAAAATGTATAGTTCAAAATTGATGAGACATTTTCTGTGTAACTTGAACAAGGAATGTCTTTCGTTTTTCTTTCAGCTATAGATCGAATAGCCCGTTGCACATTCAACAAATAGATTTTTTGTATCTAAGTATACAATCACCTTCAACTTTATAACTTTTCCAGTATCCGAAAAACGCGATAATTGGTAGAAATGGGCGCACCCCGCGATATAAAGTCATCATATCCGAATAGTTTCGTTTTGTGGTTGCGATGTTTTCAGAACGGAGCTTAATTTAAAATATAGGTTAACAAATGCTCAACGGTTTCTTTTTCTTTTTAATAAAATACTCTATTGCAAATGTTCCTCTACTTTTGAGTTTCTCTTCCGTTTCTACTGAAACCCGTGCTAAAGCCGATTTAATGTACCGGGTGTTAATGTAACAATTAAAATGGTCATTTGCACTTAACCTCAGTTTTATGTTTATATGAACAATCAGAACGGTATATCTGCGTAAAGCTAACCTCTAAAAGCAAAAAACACATATAACCAGTCAAATGATTTTACAGTTTGCAACAGGTAGGTACGTGCTTTTTTCAAAGCCTGCCAGAGGAGAAAGATTTTAATTTAATGCTATTATTTATACTCAACAGACTTTTTTGCTTTAATCAAGTCTTCCATGTGATGAAATGTTAACTAACTAGTTCAGATCCTAAAATGAGGTTTTTACTACAAACATATGAAATATCTATTATTTTTTACTTTATCATACGTAGTATGTAAAGTATTGTAATCGTGCCAAAAATTTTTTTTGAGATTTTAGCGGAAATATGTCTTTTTGGGTCCCCTGATCATTTTTGACCAAGGTACAAAAAAATGTCCGTGTGATTCTAATGACAGTAGTTAGTGTCAAACGCTAATGTTTTGACACAATATAAGCTGCGTTCGTATGTTGCACACCGTTACACTTTTTACACCCAATAACACGTATTATTTTGACGGTGTACCCGATGTCAACGGAGTACAATATCCGAACGCAGCTTTAATAGACATATCAGTCTAGTTCTACTAGTTTTATTTTAATGTAGACATGGCCGATCTCGAACAAATAGAATCTCATGCAGCTAAACTATTAATTTTATATATAGTATGATAAAGTCATGTGCCTCGCCACATCAGATTTTTTTATTATTTATTAATATTTAAGACTGACATTAGTAGTTTTAATTAGCAGTCTAAAAAAATATGAAAAACCGGGCATAAGTTTAATGTATATGATATATTAGTGAGGTATTAATGCAAAAACTAACAAAAAAACTTTTTGGGACCGCAGTCAAACGTATGATTAAAGTGGCGTGTGCATTATCCTATAATACGTCATCAATTTTCGGTGCGGCGACGCAGGTTTGAGTTAAAAACGCTCGAAAACGGGCGCGCAAATTAATTTATAACAAAGTGCACTTCATAGTTGTTGTTCGCCCGATTTGTTTAATTATACGGCGCGGGGCGAACGCCCGCCCCGTACCGCACCACCCGCCGCGCCGCCCGGTCCACTCCGCCGTACTATCGCCACTAAAACACGTGCTCCAGTCGAGCGCTTTTAATTAGCGATATTTTACCGGCAAATTGTAATTTGTTGTCGCTGGTTAGTTGGCGAGAATTGATTTCAACCTTTCCCGCATATCCACTAGGTCCTCGTAGAGGTTGCATACTCTTTTTTCAACATTTTGTCGCGGTTACATAAGTTCTCAGTTCTGAGCACGTATGTATGGTGTGTCGATGTCTCACGCTGCGCAGTTACCAAATTTGATTCAGTGACGTAGATATTTGTCTTGTTGGGGAAATTTGGGATGCGTTCATAAAATGTACTCTACGACTGAGTTTGACTATACTACAATTCCTTCGCCTGTAATAATTAGAAGCACAAGATAAAGTTGTTGCAGAATTCTGAACGATTTTTAGTTGAAGCTAATGAGTAGAATAATAAAACTAATGCATTCAAGAACGGGCCTCGTACTCCTTGTTATACCCTCCACATTTAATGTGGTGAGGGTATATGGCAGTGGTTCTTAACCGGTGCTCCGCGGAACACTGAATGCCGAAATTGTGTACCGTATGTGATATTATTTGTAACTTATTAAGATACAAAACTTCAACAAAAATAACAATTAAAATATTTACAATTTTCAAATAGTAATCAAATATAATATAATATAATGTTTTGATAATATATATTTTTGCCCTCATCAACATATCATCTACATGTTCGGTGCGGATTTATTAAGTTTTATATTAGTATAAAGCTATATCAAAAATGAGCTTATCAAAACTACTTGAGTAGGTGGTACATAACTGCTAATATAAAGAATCCAGCCAAATTAGCTAAATATTTGACAAATTAGGAAGGTTTTGAAACTTTAATTCTTTAGATTTATATTACCGCGAAGAACTATTATGTCAGATGCTTGGAGGAGCTATCACAATATACCAAATAGGTGGCGGCATTTATAACCACCAAGTGATAGTTCACGAACAAAATTTTGTGGGCCCAGTAAATCACAACATACACACACACAAAATGTGGAAGATATGTGGATGAGGGCAAAAAGAAAACTTCGGAAGCAATTCCATATGAACCTTTTTACTCGGCATGACATTTAGTTTCTAGAAGGAAATCGGTTAAAAAGTTTTATATGGATTTTGTTTCGTTACTTTTAATATTATTACGTAAATTTATTTAGTTTCTACTGTTGTAATAGGTAGTGATTATGGTATTTTAACGTTTTCGCGTTGTTTGATAAGTATTTTATCTTTCGTTTTTCTTTGTTTTTAACATTTCAAACGGTTGTAACTTCTTAAGGAATAGAAAAAAAGATACAAGTCAATATAAAACATTATACTCAGAATGACATCTGATTTCTAAAAATTAATTTTGCCGAAAAAAAGGTAGACTACATTTATATTTTTTCTAATTAATGTTATTTTTTAACGGTTATGTAATATAATCGTTTTAATTTTTAATAAAAGTTATGTCTATGTTTTTGGTGCTCCGCGAATTTGTCTTATGATCAAAAGTGCTCCCTGACTTCAAAAAGGTTAAGAACCACTGGTATATTGAGTTTGATTCAACATTTGTAACACCCTTAAGACCCAGTTCTACCTCTCCTAAAACGCGTTTGCAAATAAAAGCGTTATTTATTGTTCAAAGTTTATGAAATTTTTTATGTAACTTCTTAGATAAATAACGAGTTGGGCTGGATGAAAAAAAAATTTTTTTAAAGATAAAAATCAATTTTACTTCTACATCTTTGGTTTTTTTCAAATATAAAATAGTTAGCCCAACTCATGATACAAAAATAGATTTTTTATTTAAGTACAATTTTAATCTCAACATTATAATTGCGATAACAAAGCGTAATTGCCAGAAATGTATGTAATTTGCCTATATTACGGGCCCGGTGTAGACAGCAGACGTTAGGAGTTTTAAACACCGCCTATAACTACGCCACGCCTACTGCTATTTTTAGATTAGACTGTTCACAAGTTATGAGTGTTATGACCGTAGCGTATATTGAATCGGGAGAACAGAGTTCTCGCATTTCACATTTATACGCACGGTTTACAAATTTAACACACGATAAAAGTCATATACTGTATGATATTATACTTAGTGTAATTATACCTGCTAGGTGTTAGGTACATTTCTTTAATAATGGGTAGAAGTCGTGGCAAAATACCTAAACATCCGCGTCTGTCCTTTAGACGAATTAGTAAAAGACGACTACGTACCACCTAAGAGACAATATTGTAATTATTTAATTACAAATGAGACAAAGAGACCAGAACAGGACTCAAATGAACATTTTATTTAAAATGTCGGTTTTATGGACAGGAAGAGACAATTAGCAGTGACGAACTTGGGTCGGCTATAATGAATAAGTTCAGCGACTGTATTGGGCAGTATTACAGCGGGAATTGGATATAGCCAATGCCAGAATTTGTTTTCATTCATTAATCTTGCATTCATGGCGCCCAGAACGTTTATAAAATATAGCGAACTTGTAGGTGACAAAATATTTGGGATTCATATAAATGGTTTGGGGAACTTTGGACTATGTGCTATGATTTTACTTTATCATACGTAGTATGTAAAGTATTGTAATCGTGCCAAACAAAATTTTTGAGGTTTTAGCGGAAATGTCTTTTTGGATCCCTTGAACATTTTTGACCCAGGTAAAAAAAAAATTCTGTGTATGTGTGTGTGCCTTTTTTGTGGCGACGATTCCGGAGAAACTACTAAAGTATCGGGACGAAACTTCATATTTAGAAGTTTCATAACCAAACTTAGAGCCGAAAAGCTTTCTGTTGAAAAGGATCCAAAGAAACTGGAGGTTTAGTCTTATAGCATTTTTGAAAGATTTTGCAAATAAGCCGCCATTTCTGGAAATTTGTCGAAATAGTTAAATAATAAATTAAAGTAAGTACAGGAAATTCTGAACAATTTGTGACTATGGCATTTTTTGGTAAAATGAATAGTTTAGCTGCATGGGCAAATTCTATTTTATCGAGATCGCTGCATTAAAACTAGTTAGCCAGGATTTGTCAGATATTGTGATTCTAATGACAGTAGGTAGTGTCAAACGCTGATGTTTTGACAATACCTACTGTCAATATAATCAAAATATCCGTCTAGTTCCAGTAGTTTTATTTTAATACAGACATGGCCGATCTCGATCAAATAGAATCTCATGCAGCTAAACTATTAATTTTATATATGGTATGATAAAGTAATGTGCCTGAACGCATCAGATTAATTTTTTTTTATTTTTGTCTTCGTGTGTCACTGCCGTGCGTTCGTTCGATATCCAGCATGTTTATAGATGTATTGGGTCCTCATTGCCCGATTTTAATTAATTCCTTTCTAAATTGAAGTCCATAATTCACCGATGAGTTATCATGAGTTAGGTAATACATTTTTGTCAATTTACTATACAGTATGTATGTCACCCTCTTAAAAAGATTAAATATTATAATAGCAAGCGCGCTCTCTCTAACTTAAATCAATATATTTTCTTTTACCGCCTGGCGGCCGCCAGCCAGCTGTATGCAGTCCGGTATGCATATGAGTGAGAACACTAATACATTGTAACTTGAGCGAAAGCGAAAGCACCGACGCGCGGCGACAAACTGGCTGAGTACTTCCCCTTCGAATGTACTAGCGTCGACTATGCTCCGCCTTTGCCTGCTTCCTCTAAACCCCCCAACTTCCCCTTATCGTAAAACTGTGGCCTGGTTGACGTTGGTGGGGGCCAGGCAGACCACTCCCAGCAAAAAAAAACATCGCAACGAAATATTTCGTTTGGAAGTTGCGATGTTTTTAAAACGGAGCCTTAAGGAGGCGTGGAGATATAGACTTATGTATGGATTTGATCAGAATTGAAAACTGAATCGATTTAGCTATGCCCGTCTGTCTGTCCGTCTGTGTACACGATAGCTGCCGTAATTTTGAAGTAATTGATCTAAAATTTGGTATACAGGCTCATCTCTTAAGAAGTAAGGACAAGTTCGTGAATGGTCAAAATCGGTCACTTGCTTTTTTTTGTAATATTTTACGGTGGGGGGTATTTTAACAGCACGGCTTAAGAAAATTTTCTTACTAGTTTGGGAGGTTGTGTTTATTTTTATGCAGACAGGATTTAACCAAAGTGTATCTTCAATGCAAGATTTATTCAAGAATGGAATTTGAGTAAGTTTGTTTAATATTGATGTAAGGCGTTTTTGGAAATTCGTGCAGCTATCATGACAACAGAGAATTACGAGTCAGTTACTTGAGAATGATGATGGAATATCGCATATATGATAGGAACATTGCTTACAGTGATAAAACATAAACTCATTCGCCTCGCTTTAGATAATAGTAGTAGTAGTAGTAGTAGTAGTAATTTATTAACGAAATTTCATCATTCTTTACAAAGATTAAATAAGATTAGATAGTATATCACTATTCATTTTTAGTGGCATATTAATGATTTTTTGGAAATTTATGCATATATATATTTTAGCGGTAATGAAGTGCAAAGTAATATATATATATATATATATATATATATATATATATATATATATATATATATATATTGTTTAACAAATTCTTCGGTGTCCAATAAGGTGTCGATTGATAAAAAATTCACGTGGTAGTCCTTATTAATTATTTTATTTATCGCGACCATTAAATAAAATAATTAATAAGGACTACCACGTGAATTTTTTATCAATATATATTGTATTATAGGTTCCAAAAGTTATAGTTACCATGACGATATGAACCGTAGGAACTCATAAAGTGGTTTGAACAGCCGTTGATCTCAAATTTACCTCCAAGGTTTATTCTTATATTAGATAATACTAGTTATCATAACGTTAAGGATGACGTCTCAATTACATCAGCTTCAGAAGAAGTCGAACTTTAATTTTGTTTTGTATTCTTTCGCTATCATTTTTATAACAATAAATCGATTTACGTAATCTCTTAGCACGTATTAGTACTTATTATTTTTCTATTAAAATAATTAATACCTAAAACCTATGTTTGTTTTCTATTTTTTACCTGTTTACTTTTGTCATGTAATTTAATTCTGTGTATACCATTCTACTGTTATAAACATTCCATTTTATCATTTATTCAATATATAAGTACATATTTATAGTTATTAGCACTTAGAACGTATAATGAATAGCGATTATCGTCAAATAACGAGATTTAGCATGGACAAAGATAGTGGTGAAGTAATTCTAACCCTATTTACAAGATAAACTTCAATTTATTGTTAGTCGTATCATTTCAACATAAGACTTTGCAATTCCAATAGTAAACTTTAGGATATCTAACATAAACGAAACTTGGGGTACCCTCTTCTTAGTTTGAAACATCTCTACCTCCCATGTTTTACTAGATATATTTGATTTCATGCTATTTTTCCAACGGATGTAAACAAAATGAATCATATATTTTATCAACTTTTTAGTTTTTAAGCGGAATAAAATGATTGTTTTCTAACGAAACAATTTCTAGCAATTTACAACGTGAAGCACGAGTAAGGGTTGGGTAAGAAGTGAAGAATAGCAGGCAATAGAGAGTAAAAGTCGCGTGCGATATAATAGACTTAAAAAAAGGGGGAACGAGGGTGTTAATTTCGCCTCGAAGCAATTAAGGGACGATCCGACGGGGTTGGAAGTAGTTTTTGCCGTTTTTTATTTAATTTACGGCGCGTACGCAGCGAACCCTTCAGGACATTCTTCCAACCTTGTTTACATCAACTAAATGCTTCCTTGTTTAATCACTTTGGGGGGGACGTAACAAGCCCTCTTGACAATGGAAAAAAATGGAAAAACGAAAAAAAAAAAAAAACAAAAAAGATACGGTAATAAATCTTTTTATTTACAAAAATAACAAACGTGACATTCTCCGTTTTCGGCGGAGAAAATAAATAACGTATACAGAATGTAATGGCCGTCTAATAAATAACAAAGAAAAAAAACTAAAATATATATAATCGTATAAATTTTAATATATTTCCGAAATTAACATAATCTTTCCTCCTCACGAAAAAAGCACACGTTACGTAATATTGAAGATCGATTTTGCGCCGCACACGTCAGAAACACACTCACACACACGTTCGTAGCGCTACATACCGGGGGAGTAAGGTACTAAGTCGGTAAAGTAGGACCCTCACCTGCAAAACAGAAAA
This sequence comes from Aphodius sticticus, assembly GCA_963966075.1. Taxonomy (NCBI): domain Eukaryota; kingdom Metazoa; phylum Arthropoda; class Insecta; order Coleoptera; family Scarabaeidae; genus Aphodius; species Aphodius sticticus. Next base: position 8,108,760 of record OZ014513.1, read on the forward strand.
AAAGCCACAATTACACAACTGTCAAAGGGTTATGCCTCGAGACGAAGACAAAAACGAAGAGCGAGTTCGTTGATTTACGGTCATCCAGCGCGGTTGAATATTTTAAGGCTGCCCGTGCAAAAAACAAGAGGAAAATCCCGACTGGGCGACGCGAGAGAAGCGAATCTAAGCCTGGACGTGACAACTTCGTGCGTCGTGCATATTTTAAAACATGATTTATCGGGCATTCACAGCAGTCACCAGCGCCAGACAGCTAACTGTGAGAGGAAAAGAGTTGAACTTCAACAGCCTTGGGGTGCATTCTTAAATTAGGTTTTAAACCGGTGGGCGTGGTTTAATTAAGCTTCCAATATGCACGGATTTGATTGTGTTTTCTGAAATAATATTGCCTGGTTTCTCGAGGTATCTTTAATAGAGTAGGTCAAATAATAAATCAATCCAATTATTTATTTTTTGGATGTATATTGATTGTGTTTCAACTTAATTGCGCTTTCAGTGTGTAAGCAACTTAATTGCCCCATTTCAGTTTGGTCGCGCCATACTTTCCTTCCATCCTTTTGCGTCTAGTTTCTTCCCATTACCCTCGCAGTGATTCATTTTCAAAGGAATTTTTACGCATGTTCACGAATGTTGATATACAGTTGGGAAATAAACAAATTAGTGACTGAAAGAAGCGCATTTTATTCATCGTACAATCACAAACCACACAGTCATAAGTTACATAGGTAAGTTAGTATAAAGTATGAAACATGAAGAACTTTCTGAGACGGTTTCCCATTTAAAAAAAAAATCCTATTCTTTCAACGAAAGCCCATAACTGACCGACTTTGTTATCGTTTTGTCTAATTGTCTTAATAAAACAATGAAACCTCTTTATTGCTAAGTCTTTTATTTACTTCAGACTAGTTTCGCCATTGCTGGCATCATCAGTGAAATAGTCGTATTATTCTAAAACAACCAACATAACCGATGCGGAAAAACGGTCATTCGGTCGATACATAGGTCAGAGCGGCGAATACAAATGTCAAGATAAAATGTTGCAAAGCCAAAGAAGAGTCCTTCTCTCGCTGACCATCGATATATACAGTTCGTTGTCCTGCGGTGTCCATAGTTTTAGTTTAAATTGACTTGAATTGTATCCGCACGGATTATGTTGGTTGTTTTAGAATAATACGACTATTTCACTGATGATACCAGCAATGGCGTAACTAGTCTGAAGTAAATAAAAAAACTTTTTGCTATAATGAGGGTTCATTGTTTTATTACCAAATTTGCAAAATGGATCTACATCTAATTGTCTTAAGGCTGGCAGAAACATTTTATGACCTTACATGAAAGGCAGCTAAACCATGTCGTAAAAACCTCAATACCGTCTCTGATTTATCTGATACATACCTCAGGCAATTTGAAAAAATCTGATGTGACCAGGCACATTACTTTATCATACTATATATAAAATTAATAGTTTAGCTGCATGAGATTCTATTTGATCGAGATCGATCGTGTCTGCATTAAAATCAAATTAGCCAGGATTTGACAGATATATCGATTCTATTGATTGTTAAAACATCAGTGTTTGACACTACCTACTGTCATTAGAATGAAAATAGCAGTCATCATACTGCTTATGATAAAGTAAAAGATTTGAAATTTGAATAATACTTTAAATATTTGAAAGAAAAAAATTACAAGTAATTCCATTTACTTTCGAAGTAACAACAATAAATGGTGGCTCGGGCGCGTTGTCGCAGTTACACACTTCTTCGTTTTTATTAAAATAATTACAATAATTAATTTTAAGTCACTAAGTTTACTAAAATATTATACGATTTTCCGTTGAGAAGTTTATTCATTTCTCTCTCAGAACTATGCTTGCTGAACAGTTGGCACGATAATTCAAAAAAATTTATGAAAACATATTTATATTTGTTTAGGCTGCCATTTTTGATAATAAAATCCATTTTTTGATAATAAAATTAATTATTAAACGAAACCAAACCCTCCTTTCCGGTTTTTAATTACAAACAAAAGTTATTTATATTCTCTAATTTTGCTTTGCCTCACAAATTTTTATCAAAATAAGTAAAATTTAGATTGTTTTTATATTGTCATCCGCGCTTATTTTAAGTTCAGACTCAAAATGCCGATTGTCATAAAAAAAAGTACTGTCATAGTAAAATCACCCTCATTTTTTTACTCCATTTACCATCCCTAATCCAAATACTATGGCCAAGTATTATACCATTGAAACCAGTGTTTTATTATTTCGTCTCGAATTGATTTTGTTGAGGTTATCAAACTCACCAAAGCACAACTAAGATGCGTTGTTGTAAAAAAAAAATCGGTAGAAGTAAAAACGTCTTAAGAATCCACGAAACGGCACCAGAGCCGTTATAAATTCACGGCTCTATCAGATTAACTTGACACAATAGTTTCGTGAAACTGAAAAAGATACTCGATCGCGTCCAACGGAGCGGGAAATGAGGGTGCCGCAGATAAGGGCGGAGGCGCCGGCGAAGAGGAGAGCTAGAAGAAGAAGAAGTGGTAGAAGAAGAAGAAGAAGGAGCCCGTTTTAAAACTCGCACCGCCATAAATCGGCGGATACAGATGGCGTCCCGGTCGCACAAAAGCGCGCTCCCGCCGAAGATATAGGGACGGTTCCGGTCGGAATTGAACATTTTAATTTCGGCTGTAATTGCCCTGGTCCCGAATCGCAATTATTTCTGATTCCGGGCCGCGCCGCGCCGCCAGTCCAGAGTGTATAAATATCGCGCGAATTTACGACTGAACGCACGACTGATCGCTTTAAAATGTATCGGTGCGCAGCACTCGCGGTCATTATTAATACATAAAACAATTAATTCCGCGTGTACTCGCGCGTTCGTCCGCCATGGTGAAAATGTTAATGCGAACCGGAATACGCGAGAATTTGTTGCGACCAACGCAGCGCTGCGTGATTCGATGATTTATCGACGAGCACGTACATACCAGACCCTTTTTTGTGCCCGATGGCGCCGAAACGCTGTTGTTTACAGAACTCAACCCTAGCGAACACCTAATACAACCTTACCAGCGATTCTCCATTGACATCGAAACATGCCACCAACTTGCCACCAACAGCAAACAATTAGAGATCATTCTATTTACCATATGTGACAGACGGGAAGAAAAGAGTCTTACTGCTAAAATTAAGTTTTTGAGAACATGTGTCTTGTCTTTTCCTATATGTACTTCTATTATGTACCTTGAAGTAAAAAGAGATGCACTTACTTCATACTCTCTTCCAGAATAGCCAGCCTGTACCAACCATCCCAATATTTTCAGCATTAGTCGATTTTTGTAGTGTATTGAACGTGTATTATTTCCTTCTTTTGTCTTGTTATTTTGTTAAATACGATGTCTATTTTATTGAAATTTTTTGAATAAAACCTATAATATTTTTGACGAGTTTGTAACTAACGCGGCGTCTTTATAACGGTTAGAGCTTTTTACACTACCGAGAATTATAACGAAAATAATAGCGAAAATAATAAATAACCAAAAGTTTTGTCGATGAAAATCGGACGTGTAAAACCAATACTTATGACGAAAATAATAGCGAAACTTTTTGTGAGAAAAATACCAGACTTGCTCTTCACCGCGAGATTATGCGTGATAACATGCGCACTTCGTACAATTTACGATCATATTGGCCTGCCCGCGCAGTTAACCTCAAAACAGTGACAACAAACCACGCGGAATTCGTATTGAGTCGTATTGTGCATGCATGCCGAGAAAGAATCGTTGTTCTGTGAGGATTTATTAGTATTACAGCTGCATTATGACGTCGTGGACCCGTGCCGAAGTGATGGTTTTAATTGAGGAATACAGGAAGTGGCCTAATCTATACAAATCGAAAGCCGTAAACTATAAAAATCGCAGAAAAACGGCATTGGATACTATTCAGAAGTGCGCAGCAGGAGTTATAAAACAAATTTTAGTCGTTGAAGCAGAAAGCTTCCAAAGAATCTGTCATACTTTTCTTCCCTTCCCTTGTTAGAAATACAACCAACGATTGTATAGGTTATGTTTATTTTATCCAACTTTTGGTTACAACCGCGTATATCAGAAAATCTGCTACAGTACGCATGACTTACATTAATAGCGAAATCAATTGCCGTGTGTCAAACAACTTTTAACTATCGTTTGTAATTAATTTGCCAATAATTCTCACCAAAATTATAGCGATAATTTTGGCTATTATTTTCGTTATAATTCTCGGTCGTGTAAAACAGCTCTAACTCAATGATTTATTTTTTTATTATTTTTTTACCGTTCGGATTAGCGTACGTTCGAATTACCGAGGTTCGGATTATCGACGCTCTACTGTACATCAAAACACAAAATTTATATCTCCGTCTAACATTGTTGGAACCGAGACTACACATGGCGCTAAAGGGTATGCGCAGTATAATCCTGTCTTTCGTATATGCTGGCACAGGTCACTCAAGTGGCCCGTCTACTTCCTAAAATATGGCTTAATATCAGTAATGCGGTAATTTGAAATCAGTTACTTGGAGCGTCGTTACCTTTATTAAGGCCACTTACGGTTTTGCTATCCTTCTTCGAATGAGCATATTATGTGTTTTTATGCAAGTTCGTTCTTCTTTATTTAAGTTATTAGAACTTATAATATTATAATACTGGTTCAAACCAAGGTTTATTCGAATATATAATATGTGTGTGTTCATTTATTCTTTTCTCCTTGTGTTCAATTATACATTTAAGTGTTTTGACGTTAAAGGGTTATCGTGAACTTAAGTGGCCTGCTTTCGTGTGGGGTGGTGTGGTGCAGGAGTGGGGAATTATCATGAAGTCTGCATAAAGGTGCCTAAGTCTGTTGTGGCTTTCAAACATACGTACGAAACAAATTAACGCATCACTGATATTAAGCCATAATTTAGCGCGGCAAAGTAGGCGAAGTCATTTGAGCGACTAGTGCCAGTGTCAAAGCCGTTGGACGGTCGTACCGAATCTGCTTCTGAGACTTTCACCGACCGCCATGCTCTTGCCTAGCCTTAATTATAACCTATAATGACGGCGTGTTAAAGTTATAATTGGTAGTTCTGATAAACGTTGCCACTGCACATGGGAGTGGGGGGGGGGCGACTATACAAAGTATAAAGTGAGTTTGGATTGTATGAGAAGTTACAGTTACTAATCCCGAAAATCTATAAAGCCAATATGGCCCCTATAAGGAATTAATGTAAATGTTAATAGTGCCTGTAAAATGTCAAAAGCGCATCTTGATCGGACCACAAATGAAAAAGCTATGGCCATAATAAGAAATTCCGTTTGTTACTTTTTTTTAAATATTTCCAACCCATTAGCAATTCAACAGTTTTCTCAACGGATTATTAGAGAGCCAATGAAACTCAGTGTTTTACGGAGCTAGTTACTTTTCTCTCTGTTGACGTGAATAATAAAATGTTGACAGTAGGCTGTGATTGATTCGACAATTGATAACCGGGCGGGATTTTTGTGAGCTTTTCTTTTTATTCCTTTATTATGAAAATCTTTACCTATTTTTATCTAAATATTTTACGATCGCACAGCGTTAAATCTGGCTACAAGATATTCGTAGGTTTGCAGTCTTATGTCTATTTTTGCTTCAATCTTTTTGTTAGCTTTTGGGTTATATCGCCACAAAAAAAATCAGGATATTACCTTATTTTTTTCTTCATTACTTTTTACATTACAGCCAAATTTCGGAAAATCAGCTTCATAATTTGTTATGTTTTTTACAATGTTTGTGTCGGCGTCTTTGATGACACGATTTTTTAATTCTTCTAAACCGCTAACCACAAAAATTTGATATGTCATCTATACATTTACGTTTATGTTTTCTTACGTTTTCATGTAGGTAATAAAGGTTGTAAACAATTTTAACAAGTTTAAACATAAGCCCAGACATTTCTGACAAATGTATATGTTATATTGAAATGATTTAGGCCTGTAACTCCCATTGTGTCATTTTTTTCTGTTATCTCATTTCTGAGCATGATTGTGTTGTTACTCGTACTAACAGTAAAAAGAGCAACACCAAAAGGCAATTAAAAAAAAACAGCTAAATTCCGAAGAGAAGGATGATAAGAAAAGGGCTGCAGAGTCATAGAAACATCTTAAACGGCATAAGTGTGGGTTTGAAATGTTTCCAGACCTTCCAACCGAAAGTATATATGATAGTTTTCTCATCAGATTAATTACAATATCATTCTTTTCGAGAGGGGGACAGAATTATAGCTACATTATAGAGCTGTTTTCTCACACTCAAGTCCAAAACGAGTATTTGTATGTATGCTAGCCGCACAAATCCAAGACGATAAATTTCTCGAACCGATTAATCAAGCGGCGATACTTTTCCCGCGCATAGATGGCAGCACGTACGCGACTTAAAGAATTAATTAGTATTTTAAATATCGTGACGAATGCCGACTCCTCGCGCATTCAAATATATAAATTATATCATTGTTATTCTCCGTACCATTCCTGGAACTTGAGACGTAAATCATCCTCAGCGTAGTGAAATTTGTTTAACATGGCGGTACCTTATCCTCGGCAGGCGAGTGAGACGCGAGAGGAAAAAAGGAGTGGAACAAGGTAAAAGCGCATTCCTGGTTTTCCTTGCACGCGTCAAGGTGTTGTGTCTTCATTTCGAAAGTTTGCCGCTGGTACAGCCGAGATTGCTCGGGAATGTAAAGTCGCTGTGTTTGCTGCCCTGAGTCGAGTTTGTTTAGATTAGGGGTGACAGTTTCCGAGGGTACGACCACCATAATGCGTCAACTCCCTTATAATTAGTAATGTATGGCCCAAGACAAATGTAAGCCAGAAATTAGATGAAATATGGCGAAAACATACCAAAGAAATCCTCTTAAAACTCACACTGTAATTAATTTTGAATGTCCAATAAAATTAATCAATTCTGTGGAAAAAATGTAAAGCAGAGCCATTAGCATTAGCATTTTGCAAGGCTAGCTAGATGGTGTATAAACCCACAGTGGCGCCCTCTATCCCCATAAATCGCAAATGCCAGAATTATCTCCTGCTGCGAAGAGTTCAATAACAGTGTTAATAGAATCCCTACACCACTGGAAAACTGAGTTATAGAACTGTATAATTAATAATGTTATACATGCTTAAACAAATAGCACAACATGATAGAGTTCTCTAAGTAGGCAGAAATGAAAAACCTTACATCAAGAATTGTATGAATTATAGGCTCTTTAAAGATTTATGTCTGAATAAATAATATGATTGAGAAAATTATTCTCAAATAAAATTTATAAGGAAGGAAAACTTTTCAGATGTCAGGTGGTATAATATAACTTGGGGCATATTTCTCGAAACCTCGAAACCCCTCCACCCAACCCCCTTCCCCAATCAGATTTATCAGCTTTGGGGAATTTCGCTGACTGCCTCTCTTTAAATTGATCGCGTTTCCGCCGATAAATCTGCGGATAGAGGAGAGAAGTTGGACGCGGGGGCGGCGTATCGCGCTCCGCGACCGCCCCCACCGCCCCCACCGGTAGCGACTTATTGCCGAACTTTGTAAACCTTTTAGAAGGCACCAGGCGGACGAATTGCCCGGTTTTAATTTTATATGTCGCACAACAATAAATTATTACCTATAGGTCCGTAGCCAACGCAAACAGCGCAAATAAACTATTAGGAAGCAGTTTTAGGACCACTGATATCGACCACATTTAATATGAGTCTACCAGAAGGCACCGACGATATAGTTATATAAATGAAAAACACCCAACCGAAAAACGACGGAAAAAGGACGAAACAAACGAAAAGGATCAAAAGGACCAAAAGGACGAAAAGGACTAAAAGGACGAAAAGGACTAAAAGGACGAAAAGGACAAAAGGGACTAAAAGGACGAAAAGGACGAAATTTACGAAAAGGACCAATAGGACGAAAAAGACAAAACAGACGAAAATGACAAAAAATGCCAAAAAAGACTAAAAATACAAAAACGACCTAAAGGACAAAAAGGACGAAAATGACGATATGGCGAAAAGGACAACAAATTACCAAATTAAACATTATATATCAATTTATACGACAAATAATTAAATTAAATAGCGTCAAATACATTCAAATTAAAGCAGGATAAACGAGGATTTGTTGAAATCTCCAATTTATAGTCGTAGATCCTTTGAGTAAACGCAATTTGGAATAAAGTCCGTATGAATATTTGAGTTGGAGATTACGCTTTTCTTAAGGAAGGAGGAAACGTCACGGCCCGGCGCTGCACACAATATAACTTCGGCAGAGATTTTCGTTTTATTGCTGGGTACGCCTGGGGGCACGTTTATACTACCCCTACAGCTTACTCCAGGATTTTACATTGAGAAATTGCGGATCTTCTTTGATTTAAAGTCGTCGGCGTGTTATATATTTAGCGAACGCTGCCCCACGTATTTGCACCCTTAGCAGCAGATAATATGTGATCCGTAGACGTTTTTATACAGGGTGAACCTTCACAATGGTATCTCCTAATATCCGATCTCGACTAAAGTTCCTTTTCAAGTAACGTATTAAAATTTAATGTAAATTAGTTATCGGAACTTTCAAGCTTGGGGAAGAAGACAAATGACGAGAGCGCCGAAAAATATATAGAGCCACCCCCAAATTGAAAACCGTAGGCCATAATAATGGCGCGAGTGCGGCCCAGCAATAAAAATGTAAAACAAAACCATATTTCAAAATAACGCGAACCCCATTTGCGAAGATTAGCATTTTAAAACCAGACACCTCGGCCTTAAGGAGATGTAATGCGCCCACCCATTCGTGGTAGTGGTGGGGGTACCTTCCCCTCCCCCTCTACACTTCCGGTCGGGGTCCCGTTTGCCGAAACGCTACTACACATACACACAGTATTTTTCATTTTCTTTATATTACCCATGCCGATCGTAAAGGCATTTGGCGTGACCAAAACTTCGTTGCGACGACCGTTTAGACTGTGAGTGTACCGCTGGGTATGCTCGTGAAGAACGATCACAGTCTGAGGATCGGATCGCGAGCCCATATCTCCTGGAAGAGCGTTTAGTTTCGATTGTTCTTTTCAGTTTGTTATTTTTTGTTGTGCTACTTCTTGTATGGGATGGCGTACGAGCGAGGCAGCAGAGGAGTCACACGTCCGTACCGCAACTGATTGGTAGGGGATTTGGGGACTTATGGGGACGCCCGAATTCCAAACTAAGACGGATTAGCAATCCCAAGGTGGCCGTAAAAAGAACGAGGAGTAAATATTAAATCGCAACGCTGAGATGGATGGATCCCGCTCGAGAAAAAGAACGAAAACTTTCTTAGATTCGTGGCAAGGATGGAGAGAATTGAGATAAGGGAATGCAGCATTTTTCGAAAAAAATGTGGGTATTTATATTCTTGATTTGCGAAGAAATCATTACAGAACAACACGTATATTTAATTCTTTCTTTAAAAAGCAAATTGAATATATTGTGAAGATGATGCATTGGCAATAACTTCGGGACATTTTTGAAGGATTTTTTCCTTAGATTTCCGTAATGTCCCACACTGCATTTTGACTAAAACAAAAATTATAAGTCAATCCTGTATTTCATCCTGTATATCAGTGACAGTGTTGCCAAGTTAAAAATTTATTGTTCCCCAAGCTGACCGGCATAATATCCCTAGATTTGATATTTTTTCCCCAGAAACCAAAAATTGGAAAAAAACAGTTTATTCAATTCAACAAACAAAAATAAATTCCGAAAAAAACCTTAAAATCGCATATTGGTTCTTAGCTATACATGCTATTACTATGTTTACACAACATATCATGAGGTATATAAAAATTTGATTCACTTTGATTTTTTAATAACAATATTTTGGAGACTGTGGCGAACTTAATAATAAAATTATAAACCCCTAACCACAACAAGTATTTTAGAACCTAAATACGTATTTCAGCAACTAAGTTGCCATCTTCAGTAGAAACTAAAAAGAAAAGAGATTAGCACTTCATAGTATCTTTACTGGATATTGTCCAAGCAAATCACTAGTGGAAGTAGTGCTGAAATACGTATTTAGGTTCTAAAATACTTGTTGTGGTTAGGGGTTTATAATTTTATTATTTGATTTTTTAGATAAACCTTTTGAGTAGATAATACCACTTTGTGTCGCCGTGCTCAGTCTGTTGTGCATTTTTGTTTTATTTCAATTAAGTGCGCCGAAAATACGCTCCGCAGCTGCAGTACTATGACGTAGACACAATACATTTTTTTTATAAATATTGTCAAATTTGGATATGTTTAGGAATAATCAGCATTCTTTGTATTAAAATCTACTTTCCAAATTTGGGCTAAATAATAAAGTTAAAATATATCATAACATATGTAACAAACTTGAACAATTCTGTAATAAATCAAATTTCTATTAAATAGAAAAGTAAAAAATCCCCAGATGGTGTAACAAATTCCCCAAATCTCCAAACGGTACTGAAATTCACCAGAATGGGGAAAAATCCCCAGACCTTGCAACACTGATCGGTGATGTCAACCCGCGGCCAGCAAGAACCTGCAGTGAAGGTCGCGAGCCCTCGCCAAAGATTGTGTTACAATAAAATCAATTTAATACAAATATAAAACTTATTTGTATATATTTTTTTAATTAAGTTTGCCCGGAGCTTTGGTGTATAAACATTACTTATTACTAATTAGGCACCAGAACACTCAACATTCGCTTTTTCAGACAAAATTTTGTTTTTTTTTTTAATTTAAAGGAAAAACACTTTATGTCCGAGAAATTGTAAAATGCCACCATCAAAAAGTGCAGGTTAGTTGATTCCAAATTTTGGGATTAAAATCGTTCAATAGCAATTGTTGTTTGTTAAACGTGAAATGTGAATATTTTGGGGAAATTCTAAAATATTACTATTCAAATTTTTTCGCTATTTTGTTATCCCCGGATTTTTTACTACGCTCTACTAGAATGCCTATGTTGCGGGTTTGTGGAAAGAATATCTAAGACATCATTTTTAAAAACACCATTATAAAAAAACAATGCCAAATTTTCCAGAAAAAACGTGGAAACAATATATTATTATTTAGTTTAAGATGAAGAGTTAAAATATGAAACATAAAAGACCTTTATTACCATTTTAACCGTTGACATATTTTTTACTTTATTGTTTTCTTTTATGCGGCCCGCCGAAGCTCCGACTGAGTTTGACACTACTGCTGTAAATGATTCTATAAAATCGTTACCTACTATTCGTTTTGACCAAAACCAAACGTCACCACCTACACTAATTTTAATACACCGTTCATTGAACATACTTTGCCCCGAACTTTCAACCAGAGGCAAACCCTAAAAATAACGGTTCTGAATTTCACAAAAAAGGAACCCCAAGGAGCCTTAAACAAGGCAGTTGTATTTTTTAAGTTAGTGACACTGTGTATGGTTCTCTAAAAAAAAAAACTACAATAGGAACCTCGGAGTGCCATGGTCCTTTTCATACATCCTTTTAGTATGTTTTAAACTACCTCGAAGATCAACCTTCTGCAAACCCAAATCTGAATTTCGTAATGTTTAGTTTTTCATCTACAATATGAGGGGTCTGTATGCAAAATGCGACATGTCTTTTGAAATAAATTTCGGGAAAACCGCAAAAATCTACTAGATATTTATTTTCAATAATTTTTAATTAATTTTTCTGTAGGTTAATAGAGGAGTTTATTTTATATTAGCAACCCTGAATTGGTTAGATTTATCTTAACATACAGAGACAATATTTAAGAAATATTATGGGATATATTGGATATGTCTCAGTTTGAGCGTGAGTTTAAAAAATTGCCATGTCTAAAAATAGGCATGTGCTGTCTTTTAAAGCATAGATATAATTTTATGCATTTTATTAAACAAAGAAGACACAATCAATGATGTTATAAATAAATGTTATAAACAAATGTTATAAATTATGTAGAGTTTGTGGAAAAAGTATGGAATTAATTAATTCAATTTGAAACTCCTAGATATTATAACAAATTTATTTTCTTTGATTACAATAAATTTATATGCAAAATTGAATTACCGATTTCAATTGTTTTTCAAAGATGACATTCATGAAAATATTTTAAAACTTACTTATTTGTTTTCCACTTTTCATTTGATAGATCCTTTAATAACATTGTCTTGGATACTGTATACATTGTATGGGATCAAAGATCTAGCAATATGGCAATAGTAAAGAATAGAATAGACGAAAACGTAATTAACAATTAGCAAATATTGATAATAGAGGAGAATTTTTAATTTTGTTATCACGTGTTTTTTTTCGATCGATTTCTTGACGTGAGTTCTTGCTAGTTTGCTTTTTTAGGATTTTTTAAGACTTTATGTAAAAGATTTATATTATATTCAGTGCATATATGATAAATTCGCATAGAGCAAGCATATAACTCAAAAATGTATTTCCCAAGTAATGTATTTATGTTTCAGCGTACATCAAAATTTTAGATCTAAATAGATATACCTTAATGTAATATAATTTGGTGTTACTAAAATAATATATCTAACTAGATTGTAGAGTTCCGCGTTCTGAGTCAATGATATATCTAAGTGAATAGGAGTAAACTAGGAGTAGTCACTTAAAAAATGTGCCGATGATGCCATAAGTTGAAGACAATTGAAGGTCTGAAACTGAGTTTGGTGATATAAAAAGAATTATGCCATACTTTACTGATCATTATTATAAGAAATACTCACACACTTTAATATTTTAAATAATTTTGTGGGTTTATCAACGCCATGTGTTTCCAAATCCCTTTCTTTAATTTGTGAACAAACATCGGCAATATTATCACTTCAACATATTTCTTTTCTGTATTAATTTTATTACCATGGACATGTTGTAGTTTGCAACAGAATGATCAAGTACATGTCGCACTTTGCGTATCACTATGGTTTTCAAATGATGAATAGGGTATTCCGGTGTTTTTGAAATTATATAAAAACAAAGTATGGGTGCTACTGTTTGCTACTTCAGAAGTAAAATATCAAACATTGTTTTAAATTAAGAGAAATCGTTGTTTGAAGTTTGAATTAGGATTGGTCTTTGTGACGTCACAAAGACCGCTCAAAGTGAGCGACTTGACAACGTTGCTATATCTAGGGTGCACGTAGTAAATTTTTGTCTTCTGTTGTGTCAACGTTTAGAATCGCTCGTTTGTTGACACCTGCTTTGGTTATTGAGGTTATATCAAACACTTGTTCAAAATGTATAAACTCCAGCGCCGACATTGTTCTGTGCCGGGCTGTAACAGCAGTAGAACAGTAACTCCTGATAAGATTTTCTTTACATTGCCGACTAGCGAGATGAGAGATGTTTGGCGTCAAGTTTCAATGATCAAATCATGTCTCAAAAAAGTTACCTTTATTCGTTGTCAAACAACAGGGTCGCCAGAGTGACTTGGCCGATCAGCTGTTCGAGAGCTGTCCGCTGTTGCCACCGCTACTAGGGATCGGTAATCATCGTGTATTTCCGAGGGTGGTCGATGAATTCAAACGAAACGCACTTTTAATTGCAATTATCTCATAGAAAAACTAAATCAAAAATCTCATAGCTTAACTTTATGGATCCTCATACATTGTACAATTGGTTAAACCGATATCTGCTTAAATTTTGACATGACCGGAATACCCTATTCTGTCGGATTTTGCACTCAAGATTATGTTAGAAAGATGCAGAAAATATAGACAGATCCAAAGCCATGCGTAACTCAATTTTTACGTTTTTGTGACATGTTGCGTTTTGCATACACACCCCTCATATGGTACAGCATTAGCATGGTTGCTTTTTGTGCGGACGGTAATTTATGACGTGTTGTTGTTGTTTGGCTAATAAACTAGTGCGGCCGCGGTAGCCAAAATTGTATGCAGGTATGACTTCCTGGTCTCCACGCATTGTTTCCAGTGTTCAGTTTTACCCCGTTCATTGTTGGGTTGAGTACATGAATACATAGGTGCGACCAAGAAGGCTCTGTTTACAAGTACATAGCGCCGTAAATCACCGAGCCAACGACTTATATGCATAACACGGCGTGCCTCTAGGTCGCCATCTTCCACACACAGATATGATCTCCGGGGTTTTTTCTTCACACCACGCGGCAAGTTCATATTTCAGTATCGTAACGCATATATCATGCGAACAAAGGTCTTCTTTATTGGTCAGTCATGTTACGTATATTCAGCCGGGCAAGAGAAAGAATTACGAGCGACCCAGGTGAGTTATGGGCTGCTTTTATTTTGTCAAATTTGTTGCCCGTGAAAGAAGGCGAGTGTCCTTGGTGCGCTCACCTTTTTTTGTACCTTTATCTAAGAGAGGTAAAAAAGCATCTCGGGGCCCCGACTCTCGGAGAAATACCGGAGCGCTAGGAGGTGGCCAGTTTAAAAATTCATAAACCTTGATTTATTATTTGGGATTATTCTTGGTCGGATTTCGTTAATTTGTCATTATTACAGCTAGTTCTCAGCCGCTCCATGCTCCGATGCACGTGGTAAGGTGCTTGTAAAGAATGTGAAGTTTGTTCTTCTTAAAATCTCATCGAGTGGTAATTAACAGTTCTAGGTATTTAAAGGTCACCGCTTTTTAACAAGTTGATAATCTGAATGGGTACACAGATAATACTGTCTGAATCAGTGAAATTGTAAAATATTATAATTCTTGATCTTGTAATATTTGTGTTGCGATCTGAAAAAAAAGGTACCATATATCGGTATTCTTTTTCGTTGTGTACTGTTTCTTATTTTCTAGATTGTGTGGAGCATTTTAAAAAGACAGAGAGCTTGATTGGATAAAAATGAGGAAGATTAGATGGTTATAAAATGTATGTTCACAAAATCAGTGTTCTGAGAAAGACGACTTTAAAGATTACTTTTCAAATTGTTTACTACCTCGTCTACATCGTGTACCTACAACTATAAATTAGCATAGTAAGGATATATTCTTGTGTGTGAATATATTATAATATACTCTTGTTGCTGTCCTTCAAATAAATATTGCAAACATTAATTTATTTGAAAATAAAAAAAGAGATCAAAATTATGTCTATAATAAACTAATCTAATAGCGCAATCAAATTCTTTGTAGACACATTGTCTTAAGGATGTTTGGGGTAAAAATAAATCCTATACGTATTGAGTTAAGAATTAGAACCAAAAATTAAGAAGTTCAGTTTTACATTAATTTCTTCCAATTATTTTTATTTCAGAAATTCCACTTAAACAAATTGGTCTTTAAGCAACTTTTTAACCTTTTTAACCAATTTTTAACAACAATTTAACCGTAGAAATTACAAATATAACAGCGGCAAAATTGCATGTTTTGCATTTTTTTTTAGATATAGGTACACTTAGATCAGAAAATTGACAAAACCAAGGCACGAAAAAATAAGTATTGAATGGAGTTTTGCGTCTTCTTTGTCCATTTATTCTTGCTTATTGTCGTATAAAACCTTAAAACCATCTTGTGACTTATTTTCCCTTTATTTTGAATCTTTTTTGATTTTCCTTGATCCTGTACTTTTACAGTATGTTTATCAAATTTCCTTTCTAAACGCACCACAAATATTTATTTTCAAAATATAATTTTTGCGATTACACTTCTAAACGCAATAAAGATTTATGACCCACTAATAAAATTAACGACAAAAATAACTCTGATACTCAAATTATAATTCTAGTCAGCGTTTGAATTTTTCTCTAAGAACTGGTAATAATGGCAAATAAGCCACCATTTCTCTACGCAGCGGGAGACCGACATCATAGCTTCTACCTGCCATGGGTATTCCATTGAAAATGCGCCGATGATTACGCCATTTTGACCACGCAGATGCCCACCAGATAGCGCAGCCAGCCATTGACGCAAAACCACCCTAATCATGGAAAGTGACAACTCAAAACCGTACCAATTATTTGTAACAATTATTTTAAGGGGTGGTTACACTGAGATGGTTGCTGATCTAAAACTAGATAAACTTCTGACGTGTCTCTCAGGTTTTAGGTTACTTTTTTTTATTTATTTCACGTCGCAGTGAAGATATATGGCTACTGAAGGATACTTTATCTTTGTAGTCCTTTGCTGTGTGTTATACATTCCTGGTATATGGGTCCATACAGCTTCGTGGAAAGAGGTTAATTGTAAGAGAGATTATAAGGAATTTCAAAGCAAAACTTAGTCGATTATGATAGTCCTATTTATTTATTATTTGTATAAATTTACGAGTAAAATAGAGCATTAGGCAGCGCAGAAAATCAATAGGTGGTTTGTAGCCATTTCGTGAAACGTTTGCGAATAGCGCCACCTTTAATTCAGTGGGCTGAACCTTGAACTCACGTTACAGAGATCTTTTTAAAGCTTAGGGATAACATTCTCAATCGAAATTACGAAGAAGACAATTTAATTAAAATGTATTAAAGAAATAATACTAATATAATACAATGCTCTAAAACTGTCAATTGAAGACAAAAAAAGCGTTTGAGGGATCTCAGCAAGTGACCCAGAACGAACAATTGAACGATTAGGAACAATTTTGTTTAGCCACCGACACTTTAGAATCGTTATTTCTGTGGAAGTCTCCAAAGAGAGATCGTAGATTTACGATTTGTCCATCAAACGGACCGTTAGACACGTAAAGATTTTTTTGACTATACTGTTCCGGCTTATAGGTTGACATTTCTTTACATTTCAAGAGATGTTTTAGAAGAGCTGGTAGTATACATTTCAGTTATAAACGTTTATATTTTAACTTGTACGTCGTTATGTGTAGTTTTTAGTTTACCAATTATTGTAGATTAATAGTGACCATAAATATTGAAGATTCGTCAATAAGTATGGCGACCGTGTAGCCCTTCCTGTGAGTTATGTCGGTTCACGTGACCACGGAGGGGGTTGATCAATAAAACATCCCCACGTCACCCTCCCCTTCTACTGAAAAGAAAATCGTTACTCGTAAAGAATACTCTTAACTGCCCCCTCCAGGATATCTCCGCCTTCGCGCCACTATAGATTCTTTTTTTTTCAAAAATTTCAACGGTCGCGAAAACAAACCTTTCCAAGAAGTGATGTTTCACAAGCGCGCGTTCGAAATAGTACAAAAACTGATTAATATCCTGTTATACATCATCCACTTGTCGGGATAGTTTGCTTTTCTAAGCTATCCGAGCATTGCACCATTTCATTTAACACCAGGACCAGAAATAGACGTTCTTCTTCGCTGTGCAGCTTAACATCAATGCGGCGACAGATTTATATCCCCTTACCATTTTAACATTGACGTATTTATTCACAAAGTTTGTACCTTTAAACACGCCAAGAGAAAAACTTATTTATTTTTATGTAAGGACCTTACAATCGAGTAAGACCATAAAGGAACGCCAATTCCCTCTGGTGGGCTTTGCAGGCACTTGCGAAGATTTGCAGTGAGGGTCGGAAAGGTAGGAAACGACCGTTCGGAGACCACGAAGTGTCCCACAACGGGTTCGTATCCGCGCTTGGCGATAAAATTTCCAATATAAAAAGCTTGCCATCGTTTCCTTATTAATAATTAAGTAATTAAACAAATACGGCCGAGCGCCAACGCAGGTTTAAAAGATTTTAGAGCGTCCCGCTGAAATTGGGGCGTAAATCTACAACCCTTGTGTGTTTTAATGGTGTACACAGTATATTCAAATTTCGGCAAACATTGCTCGCCATGACCAGAGATAAGACACGTCGGAAATTTCGTTTAGTTAACACGAAAATACGCTAAAAGAAATTTGAATTTAATTTAAATAATGATGCAGAACTATGCGTTTATTCAAGCCACAAATCACGGCCAACAATCAATTAATAAAACACCAATAGATAAATGCCCTCTGGGGATATTAATTATTTGATAAAGCAAACAGATTTATTACGAGTTTCGCTCATTAATGCCGCTACTGTTTAATCAAATAAATAACGTGTCGTTTTACATCACTACAGATCGACGTTTAACGCAGTCGTAAAACATTTTACGACCGTTTAGCGTGTCATAAAATTAAGGGCCAGGAAGCTCGTAAAATTCTACCGCGACACACTAAAAAAAACAGTACGTAAACAAACTTCACCTATACAGAAGAATGTAAATAAAAGCAAGGACCGGGTGACCCAATTCGGAGTCATCAAAACAAACCGTAAACATAAAATAGGTACCGTTATTACCGGCTGGTCCCGACAGAGAACGACAGCCCGTCGAGTGAGACCGAAGCCCGACGAGAGAGACCGAACCGTAAACGTTTGCTTTACTGCCATCTACCAGTCGGTGGCCACACTATAAACCATCTCGGTTAGCCCGTATCCGAACCGAACGAGCGGTAACGCGCTCTAGTGTTCGGTTTGATGAATTAACAGTGCGGAGGGATTGGACGATGGGCCGGAGTGGGGGAAAGGAACGCTTTCGATCGCGCAACCTGAGCGAAGAACCCGACTAGCGAGGCGATTGATGTTTATAGTTCGGGCTAACGCAACTAGAGGGCCATAAAATCTCCGTAAATGTATTTAGGAGAGGAGCGTGCCCGGACTGCTGCGATGTTGCCTGAATATGTAATCGGGACGCCCTCTTGATGTGTTTAGAGACTGCTAGATCGAGCCTTTTTCAACGGGTCTTCGGAATTAGGATTATTTTTAGTGTTTTCGCAACGCACCTCAGCAGGAACTTCTATGCTGTCGGATTAGGTTTTAATAGTTGATTATTGAACATGTGTATTATTTAATTAGAAATCCAAAGATTTTAGTACATAAATCAAATTAATGACTAAATAGTTTTATCGGTGGACGACGGAACGTTAAAAGTGACTACGAACAAAATAGAAAATATATTTTTACTTGTAAAACACTTCATTCCGTTCATTCCAGATGTAGCCACGTCGGCAAGAGGTGCGAACGCACGCTCGAGATCTTAAGTTGGTATATAAATAACAGCAAAGAAACTCAATTACCCATGTTCTTAGACCCTCTCTAAAAGAGGGTGTCTGAAGTCAAGGGGTTCCTGCGGTAGCTTCCTGCTGGGGTGCTTCATATTTTTTCTTCATTAACCCCCCAATTAAGCGCACCGTAACGAGATAAGCCCCCCCCCAGACACCCTCGCTTTCAAAGCGATAACAAAAAAGGGCAAAAGAATACAAGCTCGCCGAGTTGGAAAGGTGGGTATATCTGAAGGCGATCAACGAAATAAAACCAGAGCGAGAAGAAGCCAGGGGAAGAGGCATATCTAAGCACTAAGTCACGCCTGGTTCCCCTTATCGGTCGCCGCAGGAAGACCACAGTCGAGGTGGAGGAGGGAGCAGCGAAATCTCGATAATTTCGCAATTATTTTCCGAAGGGACGAAGCCTTGATTGAATTATAATTAGATCCGATCGGCGGAGAGGCAATACAATTACTTTGAAATTTATTACTAAAGACGGTGTAAATCGGCTCGGTTCCCTGTAATTTACAACGCCCCCGGTGCTATGGATATCTTTAAAATTAAAATAAATCGGGGAAAAAGGAATAACAAACCATGGACCACCGCATACAACAACTCGAACTTAGTCACAACCTACGTAACACGTTGCAAAACTTTGCACAGAAAGAGAGAATACATAATATTCAGAGTGATAATATGAATGATTTTGGAACTTTTTCACCAACCAAATCAACTAGAATTCCGATCAAATATAGCGGACGTATGTGTGACGGCAGAAACATTTGAGAAACGTCCAGTTGTCATAGGTTCGGCGATCTACCGAATTCGGCGATCTACCAACTACAGCGATCTACTACTGACTTCAGCGATCAGCGACTAAGATTTACACTTAAATATTCTGTAAATATTTCAGAATGTGTGAGTGTGATGGTGAATTATAATTCGATTCCACATCTAAACATCTTTAATTTCATTTAATTGCAGTTTAAATTTGCATCTATTACTAACCTACGAAGAAAAAAGTGTCCTTTTTTAATGGTGGAATTCAGATAAATTACAGTATGCATAATAACTAACATTATTACCTTCCAAATAGTAATAACTATAATCAAAACAGCTTATTTTAAATGTATACCACATAAATATACAGAAGTACAAATACGCAAATGGTGCGTTTATTTATAAACGACATGCAAAACCGGTCTTAGGATCATTCAGCGGTGCTCGGAGCTAGTTTCTTACACCTTCCCAGCTAATTGAACCTACAATTATTGACGGCGTTATGCATAATTTCTAATTTACGGTTACAATAATCGTTTAACGTGTTTCGAATTGATATGCCGCTCACAAATCA
Organism: Aphodius sticticus; assembly: GCA_963966075.1. Classification (NCBI taxonomy): domain Eukaryota; kingdom Metazoa; phylum Arthropoda; class Insecta; order Coleoptera; family Scarabaeidae; genus Aphodius; species Aphodius sticticus. The sequence continues at coordinate 8,129,108 of OZ014513.1, forward strand.
TTTTCTAATAAGGCAATGGCGGTATTGCGGAGGTAATTCGACTCGTATTCGTCTCGTTTATTTGAATTTTAAGGTTATGCTCATCGACCTTAGGCTGGGATAAATTACAGGGAACTGTACCGAATCAACGCAATACATTTTGATGTAATTGTAGTTTATATTCGATATGGAAACTCTCGTCTTCGTCGAACGTCCTAAGAAAACAAAACAACTTCCTAGGCTCATATTAACTAAAGCAATCACACTATGATGCTCGGTAACAACGGTATTTGTAAAATTGGTTTTTAACAACAACTTCCCGGAAAGTGGAAATTATCTTTTTTTTCAAAGTAGGCAGGTTGATGTTTTGTTAACCCAAACATTATATTATTTGAAGCGTTATTCTACACAAGAGTTAGTCGGTTACTCGCGATAAACTATTGCGTGAATACCTCACAGAAAATTTATTTACAATATTATAGATGATAACTGTTAGTAATATATTATACCTACATCAATGTTAAGGGTATTTCTTCTAATTTTTAAAGATGGCTTGTTTAATTTCTAATCAGTATTATTTTGTTATTGATTTTTGTGTATTTGAATGCGACAACCAAGAATGCACTACCAAGTGTTTTCAATGTCCTCGTACGTCGTTAATTTTCTGACAAATGTCAGTAAATATTATGATCATATATATTATGATGTCGAGTTCAAATAGACAAATCGTATAATATTATAAAGGAAATGGGAATGGAAAGAACAAAAAAAAACAATAATAAGCAATTAACAATTGTTGAAATTAATAAATGCAAAATATTCTTCTGTGGAGCAAAAGGCGTTATAAGTCAAAATCCGTCAAAGCGTCGCCTTAAAGTGCCGTACATTAAGCCTCCTGATTGATATCGGGAGGTGATTATAAATTTTTAATGCCCTTTTGCACACTGGATGATGTTGTGTGTGGGTCCTTAACGTAGCACAAATATCCCCACGAGTTTCATAAATATGATTGATTTCATGGAATAGTTCGGTGTAATTCAACTTTACAAAGCAGGCAGTCTCGAAGATGTAGATGCACGGTAAAGTCAAAATGTCATATGTTTTGAAGACGGTTGTACACACAGCGAAGTATATTCTCAAAACGTGAGCAAATTATTTACTTGCGGTTATTGCTTTAGATGAAAGTTAATATTTACTTGGTTTGAACAATTTCTTTCATTTAAGAATTCCTTGTTCTCACAATTCAAGAATATCCCAATCTCAGAGTTATTAGTTTCGGTTAAGTATATAATTTTCAAACCAAGTAGTTTAAATTCTTAATTCAAGTAGTTGATCAATATCTTGAATGAAGTAAGCCATTTCTTGCAACGCGCTTGCGCATTTACACTCGAACGTGCACGAACGTTGCCGAGATTTAAGATTTTTCGCATCGGCCTTTGCCTTCAGTTAGTTGGGGTCTGCTATGGCGTCGTGTTCGCTGACTACCGAGTATTGTCCGGGAAGAGTTCAATATGTTAGTACTAATTTTGTAGGTACTGTACGCAATAACTACGCGATCTATAATATTATGAAAGTATATAGTTTTAATTTTGCGTGAATAGCCTACAGTACTTATGTTCAACGTATTTGCGACGCACTTCGTAGTTGTGACTTGTGACGCACACGGTGCGTAAATTTTGCCTAGCGATATAGTGGTCACCAAATCAACATACATGTCACAGAAAACTTACTTTTGTAATATACTGGAAACAATTTGAAGTCTAATAGAATATGGTGTTTTTTTTCATGCCTTAGATATTGTAGGTAGTGATAATTTATAAATAGGTAAGTATATATGTAATTAAGCAAAGAAATTTCATACAATAAAACAAATATCATTCGCTAAGTTATTGTCTACTTATTTCACACAATGCCCTACCTTTAAAAAAAAACTCAAACCGTAATTTCTGTTCAATACATTATGATCATGTTCTTGAACTAATAATATCTATACTCATTTCAAGAAAATATTTTACATTGTCAAGCATATATATTCACTTTAAGAAAATTCCATTATTCTCAACGTGAGAATAGTTTTCTTGAATGAATAATATCTATACTCATTGCAAGAAAATATTTTCTCAGATATACAAGCATATGATCATTCAATTCAACAATATCTCTTTATTCTTAACTTGAGAAAATATCTGCTTGCGGCTATAGCAAACAATCATTTACTTGGATGAAAGCATATTGCTTTGAGTGAAGTATTTACTTTTCTGTGTGTACGTGAATATCTCGAATATAGGCGAAATATTGTTCGTAAACACATTTTTCGAATTTTCTAAACCTTAATTGCTGCGATTGATCCCCCCGATATTCAATATTGTTGGCGTTAAATAAATCTGTTTTGACTCAAAAGAATAAATTCAAAAGTATATAGAATATTTCTTAAAAACAGGAAATCTTTTCTATCTGTGTACGACAGATAGACAATAGTTAGACTATTCCAATTTTGACTCATATGTAGGTATCTTTGACACAAACTATACATTTGGCGGACGTGAACAAAGTATAGGTTCATCTTATTATACCCCCACATTTACTGTGGTGAGGGTATATTGAGTTTGCCACAACATTTGTAACAACGTTAAGGAGGCGTGGCAGATATAGACTTATATATTTGTATTTGATCAGCATTGAAAATTGAATCGTTGTAGCTATGTCCGTCTGTCCGTCTGTCTACACGATAACTGCCGTAATTTGGAAGTAATTGATCTGAAATTTGGTATACAAGCTTATCTGTTACAAAGTAAGCACAAGTTCGTGAATGGGCAAAATTGGTTAACTTTTTTTTTATATATTTTACGGTGGGGGGTATTTTAACTTTAGCGCGGCTGAAGATAATTTTCTTACTAGTTTTGTTTTGCTTTAGTACCAAACTATATCGTCAATGTTATGTATTTTTTAATTTTATTATTTATTTATAGTATGTTGTGGTTGAACTATTATAAAATGTGTTGCAGACACGATTGTATACAGTCCTTCTACACAGTGAAACGAAAATATTCGAGCTAACAAGATAAAGATTAATAAACGCGAGTTATGTGTTTGTCTTATAAAACATATATTTACACATACAACGCTATTTTTCTTCTAGGAAAGCTATCTAAAAATACGTCAAAATTTAAAAATACCTACACAAGTCCTACACGTCATCAAACCAGGAAAATTGTTCTTCCAATAAAGCTTCCAACAAAGAAATTTTGGATACATATAAATAATAACTAATAACTAAAACATTTTTTGTTAAACTTTTATGCCATGCGTAAATTTACTACAACACCTTATATAAGGTTTTTCTTCTTGGTATTAGCAAGTTTTATTATAATGGAAGAAAAAAACAGTACTGCGGCACAATGTGCGTTAGTTTTTAATAAATAATCAAATAAATTAAAATATTTTAATGTTTATTTATTATTCATGCTAAATCTTAGTTATTTCTTTTTGTGTATACAATATTTTATAATAATTGAAAACAAGTCAAAGTTAACAAAATTTTGGCAAAGAAAGGTCCTAGTGCAATTTTGATGCTCAGTGCATCGTATTTCATGATATTAAAGACAAGTGAACGAAAAACTTCAAATCTGCTAGCCTTGCGCTTGGTAACAGTATATTATTGCCACTAATCAATTTATACCTTCTAACCGAAACACTTTTTGCTAATTCGGCCGAATCCAGAGGCAACCGCCTTCAATCAAGTCGAAAACTACAAATCCCAGTGTAATTAACCAGATCCAGAACGAATCGCTGGAATTACCGGGCAAGTCTAGGTAACCGTTCCCAACACCAGAGGTCGCAACCGCTTCTATAAATCCCAGCACTCTGGATTATCGTTTGTTCCCGAATTAACCCCACTTCACCTTCGTCCCGAGTTTTGATCGACTAATAAAACGTTCTTTTAACTCCATCGGAAAATAAGAAATTTCAGCAGCAGAGGTTACATTGAGACATTTGTGGCTTAAGAGGACCGAGGCTGCAGATAATTATATTTCACGATTGGTTCTTAAGAGGTATTCCATCTTCGGTTCTTTTTTTAAGTTCGTTTCTACTCCACGTGAATATTTAAGTTGGAATTACGAGGTCGCTGAGGACCGGTCTTGGTGAAGACATCAGCGCTTGGGTATGTGTAATTTCACCCAGAACGTGATGCTACACACTCCGAGGACCATACAAGAATTTAGTTATTATGCAGGAGATAAATGAATACTGTGTGTCTATCGCGAATAAGTCTGTTTTGGTAGGGCTAGAAGATTTTATTATAAATATAAGTTCTTTGACTTCAGGGTCTAGCCATGTATACAATTTCTCCGTAAGGACTTCTCTCACTTTTTGTGACAGTAGAATAATGATAAACAGTGAAAGTTAAAAATTATAGCAAAGCAAATAATACAAATTTAATCCAATAAAAACCTATTCGTATTATCAAGACAACAATTTATTAACTTCAATAAACAAAGATAAAACAAACGTATACATATGTATTAAGTCTAAACGTGACCCATCTTGCGAAACAAAATTTAGAAGAATGCAAATTTCTTCCTACCTTTTTACAGGAGTCACTGCAAACCGCCGCCGAGATCTTCTAAGTATATCCGTTCCACTAGTTCTGGTCCACCTGGCTTGCCGCTGCGGCAGCCGCTGCTGCTGCCGCCGCCTTCTGTGCCTGGGCCTGCTTCTCCTGTTCGTTCAGCTCCTTGATCGCCTGGATCTCCTTCTTCAGCTTCATCCTCCTGTTCTGGAACCATATTTTGATCTGTCGCTCTGTCAAACAGAGGGCGTGCGCCATCTCTATGCGCCTCCTCCGCGTCAGGTAGTGGTTCGTGTGGAACTCCTTCTCCAACTCCAGCGTCTGGTACCTGGTGTACGTCTGTCGACCTCTCCTACGTAATCCATTTGCACCTAGAAGAAGAAATACATTCGTGTTATACATATTCAGAAGTTCTAAGAACAAAGAACAGATAATAGACCAACGAATTGATAGACCAGCGAAGTCGGTAGAACAGTGGAGTAGTTACAATAGAACATGATTCAGAAAAAATTAAGAATACCATTGATATCGTCTGATAATCTGGTTAAAGGAATAGTAGAAGAACAAAATAAAGGACTTACTAAAGAAGACGCTATAAGAGAGACTCCATCAATCGGATACTACAGGTTAACTGAACCCAGGGAGTCATGAGTGCCCTCACAGGGCAGTGCCCTATCGCGATTGGTCCGTAGGCGATGATTCCCGCTGTTCTCTAAGATGGAATCTCTGCGGACCGATAAAGAAGGTGCACGCAGGTAAAATCCCGCCGGGACTATAAGTCATCCAGGGCGAAAATAACTCAAAAAAGCGGAGTGGTGTCCGTGCGGCGGCGGCGGCGGGGAGGTCCGTGGAATATACGGGCAGAGCAATTAATCACGCGTTTTGGAAGCGACGCTTTATTTATGGCGGTATTTATCTCACGGCGAATAGTACAACCGCCGGACAGGCCATGGGTCCGGCCGCACTGTTTTCGGTGGTAAGGGGGGTTGGTGGTTGTTTGTGAACGGACCGGTTAACTGACTCTACAGGGACTACACCCCATTGGTTAATTGGTAAATTTACATGAGGCATTACACGATGGTAATGCGAACAATTTGTCTACGAATGACATATGGTTAAATTGATCCGGTCTAAATATGGACTTGGGAAGGACCATAGGTACTGAGAGGCCGGGCATACTCTAAAAGGGATTACTATTTTTTTCTCAGAAAAATCTAGGGTTAGATGCAATTCAATATTTGTCGAAGCTAATCAAATTAATTTGCCTCCACCCCCTTAGGACGTCCAATACAATCAAACAAAGTAACATCGTTCGGGATCCCACAAATTTGGTGGATCGAGGCCAAATTGGACCCAGGGTATTGCTCACGGTGCGTGAAATTTGTGAGTTATTTTTATTCGACAATTTAAGGAGGGGGCGTGACCGAGGGGTCATGATAATTCCGTTTTCTTGCTGAGACAGAAGGGAAGGTCCCACTAGGGCACTTCTGCCCTAGGAGATGTCCCGCCTGGGATCGGCCAGATTCCCCCACACCGACAATAGTCGCCATGTCCGAGGATGCGCATTTTTTATATAAATATTCACAGGACATTACGCGGGGTTTCATCTTGAAGAGAATTAAAGATTGTATTCGTTCGAGGGATGTTTATATGAAGTGGAGGTAATCGGGGAAGCAAATTTATGGGGCGACTTTAATTGGGAAGACTGCTCGGGGCCGCAACAGCAATACTTCAACCCCACGACGCGCACGGAGGCGCAAAAATGGGGTGACAAATCATCCGCCCCTTCCCCGATCCCGTTTTTTTTTTATTTCCGCCCCGTAGGTGTACGCAAGATGGAGGTTATTTACTCACCCCCAGAAGCAACCAGACAGATGGAAGCTGGAGACAGTTTTTAAATTGCATTAGGGATCAGTAGAATGCATTAGCAATACCAAACAGAGCAGTTTTCACCATTAAGACTGTTTCTAGCTACCAACATTCGATAGTTTATCGCATCATGTCGTTTGACTTTGGGCGACAACATTTTGGTGATGTTTCGGGTAAAAGAATGTACATCGGATGTACACTCTTGGAATTAAGTAAGTTCTATAAATATTTTAGCAGTGTGTCGATGATACATCCAAGTACAAGTTTTTTGTTATTCTGGTCGACCGCTCGGCCGCTAAGTGCAAAAAATTGTCCGTTTACGCTTCAACTCGTATATCGGAAATTTATTATTTGCGAAACCTTGTTCGAATGCTTTGAATTGGTTTATAATGATTTATATGTTTCTATTTATTAGCTTAATGTGTAATTAATTAAAGTAATTCCTACATTGCAATGTAACTGTGTTTTTATTAAATATGACGTTAATTTTATATTAATAAACATAAAAGTGTTCGATTACATGAAATGAAAATCTCATTTCAAGATATTGCATACAACACAACAAATTATACTTACAACCTTATTGCATCTAATAGCTTTTTTTGTGTTAATAAATACAAAAATCAATTTGTTGTTGTCAATATTTTTACTTTTCAGGTTATTTCAGAACTGACATATGTATTAACATTTATTCACAAAATAGAAATAAATTAAAATTAAATTGCTTTAAATTTGTCTTTATGGTAATTTGTTAATTGTGATTTACTGGTGTTTTCAAGATATTTAGCTTCAACGATATTTTGCAGTGTTTAACTTAATAAACAGAAAGGAGTATGTATTTTGTATAGAATGAATGTATCATTACTATTTTGTTATATTATTATTTTGTATTTACTTTACAGCAATGTTTCAAATATCTGACAACTGAACATAATGACGATTATGTATATCACTAATTTACAAACATTTTTGGAAGCAAGCTCTAAATTTTGATGGAATGTAAATATGTTATAATTATTATTAAAAAAAAAATAAACCAAAAAGACGACCATCTAAAAGAACATTTATACAACATAAAAATTATTTCATCAAATTTGACCTGGGATGAGTATAAATTGTGTTGGTAACGGGTATATAATTTCCCAAAAGGAGACGCTTCAGAAAGAAAAGTTGTTGGTTTCTCTTACGTATAGCTTTTATTGCATATTAATTACTCACAATCATATGCAATAAAAGCTATACGTAAGAGAAACCAACAACTTGACGATTTGAACCAGGGACCTTTGCGTCGCTAGCACAATGCTCTCCCATCTGAGCTATTGACATTGTGCTAGCGACGCAAAGGGCCTTGGCTCAAATCCAGGTTGTGGCTGTAATTTTTGATATATTTTAAATTTACATCCCGCCTGTATGTTACCATATTATTAATTACTCACAATCATATGCAATAAAAGCTATACGTAAGAGAAACCAACAACTTGACTATTTGAACCAGAGACCTTTGCGTCGCTAGCACAATGCTCTCCCATCTGAGCTATTGACATTGTGCTAGCGACGCAATGGGCCTTGGTTCAGATCCAGGTTGTGGCTGTAATTTTTGATATATTTAAAATTTACATCCCGCCTGTAAGTTACCATATTGTTAACTTATAATATTACTTTGACAAAGTATGTCGTTAAACATTTTCAGTTATAGTTTATATTGTTTGGAAATTAAAAAGACCTTCATTTTTAATGTATATGCATTTTAGCTAACCTTACAGTACACAATTCATAAGTCAAAATGTTATTTTTAACTTATTATCGTCGTTAATACACGCCTCTTAATTTATTTAGAAATAAATTTAGAAATAAAATTTCCAATAATGTTCCAGCTAATATATAGTAAATGAAAAATGTGTGCTTATTGAACTGGAACTATATTACAATAAAACTTTTGTAGAGCTCTTTGAAATATTAACAAAAAAAGAAAAATAAAAAATTAATTTGTTATCAAACAATGCAAAACCAAAAATAAAACACAATAAATACATATTACAACAATAAAAAATTATTAATTATAAGTAAAATTTTAATAATTTGTCTTAACAAATGAACAAAAGAAAATACCAAAATGTTTTGCTTTTTTTTTCTAGAACGTAGAAAGTAGTATGTTTCATATGGTCTTATTGGTTTTCTCTGTTCCTTCTGAAGTTGGAGACGTTTAAAATAAAATATTGTTAATAATTCAAACGGCTGTAACCTTTTAATGAATTGAAAAAGTAATTTACTTTCTGAAAAAAATTGTTTTGCGGAAGAAACGTGGGACAGCCTGTATATATTGCTATAATTTAAATTATTTTGGTTGTCAAGCATGTATTAGATGTCATGAAAGATAATTGAACATTAACTGCTGTAAAGTAAATACAGATATAAAATTTCCATTGTCCTTCATACAAAATACATGCTCGTCCTAAATGTAAATTTAAATTAAATTTAGAGAATTATTTACATTTAGTGAATATATTTTAATATTACAATTCTGAAATAGTCTATATTTAGTGATAATCCTTGGCATCAAGTTGATTTGCGCATTTACTTACTTACTTACTTAAGCCCGTCATCCTACTGCTGGGCAAAGGCATTTACTTGCGTAATTAATAGGTGTATTAGTTAACATAAATTTATATAATGTGTCATGATATTACGCAATATCTTAAAATGAGCTTTGCGTATCATATTATCAAATTTCATGTTTATTAATATTATTATAAAAGTAATTCTATATTTAATTAAATGCATTACCTATTCGTAAACTTAACTGTAGTGATCATATTTCATTTATTACATTGCATTGAAGATATCACATTAAGGAAAAGGTCGGACACGCTAAAAATAAACTAAATCCCGTTACATTACATCCATCGAAAAACCACCTCGTGACGGACAACTGTTTGCGAACCGGCCGGGTCGAGGTAGAACAGTACACGAATATATAACCGACATACTATTTTCAAATCCTGCGATAGCGATACGAACTTACTTATTTCCATGACTGTACGTGGTAAGAGGAAAAATGTACAACCAACCAGAAGATTTTTAGTTTCCAGCACTAAGACTGTTTGTAGCTAGTGCCGACGCTACACGATACTACAAACACCTTTCAAAGTCAAATGTCTGCTAATTTATCGCATATAGTCGATTGGCTTTGGAAGATATTTGTAGCATCGTCTAGCCCCTCCTTCAAAATACGATTATCAAATATTTGGGTGACGTTTCGGAAAAATTCTACGTGGTAAAAGGAAAAATTACAACGAAATCGTTAATTGCGTGCAAGCAAACTGTTGATTGAGATATACCCGGGGTAGAACGCACGCACGTCGGACAGGGCGACTTTAAACGGACTTTACGACCGACATCCGAACATATTTCGTTAATAGCATGAGTGTACCGCATTAAGGGCTCGCTCCACGGCGCTGCTGCTCCTCTTTGCGAAGATCTGCGTGCATCGCGATATGTAAAATGGCGCACCACGGCGTACCTCGTATAATGAAGACGATAGCGATAGCGGGCAGACCCCGAGGACCTATCAATAACTATCAGCGGCCGATATTATCGGCCCAGCAGTAAATATTTTATAGTGAGGAGACGGCGCCCAAAAAAATATCTCTCAGGGATGCACATCCTTCATTTTTTATCTCCTCTATTGCTCGTGTTATCTCCGTAACGATTGGAAATTAGATTTATTGTCGTGGAGCGTTACTGAAGGCATATCTGAAGCACCATTTGCAATAAATTTGTGTTATCGTCTAGAGTTTAAATAAAATTTGTAGTAGGAGAGTCTTAGTCTTCATAGATTTTCAAAACATAACTTGCTGATAACAAAAATGAGAGAAAGGTAAAACAGGAAGGGAAGGGTTTAACTTCAAGCAGTAATAAATTTGAATTATGCCATAAAACATGCCATAAAACACACAAAAACGGTGCGTAACAAATTTCCGGAAGAAAATTACTCAGGAACTCAATTATAGTCGTTAATAAACATCCGAGGCGACATTCTTTGATACAACCCTTGTCTCCAGGGGTGGTTGACTCACAATTACTGCTAGTCGCGATCTGGGCATCCCTCATCCCTAGCACTAGGGGTGCCGGTAACTCAGTAATTTCGCGTAACACAAGGGTAGAGAAGATGGCGCCTAAGCCCAGGGAAGTATTTACGGGGGGCAGAGGACTTAGCAGAACTTGTAAAGTTATGCACAACACGTAAATATACGAGTCGGCGCGTAAAGTAGCATTTGGTTTTCATTATATGCTTCCCCGAAGTTAAATCTTTCCTTTAATGACTGCCATTAATTACGTTTTGGACCCGTGAATTAGTTTTCTTCGGTGGTAGGGGGGTGGGTTTAGGGTAATTAGAAGAACCTGCCAGGAGACCCAAACGAGGCACCAAATTTATTACTATTCGATTTACATACTCACAAAAATGCGATGTCTACGCGACGGGCCAAAACTGATACCCACTCAAGTCTGAAAATTCCTTTCCTGTTTAGTGTCAGCCATATATGTCGTTTCATCAGTACCGCTCTGATGTATCGCGGTTGTAAGAGTGTCGGTTAACGTCAAGCCCATCAACCCTAGGCCACAGTGGTGTTGTGCGCCCTTAAACTAGATAGCGATACATTCTCAAGTGGCTGCTAACGAGCCTAGGATTAACGCCGCCTAGAATTACTTATCTATTACAAATTCGAAATCCCCATTGAATTTATCTCGAACTAATTTTTACCATTAAGTAACGGATAAGGCTGGATAACTGCTCGAGCTGTCCTCTGTAATTAATACCAAGAGCAATAAATAGTGTTTATGTCTTCGGCGAAGGACACAGTAACGGTAGCGTGTTGCAACTCCTCGAGACAATAAATACAGGCGGAAGGGGTACAAAAATTACTAATTTCGCCAGCGAGGAATTGTAATTACTATCCATTATTTACATCTAGCGACCCCCAAAGCAATTAAAATTAAAGGAAGGGATGCCATTGATGGAGAAGAAACTTGACTATTGCTGTATCTTGAGGGGTTGCTCCACCATGCTCTTAATACAAGCGTCCGAGGTAGATTATAAAAAATCTGATGTGGCCAGGCACATGACTTTATCATACTACATATAAAATTAATAGTTTAGCTACATGAGGCTCTATTTGATCGTGATCGGTCTTGTCTGCATTAAAATAAAACTACTAGCACTAGACAAATATGTCGATTAAAGCTGCGTTCGGATATCGTACTCCGTTGACACCGGGTACACTGTCCAAATGACACTTACGTGTTATTGGGTGTAAAAAGTGTAATGCAATATGCGAACGCAGCTTATATTGACAGGAGCTATTGCCAAAACATTAGCGTTTGACACCAAGACTACCTACTGTCATTAGAATCAAAAAATCTCACAAATCCTGGCTACTAGTTTTCATGCAGTACGACCGATCTCGTAGAAATAGAATTTGCTCATGCAGCTAAACTATTGATTGTACCAAAAAATGTCATAGCGATAAATGATTCAGAATTTCCTCATCTTTAATTTATTATTTAACTATTTCGACGAAATTCCAGAAATGGCGGCTTATTTGCCAAATCTTTCAAAAATTGTAAGACTAAACCTCCAGTTCCTTTGGACCCTCTTCAACAGAAAGCTTTTCAGCTCTAAGTTTGGTTATGAAACTTCTAAATATGAAGTTTCGTCCCGATACCTTTAGTAGTTTCTCCGGAATCGTCGCCACAAAAAAACGGGCACACACACACACACACACACACACACACACACACACACACACACACACACACACACACACACACATACACACACACACACAGACATTTTTTTGTACCTTGGTCAAAAATGTTCAGGGGATCAAAAAAGACATATTTCCGCTAAAATCTCAAAAATCTTTTTTGGCTCGATTACAATACTTTACATACTGCGTATGATAAAGTAAAAATTAAAAGGACTTGGGTGAACCAATTGAGGTAACTCACGAATTGACTCCGAATGGAATATTATTAAGACTCTTCTTGTCGTTCCGATGGTTATTTTGTTCTGGAAACATTCGTGTGAACATGCAAGTAAACAATACTAATAATCGTTAATAGAAAGCTTACGAGCAAAACAGCTAGGAGGATAAAACACAATTAAGTTGAAAAAATGGCACCAACCACGGCGAAAAAAGCGTAAACTGCAGGTTTCCATGTTCAATTAGAGCGAATATTTGCATGCATAAAACCGGAATGGCATTCTTCTGGGTTATTACGTACAATATGAAGGGGAAATAAAAATAATTAATGTCTTTATTGCTCGGAATTCGGTGTAATGCCTCACGCACTCGCCGCAGAAGAGAGCCGTTATCCTTGTGTTTCCACGAGTGCGGAGAAAAACACTACCGTCCAATTAGCACAATTATGGCTAGTGCTGCCGTGGAAGGAAGCGGCAGGTCTTATTAATGGAACCACATCCAGATGCAGTCAAAATCCAATCCGGGCAGGATATCGGAGAGCCTGTAGCTCATTAACCGTACGCAAACTGGGATCAGGATCGGCATAGGCGGCGGCTCGTTGGTTACCGAGGCATTGAGTTACGATGCGGCATTGTGGGCGTTGGTGTTCGCTCACCGTGTCGCTGTGCGTTCCAATGCGTGTATGCTTCCCATGATCTACGGCGGACATGTGTTCGGTACTCCCAAAGCCAACTATATTTATAATTTGGAGCGGCGGCCTGCACTACCGCACCGCGATGTATAAATTAGTCCGTTTATTAAAATAATTTCGACGGATTTATTCGAAACATCGAGAACCGCCAGCCCGAAAAATCAGAACTTCCGGCACACTCCCCCTCACTTCTTTTGTCTCGATCCGATTTACTGACCCGCCTTCTGACCCAACTTGATATGGTAATTGCTTAATTTGACTAGTCTAAATTATTACCGATATTAATAACAATTAGTTCGGACGAGCCGAGGACGAGCTTTGTCCCCTTGACATGAAAAAGTTTCTTGGGAGACCAAAGCCTTTCCCTAGATGAGAATGACCCTTATATTGCACCGGGAACATAATATCATCAGAGTAAACATAACTTACGCCAATATCTGGCAGGGCCGGGAGACTTAATCTACAGTGAAACTTTGCAAGAACAGTATTAGTCGGTGGAACAAGGACGATCCATCAAAAGTTGGTACGCAGCGGCGAACGGCATAGCCCCCAGGGTCTACCCTCGACGTGGTAGCCATAATACGCTACTGTACGACCCCCACCCTCACCCGGACGGAGTAGCCCTGCGCGCCTCACGCCCCACCCCACAACGGTACGAAAAACCAGGTCTCCGGGGGCGGGCCACCCCCTAATATATCACGGGGACGTCTCACGCTCTAAGGCCCGTCAGGACAGTGACGAATGAGGTATTCCCAGTGAGCTATGGATGCTGTAATTTTAGATTTTCGGGTGCCGCATCTGGATATCCAGATAACGTCCTCCTTTTTTATATATTTTGTTTTTTTTGATAAAGTCAAGCCGTTGTGGAATTTGGCGCCCAACGTGGGGCCACCACGTTTAAGAAACAGCGTATCGTAGACCTTTCTCCGAAGAAGAGGATGATTCTAACTACACAGAAGCTGGATATCATGACAGTGGCGTAGCGCGGGTGGAAGCCACCCGGGCGGAGGAAAATTTCGCCGCCCCCTTATTTAGGTATTTCAAATTAAAATACTTAAAATATACAGTAATTCTAAAGAACTATTATATTGTGTATTGTACAGTTTACAAATGTTGATCTTACATAATTTTTGATTAATTTAAATTTTGAAAAACTCCTCTCACAGCTGGCATTGCTTATGGCAATTGTAAGAAATATTCGGAGCATAACTATAATATTGGGCAGACATCTTCCAGCTTCGATTTCACAATAATTTTCAACTATACACTTCAATAATTTAACAACCACTACACGTACTTATGAGCACTAAAATCAGTTTGGATACCGCATACACATACCGGGTGACCCACGGCATAGGTACTACCGTTTATCTTTTTTGTTTATAAAGTTGGACGAATGAAATTTGGGAGACTGTTAATAGACAAAAAATGCCATTCTTTAGGATGCTCGTGAGGTTAACATGAGTTCCGGTTTTTCCGGAAATGACGTCATCATTGAAATTTTAAATGGCACCCTATATTCTTTGTGTGATATTTTCAATCAGGATGACATTCTGAACACAAAAATATACCGATCGTCAATTTATATCACCAATGCAACGCAAAAATAACTTTTTTGTGTATTAATCTAGGTGGCTATGAATTGGTGAGAACAGTCGAAAATTGTCAAATAAACACTAAATCGATTTTCGCCGACATAGCATTACTGGAGCCCCCTAGCGTGATTTAATTGGTTTCTGACCAGTGAGTCATTTTTTTCACGGGTACCCAATGGCCACACCGTGATTATTTGATAGAAAACATTTTTCCGATTACAATGATACCAAATACCTAATATTTTGTTGAAATTCGTAGCGTAAAAATGTTGTTAGATGCAAGGAAGTCGAAAAAAATATTGACGTAATGATCAAAGTCGAAGTACAAGTACAAAGTACAAAGTCGAAGTACAAGTCGAAATCACTCAATGGACTGAAAATTATGAAAAAACAATTCATATTTTATAATCTTATCGCACAATGGACGGCCTTTTATTGTCCCTTAACTGACTTTTGTAGACTTGCAGTGGTTTAGACAAACAACAACATTACGAATATTCAGTTACTCGTATTTCCAATAAGATAGTCAATTCAATTTCGCTCAATTTTTCTTAACTTAAGACTCGGAAAGCTTATATTGTAAAGATAAGAAAGACACCATATTCTCGCAATAATATGACATTTTAATCCAATGAAGGACGACTGTTCATTTCAGGCACGACACATCCATTTGCGTATAGGTCCTTGAGTTATCTTTGAAGATGGAGGAACAATGGCCAACTTGTTCCTTTTTATGGACGCCATGCATGATTTTAATCTTGTTTAATGATGATTCTTGCTTCTGATTCACGTAATGTACCACAAATAACGGGCTGTTTTTTTAAATTATATACATGAACGTGAAGAATAAAAAGGGTTGCTTTAAACTTATGTGTAATACTCAAGAAACGTTAATTCTAGCTCCGAATCAATATTTGCAAAAGCAAACATAAAATACTAAAATTTATCCAAAATTTCCTGCTAAACAACAAGTGTGATACATTACAATTGAAACTGAAGAAAAGACCACCTAAAATGTTAAAACCAAAACATCGCGCCCATATGAAAACCAAAAGTTTGCAATGGTTTCTATAGATTGAATTATAATATATATAATTAATATATAATATAGAATAACCTAGAATTGCACTGACAATGCACAGATCACTGATTCAGAGAGTCCACGCGCATTGCCAGTACAGTTCCAAGGGCACTAGTTTTACAAAAAGAAAACGCTATGAGTAATTAAAAATTCTGTGCTCATTTCAATCGCCCGAATCGTAGGTGCGACAAAAATATGAAATGAAATGGTTCAAATTTTTTTAAGATGATATTTTGCCGCCCCCTAAAAGTGCCGCCCGGGCCGGGCCTACCCCCTGGAAAAAAACATGCAAATTTCGCCTAACGTGGGCTCATAGAACTCCTTCCCCCATAGATAAAGAAAGGATTTAGCACCCAACGTGTGGTCAACCACATTTAAACTTTAAACAGTCACAAAGGTCTTCCCAACAGAGATAACAGATAAACTTTCGTCCCATTTTGCAGACCTTAAGACGGTTCTAATTACGGATTTGGCGCCAATCGTGGGGCCAATAATTTAAGACTTCTTCCAATCAAAGAAATATTATAACTTTCGATTTTTGGTGCCGCATTCGGTTTTCGAGATAACGTCCACTTTTTTAAAATATGTTTTAGTGAAAACTAGTTAAACCGTGCGCAGAGATAGGGTTGAAATCACGTATGGAGCGGAATTTAGCGTCGTTCTGGGATCGGGGCGAGCTCGCCGCATTTAACGCTAATGCTGTTATGGCGCAATTATATTTTTCGTTAATTTATAACAGCAGATACATGTGTAATTAAACACCGCGCGCGCGGGGGCGTGGAAGGGGTGGCGGGGGTGGTCCGGTGGCGGCGTCCGCCGCCGCTGCGGGTTTATTTATAAGCACGGCGCTCCATGTAAACACGGCCAATAAACAGACAATGCGGATATATGGTCCGTCCCAGTAGTCACATTGATTCTGTAATTGTGTTTACATCACCCGGGGCTGTCTATTGCGGGCCGATATTTGGGGGGAAGGAGCGGTCCGGAATCCCGCCTAAGTTAGCTTCACGGCGGAGGTTGCGACGTCGTAAACAGAATTACCAGTCAATTATCGTAACCGAAATGGCGCGGTTTGGCGTTTGATCCGATTACAGGGGATTATATTTTCGATTGGTACCCCCATGGATCCCAGATTGAGTCACTACTCTCCCGATTTCCCTCCAATCTAGTTAAGGATATCCAGTTTTTACCCGAGAGTTGAAATCATCTAGAATCTAATTGTTTCCTGAGGATCGCATGGATTGGTTGGTTGGAATTGATGGTATCAAGTGGAGTGATGATTCTTTTCGCGTGGAATACAAGGGAGTCGCGAGGCCGGTGGATATTTATACTTGGGAAATGTTGGTCCACAGTACCATATCGGATATCAAAGCGGGAAATAAACATGTCCACGCTACCAGGTCGTGAGTTACGCTCCTTTTACTAAGCGGTCTAGTTTACCGCTTCCGGAGGCGAGATCTTGCGTCTGATAGAGCTCTTTTTAATTTATAACCCCCGCGATAAATCGACACATTATAATAAATACTCGTTACGTATTAGTCCGATTATAATTTCATCTCAATGTGAGCGCGACATTCATTCCCGAGTCCGCTTGTTCCGCGTCTTATTTACGGCATTCGTATTTATGTAAAAATCGCCTAATGCATTATTTATGGCAGTTAATCTAGTGACATACTGTCGTGACGTACCTCGGTCCCGACCGCCAGAGTGAGCGGTCTCCGCCGCGAATCCCTCGACTGAAAAATTCCCGCGAAAACTGGAACCGCCATTAAATCAATACAGGACCGAGGGACGGGAGAGGTGCGGCGCGCCTCTCGCGCACTGTGGAAGTCAGATGTAAAGATACCAAGCACGCGTATTTCCTCCTTTTCAAGAGTATGGAGATTTATTACCCAACCCGTCCTTATGCTTTATCTCCAATCGATTCCACGGCAAGCGCATCGCCTATGCGATTCCTGAACCCCAGAACCCCGTGGAACTCAAAGTTTCCCCCCGCGCGCTACATAAACTATGCAATTGTATAGAGGAAAGATATCTAGCGCGTAACTTCATTTAACCCTTTAGTGCTAACATCAGGTCTCTGAGACCGAGAGACTAATGTTTTTATTGTATCTTTTGCGCGTGTGCTCAAATCCAAGCAAAATCCAATGTAACTTAATGTTATTCAGTTCTCTTAGTGCTGTGCAAATATGAGGTGATTGTTGTAGACCTGTGTTAACATATTGTGTAATTTGTTGTATTAGACGGATGTTAGTGTTAACGTTACATTGTGTGAAAGTAGGCGGTTTGATTATTTTATGATTTTTGTGTAAATAGTTATTCAGATTTATTAGTGAACAAGCACGACTCTTGAAGCTACTAGATAGAAGAGGTAGATGCTGATCCTGGTGATGAAGATAAGGTTGAAACTAGTGAACGAGATTCTAACTCAGAACAGGATTTGGACAATGAAGGCGTAGTTGAAAGTTTTTCGCGAAGAGATTATGAGCATAGTTGATAATACGAACATTTCGATTTCTGAAAAGTAGTCAAGAATATCAAATTGCTACTCCCACCGACGGACATATCGAAATAAAAGCCTTATTTGGACTTTTGTACCTTTCCACAGTCAGAAAGACCAGTCATCTGAATGCAGCGAATTTATGGAAAATCAATGGTGCTTCAATAGAAATGTTTAGGCTACCGATGTTGTTGGAACGCTGTTCCATGTTTCTTTGGAAGCTTCTCAGATTCGTAATACGGAAACAAGGCTGGAAACCCAAAAAGCGGATAAGTTGGCATATACTAGATTTATAGACTTTTAGATTTATAGTAGACAACAAAAGGCATTTTTTACCCTGAATCTGGAGGTATAAGTCGATAAACAATCGGTCGGGCCTTTTACTGGTGAGAATGGTGGCCAAGCGGTTGTTGAAAGACTGGTGGAACCAATAATCAACTGCGGGAGAAATGTACCACGGAGTTGTTACTATGGTTTAAGGTATACTGTGTATACTCTATACCTCTGTGTATACTGAAAAAGTGAAACTGACTGTAGTTGGCACAAAGAAGAACAAACGACACATTGGTCGTAAATGAGTAGAAGGCAAAAATAAAGCCCGTTGGTTCAAGCATGTTTGGTTTCCATAAAAGTGGTCGCGTGTCGTTTATCCCAAAGAAAAGAAAAAATGTGCTTTTGCTTTCGAAAATGCACGCCGATATAAACTTTGACGTAAATGCTGGTAAACCCAAAATAATTATGATGTACAATATAACTAAAGCAGGTGTCTATGTGGTCGATCAAATGTGTGAAGGATACAACTGTGCTAGAGCAACTCGTAGATGGTAAATGATATTTTTTTACTGTTGGCTGAACGTAACTGCTACTAACGCACCATTATATTCAACAGTAACAACAGAGAGGCGAATATGTTCCAAAGACATTTTATAGACAAACTGTCATTATTCTTGATCATGGATCGCATAAAAATGCGTGTAACATTTCAGCAATTACACTGTCAACTCGAATGCGTATTAGAGAAATTTATCATTTGAAACCTAAAGACCATCCGCAACAAGAAGGGAGGTTTATGGTCTATGTACTTACTGAATCACTAAGAAAAGTCGTAAAACTAAATATAAATGCACACGCAGCAAATTCTTCTGTTTAGAACACATTAAACTATTGCGATTGAGTTGACAGTATGAAGTAAGTAAACAATAAATAAAAAAAAATAATTGAAAAATAAAAATATTAGCTTATATAGCAGAATTTAATTTAAGTCAGTTTTATTTTTCCTTAGATGCACAGCTTGTTTTATCATTTTTTGTGTGCAAATAACTGTTTTTTAGTATTTGTGACTATTTTGTAGATGTAACATTAAAATGCTTCGGAATAACTTTTAAATACATTTTATTTTCTTTGAAGGTAAAAAAACAATATCTTGAATGTTTCGGTCTCACAGACCAGATGTAAGCGTTAGTGTTTCAAAAATGCATGTTAGTACTGCAGGGTTAAGAACTTATCGATCATTAAGACTAACATTTCTTCGCAGAAGTAAAAGATAGGGTGAGAGATTTTTCAGATCAGAGATCTTTCACCTAGGACAAAGGCCCGTCTAAGTTTCTCCACCCCTAGACTAAAGAAACATTGGCGCGCAACATGGGGCCGATGACACTTAAGACTCCTTCCTATCAAATAAATATTCCTGATTCCTTTAAAAATTGAATACACTGTTGGTTCTAATGTACCGTTGAGTAGCTGATAGATAACGTACACATTCCCCGGCGTTTTAAAATACCACGATCATTCGTATTTGTTGTCATCGCTAAGAGAACATAATGTTTGAAAAGTAACGACGTAGCCGCTTATCGAATGTATTTATAAACTAGCGGCGACTAATTACAGGCTTTCACGATGTCACGAAAATAAAAGGGACTTCAAGAGTTGTTTTTGATAGGGATCGAGTGACAAAAAGCTCAAGCAAGGCGAGTTGGTTGGTTGCCTGTTTGCTGTATAGAGACATAAATCTATTATCAGAAGTGGGATTGGGTAATTGAGCACTAGGATAAAAATTAATTATGTGTACGTTGTGGAAGAGATGTATTGCTTAATTTCGGGGCAATCGAGATCCTGGGCTTCGGTCGTAGGTGACTTTATGCGCTTATAATTAACATCGCAAGGCAAACTGTGACGAAACCAGTTGCCGTTTATTACCGGCTCCCATAGCGGGCATAACTTACGTAATCGCGACTTCGGAAATTTATGTTGCCGTGGTTGCCGTGTTGCCGTGGCTACCGTGGTACAGCCACAGCCTAGATGGTTCGCTTGTTTGTTGTAGATGGTCCCGGATAGCAGACACCGCATACAACGGTCGAAGGAGATGTATTTCGCAGATAGCATTACCGAACGCCGTGTTCGTTAGGCATAATCTGATTCCATATTACAATTAAGCTGCACTATTTACGATTTAGAAGCGGAGAGAGGAGTTCGCACTTGAAAAAATGCAAAGTGAGTCGTCAAGTTGGTTAGGAATTATGGACAGGGTAACCGCGGAGGGCCGAAGGGAGCAGTTCCTTTGTTCGCCGCTGGAAACAATGGAATGTAAAACAAGCCGCGGCCGGGTTTACATGCAATTTTAATCAAAAAACACCGTCGGGCGTTCGGTCGGAGCATTCAATGTAATTGTCGTCCGCGCCGCGCTCGCACCGAGTAGGAGAGATTTTGCACACAATTTGCAGGGAACGGAGGGCCTTTGCATAAGGCAATCATTTCAACACCCACGAGGAATTCGAATTCACACGCGAAATCGCCTATCTCAGCCTCTACTGCGCACCAGGCTCCCAGCACCGGACCACTATCTTCATTTTTATCCTCGCCCATGCTTCCAAGACGACTTCATCCAGCTACCACAGCTGTTACTACAGCAGCATCCACTACGACAATAACACACCAAGACAAACTTCGCCTTAAATCCATAACCTCTGGTAAAGATGTGTAGCTCCTGAATGATTATTTATTATGCCATAAAAGGAAGATTAAGCTGAGTGAAGAAGCTCATCAGAAGAAGCACATATATAATTATTTTTTTCAATCCTCCTGAGCAATCTACATGATTTAACTGCCGATGAAAATGGTTAATCTGGAGAGGATCCAGTCCGGTGAAGATCCGGACCAAATACGTCGACTTGGGAGGTCCGTTTGACGTTTTTTATCCCCCCACTCTCTGATCTGCGGTTCGTCCATCGAGGGTCCAGTACATCATAGATCGAGAGGCAACTGAAATAAATCGGCGAGCGAAACAATTAGCCCGTTGGACGTAAGTAATAGCGGAACGTTTTGCAATCGGATCGCTTATTTATATTTACTAAACGCCCCATCGTGATAAATCGCGACTGGCGGCGGAGAGAGTAAATTTTTATTTGCTTTTTTACGGCGCTAAGATCAACTCACCTGGGGAGACGTACTACCCGCAGCCACCTTTGATGTGAGACTTGAAAGCGAAACTGTTTACATCGCCAGATAAATCTCCGGCTCCAAATAAACCATAAGTCAGGTTATTGTATAACCGATTTTGTTTTAGAACCGGAGGAGCTGATTTTCGATTTATTTCCTTTAGGAAACAATTTCTTGATTGCATATGCGGACTCCATGATGACGGATTTATACGCCATTATACGTCGGATTGCAAAAACTACAAGACCCAACCCTGAAATTAAGTGTAATTGATAATTTCGGGCGTTCACGGGGTCCGTTATTACAGCGGTGCCAATCAACGGCAGCCATATTATATTATGTCTAAAATGGCGAACTTTGTGTGTGGTCCGTTTAAGTACAGTCTGGTACCAAAATGACCTGCACTTATATCTAAAATGGCGTTGGCATGTAGTGTGAGTAGTTATAATAAAACAAAATTGACACTCAGCACACCTAAACTGCATCCAGCTCCACTCAGTCGCAGAGTACTTTTCACAAAACCCTCCTCTTTACTGTTTCGTCCATGGTTTCGTAAGAAACCCTAATAATAGTGTAACATTTTCTGAACGTTTCTATTCATGAATCCAAGTTCTAAGAAACTCACCAGGAAGCTGCTGCAGAAATAAACAGTATGCTTTGCTAGCAAAAACTGTCGTGAGATTTCTAGTTTTTTGTGTTAGCGTGATCATTCAGCTAATAGAATGAGAAAATCATAGACCGATTAGAAATAATTTACGGTAGCATAATTGCGTGCCATTAGCCGCGTGCGCAGTTGGCACGGCGCCGCTCAACCTGTAATTAGAGACAATGAGAGGCGGGGTTGAGGCACGGCCACGTGACCGAGGCTGAGCACTGAGCACTCTCGGATCCGCCGCTTCTTTCCATGCGGCCGCGTTGACAATATCTCGTATAAACTACGGTTGCACCTAACGAGTCAGGTGAATAGGCAATGCGTTATCTGCGATCAGAGACCCCGAAATTAATGAATTTATCCGCTAGAGGAATTATAGAACAATAAACAGCCGGGTTTATACATGCGTTTGAGGAAGAAATCAGATAAAATCTCGGATTTTAGAATACCCGGACGTTGCCAAGATTTGTTTGAATGAGTGGCCGTCCTTGCCAAATCGCACGAAATATCACCACGATAAATTTATACGAATTGGCTGAGGGTATACGCGAGAAGTTGAAGATGCTAAAATGTTGCAACAGCCTAATTTTAGCGCTGAGAGGACAGATTAGTTAATCTGAGACGTATTTGGGCAAAATGGAAGAACCGTGAGAACTGCACACTGTGCGGTGTAAATATAGATATTTGAGATGAGAACCAGTAAGCACAGCAATCGTATTAATTGCCATTGAATACCTGACATCGACCAGAGCGACATATGGTAGTTGTTATGAGAAGGAATTTGCTTGAGCTGGCGAGAATTTGCGCTTTTGGTGAGCTAATGATGATGATCCTCGAGCGTATAAGGACGATTTCACATTCCCACTACGTTTGTCCCCTGATGCACAGACATTATGCTCACTTCTCAATGGATATCACATGAAATTATAAATTTGCGTGTTTTTAGTGAAAGACCGGACAAGGATGAGGACGATGACCATTTGGTGGAGCAGTTGGCGACTTGATCCAACTCTCGGATGTTGACCACGTGTTGTGACAGGTGTTATGGTGCACGTTCGCTGTCCGATCTCAGCGTTTAATTTCTAGATAAAGGCTTGACGGGCTTCATCCAGATAAGTGTCCCCGCTTTGAATTGTAGAGTGGGTGAGCACATGTCGAGGAAGTCGGATGTATGCCATTTTAAAAATCAAGTCCATCAGGAATGTTAATTCAGTTTTGGTGTTCCGAAAAACGGACGCGCGGTTTTTGCCCGCTCACCGGGTGGATCGGTAAGGACAATAGAGGCGGGTAAGAAGCGCATTCCTGGTCGGACAGGGAAGCAGGGAGACTTTTTCACAAATTGGCGCTGCGCCGTTGTAGCCGGCACCGGTAATTGGGCCTCGATGGCTGTCTCCTCTCTCCGCCGCGCTCTCGCGCCGTCGAACACGAGAAAATTTTAATTGGGAACGGTGGCCGTGTCGCCCGCGCTTACCCCCCATCTCCCCCCTTTAGCTCGCCATTCGCAGTCGACGCACGTCCTCTCCCGGTCGATTTATCATACTGGACTCTCTGACTGACTCGGCGACTCTTTGGAATTATTTAATATTATTAAAATATCTGCACGACGGCAAACTCGACATGGAAAAAACGAACCCGAACGAACCGACAGGCTACCGTTTGCAGAACTCTCCTCCAGGACCGTACTAGAAACACTCATCACCCTTAATCCACCTTTCTCAGGTCAAAACAAAGGGTATAAGCATAAGCAACAAAAGAGCAGAACATTAGCACCCCAGATACAAATAAGGACTTCTATTGTCCATACAGGAAGCATAGTGACACTTTATGTAAAGGATTCCTTGATGGATTTATTGATGCTCGGTACTACCTAACCCTTCTAACCGAATCCCTTTAAGCAATAAGACACATTTGTCACCCCGTCAAGTGTTTTTTAGGGCTTGGCATCGTCATAATTCTTTAGTTTGTTGACCCTCAATGCGAAATTAAAAGTCTCCCGAAAAATACCCTTATCGGGATTGCGTCCTGACCCGGGCCTGATAAGATCCGCTTCGTCCGTCACGTCGCCAGTAGCTAGCGGAGTAGTGAAGCAGTTGCCCAGGCAGGTGCAAGTTCTTCTGTTGGAGCCTGTCCGACTGAGCGTTTCTGCAATGGCCGCATTATTTAATTAGTGCTGATTTTTTTCCGGACCACTCGCCAATGCCGATGGAACGTCGGACGGCAGAGGCGAGGAAAAAACGGTCGCCGCTATTAGCCTGAGTTCTGTCAGGCTTCCAGAGCGTCGACACACTCGTTCCCATACGGTTTTTATTGATTATTACTTAGGAGTTTATCCGCAAACGTGGTACAGGTGCTATGCGACATCGGCAACGGATAATGAAGGAAATAAGAAGAAGAGAAAAATATGAAGTCTACCCCTTTTAGGGTATTAACGGACTGAATTAAACCTCGTAAATCATCTCGCTAGTGACAACGATCTCAAGTACAAAAGGTGTCCTGGTACTCAAACACAAAAGCACTTCGTGACAGGACGCTGTAAATCAGAAAGTTAGTTTTTAATGAATATGGCCACGATTTACATCCCTCTAGGCGTTTCGACGACTTTTAGGTGAACATTCACCATTCCAAACAGATAAATCCGACCAAATTTGAATCACAATCACCTATTTATAGCGTGCGATCGAAGTTTGAAATTTTAATTCATAACCGACCCCCCGAATGTGACTCACCCCTATATATGTAATTGAACATTCATTGATGGGGGGGGGGCGAAGTGATTGGTCTTCGGCCATCTCCAATAGGGCAGATGCAGTGACACGCCTTGGTGAACCAGAAGACCTTAAATCAAATCGTTGACAGGTCCTGAGCACTATTGTATTTTTGCGGCCGGCCTGAAAGTTCAGTTTTAACGAGAACTAACCAACACAGATGGCGAAGATAATGGTCTGGGATGGGTTGGCATGAAATTAGATACAGGCTCTACAGAATTTCCCGAAATTAGTTGTTTGTCACAGCTGAAGACCACATTTATTACAGTGGAACATGTGCGGATGATCATCGTTTGCGGCAGATACGTCAAACACTCTGTTATAGATGGACAACAATGCCGAAATCGTTGTTTCTAATCTCCGCCGATTTTTTCACTCGACAAAATTATAGGATATTATGGTAGCGAATGCAAATTCACCGATGGGGAGTCGAGATATCAAGTTGGGGGTAAAGGAGGGAATTACGAAGGGCACGATTCTCCAATTTATATCCTTTATCGGTGTTCCTTTAGTTAGAAGAGGCTCGGGGGATAATGATAGGTGACCGAGGACGGTCTTAAGAGATTTTAAAAATTATAAATATAAGCTCCGAGGACCGAAGAACGGTGGGGTGCGCGGAAGGGCAAAAGGGGGGAGGTAATATGCATTAAATCGGTACTGAGGCAAGAAAAAGACCGCGACGACCGATTCGAGCCTCGAATACGTAATGGGGGTCTATGCACACGACTCCGCTTGTTTATTATTCATAAGATTCGGTGGTAATGTTGTAAATTCGGCCCAAGTAATTGAACGCGCCGCTCCCATCGACTTAATGGATGGAGAGGGGTAAGAGGGGCCTTGATAGCAAATGCCTATCGATGCATTATATGCATACATTGTCGACCCAACTTGAACACTTCTAAAATTTTACTGTTTTCAAGACATCTAAGATAATGCTACACGCATACAAATTTTACGAAGAAAATTGGACGTTGGAAGTTAATCATTAACAAAGCAATACGATTATGTTACTTCCTAACAATATATTGTCAACCCATGGGCGTCGTTACATATGGCCCAATATTTTTGTGAGACTTTTTTATTAACGCCTCTAAAAAGAATTAAAGATAACCTAATATAGGTAGAATTAGTAGGTATCAAAATGCAAAAAACTTCAGTTCTCATTAACCCTTTCAAAGACGATAAATAAACCAAGTTTCAGACTAAAGTTATTTAGGTTTACCTAACACCACCACTTTCCCTGTACTGTTTCTAAAGTTTGGCCGGATTCTCTGCACAATTCAAACTATTGCCAAAATAAAAAATTGAAATATAATTTTGAATTATTTTTTTCCATTACTTTTGTTTTTCCCATGAGCATTTTTTTGATAATTATAGCTTTTCATCTATCATATCGCTAGTTTGGTATAATGGTGGTGCAACTCTATTAAGAAGGTAGATTTTACAGGAAAAACTTTGGGAAAATATATGCTTTCTGGGAAGATTCTAATGTATAATGTATATCAACTGAGAGAAAAGTTTTATTATTATAAAATATGTCAAAAAACATAGGACATTACTCATTGAACAAAGGTTACTCGACCAGAGATATTATGACACATTATTTATATAGGGAGTCCCACTTTTTTACCGAAGAAAAAAAGGCCTATAAATGTCCAATTGAGTAAAACGATTCATGTGAACTTAATTCTTTTTGAATTCCTTAGAAATTTACATCAGTTTGAAATATTATCAAAACCGTATTTTAATCGGATGTCTTGATGACTTCTTGGGAACTGAAAAAAAAAACAACATTGTCTCACACGTATTTTATTTTTCTTTGTTTTGTTTATAAAGGTATTATTCGATAGGCCAACGAGTGAGACAGGTCGATAGGAGACAGATGGGAGTTAGTAAACATGCAGCGCTGCACGAGACAACAACGTGTTCTTATTATTTATATATTACTATCAAAATGGTGAAAGTATAGTTGCTACAACTCGTAACTTGCGTCCAATTTTCGATAGAAATGATGTTCCAAATTCATCAACTGTGAAAAGAATAAAAGACGAAGAGAGTTCACTAATTGGACCATTGAACAACAAAGAGTGAATGCCGATTTTGTGGACAAAATCATCTTCAGCGACGAGGGTCATTTACGCCGGGGCGATGACTTCCTGGATGTGTTGTTCCATACATAATTTCCGAATGTCTTCATTTAAAACAATAAATATTTCAGCCCGTTGATAAAGAAAACCATGCTTAATTTAAAATTTAACTTTTTAAGAATGTGAAGAAAAAGAGGAATTGGTCCATATGAAAAGTGTTACTAACAATAACATATCCTGCCTAAAAATGTTTTACGGAGACACCGTATAGTTATTGATATCACTTTCCATGAAAGAGACTAATATGGAAACTGACAGACAAAATTGCTATTTTTAATCGAAAAGCTCATTACTTTTATAAATTAACAGTAATAGTAAACTTCTATCTAAAACCGGTTTTGTAAATGTAAAAACCGTTTTTTCTTAAAACCGACAACCCCCACTACAAATGGACCCTTTTTGGACATAAGTTCCTTATGAAAAGGTGGTCTACTATGTCTCTGTATACCCTTTAAGTATTTGTTTTTTTAAGCTATTATTGTCTCCTTTCAAGTGAGGAGACATTATAGTAGTAATAATAAGAGACATAACAGTAACAATAATAATTTTGTATTTTTCGATACTATTTATTTGTATTTTTTATTGTGTGCTTGTTTTCACGCATTTTGTCCATTTCGAGGCTGTATTATCGTTTTTTTCATGTTTAAATCCGAAAATATACAAAAAATCAACAATGTTGAAAAGCTTATAGTGTTCATTGGACTAAAAATTCTTTTATATTTTTATATATTTTTTATATTCTCTGGAAATCGTAAAGCTTGAAGTTTAGTGATTCTGAAATAATTTATAATTACCAATAATTATTATTAATAAACGATAGAAAGGCGGAGAAATTTGGTTGAATCTACTTAATATTGAAAGAGAATCTGCAGTTGCAAAAACAGTTCATTTTATCAAGCTTTCTCGCGTATTCTCGCGTATACAGGGTCACAACTGTGGCTAGTAACATAAAAAAATAAGTACAATGAACCACTATGACAATTTCTGTTCTGCAGTATGGATCAGTTAAATAAACATTTATAAAATATCTGTATATCAGATTAAAAAAACAGTTTTAATTTAGGTGAGGTAGGTGTTATTTCCTCCAAAACATGTTTGTCAGGGCACGTGCGGCATACGAAATTACAAGCAAATTAAAAATCATATGTTGCAAAGTTTCTACCTTGGAAATTCTAAGCCGCGCGGGCACAAGATAAGATTTAGGAAGGCATTCCGAATTCAGCACGAACCGCAGCGGAGAAATATATGCACGGTGCGGATTCGGGCTGAGCCCAACTAGCCGGGATTTCTAACTTTCGATGCCTGGGGGGCTTAGAAGTTCGCCTGAACCGACTTTGTCTCCGCAACTCGCCTAACTCATTTTCTTTCTCGCATCTCTCGTACATATTCATTAATCCCGATGATATCATAATACTACGGGCTTGCATTTGCAATGCGGTCGGCCGTAAATAGCGCGCGTTTTTTCGGTCGTCGGTCGTCGGTCGCACTAGACGCATGGGCCGTCGTCTTCTATAGCGTCAGTCGCGTCCGGTCGTCACTCAACCCTATCCGGCGAAAGCCGTCGCCGTTCCTCGCCAAATGACTTCTACAATTGCGACATAACTTATCTTTCGAACAATCTAACCCCCCCGTTCGAATGAATAATGGAAATGGCCGCTCTAGCTACTTCATCCCTTTCCTTTAAGGCCGGCGTCCCGGCGCTACTTTGGGTTGCATAATATCTACCATCTTTTACTTGTTTGCCATTTCAACTTTAAGTAGATACTACATGAAAGCATATTACATATTTGAAAGTTCGGAAACTCAAAGAGAGTATTTCTTAAACATATTTTTTGTAAGATTACTACGCCCCACTAATCAACTTGCAATATACTTGAAATATATGGATTTCACATTTTATATGTGCTGCAAAATACCAGTGTCAAGTACCAAGTTCCACTACCGCGGAGAAGTTAGCCATAAAAGATAGCCATAACTTTTTTTTTCGTATTTCGTATTTCGCTGTTGTTTTCGTACTAAGTTTCGCTCCTTTACGGCGCCAGCCCAACGAAGTAATAGTAAATCAGTATTGTTTACTGAATAAAAACCCACCAATTACTTAACTGAAGTGATTCTCACTTCTTTCAAGTAATCCCTTTCTCTGGAACAAATATGCGTATCGTGATTTTGTCAAGGCTCGCGCGCCCGCGCGTAGGCTGGCGCCGTAAAGGAGCAAAACCTAATACGAAAACAACAACGAAGTACCCGTAGGGGATGTGCCTTGTGATTAGTGTACAATAAACGTTTCAACACGGAATAATTTGATGTAAGGCACGCAACAGGTTAGAACGAGTAAGTAAATATAACATACCTATCTTGTTAATTAGCAATAGAAAACGTATTTGTGCCAAATCTTTAAAATTCTTACATTAAGTAGCTAAAAATATTTACCGCGAATAAAAATATACACTTCATTGAAGACTGTTTACTTCCTTCACCAGAGTAACAACTTCTTATATCTAGTAATTATTCCAAGAAATAAATTTTTTTGGTTGAAGTCAATAATTTCTCGCGTATATATGAACCTACCAACTACTTCATCCAAGTAATTCTCTCTTCGTTCGAGAGATCACTTTTCTGTGTGTACGTTAGCCTAAAAAGCGGGACGTCCTTAGTTATAATTTTCTAATTTGCTATTTTGCATCCGCCATTATAAGTTTTGGAATGTTTATGCCAGATCTTGGTTCAACATTCTTAAAAACGAATAAATCCTAATGCTAAAGTAGATTTCTCCGCCATTTTGGTTCCGCTATTCCTAATTTTGCAATTTATCGCAATATTCGGATTCGGCGTCATTCAAACCCCTAAATGCTACGTTTGAAGGAGTTCTGAGCGATTTCAAACAGGTTAGAGTATTTACGCCACTATATCATCCCAAAAAAATAATGAGGCAGACACTGGATCTTTTAGACTTTTAGTATGTTGCAATAAATAGGTATATACCAATTTGAAGATTTAGTTTATTTTTAAGGGGTTGGTAAAATTTGGTGTAAAAGGGATTTAAAAAGGATTTTTTTGGAATGTCCTCAATATTATATGTGAAAATTATCTTTTCAACTGTGTAGGTTGGAGATATTCAATAGCTTTTCAATAAATTTGCGATTTTTAGGACTTAATAAGACATTACCGACATGTTATATATCGTTTTATAGACATTGACTTTGTCAAATAATAACAAGAAATGGATACGTTATACAGGGTGATATTAGCGCGTGGTATTCTTTTATCCTTTTAAACAAGCTTTCTCTTAAGTTTTTTTTCAAATAGAAAGTAGTAAATTATTTTCCTATTATATGTTATTTGCTGTTAATTCCCAGTATCTTTAATTTATATTAGGTATGTGATATTTACTAGTACTACTATTACACTGGTAGAAATATTGTTAAAGTTAAATAAATCATTGTTTGAGTAGAGGGAAAAATATTTTCATTTGCTACAAAGAATGTTTATTCGAGTCCAACAACTTTACACCAAACAAATGTTCTTTTAATCAAATAAACATTCTTTGTAGCAAGTAAATATATTTTTTGTCTGTTCAAACAACGATTTATTTGAGTTAAATAGAATTTTCTTTCTGTGTGTATATGTCTACCTATTTCTATTAGTTGGTATCAAGATTGACTATACGAAATTTCATGAAAATGCCTTTATATTGCTTTACACACAGGGTGTTTGATAGCTTGACGTGAAATTTTTAAGTGACGAAAATACTATTTGAGAATGGCTACATGCTAGAATCACTCAGTATATCGCAGCTAATGTATTTCGAACCCAACATCTATCTACTGGCTTTGTTTATTACACAAAGCTGTAAGACAATATCTGCAAAAATGTCGTTCATATGCATTTAAAAAAAGGCTCCCAATCACATTTCTTAAAAAAGTGCATCTGAGTATCCCAAAACCTATAAACTTTGGGGAAGTTCAACCAAATGAAGTTGGAAAGACAACTTTTTCGGTATACTTTTTATAATATACAGGAGGTATTACTAAATAAAATTAAGGTATATATATTTATCTTAAATACACCCTGTTTAACTGAAAATATTTGTATTGTAGAAACTGATGGGTCAAACAACTTTCTTACAAAACATTTTTATCTTTCCGTTTCCTTCAGTCTCCTTTATTCCTGATCCAAAAGTTTCAGATCTCTAATATTCGGAATTTTCTAAAAAGAGATAAGTAGGAGCTGACGTTTCCAAAAACAGTCTGTGTTGTTTATTCGTTAAGATTAAGGTTTAGTTGTAACGTCCAACAAGATTGTTTAGTAAAGTTTAATTTATTTTGTTGATAAATTAATAATAAAATATATAATTTAACAAGTTGTAAACAGAAGAAAATTTTAATTATTTTTGGAAATTTGCTCTACTAAAATTGTGTTCATAGTTTAGGTGCGCGAAGTTTTGACGTTTGATTTGAGACGCTGTTATGCCATTTTATTTCCAGTACTGCCAACACAAAGTAAACATTACGTAATAAACCTGTTGTATACCATCATGCAGATGTGTACCGACGTGTTGAGGATGGGTACCTCCCACGATGTGAACAAACGCGCATTAATTGTAAAATCCAGTAGCGAAATCGCGGCGCGAACAGGTAAGTCCGGTAAACATGTAATTACGGTCCGTAAGAAATTCAAATTTAATGTCACTCATTACGTATCGACGCCGCAGATCGTACGGTCTCGTTCTCTGCCCGTCTCGCTCTGGCAACAATGACTTTTCGGGCAGGCCGGCATTGTGGGATACTGTATAATTTGCGCGTTTTGCCAGGTCGCGCATTAAATTATTACGAGCAAGTAATTGGCGACCGTATTATGGTATAGCGTCATAATAACGAGTCGGACCGACTTAAATAAATTTTAATGCGGGCCCCTTATCTTCTCGAACGATGGCGTCAATTAAGTACCTAGCCGTAATTATTTTTGCGTTTTGCCTCGCGGCCAACCGCAGATATCCACGCAAGATTGGAAATTTATGACGTGGACGAAACGGTGCTTAGTGTATTTTACCGATTTACGCTATCTTTGCGTTTACATCGCCGGTTTACTTATCTACAATACAGGTGCATCGGCTCTCTAATGCTATTGCAACACGAATATTTTGTCTTATTTTCTACCTTAGCCATTACATCCATTGAAAACACTGTATGATTAACGTTAACATCATTATATGATGTTATGGTATACAGACTCGAATCAAAATGTACTTAATTATCGGAAAATTATACGTAAATGAATTTAGTTGATTCCTGAACACTGACCGACGAGAAACTGCCGAAAATACGCTCCAAAAGTATCTATTAGCAATTGTCATAACTGCAAGGCATCGCTCCAATGTTGTTTAATCAGT
Source organism: Aphodius sticticus (assembly GCA_963966075.1). Taxonomy (NCBI): domain Eukaryota; kingdom Metazoa; phylum Arthropoda; class Insecta; order Coleoptera; family Scarabaeidae; genus Aphodius; species Aphodius sticticus. The sequence goes on from OZ014513.1 coordinate 8,161,765, forward strand.
CTGTACTAAGGGAGAAAATATATATTATGGTGTTTCTCGTCATTTGGAGACAAAATTCAAGGTATTACCTTATATTGCTGGTCTTACTCCAAACCTGATAAATATTTTTAAAGATCAAAATTTTATTTTTGCACGTCGTACAATGAAGAGTTTAGGAACTTTTTTCACTTTTTTCTCTTCTTCCATTGGATTTGCGTTCAGATGTTATTTACAAAACTAAATGTATAAATTGTCATCAAGAATATATCGGATAGACTTCTCAACAACTCAAGAAACGTATTACACAACATAAAAGTGATTGAAAATTGAAGCCTGAAGCTTGTGCATTGGGTTCACATGTTAGCCGTCTTGGACATAATATGGACTATCAAAATTTGGTTGGACACTGACAATTCATATTAATGATTGTGTTTCACCAATGAATTCTAAAACTGACAACAAAAATTTAACTTCCATTTATACATATTTACTAAATTACAAAAACATTCATCCCACCCAGTCAAACCAACTTTGAAAAATTTGAGATCATTTTTAGATGTTCTTGTTCCTTTCATATTGTTACACTTCATGTCATTTACATTAGTTTTTAGGTTACATTTTTGATGTTTTCATATATAAAATAAGGTTGGCTATTTTTCCAAAGTTTCATCTCCATAACAAATTTGTTTGACAAAAGATTTTTGTCCATGTTCCACGTTTCATAATGTTATATAGTTTATAGTGATATTTCCGGTTTGTATTGTATTTCGTTTTTAAATTGTTAATGTTTATCATTTTTAAACTTTTATAGCTCTGATGAAGGATGCAAATTCATTCGAAATATTAGCAAAGAAAAAATAAATAAAATATACTTCAGACTGTTTTCCCATTAATCTTTTACAATATAAAAGTACAGTCATTATAATTTCTACAAATATATATTTAGGGGTTGCCTGCTCTCAAAATTTTAAAATTGAATTAACTTTGCATTAAAACAGACAAAAAATAATTCTTATTTTATTGTTAACTACCATAAGTTTGCTCACCACCATTATTAGATTAATCAGATCACTTAACGCTGTAACATTTACAATTACTTATTTTGCCAAAAATATAATAATTGAAACTAAATCCTGGCCGATAGCTAACGGAATCGAACAAGTGACAACAGATTCTGACGTGCATATTTCGCAGAATCTAAAAGCAGAAATTGAGTGTAGTTTTTGAGCAAAATAAATTAAACACAATTCAAAATTTTATCAGTTTCAGACTCTACAAAAAAAAATCAGAAACAGTTGTATCTTGCTTGATTGTTTACTGTTGACCAGGCAATTATTTTTTATTTATTAATGTAACAATTGTGGTATGCACATACACAGGCTGATAAATATATATCTAATAAATATATAAATAAATTAATAAATATAAGGACAGGTAGGACATGGGAAACGAATTTATTTACACAAATTTCTTAATATCATTGAGAACAAGTGTTCTCAGATCTCTACGAAACTTGACAAATAATTTACACACTCAAAATATCCGTCACAAGCTCTAATATACAAGTTTGATGCAAAAATACGTGAATAGTGGGCTGTCATGTTTTGACTATGGAACGAACTATTAATTATTATTATTATTTATTAATATTATTATTCTGTGGTATAATGTACATTTACTGTTATGTAAATGATAACAATTATTATTAAAAAAATCTACCACCTGCCTTTCTTACTGTATAAAAGTTTGAAGAGATTTTGATGCTGAATCTACCATTCCATTTTGCGCCTAGAGGTCAATTGTAGTAAAAAACAATATATTTTTATTTAACTTAACAAATATTAATTATTTAACTTTAGGTCATAATAACTGGTCATAAAACATTGTCAAGGGTAAGCGCTTGAAACAATTTTTTTTGACAAAATAGGAAGCACTCTAATATACATATAACTAAAAACGGGCTTAATCCTTATAAATTGCCTTATATGTTAAATAATTTTAGACTATTAGTAGTTGAAAGAACAATATGGCTGTTGCAAAAAACAAATCCCCATAACTATGTAGTAAGAACAGGTAACAAAACAGAAACGAAACTGGCCGCCATTTGCAAAGCATCATTATCCAGGGAGCATGTTAAGAATTTCCAAGGACTGTATATTTTTTGGTAAAAAATAGTCCCTAACAATAAAAATCTGATGTGGCCAGCTGCATGAGATTCTATTTGATCGAGATCGGTCGGGTCTGCATTAAAATAAAACTACCTACTGTCATTAGAATGAAAATATTGGTCAATTCCTGGCTAACTAGTTTCATATTAATGCAGACACGACCGATCTAGATCAAATACAATTTGCTCATGCAGCTAAACTATTAATTTTACCAAAAGATATCACAGACATAAATTATTCAGAATATCCTCTACTTTAATTTATTATTTAACTATTTTGACGAAATTTCAGAAGTGGCGGCTCATTTGCAAAATCCTTGAACAATGATTGGAGTAAACATCCAGTTCCTTTGGACGTTTTTGAACAAAAGCCATTTCAGCTCTAAGTTTAGTCATAAAACTTCTAAATATAGCACGATTACAATACTTTATCATACTACGTATGATAAAGTAAAAAGATTTTGGGAGAGCATTTTATAAATTTTGATTAGATTTATTTTTGGAAGTTATATATTAATTTCGGATCAGGCTACTAAAAAATTCAATTATATCTACACGGCGTTCCCGTAATTCTAGAATCGCCCACCAGGGGGTTGTTTACAGCGCTCTGTCGCTATTCACAAGATTAATTCGTCGTACTTAAGCGGCAAAAACTTAAAATTCATGACGTCCATGTGCCCGCATGCTTTAAACGCAACGCCAATATATTAGAATGCAAACGGGCGGATAAAAACTGAACAACCCCCTAAAAATATTATACTAAAGACGGTTTCATCATCCCTCGTCAAAACAGGTTGGCGAATGTTAACCAAATTGCGTTACTCGTATTATCCTGCAGGACTTCCTCTTCCGGCTGAGGGAGGGTAGCCGCGTTGGGGTGAATTTCACGCCATCGTACTTTAGAACAATAGGGGATGAATTTCAAACCGGCGCGGAAGTGGCCTGCGATAATATAGACACTTTTAGGCCGATTTAGGGTCGTTTTGTGAGCTATAATTCGAAATAAAGGATTTAAAATTCATCCTCTCATTTTCCATCAAGAAGCACCCTTTTAAAAACATCTCGTAGATTACTATTCAACCCCCGAGGGGTACATTATCGAGAGAGGAAGATGGCGACTGCACGGCGATAGTAGTATATCTACTAATACACTCACCCCCTATGTATACATAGCTGCACCAACACAATACAGGGCGTAATATACTCACAGTTCGGGGCATTGTAGCTGTTAATTATTGCCTAATTAGATCATCAGGGTGGGATTATCGACCTTACCTGCAAACAAGAAACAAACGTTAGAAGCCAAATTAACAATAGATCTCGTAAACAAAAGCTATCGCCGAAAAGCTATCGGAAGCTGCGGATTAGTTTAAAATTATGCCGCTAGCGGAGCTCGTAAAGTCGCTTAATTTATTGCAAATTTAAGCGCGCCAAAGATAAAAACGGGGCTTTTGTCCCGGAATCAAAATTAAACCGGAATTACTGGACACGTACAGTGTGTGCACCTACCGTTGTCTTGTCAATGCTGCATAAACCACCATAATGCTGAAATATCACGGCGCGCGAACTAAATATTCACGAATTATTGGGATTTGTGACCTATGGTGCACGCCTAACTTTACGCGAAGCCAAATGTAATCTGTCAATGGTTAATTGAGCTAGTATCAGATCGATACCAGGCTACTGTACTGTAGTACCTTTACACAGGCGGCGCCCCAACGGCACTGAGGTAAACCACAAAAAAACGACCGGTAGTTCAAAAGATTAGAAAGTTGGTTTTTTAACAATAGACCATAAATTGGTAAAAAAAAGAGAGGGCCCAGGTAAAGAAAAAACTAGGTCAGTCATCACAATAGACACCTGAGCCTGAAAATTCCAGGAACGACCACCAGACGAAAATTGCCTATCGATTTTTAATTTAAAACCCCGACAGCCGATAATGGCGCAATTTCTGCTGGAAAACGCCGCCTCGCAAGAAATTATAAGGAGAGGGGCATTTTTATAATTTACGGAAGGAATTCCACGGAAATTATGCCCAATTACAGACCGCGAGCGGGATTCCGCAGACGCATATCTTCCATTGCGGTACGTAGACTTTTTTCCATCGCGGAGGAAAAATTCCTACCCGATGACAACCTGCCTGAATTATGTGTTAATTATTTCACAGCGCACTAAGCACTTTTTCTATGACGATCAGAAAAAGATACTCAATGAAAATTTTGCAGCTGCTATCATAATTTCATCTACTTCTGTTTTTATATTTCAACAGAGTCCCAGCAAGCTAACCAGAATTTAATAGAGGTAAAGCGGGACATAATTGAGTGGGGGTATAATGTGGTTAAAACGAAGAACCAAAAATCTATCAATTCTAGAATTCAACAGAATTTAAAACAGTATTCAATTAGCTTTGAAGAAGCGAGCAACATGGTCCGCGAAAGGTCAGCATTTACAAATCTTGACACACGGCATAACCTGGAAGCAGTTTATTTTCTAAGTCATTTTAATGTTTTTTTTTTTAAATCTGATTAGTCCATATTATATTGTTTCTTAGTCACATCTACAACAATAGCACTGTATTTCTGTTTCCAGATTTCCGGAGATATGACTGATGAGATAAGATGCGCATAAAAAAAGATAACTAACAGTTCAACCAAGGGCTGTAGAGTCAACGTTTACGAGGAATTTACGAGTCACTGAAATCGGTGCCGATTAACAGGAGTCGGAGACGATGGTGACTTGGAAGTTGTAACAGAGATAGATAAAATTTGTTTATTCTGTATTTAGTGTTTATAAAAATTGTTCTTATCTAATATATTCAATAAATTAATTAATGTAACTTCTGTTGATTTTTCTTTCAAATACATATTAAAACCTAATCAATCCACTAATTGAGTGTATTAATATGAAAAGATTTTATTAATAATAACACATATTTCGAAAAGAGAAACAATTAAGACGAAAAGAGAAACAATTAAGTTAATAACATTACTAATTCGGCACAAATGAAAATCGAACAGTTACTTAATCGCCCGGGAAATGTATAAATCGTTAAAATATATTTTTTACGCAGAGCTTGCACTTTTACGAAGATAACAAGGTATTTATGATGAAAATCTATGCAAAAATAACGAAGTTATGATCAATTATGACTGATGTGTACGAAAAGCCAGCTTTTCCTCTATTTTGTATTTTTCTTTATTTAGAGCAGTTTAATGTATGGTAGAGACCCGGTACCTTCGGATGCCGAGTACGTCACGTGATTTGTGCCAAGATGCGCATGTTTCTACAGAACAACTTTTTGTATTGCAAATCGTGGCATTTCCCTATACTGTTTACATCAATGTTTAACAGTTTTGTCACATCATTTAACATCACCTGATATTTATAAAATAAGCAAAAGACAACGAGCCTTTGAGTGCAAAAACAACCCAGATGATTTCTGTTATGTGTGTGGCGATCATGTCGTCAAGAAAAGTCAGCAACTATTCGAATATTTTGGAATAGCAGCTGAAAGTCTTCGCGAACCATGGACTAGGTGTATTCTCTACCGTACTTGTCATATAAATCTTAGTGGATGGGCTTCTCCACAAATAAAGAAGGTGTTGAAAGATGAAAAATTCCAAACATATTTGTCATCGGATGAGGTAGCAGTTTGAAATTCATTTAAGCTAATTGTTTCTGATTTCCTTGGAAACAATAAAAGCCCGAACTTCCAGACAATTGTTGAAGATTTGCTCCAGAAATATGCAAAACTTGGTATCGAATACTGTTTGTCTATTTATTTTCTGTTACATGCTTTTAATTTTCTTTGTTTTTTCCAGCAGGCGTCAACATAAGAGAATCAGATACCGCCAAGAACAGAAGACGAAGCAGGAGCTAGAATCACTTCTAATGTCATTATATATTGCAAATAGGCAATATAAATAAACTAAATTAATCAAAACGATAAATAGAGAAATGTTGATTTTTGGTAGTTTGGTACCTATCAATCATAATTGCTCATAGCTTCGGTATTTTTGCATTAATTATTATCGTAAATTCATTGTTGTCTTCGTAAAAGTGTACAGTGTGTACACTACGTAAAAAATAAGAAACTGGCAATATTTCCACGATTTCTACTTTTCACCAGTGATAGAGTAAATGTTCGATTTTCATTTTGGCCAAATTTTTTTCATATTGTGGCCCATTGCGTTGAAACAACTGAAGCGATTGAAAAACTATGTTAGCAACATTTGTTGATGATACGATTAGCATTAATTTGATGTGCCGAGTGAACATATTGGATGTTCCTAACTCGAGATATGCACCAAATAGTGAACTACCTCCGAAAAATAAAACAAAAAAAGGAAAATAGTCATAATTCTAAAACGTATCCATTCAAAAACTTTTTAATGCGATTTTTGAGTTTGGCGGACCTAAGGACATAAGAAAAAAATAGCCGTATCCAATGTACATTTTGACTGTTGACTAGTGTATTCAATAGTTATATTTCTTTGAATCAATTAATGTTTATTGTTGACGAAGATTCTTGGTCACTGCGTAAAAACTTTATTATCTGTCACAGACGGATAGATAAATGATTCCTTTGGACAACAAAAATATGCACTGCTAGGTTTTGAATGATTCTGTCAAAACAAAGCAATGAATTCTCTCTGAGTCAGATATGGTTTTTATGTGCGATTTACTAACACAAACATTAATATAAATTTTAACCATTTTGACCACCTTTCGAAGGGTAAAAACTCCACGGTATAAGTTGCAGATAGAAATTTATTATTTTATAGTAACTTGAAGTCTTGTTTGTCTATATAAAAAATAATAATTTTTAAAGACGGTTGTTGTTTGAAAATTTTAAACAATTACTCGTACTGCTTTTCATATCACGATTTGAAAAATAATCTTTGAATTAAATAACTATCTTAAATGCATAGTATATTCGCATATATTATAGTAGATCCATATATTTAATAGGCGTTATGTCTGGCGATTGAGGTGGCCACGGCTATATTCTCCTCTTGCTTGTAGCCCTCACGGTTTCTGTATAGTGACACGGCAACAAACACGACTTGCTACTCCGAAAGTATAAGTTTGCATGATCTCATTAAGAAGCGCCAACACTGCTCCTAAATAAAGAAGACAACTCTAACGGAGACACTAGACGATACAACAACAACGGCCCCCTCTGGAAGTGCATTTATTAACAACAACAACGGATTCCAAGCGGGCTGGTGCATCATTAGTCTGCACACCGTAAGCGTAATTCATGCCTAGGAACCGCAATGTGAGTAACTGCAAGCTTAATAATGTCTGCAGCATCCCCTAACCTTCGTCGGAGGGGTAACAAAAGGGCGAGAAACAATGTGTTTCCCGCGTCCTCCCATAAACTGAGGTGAACCATTTCCACGGGAAATTTCCCGAATTTACGATGGTATATCGCGCTCGAGTCATATTTTTAATTCACGACACCCGAGTCTTAGTGGTGAGTAATGAGTTGCGTGCCTGTCTTCAACAGCGCTAACCCCCAAAAATAAAGCTATTTATATTTAGGCCGAATTTAAATCGCCTCGAGAAATTTAGTACCGGCGATAGAAAGGGTGAGTAGCACCCTCGCTACATATATCAACGAGCCGTGTGAATTAAGATCCAGAAATAAAGTAAGCCAAGATTCGTCAAGCAGATGCTCGGGCTTTTAAAAAATGGTCATAGCGGGGGCGATACCAGCACTCCAGGTGGTGACGTCGTGTTTCGCAAACTTTCACCAGAGTTTTTTGTGTGTCTGCGAAGCACCCTTCTTCGGGAGATTTATTTTTTTCTGTAGAAACTACCCTTCCGCATATTTAATGCATGAGGACCACTCAAACAAAGGAAACACGTAGCGCGCCGTTGAATTTTTCATAATTTAAGGGTGTACTCCATCACATTATGCGTGGCGTCTTTTTCAAATCCTTCGTCGATCCATGTACAGCGTCGCAGCGTTTATGGATTATGCACGATCTCCATTTTCCGCAAACAATACCGCGGCCGCTATGATTTATCTCGAGAAAAACGACAGAAAAAAAACACACACGCCGCCATACGAGGCATACGTGAGATGCCCAGTCGGATAGATCCATCAAACGGAAGACGGACGCTTATCCAAGAAGGAATTCGCGGAGTTTTTTGCAAAATCTATTGTTTCAAATCCATAGCGTCTGCGGTTGATTAAATTGTAACAGCTTTATTATGCGCTCTCACCGCCATGGACGCACGAGCAAAACAAAACGCGAACGAAACATAAACAAACGCTTACTAAATCTCGGTGTACGTTACTTTGTATTCATCGTGTACACTAACAAAGCGTAGAAGTGTTTTTATACATGGTCCTTAGCCGCTCGGTCCTTGCACGTAATAATTTATAAGTAATGGTTAATTTGAATACAGAAACAAAAGCGTATGCCGTACGACACCCGATCGTAAACAAAACTGAGCTATCGCCTTACGACAATTATTACGGCATAAATTCTACAGTTGAACGCTCTTAATCATATACCGTTTTTGACTTATTCCATCTCCTAACTTACTAAGATGAACAATCCAACACCCACAACCAATTTCACAAGAGTACTCTTAGCTTGAAGCAACCATCCTAACACCAAATGATAAGATTCTAATGGCGGAAGCTTCAAGAGGACCTGCAGCTATTAAACAACCAAAATTTGGCAAGAAGACTAAAAAGAAGAGGAGAAGGAGAAAGAGAGGACAACGTTGAATCAATCAGTAGGAAAGTTTTGGTACGAATTCTGTGGTCATTCAGTAAATTTATAGCGAAACGGGGCGAAGAGAACATGAGAATGGTTTCAATGTGGAGTTAGCGTTTGAGTTCTGAATCCATTGTGTCGATATCTAAGCGGGTATACATCTATATACAACGTGGTGAGTGTATGTTCGCCGTCGACGCTAGAAGAAAATTTTGAAATACTGGCAGGCCGATACTCGTATATCCGTTATAAGTTATAAGCGTAATAATGGCGAACACAGCGGGTGAGTATACTACTGCCTGGTAACATGTAAGCGTATATCTCTTTCGGAGTGGTGTGGTGAGAATTGGCCATGTTATCGTCCTGAGTGAACACGACCGAGCGTTCGACGTCTTTATGGCAGCGGATAGATGAAGCTGCGGAGAGAACAATATTGCGTTTTGCTTCCTAGACGAACGAACGCCAGCAAAGTTTGGAATTGGAATCAAAAAGGGATTAGGCAGAGTTTGGAGTGCCACCTGGTCCACACTGGAAGTTCTACATCCAAACTTCGCTCCACGGATAAACTGCATAAAGTTAACCGGTACATCGTGGAATGATGACGGCAATAAAGATTTCGATTTCCCGTTTGAAATACGACACGCTAAAAGCGCGAATAATGATGATGTAGTCGTAAACGCGATCAAAAATTAGCCAATCGACAAATAAAAGACGAAATCTAATTTAAGTAATTGCGGTTTAACACCTCCGATGCGCCAGCAACCGGACTATTAACTTCATTCGGAACACCGACCAGGCTAATAAAAGTTGTATTATAAGTGTTTCTCTCAAATCGGGCCCCTATTACCGCCGCATCGGTAACGGACCGTTTCCAGAGGTATATCGTTATCGAATGGCCGTCTGCCGAGGACGCAGTGGATTGGCCCGTCGTTAATAACGACCCAGGTAACCGGTTTCCGTATATGGGGGGACTCAGACAAGGCTCTCTCTCGGTGCCGCCGCACTGTCACCAGCATTTCCAGGGCTAATGAGATGGAATCGGATGGACAACCTCTCGCACACTCCCGTGTTATCCACTCTGACAGAAGAAAAAGAGAAACACCAACTCCAGCTTCTCCAACCCGAGATAATACCGCTTCGTTAAGAAGCGCGCGGCGCTACCAATGCCCTCTAATGGCCAAACGACATGAGCTTCGGAAATCATATTACACCACTTCAACCTTACTTCCGAACAATAAACTAAACTCCACTAATGCAACGATAACGTATACCTAGCCTCCAATCATTGAAATCATCATCTTTCACCTAAACACTTAAAGCATCCGATCTTAGTCTTATACATGGATCAACTCTATAGCCCATGAAGGTTTCTGTCGTTTTGAGCCACCTCCTTCTCTACATCTTCTTTCCTGACCTTGCCTTGGCTCAACTCCTTTACTAAGATGCTGATTCCCTTATAGATCTCATCCTGCGGCATCTCCACATTGACTCTCCTTAACTTCTCTAAAGATCTTCCTCAGTTTTTCCTCCTGAATAATTGTGGTTTCTGATGGCTCTATTATAGAAGTAATAACAAAGGTGCATTTGAAGAGAATTGAAACGAAAACAACATTGTGTGATGATGTTATAGATGTATATCGGTTGATAGCGGTGTGTACCTACGTCCTTATTTAATTTCAAGTCCGGGACCATGTGGCCGGTATTGAGTTTAGCCCGTACGTCTATTTTGCATACATACATATACATGCGGTCGCGACCGGCCGCAGCGTTCTCGTTTCTGGTGACAGGTGAGCCTGGGCATTTGATTTAAGGCACATCCGTAGTTGTCAGTGCCATTCCCGTGTATGATATCTCCATACACATCTGCGGCACCATGAAGACATCGTGGCCGCGCACTCGTCTCCTCGCGGCGCATGTTCTTCCTTTTCTCCTTCTCGCCGCTTTGCATTCAAGACCGATGTATGTGCATTCTCAAGCGAATGCGGTATTGTTTCACGAGCAGTTTCGTATTAAACCGAGACTCTTCGGACACCGCGGCCGGAGAAACAAACGAAATGTTTGGGAAGCAAAAATACAATTGCGTTTGTTTTGAATATGGTTTATGTTAGTTGGTGTTCCTTGGAAACCGGATATAAGGTCGGAGTCCTATCATCTATAATCTATTGATTGGAGATGTCAGACGAAACGCAGAGGGCTCATCACCCATAATCTAGGGTTCGGGAGATATTGTCTTGGTCGGTTTGATAAATAATGGAAAAAGAGCCCCCAGATAAATAATGGAAAAAGATTCCTGCGTGTAGCGTCATTTCTATTGCTTCACGTGTGAGTAGGGGGCGATAAAAATGCGGTATTCGTTTTATTAAATCTTCGGACGGTTGGTCATCATGCGGTGTGTAATATCCGTAGAGAAGCTATTTCGCCAGATGCGGAGAATTGACGTTGGCGCGGCTGGTTGTCAATCTCCTTCCCTCCTCTCTAGGATTAAGTGGGCCTCTCCGGGCAGGACAATTGGCTTATTATCCGCGCGTTCGTGCTGGAATTGATTTCCTCCACTGTACCGTTTATAAATGCGGCCCATTAACGAGGTACATCACCGGGTCCGCGGACCGATTCAGCGGACATCAAACGGTGTCGCGCGGTGCGCGTGGACGCCGCGCGCGTATTTATGGCGGTGGACAGGGTCGTAAAGAGGTACGCCGGCCGCTCGGATAGCCGGCCCTAGCACCCCGTAACTAAGAGAGGACCGAAGAATTAATTGGTCCATTGGTCTGCTCTCGTATAGAGCGCGATTTGTCTGAACTGGCGCCCCGAAAACGAATTTACAGGCCACGGACTGCCGCTTCCCACTTCCTTTTCCAGAATTTTCAACATTTGAACTGTTAACCTGCCTGGCAACTAGACAATTTAGAATTAAAAATTTAAAATTACCTACAACATAAGCCACGAAAAGTTGTTTCCCTTAATATTCCAAATAATAAGATAAGTTCCTTTAAATTATCTTTGCTATAATACAATATTAAGGTTAACTCCTTTTCAGAAACTAATTTAAACTGAGACTTTGACATTTGTCGCTAGTAGCGTCGGTTGCACAGTTGGTTGCCTATAGGGCAGTTTCGCCAAGAAAACGTTGTCGTCTATTACACAACAGAACGTAGGCGCTAAGTTGCTATGTTCCGCGTTCAAACGGACCCCCGGTATAATAATAATAATAATAATAATCTTTATTGGTGTTATATACATATAAAAGAAAGAAACAGGAAACAATGTAAATTAGTTAAACTAAATTTAGATCTGCAAAATTACTATTTAGGAATTCATCAATATTATACACACATTTCTGCAATAAATACCTTTTCATGACTGACTTAAAAACTTTTGGAGAGTAAGCCCTAGTTTCAGCCGGAAGAACATTGAAAAATTTCAAAGCCCAATAATTGGCTCCATTACGAGATTTCTGCAGTCTCAGAAAAGGCTGGCGATAATGGTGATTTGTCCTTGTGGAGAAGGAGTGAAATGAGTCAACTGGAGCAAAGGTTGCTGAATTTATCTTCGCATACATCAAGCACTCCAATATAAAGACCGATGGCAAAGTCAGAATATTAACATCCCTGAAGTGATCCCGACAATCATCTCTATAATTTATACCGCGTATTACCCTTATACAGCGGCGTTGTAATGAAAAAATTTTGTTGGAGTGTGGCTACTGTGTCCCCAATTAAATATTGCATATGTCATAATAGAATCAAACGATGCAAAGTATGCAACCACTAGATATTCTTGTGAAACTGCTTTTCTCAGTATTCTGAAGAAATATATTACCTTTGCAAGTTTCTTTGAGACAGAATCAACGTGATTGTCCCATTTTAGTTTAGAGTGTATTAGGACTCCCAGAAATCTGACACTCACCGTCATCACAGTTCTCAAGATGCCGCAGAGTAAATAGTAAGGACATACACTTGTCGAGATTGATGTGCAATTTGTTTGAGGAGAACCATTCCTTCATGTTATTGTCGGTTTCATCTAACGTTCGGAGAAGCTGTTCGTAGTTATCTCCTCATTGACTACTGTTGTGTCATCAGCAAATAGAACAATTTTTGAAAGAGCGCTTGCATTCTGAATGTCGTTTATGAAAATTAGAAACAAAATCGGGCCCAGAACAGAACCCTGTGGGACTCCATATATACATTGTTGTTTTGTTGACATGTTATTTCCAATTTTAACATATTGATTCCGATCGCTAAGATATGATTTCATTAACTGGATGCTAGGAGTTATTAATATTGTAGTATTTAAGTTTCTCTAACAATATTTCATGCGGTACGCAATCAAAAGCCTTTGTGAGGTCGTAAAAAGAAGCTACAGCATGATGACCATGCTCAAAGTTTTCCAAAATTTTACTTATTAGTGTCTCTATCGCCATGCTAGTCGATTTGCCGTGCCTAAATCCATATTGAGAGTCAGTAAAAAGATCATTATTTTCAAAGTGTAGGTATAACTGGTTTTTTAGTATTTTTTCAAAGAGTTTTGATAGTATGGGTGTTAAGGATATGGGTCTGTAGTTATTGAAGTTCTCTGTTGTGCCCTTTTTGTGGATAGGAATGACTTTTGATATTTTTAAGGCTTTAGGAAAATAATTTTGCTCAATACAGGCATTGAAAAGATGCGTTAGTGGATATATTAGGATGTTCATCATTGTCTTAATTATCTTGACATTTAGGCCATAACCGTCTGTGCTAGCAGAATTTTTTAGGGTTTTTATTACATCTCTCATTTCATTGAAAGGCACAGTTTTAAAGGTAAACCCATTGTTCTCAATAACTGGTCTCATGTAATGACTTGGATTCGTTTCTGATCGATCCACTTTAAGCATTATTTCTCTGGGAGTATTCACAAAATAGTTATTAAACTCTTCAGCAGATGGGGTATTTTCTGCAGTAGTTTTCTTGGGGATGTTGTGTTTAATTATTATAGTAATAATTAATTAATTATTATAGTAGGAGATAGGTCTAGAAATTACCCGAAGCAATGAATACAAGGTCCCTAAATTTATGCGGTTAATTATCGTTATAGGATCCTGTGGATGCCTGTAATTTAGAATTGGAACCGGGGTCCGTCCAGCCACAGCAACCACCGCCCGTTCATTACGAACGAACAGTTCGGTTGTTTTCGGAAATAATATAAACAACCAGAATTTGCGTTCGGACTAATTGAAATTAATCTCTGGTGGTATCGATTCGAACGAACCACTCCTTGACTTAATTTTTTGTGATACTGTTTTTAAATGTGAGGTTAGTTCTATCTTACATTTGAAGGAGAATCTTAAGTTAGGCAACCAATAAAACAGTTGCTAATTGGGTTGCATACTTCGATTATAGGTGTACAGTAGCGGTATAAGAATATTATGTATAACGCCACTTGTGTTGGTGCAATTTTCACAAATGCGTGGACCTTTGCTAGAAATAAATATATTCCCGTTGCATCGCGATAGTTGTAACGAAGACATACGGCCTTTTAAACGCTGCATAATGAAAGCGCTCGCAAAAACAACAGTCACACCACGCACGCCGTTCTGCAAAGCAGAATTAAAAGTAATTCTTTGTACGCGCTAACATTCCACCAACCATAATCCGGATTGCAAGCAACACGAGCCGTATTTTTGAGCAGTGCCGCCATTAACGGAACTTATGACCGGAAAAACGGCGGAAAAAATAATAAGCTTAAAACTTTTTACGGCGACGCGATATTTTTCGCGATTGTGGCGCCATCCGGTAAATTCGCAGCAAATTCTAAATTATAAAGCTTTCCGGATAAATAGACAAATAAAAATTTAAAAAAAAATTACCTGTGATTTGACAAAAAACAAAACACGTCTAAATTTCACAAAACTCACAACTCAACTGGATAGTCAGACGCTTCGTGGGCTATACAACCCAGACGTTAGCTAAAAAACCTATTATTACGAGACCCTTTCGCTATTATATTCTACCTTAGGGGTCCTTAAAGGGTAAATTTCTAACCAAGAAACGATTATTTCTTGAAATTTCATACTTTACCCACTATTATACCTCGTATCGCACTCAATATTTCCGACGTACTGTATTACCTAACCTCTCCAACATAAAAAAGGAACTTAACAACCGTTTTCCTCGAGAAATTCGATCAGACAGAAATTCGGGGGTGCTAGACACCCCACTTTTTATGGACACGCGCCATCCCTTACCGGCTAGCGCGAAACCCCCGCACGTACATGAGTAATGATTTTATAAGCTATATAGCCCGAGAAAACCCTAAAATATTGCGGATAAATCACAAAACTCACCCTTCTTAGGAGAGAGATAAAATAAATAATGTATGAAATTGGTTTCCGTTTCGATTTTTTATATATCCACAACGCGTATTGTTACGTGATACTTTTTGACAATTGTTCTAGTAGTAGTCTTATTATACCAACAAAAAAATCTGGTGTGACCAGGCACATGACTTTATCATACCAAATATATAAAATTAATAGTTTAGCTGCATGAGATTCTATTTAAACGAGATCGGCCATGTCTGCATTAAAATAAAACTAGTAGAACTAGAACTAAAACAGTAGCGTTTGACACTACCTGCTGTCATTAGAATCAAAATATAGGACAAATCCTGGCTAACTAGTTGTAATGCAGTACGACCGATCTCGATGAAATACAATTTGCTTATGCAGCTAAATTATTAACTTTATCAAAAAATGTCATAGACATAAATTATACAAAATTTCCTCTACTTTAATTTATTATTTAACTATTTCGACGAAATTCCAGAAATGGCGGCTTATTTGCAAAATCTTTTAAAAATGCTAAGACTAAACCTCCTGTTCCCTTGGACCCTTTTCAACAGAAAGGTTTTCAGCTCTAAGTTTGGACATGAAACTTCTAAATATGAAGTGTCGTCCCGATACCTTTAGTAGTTTCTCCGGAATCGTCGCCACAAAAAACGGGTACACACACACACACACACACACACAGACATTTTTTTGTACCTTTATCAAAAATGTTCAGGAGACCCAAAAAGTAATAAAAAAATAATAAAATATTAAAAGGTAGAATTGGTATGTTTGTATTTTATGATGCATTGAAATTATTAAATAATTAGTTAAAAATACAAAACCATCGACTTGACCTAAAAAGAACTAAAACATGAGTAAAACGAATAAATTTTGGGTATAAACAAATTTTCCATTAACAAATATTTAATTTTTCAATTAACTACATCGGAAAATATTTGTCCATAAGCGACATAAAACGTCAAATAACCCAAACGAACACTACAAAATAAATATAACACCGGAACGACCTCTTCATTAATTAAAAACAAATATATTCGTATAAAACCGCTCATCTAAATAATGTATTCGGAATTTCGGGTCCACCGCAGGCTAGATGAAACTGCGCAGTCTCCCTACCCCTCACAAGCCGACCAGGCACGGATTCGATCGCCGCGGCCATGATGGTTTGTGGCTACGGTGCTGCGCCCTTGCGTCGCAAGTGAACGAGTTAGAATTAACCCCAAATCTATGTAAATTTGCGCCGAAATAAGTGTAGAAAGTCTCTGTGAACTTACCTGGAGGTATGACGATGTGTTTGAACCAGGAAACGGGATTCTTGCGACGCCTATGACCGGAGTTTCAGCGAAAAAATCGACCGTGACGTATCGTACGCGAACACCACACATGATGGCCGACGCTGTAAACATGGCCCGCTAGATGAAATTAAGCCTAATATACGTTCGAAGGTACAAATTCAAATAAGAATTTTTATTTCGCGTTGTTTTTGTTTGTTTTCGTAGTAGTTTTTCGAAATCTGTGCGTTTTTTAGAGAGGTTATTCATTATTATAGTATATTTAATTATTTTGATCATTGATTATCACCCGTTGGCGCGATAGATAGTAGTGGAGTAGGCCGAAAATAGAAATGTAGCAGGAGTTGAAATAAATGTTTATTTAAAATAAACGGAGAGTGAGTCCGGTGATGTATTTATGGACGCATTTGGAGATTTAGCTCAAAGAAGTGTGCGCTGGTTGGGACTGAAGGGTGAAACGCCGACAGTTTTATGAGTTTATGACATTTGCAGCCGTGTACTACGGCCGTTTTCGCGGTCCTTTTGTTTTCGTGTAGAGAGATAGTTTTTCCGTGCTTGTTTTGCACCATGATTTATGTCACTGGTGGTTATATTAGCCTTCGGTAGGATATAGTTTGTATTGTATTTCTGTTTATTCGTTTTAGTATTGATCGAACTGTGTTGTAGTAAATTGTATTAATAGAATATTGACGGAAGTAGTAAGAAATAGTGAGCTATAAATTAGTATTATAAGTAGCAAAGAAAATTTATTCACAAGTTTATTTTTATCTTCACGATGATAATTTATTTTTACTTTAATGTGTATATCGACACAGAAGAAACAACTGATCAATGCAACACTTTGGAAAACCAATATTCAAAAATATACAACGTGTCTCAGAAAGTGTGGAATGGGAAATTTTTTTATTATTGATTTTTAAGAAAATTGCTTCTTTATAAAAATTTTGTGCACCCATCAAATTTTACAAATTATGCCCCGTAGTAAGTTTGACAGGTTGTTTAGAAGTAGAATTATATTTATAGTTCGAAATCACAGTCACCTATACTGAAAAAAAAAACTTTTTCTGTTAATTTTCGCTTGTAATATTTATGTAGGTACCTATATCACTCAAATTGATTCTTTTTCTTTTTGCGTTTTGTGTCATTTTTTAACTGGGTTTATGTTATCAAAAATAAAAAATAACCCTAAATTTAAACACTTGGGCGATGTTATGCTAGCTACAGAAACACGTAGGTATAACTGACACAGAATATAGTTAATATCTTGGCTTGGCGAGTATAGCAGACCATATACCGAAGCTTACCGGTTCTCTTGTTTCAAATAGACATGTCATAATAGGTTATGTACATCGCGGAGTCATACGTTAGCCGTTATCTTGCTGGGGGAGCTGCTGGGCACAGGGAATTTGCATGCCGCGAGTTCACTGTTTTAGATCGCATCAAACCGGCCGAGAAACACCGTCGATCGAACCGAAAAATACGGCCTTCACAAACTCGGCAGAAACCTTTTTTTCTAAATTGAATCGCCCCGCAAAAGGGCTTTTAAAAGAAGGGTCAAGCGCCCTTTGTTCCCGACGTTCCTTTATTTTTTACGAGTTAGAAAGCCACGAGGATTTACGATGGCATATACCCAACAATAAACGAAATAGAAAGTTGACTTTTCAGGTTTGCCGGTGGGCAAAAAGAGTTCAGTCCAGATTTTTAGGTGACACAGTTTGGGTGGTTAGTAGTGACAAATCTCGTGGATACTGCAAAAAGTACAAGGTAAGCTAAGATGTAGAAAAATACAATATATAACAAGGGGTTCCGCAAGGTGCATGTTTTACACCTACACTCTTCACAAAAGTGCGTTCATAATTAAATATAACCCCACGATATGAGATAAGATCGACAGCATGCGTGTCCACTGTTCCGCAATGTTCAGTGCTCCGTACTAAATGATAATTGGTGTCTAATTACGATCCATATTAATTATTCAAGTGATTAACTATGGCTGGATATTACGCGTTGGCAGTCGGTATACATTTGTTAAAAACTGAAAGGTATACTTATATTCGGCGTTATTAAGATAAGACTCGCGATACGGATTTTTTTTTTAAATTTAATTGCCGATTTGTGTCCGGATTTGAGTTCTATGCTAATCACAAAAAGGTGTGATCTCATCTGTTTGTTTCATATTCTTAATATATAATTAGAACGAAATTAGTTGAAATTGTGGTTATATTTGAATACAAATTGATGAAACAAAGTAGCTGAATAAATTTATGAAATAAATTAGGATGAATATATTTTAATAGGCTTTTGACTTTCTAGAAATATTTTAATTGGATTGTTTGTAAATCGGTAATTTGGAAACTCATTCTTAAGGCTTAGTTGTAATTAAAACAAACTAATTATTTAATTAATATTTATTTATTTTTATAGGTAGGTATTTATTATTATTACCTTCATTATATATTTATTTAATATTTATTGTTTGTGTGTGTATAGTAGCATTATGTTAATTAATAGATTTTAAATTGAAAATTGATAAGAAAAACACAACAGCACACAAATGGGCTTAAACCGTCTTTAAAACAAACAAAAAATAATTTAAAAAAACAATTACTAACGCATTATTCCGATTAGTTGTTTGCAAATTTATCGCTGTTTACTGACTTGTTTTTGTTGTTATCTGCTTTTTTTATTTTATTCTAATATTTAGGTATCATAAAATCACATTAGGTAGTTTTTACCGATACGTTTTATTAGAAATTATTGAATAGGCTATTAATGATTGAATTTGAATGTGCTTTTGACATGGAAAAGCCCACTATTTGGCATTTGTTTGACTTAAAACTGAAAGTAATTTTATTCCTGTGTTAGAATAGAGAGACATTAAAGAAATGTAAAATCAAAATAAAAATTGCTTATCTACAAAAATTAAATCATAAACACAAAAATAATGTATGTAAATGCATTCAAAATATCATTACTTCAAGGCAAAAGGCAACACTATGGCCTTAGTTTTAGTAAATATTTATAATGTTTATCACTTCTTCCAATATGTAGTAATAAACAACCATAAAAAGATCGGGCATCCCATGAACAGTACTCGAAATATTCAAATGAAAAAAAAAAACAATTTTAGTATAATTACCTATATTAAAACGTAATAAAATAAATATTAAAAAAAACACGCTAGCAATCAAAGTATTGTAAAATCAAAACCAATTGAACGACGATTTAAAATTTATCACATAAATTCGGCACTCGCCAACGAAACAAAAGAACAACCTGAAGAGGTTACAATAATGGCCCATCACGACAAATAAAGTGGCGATAGCAAGCACGAAAGTATAAACAAACAATAAACGGTCGGAGGAGAAAGCTAACCCCTATAAAAAGTCATCCCGAACTCCCTTAAACGAGGTCGTAGGAAGCATCGTAAAGGCCTTTAGGTGCCGAGCTTTAAGCGCCGGCCATGATTTTTACGGGCGGTGGCGAACGCCGGCAGGCAGCGAGCGACGGCGTAGAACTCCGGTCCTAGGCGGTCGCTCCGGTCCCATGCCGGCCTTTGCCTGCGTTCCGTCGGCCATTACACGTTTCGATGATACACGGGCCACTTTACACTCTATTCCGATGAATTTTATAGGTAATTTTCTGACGATTTTACACCGACACCGAGTGAACTTTATAGGTAGGTATATTCTCATAGGGAATATTCAATTGTACTATACCAGTTTTTGATTTTTTTGCTGATGTTTTTTATTGTTAATTTAGCTACAGTTTGGTGTTCAATAACTCTTTGAAATCTTTAACCGATTTGTCTTATTCTTTTTTTGGGACGTTCTAAAGAAATATATCAACAATATTACCTACATCTTTCTTCAAAATTCTTTAAGGTTATTATAAAAATTTAAGAAAACGTGCCAGATCGTTGTACTGCGAGTATCAAAACATAAGAGCAGGACTGCACGTTATTAAAGTATCCAGTTGTTAATTTCTGGCCATTATCTTTAAACTAACTCATTGGTGGTATGCAAGACAATAGTCTAATGCTCACAAACAAAGGTTTACTTGAAATTATTTGTCTCGAAACTAGAACAAAAACATCATTTAGGTTAACCAGATATAAATTTATCTGGTTAAAATGGCAATTTTTTTGAACAATTTATTACTATAGGTAGTATGTGATAATCTTCATAAATTTCTCTACAATGGCCCAACAAAATAATGAAAATCGGTCAAATTTATCATTTATTTTAATTTTGGCGATGCGTTTTGAGTTAAAACGTTTTAAATAAAGAAATTAATGACAGCACCGCCATCTAGAAGCGATTTGGGGATTCACAATTCACTTGGGGATTCACATAAATACGTGTTCCAAATAAATAAATCTCTACAAGAAAAAAAAATTAAAGTGTGCAGTAAATATTTTTGTACCAAATAAATATATTTTGAGCCTAAAGTTTCTTAGAAGGTTATTTTTTGCAATAGATCAATAAACTTGCCAAGCTTATATTATTTTTGTTTACATAACAATAGTTGTAAAAAAACCATCGTTAAAGTTTGTTTACTATACCTTCTACGAATGAAAAATTATTAAACTTTTTAACAGAAATGAAAAACAGTTACGTGTAACGTAATAAGGCATTTGATGCAAATATTCTAGACGTTTTTGATGACAGATGACTAAACAGAATAGATATTAATCATTAATTGACAGAATAAGCAGTTAATCGAGGCCATTTTTTAACCCCAAACCTACATATTTAAATATTATTGCGTAATTCTCTATTTATACTATACCCACATTTTACGAGTTTAATATGTTTCATAATTTGTTTTTCTAAACTTAATAGTTTTGGAGATATCTATTGATAAAAACATCCGTATCCGACGTTACGGAAAACCGGTATGTACTCGTCAAAATAAAGAAAATATAATACTTATTTGAAAATTAGAGAGTGTACTTTGGAACAGTTTTCTTTTGTATTTGTATTTAAATAAAAGAAAATCTGTTTTTATCAATTCAAATTATACATCTTTATAATATAACATCACATTGTAAGATACTTGTAGATAAACATCAAGAATGAATATTGCAATAATGTTGTTTGTATACTTATTCATTTTACCACACCGATGGCAAGGGTTCCAAGATACAAAGCCTGTGTGTAACTTGCCACATTTCTTTGTAGTCTAATGGATATTTTCTGGAGTTTATCTATGGGTTGCTTATGATAAAAGAGAATCTTTAAAATATTTCTACATATTAGCTAGGTACTTCTGAAGCTGGTGTAATATTAGGCTTTTCCGGAACTATAGATCCTAATAGTAGGGACCAACACCCAAATACAAAAACCTAAATAAAAAAATGTTTGTCTACTAACACGTCACCAAGTACATTAGTTATGCAATTACAAATTTTACTACACTAAACACTTTATCAACGTACGCATATAGAAACGATTTCTTGTTTTCAAGAAATATATTCTTTTGTACTTATTTATTGTTTTGGATCACAACATATTTCTTTGATCCCAACAATATTTACTTCATTTAATATTCTAGTTTATTTGCTTGTAGAGATTAATTTATTTGGAATATTTATTTAAGTCAAATAAATAAATTTGGATAGGTACCAACAAAAATTACTTTCCTTTAAAGTAATATTTTTGGTTTGATTTAAAAAGGTGTTTCTTTACACCAAAAAAATCTAAGTTTGATTTAAACAAATATATTTGTATACATTGATTTCCTTCAAAGAAATATTTTTGCTTTAACTTAAAAATAGGTTTACTTCAGTCAAAGAAATCATATTTAGATTCAAATAAATATATTTTGTGCGAATACCTCATCCAACAGTATTGTAAGATGGCGCTGTAAACACTCTCCTCGCAGTCCGGCCTTATCTTGTATAAATAGTAGCTGGTAAAAGCCGACAGCTCAGTTGTCTGCTTAAATTGCTAAAAAGGCCGTGTGATCGGCTGTGTAAAGCACAGTGCATGCAAGTTCAAGTTCCGATTCCGAATCAGCGTGCACTTTGCTACCATAACCTTGACTATATGTAGGTCTGGGAAAACCAACCACTGGTCGAGGATGCGCGACATCCCAAAAGGCGGTGAGAGATTTTGCTCTACTGTACCCTCCGAAAAGTTCTAGTCAATAATAGGTCTACATTAATTCCTTCAACAAACTAGTAATTGCTTTAATAAAAAAAACTATTTAGGCATCGCAACCTTAGAATATCGCATTTTAACTCAAGTTAATTTAAAAATTTATAATTTTTTCACTCAACTCAATCATAACTATTTGATACCAAACAAATATTTCAAAAAAATGTATTTCTATCCGCAAAGAAATATTTCTTTACCTCTATTGAAACAATAGATTCCTTTGAGTCAATGCATGTTTATTTGAATTTAACAAAATTTTCTCTCTGTGTATTACGATATCAAAATGGCCCTATACTTGATGTCAAATTAGTTATGTTTCCCGGTTTCAACAGGTCCAAGGTATCACTATCCTCTTGCACTGACAATAACAATAGACAATCACATTTAGAATAGTTTTTTTAATGGATAATACACCGTACCTAACAATTGTCCCCGTGATGTAACTTTTAGTATAATTGAATAATATTTTCACGTTCATGTGGAAGTTAAATCTCCGTGCTTGTTTTTTTGATGAGTTAACCACAATTCCTTGACAAGGTTAGTACTGTAAATAAAATATTTTCATCCTACACTATGTAAAAATGTAATTTTCGCGTCTAATGAACAATTTTCAAGGTTAGCTGCAAAAATAGTTTACACAATATAACCACTAAGTGGCGATCGAAATGTCTGTCAAACAAAAACACAGCTTTCGATTCGGTTTTAACGTTTGTCTGGATCTCCAGAAGTGCCCAGCCTCGTCTATGGCTCGGCTTGGTAGGTACACAATATACTATATTTTTACATTTTTTTAAACCTTGAATGCTAATTATTTTACTTAGGAATTATCGACAGACCATCGGCTATTGTTTAGCACCGCTCTGGCCTATAAACATCCACATATTTTTATAAATTCACTACCGTTTAAACCACTTCAAACTTCAAACTCTGTGATAAATCACATAACAATTACGGCAGTCAAGCACGATGGAAAATACTAACGTTAGTCACTGATCCAATTCAGGCGATGCAACTAACGCATTGGCCACATACGGTGATTAAAAAACGTCTCAAAAACGCAGTTTGTTTACACAAAATTACTCTCAATCTGTCAGAAGAGGCATTTATCAACAGAACTACTGTATTTGAGTTATAGGCCACTATCGGGAAAGGCCAAAGGTCCGCCTTATCTCCTGCGAACTGAACGAAAAAATCCCGAAGTCAATAAAATCGAGTCGTTACTGATCAATTAGCCGAAAAAAGAAACACACAGATAAGGAGGTATCAATCAAAACAAGCAATAAGTCCGATCCGAACCGATTCGATCGAATGCTTATGGAAATTTATATTGCGTTGAGAAACCGTTAATTTTGTTTATCCGACTTAATTGATATCTGTAGAAATGGACGATCATCGATCCTAGTTTGGAAACATTCTCGTACCGCCGAGTTGGCCATGAGAACCACTTAAAAACTCTTCGAAAAGCTCCGAGACGAAATTGGAAGCCACTTTTATTACCCGCGATATTTTATTCAGATTATCTTAGAAGTTCTACAAACTTTTCTTTTATGGCTGCCACGCTCCACTGTCTGATCTAATGATTTTATAGCGTTTTGAATTTCCCGCTTATCTTGAGCTTACTTAACGTTATAAAAAATAGGTTTCTTCGATTGGTAACAAAACAAAAATTAACAATAGACATATTTGGTATGTAGAGGGTGGATTGTGCAGAGAGTTAATAAAAAACCATAACGTTAAAGACGTTAAAAGCGTTGTGACCTCACATTTGCAGCGCGCCTCTGTCGGGTTGGCCTTGTAATTATTTTCTTTCAGCGTAATGATTAACTCGTTTGTTGATTTATATTTGTTTCGCAGTTATTTACGACCGAACCAATCTGACACGTTGCATGCATGTAGGCTGAGGCATGTTTGTCTGTTGCATTTTAATCCCGCGGAGCATTTTAAAAATATATGCGCTCATGTGTTGCCCCGCCGCTATCTCTACGTGTGTGTGTGCGCCTGTGTGGATACACGAGAGAACCACACAATGCCAACGTCAGCCGAAGAACGCTCAAAATGCATCTAAATCTCAGCGATGCAAAAAAAATCTGTTCCAGTGTGGACGCACCTTTAAATTTTTATATTTGTCTTTTTTTGGTGGGAAAATTGGCCGTATTCCTTCACGACTAACCGGCGGGCATCAGAAAACTATAATCTTCGATTTCACCACAAAAAAAATCCAGCATCTGTAAAGGTGTAATCATGGTTTTCTCAAGTCAACATTTTCCTTTTAATTTAAGTATACGTTTGCGGCACGCTCAATGACCACTACTATCAATGATGGTACAGCAACAACAAAAGAAACAAAAGTTAAATTATAATTGAACCCTGAAATAAATCATGTTTCTTTCTTTCTAAGGATATTACTAAAAATCTTCTCGTTTGAAATTCCTTTATTTTAACTCTGATGATTAGCTGATGATTAGGTAATAACGAGACTAAGGACAAAGCAAAATTGGGATCACTTTATGTCAAGTCATACCATCCGTTAGTCCCATAACGTGAAATTGACAAGCCGATAGATTATAAAGGTTTAAGTGGTTTCTAGTGCGCTATAAGTATTTTTTTATAACTAATTAGCATGACAGTATGCGATGTAAGAAGCCGTCGCGGCAGAAAGGGTCTTGCCTGCAATAAATCAGCGGGAATTACGTTACATTAGTAAGTGATATTAGATGTCAGTCAAATGACAATGAACAGGCCCGTATTCAATAAAATTTTCCTTAATTTTTGGTTTATTTAACAATTAAATGTAGGTTTCCAAAGATTCCTGCCCAGTAGGAATTATGGATACAGCTTGTAGACTGATGTAACTGGAAGCTGCCAAAGTCCAGTGTTGTTTGTTCGAAGCATTTTACGGATACATGTTTAGACATCACCGAATCGCATCAAATATATTTTCTAGTTTAGTAAAACATAGTTTTGATCAAGATGTATTTGATAGTCACAGAATATTATTAATTAAAAGATATGTAAATAGGTACACACATTTTCGAATGTGTTACCTACATCAGCAAAACAAAAATAAATAAATCCGCCAGCATTCGACATCAAAATAATAAAATGGTCTTGTTTAATGATCAGTATAGGTTACAAAATGTATTAAACTTAATTTGTTCATATTCATACTCATATTTATGTTAGTCTTATAAGATTTATTTTACATTAAGTTAAACAAATAGGAGATTTATGTTACATTATTTGTTATAACCTTAATCCAGAGTAAAATTTTGTAACCAATTCGGATATTAAACGGCCATTAATGATCTCGACAATTAACGCACTCGCTTCACGCTCGTACGTTAAACAGTCTCGATCATAAATCGCTCTTTTTAATATACTTATTGGTTGAATAACTATTAATGAGCAACTTTGAATTAATGGTGGCTCATTTAAATAACAATGATATAAGTTATTTAAACAAGAAAATCCTCAATACACGAGCCTTGCAATTAAACTGAGATTTGGACATTTGTCGCTAGTAGCGTTGGTTGCCTATGCGGTAGTTTTGCCATATATTCCGCGTCCGACTGCCGGTATAAAAAAAATACCTATTGGTAACAGATTTCCATAAATATTCGTGGATTTAAATTGTAAGTATTAGTGGTAATACTGGCCGAGAGATATTTAAAAATTTGCGGAAAACGTGAAGCAAAATCGATAAAATGGTGGAGAGGGGGGAGACGGAGTGTTTTATTGTTCTAGATGTTAACTGCTGATTTATGTCGATTACTATTAAAAAGTGGACACAGACTACAGGCCGGCAGTCGCGCTGGTATTAATAATGCATTAAATGCAGTCGCTTTGCTGGCTACTTAAATTAATTAGCGGTAAAATATTATACGGTCGTGTGACGTATAAAAAGTCGCGTACAGACGGCATAAAAAACTGCCCCGATGAAAGAAACTTATTTAATTAAGTTAATGAGGCCAATTAATATCGTGGCGCGGTGTAATTGCGAACAAAAATTCGCGAATAAAAGCCTCCATTACATCGACTATTTATCCCGGTTATTATTTACAACTTGCACCAGTACGTATGCATGAAATTGCGAAAATGTTACGACAGAATTTCTTGTAAATTACAAAATTCTCCGGCGATTCCAAGACAATTAACTGGATATTTCTCAAACTGGAACCTTGAATTCTGCAAGACCAACTCACGTCTTCAAGGAAATTCCGAGGATACCGGTATGCCGTATTTTTTATAGTTCCTCATAACTCAATTGAAATTTTAATGAAACTTTGCAATAGCACCGAGACAAACCAGCAGGGGTGGATCATTCCATACCATTCAATTTTACGTTTAGTTTTATTACTTTACTCCATTATTACAGCCAATTCCGGTTAAACGGACCACCGATTAATTCGACCAAATATTATTTTTTGTATGAATTGCTCGCATATTTGGGCTAGCCGTTAAACTGGACCAACATGTTGTAGGTCCGATTAAGCGGAATCGACTGTATTATGAAACGGGTGGAGAAAAAAAATGTGCTCGAAGTTTTTCTCGCATATATTTAAGTCGGAGAAGAATGCCTTTGACAATTTTATCTTAAAAAGTTTCAACCAGATTGATTTACGAAAATATTTAACTTCCTCGAAACCCGAAAGAAAAACTCGCGCAGACTAGGAAAGTCGTTTGGAACCGAGAACGACCATCGGGGGCGCGACAATCGCTTCCCCCGGCCGTATCTCACTCTCGCGATATAATAAAAGATATTGATCAAAACGGTGCTTCATCCTCTTTTATTTTTATACCGCTCTTATCCCACCCTGGGATAGCAAATATTGGTACTAGTACGCTGCTGAATTATTGGAATATTTGCTTGAAAAGCGGAATAAATACGCTTTTTTATCTACGACCTCCATTTTGGGAAGCGTGGTCGCAGATGCGGCGAACGACTTTTGAAACTAGCAGACTAGAGGTTATTGTGGGAGATTGGAACGTCTACGCCGAGTAAAATCGAGGAAAAATGCGACCGCTGCAAAGGAGAAAGTTCCGCAGTTAGCATATATTACAGGGTTTGTACCCCCAACAGGTATAATGGTCTCATAAGGCTCACACATAAATTTTCTAAGAAGTTCAAAGTTACGATCTCGCTACTACATCAACTAAAGATTAGTAGATTTGAGTAGATTTGGACAAAGAATTTTTAATGCTGAGTAGTTCTAATGACTTTGACATAAATCTATGGCCTGGAACCAATTTGTAGATAATCTGTGGCAACTCGAACAAATCACTGCGAGGTAAACACATCGGGACACCAAAGGGATACTGGTAACACCCTCTTAGTAGGGCCTGACAGCCTTGGACAATGCCGCCCAATGTATTGGGTCAGACTGGATGACAAAAGTGTCCTGGAGAGAGGCAGGCAAAAAATACGGAGCATCCAAACCAATGAAATACGTCAAAATTTGCTACCAAATAGCACACCCGCAAAATTACCTGAAGTCTGATAAGAAACAAAATGGTTGCCTTCTAGATGCTGATCTAGTATACTTTGAACATTTTTTTAATATAAAAAGTTGCAATCTCTATAATTCCGGGCGTAACAAGTTTGGATTAAAAAGAACATTGACGTTTTTTTAAAGTTGAAGATGGGCTCTATTGGAACGAAATGGGAATGATGTTTCTTCGGGTATAGAAGATATGTTGAAAATGAGCACCGGAATAATTTCTCGAGATGTTCCGCCATCTATTACGGCGTGGCAGAGCTGAAAAAAGCACTCGCGGACCACGGTGGAAATCTCAAATCGCGATAAGGAGTTATCAGAGTAGCGATCTGGTGTTCCCAGGATACCTGCCGTTGAGATTGCCATCAATCACTTAAGGAAAACAGGTTGCGTAACCCGTTTTAATAAATACCATTATCGCATTATAACAATGTACTTGTCTTCGTCGGGTTCGAATTCCCGTCCGTCCGTCCGTCCGTTCGCTTCACCTTTTTCACTGTTCCTCCTCCTTTTCTTGTGTTTCCTTATCGCTGCCACGGCCCAAGTAAATAATATTTTATGTGCGCCCGTGGAGCGTGTTTACGCGCATTAGAATTTGAAGATGGCAGTTGTCCGTGTTCAGTGATTTATCACTGGTGGTGGCCAAGCGGGTCCGCCACGGCCAAGCTCGACTCTTTCGGGTGATTTATCGTCTTTAGATATTCGAGATACACAGGCCTAGCTGGGCTAGCACCGACGAAAACCTTAAGGCGTGGCGCGCACACAGATTCATTGAATCCCTCGGTTAATTTCTTTGATTGGTCCCGACTCTGATTCATTGGCCCTTGATTAGGGTGGAAATTATCTTACCTCCGAAAACTCCTCCTGCGAACAAGAAAACTATTTCAAAAGCAACCAAATATTTATAAAACTTACACAACTGCTAGCTCAACTTCAACTCAAAAACTCTACCACCAACCAAACAAACTACAACTACAAATTCTGGTAAAATCATCAAGACTACCAATAGTCAGATCAAAAACTCGTAGGTAACTAATCACTGAAACTAGACTTTAGATATACTGGCGGTTCAAAATAACTCTACCAGAAGCAGTAGAAGTAACCCCCAAATCCTAGCAAACCAATTTCCTACTTGACTAAAATAAAATTTAAAAAAACGAGAAAACCCTGAAAATAGTGAGCGGTGCATGAACGGGGTGGTATTTTGCAGACAATGGGCGGCGGATTTGGATGGAGCGGTCGTGGGAGCTTAGGGCTGCCCCCGGCCACCACGGTGGCGGTGGCCTCGAAGTTACGGCGTGTGTAATTCCGTCAGATTAGCGCAATCCGGCCGCGTCCGCAATGTATGGCGCAATATAAACGCCTGACACATTACTACCTCATTAGATTGCGCGCGGCTTGGGGATCTTTTGTGGGTGGCGGCAACCGACCACCACCCCCACTTCACAAACTTATGTCCGAGTTACTACCGACTGAATAAAGACGAGACTCAAATCATCAGTTAACTAACTAATACTACCCCCTCCCCCTTATAAAAGACTTGCTTATGATAAAAAGATTATTAGTGGATGTAAATAGGTGTTGGTGTTTAAGATCTAGTTAAACATCAACGTATTTTTAAAGTTGGAGATAAGGCTTTTATAAGGAATGAATGTCGCCAACGATTTTCAGAGCGATTAAATCAAAGTTGTGCCGTTTTAAGCGATGGAACGTTTGTCAAGTAATTTCTCAAGGGATTCCTACCCTGTTTAAGTAAGTTTCTAACAATAAAAAGTTTATTAGTGGATATAAATAGGTGTTACTATTTAAGATTTAGTTAAACATCAACGTATTTTTAAAGTTGGAGATAAGGTTTTTATAAGGAATGAATGTTGCTAACGATTTTCAGGGCGATTAAATCAAAGTTGTGCCGTTTTAAGCGATGGAACGTTTGTCAAGTAATTTCTCAAGGGATTCCTACCCTGTTTGAGTAAGTTTCTAACAATAAAAAGTTTATTAGTGGATATAAATAGATGTTACTATTTAAGATTTAGTTAAACATCCACGTATTTTTAAAGTTGGAGATAAGGTTTTTATAAGGAATGAATGTCGCCAACGATTTTCAGGGCGATTAAATCAAAGTTGTGCCGTTTTAAGCGATGGAAAGTTTGTCAAGTAATTTCTCAAGGGATTCCTACCCTGTTTGAGTAAGTTTCTAACAATAAAAAATTTATTAGTGGATATAAATACGTGTTACTATTTAAGATTTAGTTAAACATCAACGTATTTTTAAAGTTGGACATAAGGTTTTTATAAGGAATGAATGTCGCCAACGATTTTCAGGGCGATTAAATCAAAGTTGTGCCGTTTTAAGCGATGGAACGTTTGTCAAGTAATTTCTCAAGGGATTCCTACCCTGTTTGAGTAAGTTTCTAACAATAAAAAGTTTATTAGTGGATATAAATACGTGTTACTATTTAAGATTTAGTTAAACATCAACGTATTTTTAAAGTTGGAGATAAGGTTTTTATAAGGAATGAATGTCGCCAACGATTTTTAGGGCGATTAAATCAAAGTTGTGCCGTTTTAAGCGATGGAACGTTTGTCAAGTAATTTCTCAAGGGATTCCTACCCTGTTTAAATAAGTTGCTGACAATAAAAAGTTTATTGGTAAATCGATATTTTTTATTATCTTCAAAATTTAGTTAAACATCAATATATTTTGATGATTAGATTTTGTTTTTAATATCACAGCAAAGCTTGATTATGGTTATTAATTGATGTTAGTTGAGTGAGTTACTGCAAACGTTTTGCGAGTGGTTTTCTCAAAAGGGATACGGTCTACGGTGGATTCCAAGCAACAACAGCTTTACAACAGCAATATTCCGCATTAAATCAAGTGACCGCGAGTGTGCGCACCGCACGAGAGAGATTTAAGAGCGTCGGCCATCGCATTGGTCAACGCACTCTCGGATCTGGTGTCCCTAGACGTCTCTATCCCGGCGCGATCGGGTAAAAAGCCAAAACGGCGGTCCCCCAGTCGAAAACCCGTTCTTCTCACTACACACGAGAATGATCGATGCTCCATCGTCTTCTTCTTCTTCTGCTCTTTTGGACCGGATTTCGCCTCTCCCTCCGCGGCGCGACTTGTCCACTCGCCCACGGTCTCTTGGCCTCTCGATATGACGAATTAAACCGCTTAAAGATGTTTCCCCGCTTACGAGGGGGGACACCACCATCGCGTTCAATTATTCCGATACGCTCTCTTTGGCCGGCCGTTTATTAACAGATGAGGTCTTATTTTCGTCAAGGGCTTTCTTTTTGCTCTCCACTCGGCTCGCCAATGTAAAAAAAAATGTTTCGTGCATCTTAATTACAAGACTTGCTCCTTTTACCCGGCATGGTCTTCTTGTTTTTGCTGCTTCGGTCAGGCTCAACGAACTGGAGCAGCACGCAGACCACTCTCGACCTACAGATTTTTCTTTCCTACTGCTGTATGGCGAATTAATCAATTACGTAGACCGAGAGAATAAATAATTCAACACTACGGAGCACCAATTACGATTACGGCCTGGAGGAACGGCCACTTTGGCAGATAAAAACCAGCAACGGCTCTTCTAAATATCCCTAATTCAATTGCTTCCGTGTGCGCATGTTCCCGGGGTCAGATGCTCCCATTACCTTAATGAAAAAGTGGTAATAAAACCGCGAGGATGTAAATTCGTTGCTATAGCTACCCCTTACCAACGAATAAATGTTGTCGAGGCAGCATCCCACCTAAAAACCTTCTTCCTACCGAAAAAATACGACCAAAACATACAACTTCCTCAGTAATTACCTATCAAAGCATTCACCGGCCAAGCTATCTACCATCTGAATCTTCGCGTACCAAGTCGAATATTCCGCCTCTCTCCGGCTCAGCATGATTTCATTCACCTTATGCGGCCTGCGTAATTGGGGCCGGTAATCCGATAGGATAGACCGATAAGTTCGGGACCGGCACTTATCGACCAGCAGCGGAGGACTGTGGGAAATGGCCCTACGTTAAAAAACAGCGCGCGAGAGAAAAGACTTAACGGGGAGAGGGGCTAAGAGTTAAAAAAAGACCACGCGGTTTTTGGTACGAAGAAGATCCCCGATCCGACTCGTGCAAGATTAATAAGCCTCTTTCAGGAATTTTAAGATGATGGACGATGTGTAGGAACGTGGCCAAAAAGAAGACGGTATACAGTATACACAAGGATATTCGTCCACCTCTACGACTCGTCCACCTCTACGACTCTACGAGTCTCCGATCGGGCAGGGTATGGCTATGAAAGTGGATCGATTATTATTAGAATATTGGTTTGTTGCAGAGGAGGTAAGTGTCTCATTCTGAGGGTACGACCGCCTGGGGAGCAGGCGTCCCCTTCTTATAAGGCGAGTTCCGTCCTCCCTATATAATACCCGGTGTACTTCGTCTGGCACGTCGCGTTCTGGATATATGGCTCCCAGAGCCTCGTACATAATTTCCAAGGAACAGTTCTCTAGCTATCGCCCGCGCTACCCCTTCGTCCTCCCTGTTATGTAACCGAACCGACCACGAATCTTAAATTATCTACCCATGGACCAAATCCTATGTTTTTTGAACTCGCGACAATTAAGGGTGTAATCTTCGGATGGAGTGGTTTACGAGGGACGGAGAGATAAAATTCGCCCTTTAAGATGGAAATTGCACTTCCTTTTGTCTACGGGGGTTCGTTTTTGCCCCGACGCCGTCGCGATACAGCGTCTCTTGGAGATAACCCGAGATAGATTGCGACGTTTCGCTCGGTTCCACCGTGAAATACCACTCCCGCGAGACAGTTCTCTTTGTCTCGCCACGGAAAATATTATATTCTTCTCGTTTTAGGAAGAATTTTATGTAATTTCGACGTCCATTGCAGGCACAGAACTACCTATATCGTATTTTCATCCATTCTGAGGGTTTTGGTTTATTAAGATGGATGTAAATCATGAAGTGCTGAGGACACTATCAGTGGTTGTGTTCATAAATTCCATGGCGAGGTAGCCAATGGGAGCGAAATAAAGCAAGAGCGGAATAAATTCTATTAGCCGATAACACTGTGAATAATAATTTTGCGGGGTTTGTCGCAGGATGATTTACACCGACCGAGGAGATATTCTAATACGTCGATCGATGTGCATACGAAATGTTAAAGGTATACGGCAAGTTCAGCACGCGATCGTAACCAGTTTCCAACGAGACTCATTAAGTATTCTCCTTAACGATTCTGAAACCCTTTAAAACTATTCACTTTAAGAATAGACCGGGATGTAACTAATATTTAGTATAGTGGAGTCTATGGCGAACAGCTACAGTCTATGACTATTCACTACATTCACTTACGTGTACTGAAATGAAAGGGACCGGACCTGGTTACAGCCGTTCTCACTCACCTGAAAGCAATAAATAACTATTAGCAAATAAGAACCTCACTTACATGGAATGGGAAATCAGTGGTAAACAGTACAGGAACATTCTAAATGTACCTCTTGCCATTCGATTATGTGGCCTACAGGTCTACTAAAATCACTAGTTCAGCGTCTCAAATAGGAACTATTTATTGCTTATAGACAATTTTGATATGCCTTGTTACGGACTCAAAACGCGATCACCGTCCTACTTGAAGTGTTAGGTCCTACGAGCTTTCAAAATTGACTAAACACAGCCTTTTTAGCGTCTTTAATATAATAATTTGCCACATTTTGTCACAAAATCAGAGTATGAAAACCTATACTTCTCGAAAATATTGATATAGTTAGAACTATTGGTTGGAACTGAGAATCACCATGAAGTTTTGTGAGCCAGGCGAAGTTGATTAGAGAAACAGGGCCGGAGTACATAAATCTGCATTTAATAAAGCCATACATCGTCCCGCAGAGTGAACCGGTACCGCATATAACTTCACAGACAAAGCCTATATACATATCATTGCGATGCAACGCCGTCCGTGATTTATAAGCCCGTACACGAGATATACATATTCTATATTAATGCGAGTGCTCGAACCGATTTTTTTTCGTCTATCCGGGAGTTATGCAAACTTTAGAGCGGTTTATCGAAACAATCATAGGGTTTTTGTAATCAACTTTTTTCGAGGTTAATATCGAAATAGAAGGGGAATAAATAAATTTCGCTGGGGGACAGCAATTTTGCGAAAGGGATCGGACCCGGCCGAGGGGGGGCAGGGGTGTTGGGATTAATTTTACGAGCCTCCCCCCAGCCGGCTACAGATTAAATAAACACAATGTTCATTACCCATAATTCAGCAGCCCGCTGCTAGCGCCGCAGCGGCTTGATATACTTGCTAGCAGTGCGAAATTATGGGCAAGCGGCTTCGGCCGCCATTTCTCATTTTGGTCGCCGCCACCGAAACAAACAACGCACTAACCGGGTTTGCTTATTACTGCGGCCCCGTGTTCAACGTGATTAGGAATATCCGACATCCGAAACCGCGAAGGTAAGACGAGTGCTCCCGCGCGCCACCTCAACATTACCGCGGGAAGTTTGAACATTTTTAACGAATTAATCTTCGTGATGAATTTAAACCGTCTAAGAGGGTTCCTCGGAGTGGAAAACGAGCCTCGGAGGGGTGAAGAATGTGACTAATTCGGAGTTATTCCTCGGGTTTTGTGTAATTATAACGGCTCAGAGGAACGCGGGAGGTTTACGTTTTCTAATTAAAGTTATACTTCGCCCCTTCGCAGCGTCGTTTTTCTAGCTTTTATCCGCAGGGCTGCGCGCTCGCCAAGGGATGGTGCGGGTGGCGGGGGAGCGGTACCCGCGCGAATTGAACTGCACGGGCGGCGGAATTAGCTCGAATCGCATCTGGCTACAATTTCCGGGCACACTTATCTCCCTTCCGACTCTAAACAATATGTCTCCGTTGCACATTCACTACATGTACCCCACACCAGCAGTATACCGCACAAGCATTCATGATTTGCCATTTTCTTTATTAGAAAGATTATGCACGAAGTAACTTCAAGTAAAATCGACCTCATAGTTAATGACGTTTAAAGAGAATATACAACCAAATATACACCACATACGACGCATAAATCTTGGTCGCAACTGAAACGTATACAAGACATTTGATAGAGAGGATTTATTGAATATCTGAATTTGCAAGATTATAAATAGAGATCTCAGTTTAATTGTCTCTATAAATTTATTATTTGTTATGCTCAAATGGGCGCAATAAGAACATTTAACATTTAATGTTCTTCTGTACGGAATGGTGTATAGGTACAACCATAAAAAAATAATTTGTAATTTAGTCGTCTTGTACTTTATTCAAAAAAACTGATCGTGTAAACTAAATTAACACATTCATTGGTCTGTAGTTCAAGCGTTTGATACGAGATGTCGCTCTTGTTTAACCCCTTGATGTAGGCTTCCCAAACGAATATATGTATTGGTTTTTGTTTTCTTTCATACGGATTCAATCTAGTTCATAAATAGCAAAACTGCAATGGCATTATTGAGGTTATGTTTCTGAAAATTATTTTTGAAACTGTACTGTTTGCTTTTTTTATAAGCTGCGAAATCATGTGTGATCAAGCTGTGGTTATTTGAATAAGTGAATAATATTTATAAAATTAATGAAATGTGAAGTATTTATCGTAAAGGTTTAACCGATGTATAACGGATTATTAGTAGCGTAACAAGTGTTACTCTCTATGAATTGGGGTTATATGAATGGAAATCAAAAATTTGTTGGTCAACAGAATTTTCAGGATTTTTCTGTCACGAATTACAAGTAAATATACAAGTACAGAATGGCACGTATCGATTGATTCGCTGCAGACCTGACTACTTCTGTACAACCCCGAAAATATAAAATCAGACAATGAAATTAGCTGCAGTATATATGTTTCATAGTTTATTATTATTTTCGCATTTGAAAACATTTGATAGTGGTAAATTTGTAATATACCAAGTTTCGAATGTTACATAACACCATTTTATGCTTCTTCGAAAAGAATTTATAAAAATAATGAATGCTAGTTAGCATGGGTGTGCTTGAGTTGAGTACAATCTCGAGCATGAAACAATTACACAATGAAGTTATCACCGGCAAATACATTTTATTGGTTATTATTATTTTCACGTTTGCAAACCAAGTTTCGAAATTGGCGGCATTATTCAAGCTATACAGTACGTATGTATTATACATATGTATGTAGAATACGTATAATATTTGTACTTCCTATATAAATATAGTATAAATTATACTATAAATTCTCATACATAACCTAGCACAAAAAAAAATTTAAAAACATAAATCTAGCCCATGCCAAATTGTATGTCATTGTATATCACGAAATTTTTTGAAAAAGCAATATTATCCTACGTTTTGCAACGACATGAACACAAGTGTAAGTTGTAATAACTTACACAAAAAAATGTAACTATTACATACTTATTCTAATGGAATAAATAAACCTGTAGACAAAACTAGTCATAGGTATACAGCCTAAGTAATAACACTAATAACCAACCGATCGGCACCGTAATTAGTCAATAAAGTAAACTAAATACCTATGCGCACATACTAAATGTAACATTTTTGCTCACTTCAGTTTATTAATCACGATATGTAATTACACTTTGTGCAAAATGGTTCAAATCATACGTGTGGCCGGCGCTCGGCAAGAAAAGATATCCCTGGACGGATATCAGGTTATTCAACAGATGTAAACAATGTAGTAGTTTTCGTAGTAGAAATGTGTCTGCTATCCATCCCACTTTGTGCCATTCATCTTTGTCTAGTCACGTGATCCAACGTTAACGGTATGTACGGTTTCATTTCTTTACCACAAAATTCGGATATTACTGCATCGTGTATACAACCCAAATAGTACTTTTTTACATGTTTAGAGATTTTTTTCGTTTGGTGTCGACCCTTAATATACACAATTCCCACTGAGGATAGTATATGTAACCAAATATACATGTGTATATTTGGTTACATACCCCATCCTTAGTGGGAAGCAATCTGTCACATTCACAATATCTCTGTTGTAAGCCAGTTGTAATATGTGTTAGTAAGTGCCAATAAGTGAGGTTAGAGTACTAAAAGGACTGTAGTGTAATACTTGGTATCCGGTTGCTATAACCGGACAGCAGTATAATTGATGTGTACGTTAATATACGGTATATTACCCGTTCGGGATGGGTATCTGGTATCGTCAGGTTCATCTGAAACTGAATGGATAATACCTGACCGGTGAGGACGCGAGTTCGTCGTAATGGTTTTCCAAGGTCCGATTAATCATCGACAAGAAAACAATAAATACGTTGGTACGAGTGGTGAATCCGGTAGAAGATCTCCATCTAATAACGATCGCATAAATCGAGTTGGCGTGCCGAGTGAGCGGCGCGACGGACGTGCCGGCCCCGCCCATATTACATTATTTAACCGGTGTCCTCTCATCATCATAGCTAATGCTATTAAAGCTCCTAAAATTATGAGTTACTGCCGAATAAATCCGACCGCGGCGAAGTGGGGGAAACAAACGCACTTCGTCATCATTAGGGCCGGCCCGGAATGGCCGCCTCCGATAAAACCGGATAAATATTTGTTTCTACGCGCCAACGGCCGCTTCCACGGCCCTCCTGACTGCCCGGATACCAGTAAACTTTGATTTTCGACAATATTGACTCATTCCCCACATCGTAAACCACACAGGTAATTCATGCCGAAGATAAGGAACTTTTATACTGGGTGTTAAGATTAGTACGTAAACAATCAAAAAAAATCTGATGTGGCCAGGCACATGACTTTATCATACTATATATAAAATTAATAGTTTAGCTGCACGAGATTCTATCTGATCGAGATCGGCCATGTCAGCATTAAAATTCAACTAGTAGTAGACAGTAGTACTGTCATTGGAATCAAAATATCTGACAAATCCTGGCTAACTAGTTTCAATGCAGTATAACTGATCTCGATGAAATAGAATTTGCACATGCAGCCAAACTATTAATATTACCAAAAAATGTCATAGTTAAAAATTATTCAGGATTTCCTCTACTTTAATTTATTATTTAACTATTTCGACGAAATACCAGAAACGGCGGCTTATTCGCAAAATCTTTCAAAAATGCTAAGACTAAACCTCCAGTTCCCTTGGACCCTTTTCAACAGAAAGCTTTTCAGCTCTTAGTTTGGTCATGAAACTTCTAAATATGAAGTTTCCGATACCTTTCGTAGTCTCTCCGGAATCATCGTCACAAAAAAAAACTGGTACACACACACACACACAGAAATTTTTTTGTACCTTGGTCAAAAATGTTCAGGGGACCTAAAAAGACATATTTCCGCTAAAATCTCAAAATCTTTTTTTGGCACGATTACAATACTTTACATACTACGTATGATAAAGTAAAAATAGTTGTCAATTAAGTTTCGATCCCTTTCAGGCGGTGAGTGTTTTTTTTGTTTCTGAGTATTTTTTCCACACGAAATACAATTATTTAAATTTTCTTCTTCAATACAATCAGTTCTTTTTCGCTTTGTGAGAGGGATGCGCCTTTGGTAAGAAATTGAATCGGATTGCCTTATTTAATCAGGGCCTTTCTGTTATCTGAAATGGAGGCGAAAGAGCTGTCCCTTTAGCCTTCTTTACGGCCGCCCTTAAATTACTCCCCCCTGAACAGTGGGAGGACGTTTCCTCGC
Organism: Aphodius sticticus; assembly: GCA_963966075.1. NCBI lineage: Eukaryota > Metazoa > Arthropoda > Insecta > Coleoptera > Scarabaeidae > Aphodius > Aphodius sticticus. Next base: position 8,200,630 of record OZ014513.1, read on the forward strand.
AAAAAATACGATGTTTTGTTATATCGTTGCTTACTCAGCTGAATTTAGAAATTGATTTTGTCCTTCCACACATACAGACAAGATGAAGTTTCAAAAATAACTGCGCTGGTGTATTTTGGTCAGAATTCGAAACATGCGCCAGGCGGGCGAAAATAGACTCATGTGAGTTGGAGACAAAACAACGTAATGTGTATAATGCGCGGCACCTTTAGATGTATAGATGTTGTACAACGTAATTAGTATTGTGTGACATAGCGCACGTAGATTTTGATGTTGATCTCCATAGTGAAGGAACATCGTCGTAAAGAGAGGTCCATGAATGGAGGTAAGAGAAACTGGTAGAGCACTCCCGAAGGGAGTTAAGCAGTGTCCTTTAAGGCGTACTAATTATCCTGCCACCAGTGATTTGAAAAGGTAGTTTTTTGCCTTATTGGCAAACTGAATTTGGCCGAGTCCTTTTCCGCTCCTCTAAAAATAGCGTAGACCATTAGCTCGTGCTAATGGTTGAGGTGTTACGCCACGGATCGCGTACTCCGCGCCTCCCTTCTTCCTCCAGTGGAGACCATGACTCTCCTGGGTGGTCAGCTAATTAAGATTCAGGCTGATTACAATTGTCGCTTAACGGTAAGGCACGTCGACTGGTACGGAGACATGGGCACAATGCAGTTTCCTAGGAACAGGACGACGAAGAAAATCTGAACCATTTCAACAATTCGCTTTGAGGTAGGTCGCGCCTGCAGAATAGCCAACAGAGCCTATTAGAACCGTCCGAGGATTTTTGCGACCATACTCGAAATGGATGCAAATCTTAAATGGTTGGTTGGTTTTTGCGTGGTGGTCGGTGTTTCGTGGCTGCGTACGATAAATTAATTGCGCCGAGGGTATATTTACGACAGTAATGCCGGTTGGTACCGGAGAAGTGATTCCTCAAAAGATGGAATTAAGTATTTGAGAGTCATTAATGAAGCGGACGCGCAACATGAAATACAGGTCCGGCCGGTGTGACGCCATTACTCATACCTTTTATTTCGCTTTGGAGCGGGCGAACTCGTCCGGCTCTAAACGTTCCGACGTGGTGCTTTTTGCTCCTTATTGTACCCCGCCCGACATTCCATTCGTTTGCCGCAATCCCGTTAATTTTTACCGAAGGGTTTTTGTTCTCGACCCTTATACAGTCGACTGCTCCATATCTATATTTAATACAAACAGTCGGCCCAAGATGGCCTGCCATTAATAATTTATGCCATCGCGCAAAACGATCCTCATTTTTTCGTCCTTCTCGCCGCTGCTGCTCCACAAACCAGCCCAGGCAGCTTCTTCTTGTTTTATTTCGAGACGTGGGAATGAGCCAGGACGGTAGCCAAGAATGTTAGTTAATTAAAGTATATATTTGCAGGCATTTGCTCCTTTTTTATCTTGACGATCGCTACCCCACAGTATACCAATAATTATTATTCATATCGGCGGAAAACCTTTCAAATGTTATAACGTGAACCGCTACCAGCTCGTTACCGATGCTATTGTGCAAGAAGGCCAGAGTTCAAACTACTGTTAAATGTCGAGCGATGTCATTTTCACGACTCTAGCAGGCGGAACCAATCAGAATTAATTGGAACTTGCTCTCCAGCAAATTATAGACCTGAATGGTACTAAACAGTCACGATTGTTTTAGAAAAATAGCACCTCTATCCTCAGACACATAAGGCAGTTGGATGAGTAGATCCACAGCTTTTTGCAAAGCAACCGTTGTCAAAATAGCATCTTAAACATAAAAGTTTTAGGGGTATACTTAAAGATTTCTTTCGGGGCAGTTATGTCACGACTTTGTAAGTAAGCCATAAAGAAAGTAGTGGTATTCAAGGCACCATGTTGATCATTATGTAAATTGCCATATTCAGTAATTTTTTTAGGCATATCGCCCGTCTGATAAAAGATAATGATCTGAATGTAGGTGAATTACCATTAATGACAGAAAATGAAAGGTGAGGGTGGTAAAACTTTTCGAAATTCCTGGTTTGAACTTGCGCAGCTAATGTAAATTTTCTGTTTCAGAAATTAGTGTGCCACCCACAGAAATGGTTGCCCAAGGAGTTAGGTTTAACCACTGACATATTAGGCCATGTTCATTGTTTGATTAATGGCCAAATCTACGTGTAGGGGGCCATGATAGAAACGATACCATAGCAGAACCAACATCGACCTTATACAACGATACTTAAAAGATGGAAGTCGCTTGAGGCTCCCATGGTGTGCCATACTTATGAAGTACCTGGCCAAACCTACCTGAGCACCCGAGATGATTTATTAGGTGAGATCGGATGCATTAGATAGCGACCTCTGGTGTTTATGCTTCGAAATAGATTCTTGATTGATGATCATTTAAACGCTTTTTTACACGATCCGAAATTGAATGTCGGGCTTTTAATTACCGATTTTAATTGCTAAATTTAAACGCAAATGGGAAACTCGAAAATTGTCACCGTATCTAATAGACCGCAAAACGCTATTATGCAGATTTTTTGCCGGAGCGTTTTAGTAGGCGTGATATTTTAGTAGCTGAAACGTTGTTCAGGTGTTTTGGGTTGAAAGCGCCGCCCACTCCGCTCTCACCATCTCTCTCGCGGCCGGCCGTATTCCCCTATTTCCCCTACAATGCATCCCCTCCACGAAAGCGAGGGAACCCGGCTAACGGTTCGCGCGGACGCCGCTAGATGGCGGTAGTTTGGATCTTGGCCGTGACCGGGTTCGACAGCGCGCCGTCAGAGGCGCTGGCGACTATTTGCCGGCAAAATACGAAGTGTTGCGTGATCGTCGAAACGCAATGGGAAAAATGCGGACGATCTACATTTTTAATTGAAACCGCGTGTTCGCGAGACTTTATCTGCACCGCGGCTCAACAAAAATATTGGAACGCTGCTGCAGTATTTCTTATTTAATTATAAGGTGCGGAGTTTCATGTAAATCTGCTCGGGCAGTCTCGCTCCGACTCCTTCTGCTGTAATTGAAACAAATGACTTTTTAAAGTGGGAGAGACCAGACCAAAACTGTTCCGTTTGTCGTTAATCTTTCTTTCATTTAGCATAGTAATTCAGCATCATCTAGCATATAGTTTTTATTTTCTAATTTTAGCCTAATTATTTAAATTAGCTCGGGTCGTTAGAATCTATTTTCTTCGTGCATGTAAACGTGCGAATTTTCTTTCAGGCAGGCCGCATTTACCTAGATCCATTACCGATACTATTTTTCCTTCCTCCGTCCGTCGAGGAGTAATTTTGCGATCGTTGATACGAAAATAAGGGCCGTCGTTGTGTGATTAGCGGGAATAACTGTGGTTAAGGTAATAATCGAACTTGTATCGGTTAATTACGCCTCTAACTCATTAAATAAGTATCAGAGCTTTATCGAAAAATCTACGGCGGCTATGCAATTTACTGGACGTAATTAAAAGTCAGATGGCCGGTTACCGTGGCTGCGTAAGTGATTATTACTGTAAATTATTAATTTGCCACCCAGGTCTCCAAGATACGCGCATACTGAAAGCTTGTACGCCTCAAGTACGCTCCAAAGACATGAATCAAATTTAAATAATAATGGATTTGTGGGACGAGGATTTAAATAAAAGATGTGTATGCTAATTTGGTGGTTTTATTTATTATCTATCAGGAAGTGTACCTACATATACATAATAACCAACAATATAATAATAATATGACACGATATTACCGTAACTATATTGCGATACACTTTATTTTTCACAAAGGCGTAACATAGCAATAATTTACAATAATTGTAAGTCGTAATTAATGAAATTTTGATATCACACATCAGCTAGTAAACAATACTTTATGGCTTGTTTACTACAGATATCATAATTCTATAGTAACCGCTAATTGTTATTCAATTATTGAGCTATAATTAAACGCTGTCACATGGACCATACATCAAGTTAATAAATGTGCTTCCACTTGATATCTCATACAAATGAAATTTATTATGCCAGTTGTAAAACTATCATTGGCTTTTATTGGTAGAATCGTGTCTAATTCATCAAAATATTGTCATTAGGTGTGGGCAGAGGCGGATTACCCATAAGGCAATGAGGCACGTGCCTAGGGGCCCCGAGCTTTGGGGGCCCCGGCCAAGACATTTTAATAGTTGGGAAAGTACGTACTAAATAACGGAGATCCTATCCAAGTGCACGAGGGGTTTCTGAAATTGTTATTTAAGTCACAGACAGCGCACAGTGCATTATCTCAAAAGATTTTCAAATTTATTCAAGATTGTAACCTGTAAATTTTGATAAAAAATCAGAAGGAAAACACATTTGGAGCCGTAATCAATGTATAGTGATCGGTGATATACAGGCGAGATGTACATTTTTAAATAAATCAAAAATTACAGCCACAACCTGGATTTGAAGAAGTGTCGCTAGCGCTATGCTCTCACAAACTGAGCTATTGAGGCCTCTGACATATGTTAATACGGTATATACGTATATTCGTATCTTATATTTCACTTTTAGTAATTGACTTTAAATTACATTTCTCGTGTGAACCCTACGTCATGTAGATGGCATTCGATAGGTGTCATGCTAGGTTAGGAATACGCGTTTACTACTTTCTTTCCTTGATATGACGATTTTCCCTAACATATGTCATAGGCCTCAATAGCTCAGTTGGTGAGAGCATTGTGCTAGCGACACTAACGTCCCTGGTTCAAATACAGGTTGTGGCTGTAATTTTTAATTTATTTAAAAATGTACATCCGCTTGTATATTATCATTCCCATACATTGACATTTGGAGTCCATTGAGATTTGAGTGCATTTGACCTGTTTGACAACTACCGACAATTGAAGAGTTGTAAAATAAAATTGAAGCTTTTCCCAGATGAATGTTGTTCAACATACCAAGATATATTTCAGCAAAAGATCGGTTAAATTAATTTGCAAATTCTAAAATATTGGCAAAATAAATTTTTAAAACGACACGAAATGATCCAAGAGTTTTTTTATCATTTCTAAACTGTTATAAACTGTTATTATATCATGTTATAAAACATGTTCTTTTTTGATTCTTTTATTTTACTTTGTGGGTGGGGCTCCCAAATATTATTTGCCTAGGGGCCCCGACTATCCCTAATCCGCCACTGGGTGTCGGGCAAGACTAGTAGGACTAGCAGACCAGCCAACTCGGTAGATCGGCGGCTTCGGTAGATCGACAAAGTCAGTCGGCCGAGTCCGTAGTACAACGTAGACCGACAAAGTCAGCAGAGGTAGAACAAGTCGACAATTAGTCGTAAAGATGAATATAATAGTGAATTATTGTGAAGCACACGCGAGTGTATAGTACAGCGGATGAAATGTGTACACCAATGGTAGATACGGCACCCGGTTCCTACCGAAAACTGGGTGGTCCAATCATTAGTTGTAATTTACCGATGGTCGCCTATAGAGGGATCGAAAAATTCATATGCTCCTTCCTGAGCAGGGCAAAGGAGCCGGTGTCCGCGGCCAGATATTATAATAAAACGATAGCCGAGGTACAAAAAGGATTAAAAGGACGCGCGGACCCTGCGGACAGCGTACGCGTTATTTTTTCTACCTGGCATTCCTCCGCAGCGAAGAACAACGAAAAGGAACAACGAGCGCGGGGCGAAAGGGAACGAAAACAATCGATAAACATCGGTTCATATCCAATTACTGTAGGTCAGTACCCACTAGGACCCGTTGTACATATTTATGACGGCAGGGTTATTGTATGCAAATCTTGCGGTTTTCGTACGATCTTAACTGCTCACTTAAGACCTTCTCATCCAGTGATAACTAATGAATGGGATCACCTGATAAAAACCCATCGCGAATTAGACGAGTTTGTAAAGTAGCTAACCCCAAATTTACAACCTGCCAGATTACATAGCAGGTTAAAAATAATTTTGGTAGCTGGAAATTTCTTTCCCCTATGGTGGTAGGAACCTCGGGGGCTTGAAAAAAAAAAACAGAAAATGTACTCGTTTCAAGCGGGGAAAAGCTGTGGCAGTGGCCCCTAATTCATTTTCATATTTTCCGCGACACACTTTTAATATATAGACGGGATTTATGGTGATAATAAATCAAAGGTGCAGTGCTTTTATTTGTCAGGTGCGCTTTGGTCCGGCACTGGGCTCGCTGATGTATTTTTATTATTTTCGGGTAGATACTTCGCGTCCAGTTTTCGAATGTCTTCCGTATCGATCACCGGGCAGCCGCCATGGAATGAATTGTGGCCCAACTCGGGCTCTTGTTTGCACTGGCAGTTGTCAACGTGCTGGGATTAAATCCCAGCGTGCATTTGCAAAGTATCGATCATTTTTTCTCACTTTCCCGGACGAAATTAGTTATTCTAGCGGGCCGACGAGAAGTTATTGCAATTGCGATATCGGTTGACCTTTACTGCGAAAAACTTAGACATAATTGCGCGAAAACGCGTCTTAATGATATCCTGGAAAGAAAATATTTACTAATACTCGGCAGTTCTAGCAATATAGATAAGAATATTAATTGGAGTTTATAAAAAAAACCTGCGCTATCGAACTTATTCTGACTGATTACCATAATATTGAAGATTTTTACGTATGCTGCGATAATTTAGTCACGTCCAACATAAATTACTATGTTATAAATACTTATCGTTGCAATACTAAAGCAAATATGTACTTGAAGCACCAGGCCTTGTAAATGCGTTAATAAAGATTTTAGTTGTGATGCGGAGCTACAGGAAGGCGCCTAGTAGTCGTTAGGAAACTCGGTGGAACTCGAAAAAAAGAAGAAAACGTGAATAAGGAAAGGGTCAAACGGTTTAATGTTTAATTCATCCTCTCTCTATTTGCATTTCTACCGACGCACGAAATTTTTTCCACAGTTTTTCAATTGTAACCGGAAGAGTGATAGCGGCATACCAGACCCGACAGACCGGCGTAAAAATTAAAGCGGTGGCAATTGTTTCTTTACAGACGGTGCGTTCAAAAAATTCCGCGCGCTTTTTTTTCAACCGCACACCACCGGAGAAATAAAACTTTACGACTTTTGCTCGACGAAAGCCGTCCGCGGCATTTTTATGCAGATTTCCGCGGCACAAAGGTCTCGATATCGCTCTCTTCACGGACGTCGCATCTACGGCCAGATTTACGGTTTCATTAAACCTGGATGTATTCCAAATAAATCATAGGATCATGCAAGATTGCATAAGATTTCCAACCGAGTAACAAGTACCGCAATTTACGCTGACCATGCTGCAATTTTGACATTTTTACCGCTGACGATTTATACCCTGTCTTATATACCTGTACTTTGTGTCAAACTCCAGAAAAACCACACAGCCTACCTTGTGCAATTCACTGACCCACGATGGGCACCAAATCGTTTTCTAACAAGCCACGAATCAGTATACTTGAATCTGATCCAATAGAAATTAATTACGAGCCAAATAACTTTTTAACTCTCTAGCCACGAATCAGTTTAGAATTAATTTGATTCAATAGAAACTAGATATGAACCAATAAAATACTCCTACTAAAAGAGTGTATTTGCGTTAAAATTTAAAACAACTCATTGACACGTGTATAATTTACTGCCCCACGTTGGGCGCCAATTGGTTTTGAAACTCTTTGTCCAATAGACTCAATAGAAATTAGTATATAATTATAATTAGCATTTAATTGGATTCAATAGGAAATAAATATCAATTAATAAAACACTCGTATTAATGCATTTTCGATCAAATTTAGACTAACCACTTAATCTTCCATGTATATTAATCTGCCACACGTTGGATGCCACGAATCAGTATGGATTTAAATTAATTCAATTGGAATTAATTGTGAACTAATGAAACAGTTATGTGTATTTGCCATAAAATTTAGACAAATAAAGCAACTTCCATGTATAGTTAATGCCAAATTGTTTTAAAACTATCTAGTCACGAATCTGTATGGATTTAATTTAGTTAAATAGGAATTAATTATGAACTAATAAAACACTCCTATTAAAGTGTATTTGCCATAAAATTTAGACAAATAACTCAATTTCCATGTATAGTTAACTGCTCCACGTTGGAGGCCAAATTGTATTTTAACTCTCTAGCCACGGATCAGTATGGATTTAATTTGATTCAATAGGAATTAATTATGAACTAATAAAACACTCCTATTAAAGTGTATTTGCCATAAAATTTAGACAAATAACTCAACTTCCATGTATAGTTAACTTCCCCACGTTGGAGGCCAAAATGTATTTTAACTCTCTAGCCACGAATAAAAATGTATTTAATTTGATCCAATAGGAATTAATTATGAACTAATAAAACACTCCTATTAAAGTGTATTTGCCATAAAATTTAGACAAATAACTCAACTTCCATGTATAGTTAACTTCCCCACGTTGGAGGCCAAAATGTATTTTAACTCTCTAGCCACGAATAAGAATGGATTTAATTTGTTTCAATAGGAATTAATTATGAGCTAATAAAACACTCCTATTAAAGTGTATTTGCCATAAAATTTAGACAAATAACTCAACTTCCATGTATAGTTAACTTCCCCACGTTGGAGGCCAAAATGTATTTTAACTCTCTAGCCACGAATAAGAATGGATTTAATTTGATTCAATAGGAATTAATTATGAACTAATAAAACACTCCTATTAAAGTGTATTTGCCATAAAATTTAGACAAATAACTCAACTTCCATGTATAGTTAACTTCCCCACGTTGGAGGCCAAAATGTATTTTAACTCTCTAGCCACGAATAAAAATGTATTTAATTTGATCCAATAGGAATTAATTATGAACTAATAAAACACTCCTATTAAAGTGTATTTGCCATAAAATTTAGACAAATAACTCAACTTCCATGTATAGTTAACTTCCCCACGTTGGAGGCCAAAATGTATTTTAACTCTCTAGCCACGAATAAGAATGGATTTAATTTGATTCAATAGGAATTAATTATGAACTCATAAAACACTCCTATTAAAGTGTATTTGCCATAAAATTTAGACAAATAACTCAACTTCCATGTATAGTTAACTTCCCCACGTTGGAGGCCAAAATGTATTTTAACTCTCTAGCCACGAATAAGAATGGATTTAATTTGATTCAATAGGAATTAATTATGAACTAATAAAACACTCCTATTAAAATGTATTTGCCATAAAATTTAGACAAATAACTCAACTTCCATGTATAGTTAACTTCCCCACGTTGGAGGCCAAAATGTATTTTAACTCTCTAGCCACGAATAAGAATGTATTTAATTTGATCCAATAGGAATTAATTATGAACTAATAAAACACTCCTATTAAAGTGTATTTGCCATAAAATTTAGACAAATAACTCAACTTCCATGTATAGTTAACTTCCCCACGTTGGAGGCCAAAATGTATTTTAACTCTCTAGCCACGAATAAGAATGGATTTAATTTGATTCAATAGGAATTAATTATGAACTCATAAAACACTCCTATTAAAGTGTATTTGCCATAAAATTTAGACAAGTAACTCAACTTCCATGTATAGTTAACTTCCCCACGTTGGAGGCCAAAATGTATTTTAACTCTCTAGCCACGAATAAGAATGGATTTAATTTGTTTCAATAGGCATTAATTATGAACTAATAAAACACTCCTATTAAAGTGTATTTGCCATAAAATTTAGACAAATAACTCAACTTCCATGTATTGTTAACTTCCCCACGTTGGAGGCCAAAATGTATTTTAACTCTCTAGCCACGAATAAGAATGGATTTAATTTGATTCAATAGGAATTAATTATGAACTAATAAAACACTCCTATTAAAGTATATTTGCCATAAAATTTAGACAAATAACTCAACTTCCATGTATAGTTAACTTCCCCACGTTGGAGGCCAAAATGTATTTTAACTCTCTAGCCACGGATCAGTATGGATTTAATATTATTCAATAGGAAATAAATATCAACTAATATAACACTCGTATTAAAGTGCATTTTCGATCAAATTTAGAAAGTAGCTTATTCTTCCATGTATAGTTAACTGCACCACGTTGGAGGCAAAATTGTTATTAAGTCTCTAGCCACGAATCAGTATGGATTTAATTTGATTTAATAGGAATTAATTATTAAATACTAAAAGATTCCAATTAAACGTGTATGTACGATAAAAAAATTTATCGTACATACATCAAATTTAGACAGAAAACTGAAGGTATTATGTATAACTAATTTTATGTAATGGGCGTATACCCTAGTAATTAAAAGATTGCAATCATAAAACATGTCCCCGGAAAAACATTTCCATTTCCCGACTTACATAACCAACACTAGTATTAACTTGATTGTTGAAATGTCGCCCTATCGAAAACAATTGCATCGAACACGGTAAGGACAATAGGACTGCCCATAGATCTACACGTAATGTCAACGCCATTTATTGGGCCGTTACGGGCCGTTGTTGAACTGATTGAAATGGGAAAAATAAGTATCGCGTAGAAAATGTCATGCGATCCAGCGATTTATCCTTCGAAATGTGTTTTCCCCTGATGCGGAACGATCCACGTTAAATTAGGACTGAGTTTATTGAGGTAACCGAGTATCTTCGTCAATCGTTCGTCCCTATTTTCTTTCTGACCTGAATCAAAATAATCAAATTTAATTTTACCACAAGGTAGTTGTTTGATAAGCAATTTTCCATGATGAAGGTCTTCGAAGTGATTACGTACTTTATTTGGTCCTTGAACTAACGCTACTTTCGTTTTCCCCCTATAGGCAACGCGTGAACGAAAGAATCATCAGATAATAATTTAATAAATAAATTATATCTGTTTGGCCGATCAGTTTTGTTGTAAGATCGAAATAATAATTACAAGAATAACAACTCGGAGGAAATAGAATGAGATAGCATGAAATTAATAATTAAATCCTGAGGTGAAATATCTCGAGATACGTTGTCCTTATACGGCTTACGGCAGTTAACGCGTCATAACTGGTCAATTACCGGTAATTATGAATGCGTGCAAGTTAATAACAAATAAAATAAACGTTTATTATGGTATTTAACGTCGTATAATGTTACATAAGGAATAAGAGAAGTGTAGCACACTTTCGAGATAATGAAAGTCGGTAATAATAAACTTGCGTGAGGTGTAATAAAAATTGTCAAAACGTGATTTAGACCCTGGGTTTAGGAACAGTCCGGGGATCATTTCTGGTATGAGTAGGCACGCGGGTTCATCAGCACTACGGTCAGAACAGGTCTTCTCCGTTAAAAAAGCGACAGGTGTCTCACCGCCTAGAGAAACACACGAACGTCAGGCCGAAATGGCTTCTCCGCTTCCAGAAACAAGCCATAAGTCATCAGAGCGACGAGTATTACCGATCGGTTTTTCTTCAACGCCGGCATAGGCGTTCTCAGTGATTTTACGAATGGTTATACCATGTAACGAAGTAACCATAACTGAATACTAAGTTTGACCATTTCTAATTAAAAATCATGTGGAGATTGACAAGTTTCACATGACTTTCGTTCCAAAACAAAAATACTTGACATGGTTTTACGCAACAAGATAAAGTTTCTCTCCTTAAATCAGCGGTTCTCAAACTTCTCCCGCTGTCCTTCTCCCGCTCACGTCAGTTTAATAGGTCCGTTCCGCTCGTAGGGGTACGCGTACCCCAGTTTGAGAAACGCAGCCTTGAAGTAAAATTTTTCCTTTGATTGAAAGACGTACTCCGGAGCAAAAGAAAACCCTGACATCTAATATATTGCTACTTTGATATTTAAAAACTTTTCATTTTTTTAGTAATTAATGATGGATTTAGTTTTGTCTGGATGCCTGCGCAGACCAAACGTTGCCTTGCCAGTACTAGAAGAATAAAAAACTTTCAGGATTTTAGGTAAAAGTGCAATTCTTGTTACAAAATTTCAATTTTCGGTTTAATTTAATAAAAATGTTTTTATGTGAGGCTACAAAATTTAACCATTGTTGAACTTAAAGTCAACTTCATTGTTGACTTTAAAAACAACATAGTCGCTTGATATGTTAATAAAACCGAATAAGTTATAAAAAACAAAAGCAAAACAAATTTTCAAATCTTTCGGAACTAGTGAAAACATTTTGATTTAGATTTGTTGTTATAAAATAGCAATTAGAAAAGTTACGTCAATTATTCATTTATTTATTTACACCGTGTATACATGTTGATTTATGTGTGCCAGACAACCACAGCGATAGGAGACGTCATTTTGTGACCAATAATATAAATATGGTCCGATCGTGTTTTTTTCCTTAACTACAGCAATTTTCACGTTACAACCGTTCAAACTAACCAGACATTTTATTGATACTTAGATCTCACTTTAGTACACACCTCTTCCATTTTTTTAAGTTTATCCGATTTCTTTTTCTAAAAAGCTCAACACATAATGGGGAATTTGTTACCAAAGCTCCTTAACATAAATGAGAAAAAAGAAAAGAAATATATATGAATTTTTTTTATTGTATAGTTTTACTGGCAATTGCTCAAAAACCTTAAAAACAAACTGAAAATATTGAACGACATACTTACTGTCAAAGTAATATTATAGATGAAAATGTTTTAACGACATAGTTTGTAAAATTAATATATATAGGTTAATAATATGGTGACATACTGGAGGGATGTAAATTTTAAATAAATCAAAAACGCAAAGGTCCCTGGTTCAAATCCAAGTTGTGGTTGTATTTTTTTATTTATTTAAAATTTACATCCCGCCTAGATGTCACCATATTATTAACCTGCAATATTATAGGTTAATAATATAGAGAGAGCATTGTGCTAGGGACGCAAAGGTCCCTGGTTCAAATCCTGGTTGTGGGTGTAATTTTCAATTTATTTAAAATTTACACCATATTACTATCTTAAAAACAAAGTGTCATAAAAAAATTTGCAATTTTCTACTTTGTACTAAACTTTTAAAACACGATAATACTACAAAATAATTTACAAACTGTAAAACCCATTAAAATGATATTCACATCCTATTATTCATCTTGTTGATGGACATTTCAATATAATTCAATTAATTTTCATAAAACGTTGAACTGAAATACTTTTGGCAATTCTGAACAATTACTACTATAGGTAAAACTACGACAGCTGAAGGTGAGTCATCGATTCCAGCTGTTATTTTGCTGATACGTTACAGACCATTCCCGTGCGTTAGAAAGAAACAGAGTGCTTTTTCATGCGTCTGTCTTACGTTTTTAGGCGATGACTCACCGTCAGCTCTCGTAGTTTTACCTATAGTTAAGTTTTCCGACATATAAAGCCCTAGTATGATTTGCTCATTATTTTCTATTATTTCGTTATAATGGTTTTTACAGACCTTTTGTTCTATTTAGTTTATCAATCTAGAATAAGAACAATATTAAGTAATCATTTACAGACAATTTTATGTTTTTTAGTTTTGTTTATATAAGTATATTGTTTTGTTTGGAGTAGGTATAATTATATTATGTAATATTTTTGTAGTTTCATAAATATTAAAGTAATAAAATGGATATACATAATTATATTTTACTGCCTAATTATACAGATTTTGTCTGAAAAACTTCGAAAGCCGGTTTAAACGATTTTTTTTGATACATGGGATTTGAAACTAGTTTTTACTTATTGTCATACCTAGTATAATGACAAAGTGGGTACTGTAATCGTGTCGAAAAAAAGTTTCGAGATTTTAGCGGAAATATGTCTTTTTGGGTCCCGTGAACATTTTTGACCAAGGTACAAAAAAATGTCAGTGTGTGTGTGTGTATATGTGTGTAGTGTGTATGTGTGTGTATATGTGTGTATGTGTGTGTACCCCTTTTTTGTGGCGACGATTTCGGAGAACCTACTAAAGGTATCAAGACGAAACTTCATATTTAGAAGTTTCATGAGCAAATTTAAAATTTTTGTTCACAAGGATGATCCACAAGAACTGGAGGCTTACTCTTAGCATTCTTCAACTATTTTACAAATGAGCCGCCATTTCTGTAATGTCGTCAACATAGTTAAATAATAAATTAAAGTAGAGGAAATTGTGGATAATTTATGTCTTATGACATTTTTTTGGTAAAATTAATAGTTTAGCTGCATGAGCAAATTCTATTTAATCGAAATCGCTCGTACTGCATTAAAACTAGTTAGCCAGGATTTGACAGATATTTTGGTACTATTGACAGTATTGTCACAACGTCAGCGTTTGCGTTGAGAAACATCGCTAAATAGTATGATAAAGTCATGTGCCTGGCCACATCAGATTTTTTTTCACACTTCGAAACTTAAATAGTGCGTTCATTTATTTTAATAAAATTGCATTCAAGCATGCAAATTGACGAAAGAATTTAAAATTTTTCCAATGACTATTATTCTAATTTTGACGTTTTTTTTACATCAATCAAGATTGCATAATCTAGTTTAAAAAGTTTTATTGTACCTTTAAATTTGAAGATATTATCGTTAGCATTATATTATATTAAAGACAATTTCAATTATAACAATTTAAAAAAAGAACAAATATCATTTAAAAGACGATGCGATTGCGATAACGATTTATTGTAGGTAGTATTTCTCTGTGGTGGGACTGTCAGGTCACGAATTTCCTGACTGTACCACGACAAAATATGGCAACACTATTCATAGGTACCTCGGTACCTTGATCATTCCGCTAGTAAAATCAAAAATTATATTATTGTTCTTATTCTTATTGATAATTAATGATTAAAAGTTTACATTATCTTTCTTTGAAATATACAATTTTTTTACTGCGAGGGTGATAAAACATGGTACGAAAACGTGTCTTCCCTTGCAAAAATGAAAGTGCGCACGTCCGCGAAAAGGTGCGAGTGACTTAATGCCAGTTATTACCGAGATCCACTAACCCGATACACACGATATTAAATCATCGAATCGTTTCTAAGATAGGATCGGCACGGCGCGCGAAATTAATTCCAATGCGATAAATAACCATTTTAGCGGGGCGCAAAATCGCCGACCCGCGGGCCGGTTTGCCGCGCCATCCCCTCAGGAGTGCACTTTTCACGGTAGGATAATTGAAAATTAATTATCGCTTTCCCATCTTGAAAAAGAGCGACCCGAGTCCGGCCGCTCCGAGCTTTCCTTCGAAACCCTTTCATTTTGCTCTGCTTGCGCTCTGATGCCATGGTTTTGTTCCTTAACCGTAAGTAATAATTATGATAAACTGGTTCTCGACATGGCGTCCGTTGTATACAAGCCCCACACACAGACACACACACACATAGATACTAAAACGCGTACACTTTTCGTTCGTCGGACACGTTTCTCTAACGAGAACGATTTGACCTCGGCTGTAACGTGTAACCTTGTAAATTTTGCGTTTCCGACTTTTTTAAAGCTACCTGAAGCATAAAAAACTCCATGACACCCAGAGATTTATTTCCTGAGGAGTCATTCAGCCCAAAAAAAAACATTGTTATCGTATAGTTACCTGTGTAAACCACCACGAAATAAACTATTGTACTATCTATTGTGGTGTTCCTTACGTAGTCGCAACGAAGGACTTTGAAGCAGTAAAAAGAAAAAAAAATTGTATCAAAGCGCACGAAAATTACAGGATAATTTCGTTGTGCGCGTAGCCGATGTTATTACTGAGGAGATATATCATTAAATTTGTTTATTTCATCGAAGGATACCGGTAATTACTATAATAAGTGAACGCGACGGCTATTACGAATTTAAAATAATAAATAATGCCCTCGAAACCAGTTTTTGACTTTTTTTGCGGCGATGTAATGTCGTTACACTTGCGCTTCTATAATATCAATTTCAATTAATTACGAATTCTCAAATAATTGATCTGCACATTAAATAATTTGCAAACTTTAATACGATGTGCGTAATTCAGTTTAATAGACTCTTGATATATTGCCTTTTGAATGTAGGTTAATTCTAATTTAATTTTTTTTTTAAACTTGTGTTGTTAATAATTAACGAAATTCTTTCCTTAAACATTTGTCAAAATGTCTCTGAAATATGTTATTAATACAGTCCCTAATTCCAAAAATTCAATGTTGTTTATTTATGGATGATTAGCTTGAAGAAATAAATGTTTAGTTGAAGTATCTTTTTGCCAACGTAGCCCGAGTGGCTTCCAACATGTGTTTAACCGTCGCAAACTCTGTTAAGCACTACTAAAATAACAATACTAAATAACATTTAAAAAATCCGATTTATTTTTCATTAGATGGACCACAGACGTATAGCCAAAATCCCTCTTCAAAATATTCAAATCGTCTTGTGATATCGAAATAAACCGAAAATTGAATAAATCATATTAGGGATTTTTTGTTGGTTTTTTTACCAGTATAGTTGTCCCAAACTATCTAAGAGCTTCAAATTTTAATATTTCAATACCAAAAAAAAAGACAAAATGCTTATTTGTTTCTTTTATGTATTCACTATTTATGCGGGATTAGTAATTGGCAAAAATATTTAACAAACTTTGTATTTTCTCGGATATTGTTCTTTTTTTAGCGAATGTTACCTTCCTTAAATGTTTTTTTATGTTTACTGAGTTCGGAGGTAAATGTATATTTTATTTGATTTGTTTTTTTCTAATCACCATTAAATACATATTAGTTATACAATAATCGTTATTTTTAACAACAAGTTATTGAAAGAACGATTAATGTAATTGTTAAGTATACGAGTTGGTTACATTTTGTTTCGTTATTTTGTTCCTCGATTTTATTTGACGTTTTATGAAACGTCAAATGATGACAGAATAAATAGATTTGATAGTTTCATTTTACGTATTTCTATCGTTATAAACGATCGTAATAAACAATCGACGGAAAATTTAATTTTTTAAAGTTTTTACATTTGCCTTCACCCATATTCTTTATATTTATATATCCGGTATATACCGGGTACTTATATACTGAAAGAAAAACACCGGGTATTTGCTCATCACTATATGATATAGAAAGTTTGGTTCAATTCAAATAAATATGCATTGAGTCAATGAAGTCTCTTGTTTCAATAGTGGCAAAGAAATATTTCTTTGCTTTAGCTTTAGCTCAAATAATCATTATTGTGCGTAGTTAGGTAGGTATTGAGTTAAAGATATGTTATTTTATGAATTAACGAAATTGTTTGTTGAATTAAATACGGTATTTAAAGGTTTCAATATATGGTACTTTTGTTACCGTGTTTCAGCAATTTTGTCAGACGCACGACTTGAACTGAGCGGCAGGCTTTCACAATAGGGTATTTGACTATATTATTGGAAAACCATCTTAGTGTGTTTACTGTCTATTCCTTCACTCTACATTGTAAATGCATTATTTTTCGTAATTATTTCCTCAATATTTCATAAAAATCAGCGTTAAAAATTGAATCACAAAAAGTCCCGCCAAAACGATACTTTCTGTTGTGTGACGTCACACGATAGTAGATGTCAAATCGGCCCATATGGTCTGTCAGCATCGGCATCGTCGCCGTTTGGTAATTGTGTTGTATGATGTGTTGTTTTCACAATTTCAACATAAAGAAGGGTTATAAATGGTGTATAAATCTACCATACAGAAATACGTCAATAAAAACTCCGGATAAACTATTTGTAGCTGTTCCGCAAGATTTGAAACTGAGAAGAAAGTTGTTGGCTCCTAGAAATCCAAATGAAATAAATAGCGGCCAATGCAAGTGTTTTTTGTTGTGAAGATTACTTCGACATAAGTAAAACTGACTAGAATAAGTCAGGTATTATCTGATCTGACAGCTTAAGGTTAGGGCTAACCTAACCTACAAAGCTATGCTTACATGGCACTTTAGTGCTATTAAATTCAAACGGGAGAAGCATAAGAGCGCGTTCGGATAATCGGGTAGGGTACGGTGAGAGTGACGCGTTGCATAATAGGAGGACTAACGTCATACGGCGTTTATCTGCATATAAGAGAGAGACAGCCGACCCAGATAATCTGAGCATTGCTCTCCCCATACCCTAACCTGACAAACCGAACGCGCTCGAAGCGTACTAACGAATGACGTCACTGGAGACTGAGGCAATTACAGAGCGTTTTCAATCACGTGGTAGGACGTGAATAAAATTCAATTTTAATTTTGGTTTTTAATAGAAATAAAGCATATTTTTTTTGAAAAGTAATAAATAGTTTTCTTAAACTGTAATCTATTAGGATGACTATAATACAAGCCATATTTTTAATACAGTGAAATACCCTATTCTATTATATACTGATGATCCGTCCGATGTATGCGTATAGGAGCTTACAGCAAAAGAAATAGGTATTTTTAAATCAAAACACAAACATTACATTGAAGGAAAATAATTTTTGTTTGTTTCCAAGTATTTATATTACACTTAAATAAATATTCGAAATAAATGAATCTGTACAAAAATGTTTTGACCCAAAAATACAGTCGGAAGAGTAAGAAGAGTTTTAAAGACAAAAAATCTCTTCTATCTGTGTATATTAAAGTCGAAGTCTAAAATTAAAGTTGTTGCAGGAAGAAAAGGACAGAGTTTTAAAACTAACTTTTTTTTTCTATTTTCTACTTCTAAAAATAGTTTTGACCTGATTGTTTTGAAGTTGAAAAATTGCATCAAATTTGACTGAATTATTGAGTTTGAAGTCTCGATTAGTATGACAAATCTCATTTGTGCCTTATTAGTGTTTCCTATTACTGATATTAGACACTTCAGATCCTTCAGGAGTTGACTGAGACCCTCTGACTGAGAAAATGTTTTGGACAAAATAGAACGTTCTGCTAGAATATACCAAATGTGAATCTTATTTTCTCTAAGTGAGCTGCGATCTGCGTTGCCACCCACGCTGTGTGTAAGCTCGCGGTATATGGTCAGAATAGGCAACATTGCCTTTTTCATCCACGAGGCGTTCGTGAGGCAATTTTCCACCTGCGAAATCCGTGGGAAACGCGCCGTGCGAAATGAAAAAGGCAGAAAAATGCGGCACCTCTTTGATCGGCATGTAGAAAGGCAGGTAATTATCGCGATTAATTATCTCGACCGCTATGATTTCGCCGCAATTACTACGACTACTACCCGCAATTTGACAGATCGGGCTCACAATTCTCATTCATCGGCATTTTTCACGTTCGAAAATAATCTGCTCTTCCGGGCGCTATTTGCTGGGACAGCTTTTGAAACTGGCGACAACGTTTACGATTTATGTGGTCATTTGGCCAGTAACAATTAGCGCCTTTAATCAAATCTATTTCTCGTTTTTTCTCCCCCTCTCTTGCTCGTCTGTAGCCACTCTATGAGTTATCGTCCACCACTAGATCGCAAAGTTCTTGCTATAATTCTGTAGTGTCATCGCGGTAATACAATTGAACAAGGATGGGACGTAGAACGGCACGTGATAGCGCCATAATACCTTTGTAATTATTAATAGAACACGTGGTAATGGGGAACCTAATCTGAAGGCAAACGTCTGCCGATCTCTACGCCTGTATCTTCCCGAAACACGCACCGAGTGTTTTATGTCCCGCTTTGACGTTTATGCTCTTTTTATTAGCAGTTAAGCGCAACGAGATGACGCCGTGAATATAATATAGGCTCGCATCGCTTTACTTAACGTGTGAAACTCACACTTGCCAAGG
Source organism: Aphodius sticticus (assembly GCA_963966075.1). NCBI lineage: Eukaryota > Metazoa > Arthropoda > Insecta > Coleoptera > Scarabaeidae > Aphodius > Aphodius sticticus. The sequence continues at coordinate 8,220,280 of OZ014513.1, forward strand.
TGCGTAACGTTTTGGATTTCTATTTAACCTATCAGTTACGTTGAATACGCAATTTTAAGTGATGCAAATGAATTAAATGGTTATTTTTACCAAATAGATTCCGTTTTTACGACGAAGTTTATGACGAAATATTGATGCATTTTGTATATAGCCTTAGTGTAAGTCGGATCTGCCACCTTTGCCCTTTATTTGTACTATAAGGGAGTCAGTACTTTTGGTTACATTTATTTTGCGCTAATTGAAGTCTGTCCTTATTAAATTAACATTAAATAAAAAAAACAATTATCTGACGCATGCGCAGGAATGCAGGAACTCATCATAAGGCTAAAGTGTAGTGTATGGATTGGCCGAAATCTTGGATATTTTTTTTTATTTTTATAGATAGGGCGCGATATATACAGGGTGAGTTATTAGTATCCCGGCGGTCAATAGTTAAAAAATCGTTTGAGAAAGAAAAAAATATTTTATACAAAAGTTGTTTGACTCGCCATTCGCTATAACGTAAAATTATTGTCATTTATCAGGGTGTTGCATTTACGTGTGACGGAAAGTATGTACATTTTTTTAAATGGATCGTTCTGTATATTTTATTATAATATGGATACTACTAAATTTGTTAATCCAACCGTGTATGTTGGCAAGTCACAGCGCTAATAGTTCGAGAGATATTCAACTGTTTTTCCAAAATACGCCCGTTGCAGGATCTTTTTAAAAACTATGTAAAAACGACATTTTTGCCGATTTTGCCTTTAATCTATCTGAAACAATAGACAAAGCCAGTAGGTTCATTGAACTTTGAATTTTGATATTTTTCAAATGGCTTTTTCTCGAGTTTTTTAAATGGAACATCCTGTATAATGTGTTGGCTGTAATAACCCTTCATTTCGCTCCAATTTACATCTAGTATGTCAGACACCAAATGTTACTATTTTTTGTGATATTAGCAGTTTAACGAAAATGTAATGCAATAGTAAATTTTAATATTGCTGTGAATAAGGCATTTGATTATTTGATGTACTCTTCAAGTGGCGATAGAGGAGATAATATATAAATAATATATAAATAAGATTTAACCAGCTTCATCCTTATACAAAGTATAAGGATCAAATATCCTTTAATATTTTACATCATGCTATTCAGCACACTGTATACACAGCAATATTAAGGTACTAAATAGCATACTAGTCTTTAAATTGCAAATATCAGAAAAACTAGTAAAAATAGATATACGATATAGTGAATATAAATTACAAAGAACTTACGTGATATTTCAATTAGCAAATACTATACAAGGTGTTCTATTTAAAAATGTCAAGAAAAGCAATTTAAAAATATTAAAAAACTAGTGCATGCTACGATCACCCTGTATAGCGCAAGTAATTTTTCATAACATCAGCATCTAGCTATGGGTTTAGTTATTATGTGAGAAAATTTTTAAGACTCTATCTGCAAAAATGTAGTATTAACATAGTTTTTAAGAAAGGCCTGCAATTGCCACTTTTTCGACAACAATTGAATATCAGAAACTATTTACTTTACACAAGTACATCTTACACAGTTGGAAAGACAACTTCCTTAGTATTCATAATATGTTATGATATACAGAGCGTTCCATTTCCATGTCCGCAAACGCTTCGTTGCTGATCTACAGGCTGTTGAAATTTCAAGATTTTTTAAGTTTTTTATGTATAGCTCTTGTAGTTTTTGAGATATTTAGCTCTAATTTCTAATTTAGGTTACTCTGTAGAACTTACATCATTGGGCATACCAAATGGTTTTAAGAATCTACAGGGAGATATTTTTTCAGGGGTCATGCCCCCTTTTCTCCCCATGAACTTTTTTTCGGTGCGCCGCTGGTGGATTCTAAAACACAAAATGCATTTTTTGCTTTATTCTAAAGCATTTTGATCTCTTGTAGTTTTTTCGTATTTACCACCGTTATCGAGAAAAAAAATAAAAGCTTTTCTCTGTTTCGCTAGATGAAATTAAAAATTTTTAAATAATTGTTCTAGTATGCCTTGGCTTGATTTAGATAACCTTTTGTTTGTATTTATTTTGACATTTAATTCGCCACCAACTAAAAATTAAAACTAGGATACAAGAGCTATAAAGAAAAAACTAAAAAAATCTTGAAATTTCAACACCCTGTAGATCGGCAACGAAGCGTTTGCGGACCTATGTTTATATGAATTTTTAGTCATTAAATAAGCCAAAGAATTATCCGTTTTCGTATTTACATGATATTTAGGAACACCCTGTATAATCCCCATCATGATACGCGCCAATGATTATAATGACACTAGCGTTGTATAATAATGATAGTTCTTTTAAATAATGACTTCATTATTTGAACGAACTGTCATCATTATATGACGCTAGTGTCAAAGTCTGTCAAAACCTACGTAGATGACAGTTATGTGACAGTTCGCTTCTGATGTTAGATTTACATAGTTAGTTATACGTGTTCACTATAACGTATAACTATTAAGCAATAACCATATAACACAACTGCGTTCAGTAAGGCTGATGATTAACCACTGCCGTCCGACCCGCTATGACCCGGTACCTCGAACAGCATGAGTCATTACCAGACATACATACAGTGCGTATCAATTATAGGCCTCTATTTATCTCTAACAAACAGTATTTTTACTTCAACGCTCTAGCTGTCGTAGTTTTGGAAATAAAGGAGCGGGAGATGTTTCTACGCGTTTTGGAAAACTCTCAAAAACTACTCAGCACACAATTTTCAAAACATAATTTTTGAGATGTATAAGAAAACAGACAGACAAACGCTTGATCCCATAGGGGTTCCACTTTTTAGTTTGTAAGTACGAAACCCTAAAAACTCCAGCGTTGAAATGCTGTCCAAATCGTCCCTAAAGAAGTTACACTTCAATAAAACAAGACCGCAAACATCCATATACAGATTAGAAATGGTAGATGGTCATTTCCCTGATTGCTATTATCGGCTTAGATCTTTCTAGTTTTCGTTTTGTGCATTTAGTGACCGCTTGAAGTGAGAGAGGTGAGGTTCGTGCGCTCGAGCTCGTTGAAAAATGTGAAGTTGGGGGTAATAACTTAGCGGGCCTTTAAATTTCTCACGTTCGTTTTTATTGTTCGTCGCGCTTCTTTTACTCAAACTGATAATTACGTATGTCCGTATCGGGGTCTGAATTTATTGGCGGTCGAACGTTTCGGTTCACGTGCAAAAGTGAGGGCAATAATTACATTTAATAATCGGCGCGATGCGTGGACGCGATAAAGACGGCGAAATGGGGGAGGCGGGGCCGGCGGGGGGGCGGTAAAGTGCGACGGGCGCAATAAATAAATTGAAAATTTGCAACCCGCCGCGGTACGAACGTACAATCACCATCCACCTACCGTTTTAAATCAATAAATAACCCGACTAATGCATTTTTAATAAGCCTAAGTGTTATTAATATAATAGGTGTATGCAACGGCCTCTGCATAAGACAACCAACGGACCACCAACGTAGCCGCGCACCTATCAGAAGAGGTGGGGGATTCCTGGATACCATCACTGCTTAAATCAAAAATTTACACGTTCTCCATCTCCGTCGTTCGCTTGCGCGCAACTCCGGCGATGCCAACCTTTGATAACTAAAGAAGGATTAGAAGAAGTACCCCTGCGGGTAATTTTCGAAACATGATTGGACGTCGGTCAAGCCCGAGATAAGATCGACGAATTTGCACGTGGACCAAGCCTCGCCGTAGCGTAGCCCCGGTTAACCCCGATTTGCGACCGCGAAAATTGCTACCTGCGACTAGCTTCACGCGACCCCGCGAGCTGCTCGCCCCCTCTTTAACTGCACGGGGCGAATTCAATTCACTCCGGCCTGGACTGCAGAAATAAGCACCCACCAACTGATATTTACCCGCAGCTTTTTCAATACTCGCCTAGCGCAAACAGCGCTTTCGCGGCAGGGTATTATTTGCCTTGTTCGTGACGAGCTTCAAGCAGGCTCAGTACCTCCGCCATCCCTCCTCCCCCGCCCGAGTAATCAGTGTACTTCTACTTCGCCCCGAAATGTTCAACTCAACTATTACCTCAATCCAACAATTATTTCTCCATCGGGGGTGTTTCTTGTTACGAGTTGTAAGTGAATTCAGCTTGACTGTTTTCCTTTATAGTGTATCAATCATCTGTCTCATCTGACATCTCTGAAACGGTTTGTTATTCGAAAAGATTCTCTGATACGTCAATTTACATCATCGTCAAGTATACATATTTGCATAAAATGTAATTTCCGATCTTCAATTGTTTTCGACATATGACGTCATCGACACTTTTTTGAAATAGCATCCCCAGATTTTGTGTAGTGATAAAACAAATTTATCGCCTTACATAAAAAAATTTTCCAGTATAAGACAGTTGAAAATTAGGGTGGTATTGATAAATTTTGTTTGTTTATGGAAAGTGAATAGACGTTTTCGATTGATTTATTTGCGCTGAATGCGAGGTTTGTAGGTCAATGGGTTCACCTGGTATAAATTTATTAACATTACCAAAATAGCGTTTTTTGACTCTTTAACCACACTTTTTTCGTGCGATAGAAAATTTTGGACCCCAGTTCGTTTTCAGCAAATTTCTGCAAATTATAACGTTACAGTGCTGAGTCGATATGACACTGAATGAATCTTTAGTTATTTTTTATTGTATCCATTTATTTTTTTATATAGTTTCAAACTTTTATTTTGTTTAATAAATTATATTTATTGCAACTAATGGTTTACATTATCTACTCCAGATTCAATATAATATGCCAAAAATATTTAAAAGTAATTACAGTGTAGATATATACAGTACTTAAACATTTTAGAACGCAACGAAAATATTTGGGCAGATCCATATGTTGACGAATCTTCATTCTTCAATCAAACCAGAAATAAAGGAACGAAAATAATTTTTTATAATACTTTACGCGGCACTGGAAACAAACGAACACGTGCATCAAAGACGCCGCCGCGCCGGTCGTCGCAAAAAGCTGGCCTGTCTGCCTTGAGCCGTCTATGCCTTCAGCAGAAATGAGCCGAGTGCCTAAACGCCGTGAACGAACGAAGTGAACGGGTCACTTTGCCAGCGGTGAGTCGGTTCGAACGGTTCAGACATTTGACCCGTTCATTTTGAACGGTTCGTTCGCGAACAACTCATCCCTAGTTCAAACTGTTCAACCTTACTACACTACTTACTACTCATAAACTTACATTAAGATAATTATTACTTAATATCTTTTTATTTTATACATTTTCCAAACAAATCTCTCACTTATTAATTACTCTCCTATAAACATGGTAATATTGAATTTTACGAGTCGGGAATTGGACCTATCCCGAAATCGGGTACTTTAGCGGCGAAAGGACAAGGATAGTATTAATTACCGCAGGATTAATACGTATTGATCGTCCTGGCCACAACTCATGCGGCCAGATTCTCTTATTATTTCAGACCGAATCGCGGCGGCCATGGCGGCTGGAGAATGTTCTGCTCCCAATTTCCGGTACGGGATTTCCCGGGCTTTTGTCCCTACCGAAAATCCGACGCACAGATCGATTTCGGTCCGAAAATTCATATCACAGTTCAACACCTCGATTGTAATAATTCCACTGCTAGATGAATTACATAAACAAAACAGCCTTTAAACAAGTTATGATATGCTTAGAAGCTACATATTATATTCACCTGATACGGAACGATATTCCATACGTGGATACAGCGAAATACCTTAGCATGACACTGGATGCCAAGCTTAGATGGAAAGTACATGTCAAGAAAAAGCGGGACGAACTCGACCTAAAATTCCGCAAAATGTATTGGCTAATGGGACGGAGGTCAGCCCTGTCAGTGCAAAATAAGCTCCTACTATACAAGCAATTTATTATTAAAGCCAGTATGGGTGTATGGAATACAGTTATGGGGATGCACTAAGCAGTCCAATATCAACCTCATTCAGAGGTTCCAACATAGAGTTCTAAGGGCCATTGTTGGTGCACCATGGTACATCAAAAACACCAACCGTCTTCGAGACCTTCGTATGGGGATGATAACTAACGAAATATCAAAATTTGCTAAGAAGCACGAGGATCGACGCTCATTTTAAGGGGTCTGACTTAGCTAGAGGTTTTCCCCCTTGACGAGATAGATCAGAAATTTTTCGTAGAAATCGATCAGCAAGTTGTATTGTTTTTATTGATTAATACTTTAATAACTACTGCAATTATTAATATCGACAAGACCGTTATGCATGCATGAATAAAGTGGCAACAAAACAAAAATGGCATAAGGAAATTATTATCGGTCGATATATTTGCATTTTACACGACGACTAAAGTATCGATTTAAGCGCGTAATTAGTTTTAGTGTGGTGAAATGCGGGAGAGGAAAATGATTAGACGAGCGAACATGCCGCGGCATTGGTCATAAATCATAATCTCACCTTGCAAAGGTGGCAACCATTTCGTAACGCCGATTTGCATAGACATCAATATTAATGCTCGATTTTTCGAGTTCAAGTACCTTATGACGCATACACTGTTGTCGTTTCATTCAATTTCGTTTCATTTAACATTTAGGTTTATTTCATTACAACTTACGAGTGCGTTCGGTCAATCTCCCCGGTATTTAATGGATAACGCGCGGACTGTTCAGTTAAGAAGCAACAGAGCTTAACTCGTTCCTAATCTTAATTGTTCTAAAAAGCTAGATCAACAAAACAAATATAACAAACATATGACCTGTTTTCAAACGAAAGTATTTCATACCTCAGGTTTTTGTAGGGGTCACGATAAAAGATCGAAATACTGACAGCCTAAAATAGAATTGCCAGACACGCAACGTTCCTTCAAACGTCTAAAAATTACCGGACAGATCGAATCTGCCGACGCAGTATTTATGGAAATTTGATCGATTATAATATTTTCATAACAAATCGGATTGTTTTCAAACATTTTGAGCGACCGAGCCAAAACAACGGTGGTCGATATCCAGAGCGGTATTCGAATTAGGTTTCGAGTCGGACGAAATGCTTCGTAATTAAATAGTAATGTCGATGCAGCAAAACTATCGCGACCGAATAGTCGAGCATAATATTAATACTTGTAATTACGTCATAGATAGCACGCCATGTGTAATGTGTGGTAATGTACGTTACGCAGAGACATTGGCAGCAGTGAGTAACCCATTTATTATTATTTAGAACCTCCGTTGAATAAAACAATACACCACGAGTGTAATAATTATTTCAACGACACCAAAATAAATTCTATTCTTCCTGTTTAACGTTCAATTTAAATTTAAATCTCAAACTTGCTCAGGCAGTTAAGATCGGAAATAATTGCTGGGTATAAGAAACAACCGATTTAAAGGATAGAACGAAGTCTTAAACTTCCTGAATTTAATTAGCAGTATATACAGTTAAATCAGACATAGCAGCGAGGATAATTCTCCTTACCAGACAAACCCCAGACTATCAGACGGAATTTGGCGTTTAAACCTGAGGAAATCAATTAAAAACAGCTGTTAATCAACCCTCTGTTCGAATTAAAGTAACTCTTCGGCGGTTTATTGCCTTCTTCGATCGGACTAATTTACAGGAAGTCCATAAACGTTTATCAATCCTTTTACCCTTAAAGTGTAACCAACGTCAGCAATTTTTTTTTTTGTGGAAATAAGAAAAAAGCTCATTACATTTTGACCTGACGTCGTATAACAACATATCTTTAAGAGCTCATTATACATGATTTGGATCTAAATTAAATATTGGTTCATTAGACTTTTGAACGAAAGAACGAGAACAAGTTTGTTGATTGTCGAGATATCTAGTATTTATAAACAACAGAAATGCGACAATATTATGTAGTTTAGCTATTGACTTAAGTGTACAGATACGAAAGTAGAAAAGAATAGACAAAATTGATAATATCGAAAATTTATAAACACTTCATCAAGTCTGCAATAAACAGTTATAATAGCAAATTAATAAACAATAGAAACGCGGCAATATTTGTTGGAATTCAATCTATTATCGAGACAGAGAGAAAGTGTTTAGACCTAAGACTCAGAGAAAAAATTACAACATTGGATTTTACTGAATTATCGAAAGAGAATATTAGAAACTGAAAATACATATAACTGATATAACAAAATTGGCAAAATCATAACAAAAAATTCTAAAGTGAAGTTTATTCAGTGGCAAATCGTGATTCCTTAAGGGTAAATTCTGATTTAACTACACTAAAAAGAACGCCTATTGTCTACTATTTCTTCTATGTTTTTCTATTGTATTTCCATTTTCTTTACACATTTATTCAAAGACATATCGCGAGAGAGTGTTTACACCTAAGACTCAGAGAAAAAATTACAACATTGGATTTTACTGAATTATCGAAAGAGAATATTAGAAACTGAAAATACATATAAATGAAATAATAAAATTGGCAAAATCATAACAAAAAATTCTAAAGTGAAGTGAAGGGTGAATACTGATTTAACCGCACTAAAAAGAACGCCTATTGTCTATTTCTTCTATGTTTTTCTATTGTATTTCCATTTTTTTTTCACACATTTATTCAAAGACATATCGATATCGCGTAAGCTAGAAATGCTCTACTTATAAATAATTAAAAATAAGTAAAATGTAAATATATGATGTAAATTTGCAAACTGATTCTAATACAAGATTGAAAATGTCCTCTTGTCGGTAAAAAGGGTTGGATACCAAAATTTAGGATTTGTGAACCTAAAAAACAACGTTTGACAAACATAACGACTTTCCCAAACTCTTAATCTTATCCACCTTTGCTTTTATCAATATCTCCAAAAGATTAGCAAGTCAAATTAACAAATTTCAAATATTAGCATTTTGTCTTTAAAGTGACAACTTCGCCTATAAATGTCATCCGACCTTGGTAGCTTAATTGGTTAGAGCCCCGGACGGAAATTGCGGAGGTTCTTGGTTTAAACCTTGGCCTAAGTTATTTTCCAAAAAAATATCTTCGCCCGAATTAATTATATTATTCGTATTACGAGCGAATAATAATAATAATAATAGTAATAATTAGCTATAATAGTAATTACATAACAAGTTCACGACATATTTCAAATTATAATAATGTTTAAAAATGAGTTTAATTATTTTAGCATTTTGAGCTGAATCTAACATTAAAGGTAAAAGCTTGATTGTGTATTTATACATTATGCACTTCTTGAAAATTTCAAGTTTTAATTTCAAATTATATTTTAGCACAACTTTTTATAGATTTCCTTAATTTTTGTAACAAATAGGTATCTATATATCTTTACAACATAGATTATTTTTGGTTTCGAATGGATGAGGTATATGGCCCCCAAGTTAGTTAACCCGCCACTGGGTTCATGACATCTTTGATGAAAGTTGTAAATAACAGGAGTCTATAAATGTGAAACTCCGGTTTCAGGCTATAACTAGGTACACGAATTGTTAATTTCGACCCCTTCCACTCGCATATTTTCCCCGTACATTTTTTTCAGCCACAGCAGCGGCCGCTAATAAACTTTTTACCGAACTGTCCACAATGCTGACCTAATGAAGATATACATGTGGCAACGCAGCGCATAACTCAAATCATCTCCTACGAGCCCCCCTTCCAGGGTTGAAAGCGGCCATTAACTTGCCGACTAACCGAAATTCTGGGACCCCCGGGTGCCGCTCTCCGCCCCGCGCCCAAAGGACGGCTCCGGATCTAATAACACAATTAGAAGCGTACGTCGAGAAGTTCGTAATACGGTAACCGAATGGAACAAATGAAAGAAGGACGCAGACGTTGATGGGAACTGGTTGTGTAACCGATAATTGGTAGTCATCGCGGTAACCCATCGAGCCTTCTGATGTGATTATGCGGTTGATATTAAAGGAGAGGTTGTTGAGGCCATGAAAATTGCTGAAATTGTACCGATAAACAGGTGATTCGTGAGGAATCATTTTCAAATTAATACCCCCACAGCACAAATTGGCTGAAGAGGACTTTTTAAAATATTTATTACATAAAATAAGCTTATTGGGCCACCACATGACCGACACACACTGCGGTGACACCTTTCAAAAACTAGTCACGAAGACACCTTGAGAAATTTTGAAGATTTCTTATTATTACAAAACTCTATGTAAATATCTAAATCATATGTGATAGGTATTTACAACTTTAGGTTTAAATTTATTAATCAAAAACCGATGGTATAGTATTCACCACTTTTAATTTTTTTATAAAAACATTTTGTTTCAAGTGACATCTTAACAAGGTTTAATAACTCTGACTGTCACTTGGGTTGTTTTTCTCAAATAGTAGTGTCAATTCGTAATTTTTGTCTACAGAATTAGACAAAAAAGATTTTTTTTGAAAAATACTGAATTACATTTCTCAAAAAAACTGATATGGCCAGGCACATGACTTTATCACACTATACAGCAGTGTCAAACGCTGATGATCTGACAATACAGTCAATAGAATCAACACATGACTTTACCATACACAGATAGAAATTTTTGTTTAACTCAAATAAATATTTGTCTGACGAGAGGCAAAAATATATGTATTTGCTACAAATAATGTTTCTTTGAGTCAAAACAATCTTACTTTACTCTAAATAAATGGTATTAGACTCAAATAAACATTATTATTATTATTATTTCCTACCGATTTTATGTAAGACAAATAAGCACAATATAAGGCACCTTGTTAATTTCTTAAAACAAAGAGAGATAGGTTAAATGTCTTTTTGTAAATATGTATATTTTTTATTATGCCATGAATACGTAAAACTTTTCCACCATGATTTTTCAGTAAAACTCTGTAGACTGTTTTAGGAAAATATTAACTTTAGCAAGAAAGTAGAAATTACCATGACAATAATGCCACGCCGATGACAGGAGGGCACATTCATGATCACTAGGGTTTTTAAAAACTCTTTTCTGTGACATTTGAACTTTTTACTTTATCATACGTAGTATGACAAAGTATTGTAATGGTCCCCTGAACATTTTTGACCAAGGGACAAAAAAATCTGGGTGTGTGTCTGTATGTGTGTGAACCCGTTCTTTTTTGTGGCGACGATTCCGGAGAAACTACTAAAGGTATCGGGACGAAACTTCACATTTAGAAGTTTCATGACCAAACTTAGAGCTGAAAGAATTTTTGTTCAAAAGGGTCCAAAGGAACCGGATTACTCTTAGCATTTTTCAACGATTTTGCAAATGAGCCGCAATTTCTGTTCTTTCGTGAAAACAGTAAAATAATAAATTATGGTAGAGGAAATTTTGTATAATTTATGTCTATGACATTTTTTGATAAAATTAATTAGTTTAGCTGCATGAGCACATCCTATTCCATCGAGATCGCTCGTACTGCATTAAAACTAGTAAGCCAGGATTTAACAGATATTTCGATACTATTGACTGTATTGTCAAAACGCCAGTGTTTGACACAGTTTGACGCTGCTGTATAGTATGATAAAGTCATGTGTCTGGACAAATCAGATTTTTTTTCTAACTGTTCACAGGATCAGTTTCATTCTTTTTTTTCACTTATATTTCCAAATTTTAGTGCTTTTTATTTAAGTATTGTGATTTGTATGGATTAGGTATTATCACATTGGTGACATTATACTGTGACACTATGAGACTGACACACTGCCTCATTTGACGCATGAGCGCTTACAATATATATTTTGTACATTTGTAATGTATTACGGTGGGTAAAATGATCCTGATTAGTCATAAAATAACACTAATTATATTCATTAATATTATAAATTTTCCAGATAGTGCAACCCGTATTTAAGTATTTATTATAAATGGGTGTATATATTTTACTAGACATTATCTTGGTCACAATCTATTTAATATATTATGTATAGTCATAAATTAAATAAACAGGTGTTAAGCAGTAAATAATTAATCAGTGGTGGTTCGTAGCTAATATAGTGCTGTTCCAGAAATGTTTTTGTCATTGTTTTAAAAAATATTGTGTTAAAGGAAAAAGAAGTATAAGAAGAAAATTTATTCATAAACTTGATGAAATCGTAAAAGAATTTAGGGAATAAAAACGGATTTCTTATTTACTTTACATAAATTGTTACAGTTACAGTCATTAATAAATGTACGTAAAAAATACATTCTCTAAAAACTACGCCTTAACAAAATGTACTAAAAATTAAAAATGTTCCATATTTTTTTAATGCTTCATGCATTGTCACCAGAAATCGTCTACATGCAAAAATTGAACTCGATTGGACAATGGGAAGTAGGTAAAATATCGATTACAAGATTGTAGCAAACAAACAAGTGACGTTAAAACAAGCGTAATTCTTCTTGTTTTAATTTGCGCGAAAATATCAATAATTTTATGCTTGGTCTCTGGATGAAAACTGAGGATTTTTTTCTCTATTGAAAGCACTGCAATTGTTGTAAAGTACGTATTGCCTTTTGATATGCCATCCGCAGTTTGTAAAACTACCTTCCACCAGCCGAGGGTCGGCACGGTCGGCACTGCGGGGACAACAGTTCTCTCTAGTCTCTACTCTCTGTATCCAACAGGCCGCTGCCTCGCTTGCCGCTGTTGTGTGCGCATGCGCAGAACAGCCAAACAGCTCGCCTACTGGATCTGTGCAGATCACAGTTCCATACAACGATTTTTGAATCTTTTTCTTAAACTCGGGGATGGCCACTGACATTAAGGATTAAGGATTATACTTTGTACAAGTATAAAGAAAGAATTAAAGGAAAAAATACTCATTATATTAAATTTTATCCATAATATTAAGTAGAAATAATAGTGCCACAGTGCCTATACGCGAGCCTCCACTGTAATGAATTAAACGTTATGGCATATTAGGCTAGCAGAATAAGAATATTTTATTAAAAAAATAAAATAATTTTTAAAGCTTAATTGGTTCCTTACGTTCAAGGTCATACACTTAAAATAAAAGAAGCCACAGCCACAATCTATTAAAATATCCCACTCTAACAATGTCTAAACGTAAAACGTCTAGCACCTTCCCCAGTTAAACAGGAGTTTAGGGAACGGAAGGTTCACGATACATGATAAATCTCTCCTGAATTTCCGACTCAACACCCAGGCAACTAACTCCCAAGGATTCTGGATCTGTGCTGCGAGGAAGTAGGACTCCATGGTCCTGGTTACCAAAAGGGAACACCGAGTGCACAGCGTTCTCTCCGAGTGGAGTCGGCCTCTTCGTTGATTCATGGCCTGTCACCGAGAGCACTGTAATGGAGCCCCTCGCGCCCCGTGCCCTCCGGCACCCCCTGCGCCGGTTCACATGTCCGGGCCGGTCGTTCCAGGGGTTGTAATCGAGTCTGTATGTGTGGATCGCAACCGGAATCAGTAGCTATTTAAAAAATATACCGTTGGGCTAGTACATAACCTCACCTGTACTTCGTCAATAACATGGATGGAACATGCATGTCGATGCTATTGGAAAATCCGATAAAATGGGCGTAGGAGAGCAGTAGGCGAGAATAATGTAACAGGATGCAATGAAAAAAGTATTGTTAACATGAAGGAATCACGGCATTAAATTATAATAAACTGACATGGTCAGTTTAGCCAAAAAATGTCTAATATTTAGGGAGTCCGGTTTGAAAGTCATAAATAAAACGCGATACAAATACAAAATGTATAAAGATTTTGTGGTAAATTGTCTTGTCCATTTGACAAACAAAACCATTTGATAATATAATGCTCAACATAAATCTTGTCTTGTCCACAAAACCATTTGATAATATAATGCTCAACATAAATCTTTGGAAATTGACTCTGGATCAACTAGTTATTTTAAAGCAGAATTTGAAAAGTTAGAAAATGCTTAAAATATTTCTAAATAACATCAATATAGAATTACTAAATTGGTGTAACGCCTCGTGGAACAGGTCCTTGTCTTCTCTGTTCAAATTAATTTAATTCAGATTAGTGACCGGTTTCGCCCAGCAATCTGGGCATTATCGAACTAATGCTAGAAAATTTCAACACCAAACTAGCGGTGGTTGGGGGAGAGCGAACTGTTACAGCCCTTAAATTAACCTATCAAAATCTATTATGTTTTTATTTTTTAACTTGTTATAATTTTTAATTTTTACTGCCACTTAGCCCTTTTCCGCGCGAAAAGGTGTTCTAAGTAGACACTATTTTTTTTTATTCAGTTTTTGCTTTTTTCATTACCTTTGTCACTTGTTAAAGTTTTTCCATGCGAAAGTCCTGACATTTGTAACTACTTCATTTTTATTTTGTTTTGTTCGAATATGATTTTGTTCCCTATCCGACAATACGTTCCTTCTCTTCCTGTATGTTGTTTCATATATCGGCACTTTCGGTTGCCTATCCTCGACGCGAATGATTTTTAATATTTAGTGCCGTATTTTTCGGCTTGTTTCGTTTTCGGTTATGATTTTTATCTGAAACGTAATTGTGAGATTCTATCTATTTTTTTTTGTTTGCTGCCACCTATTCAGGTAATACCCGTTTTTAATCCGGTTTAACAAAGCGTTAATTGTTTTCGTCCGCTTTTGATTTTTGTTGTCTATATTTTAGGTTATGAATGCATATTTTTCAAGAATTTTCAACATTGACTTGTGTACTGGACAAAGGGCGCTAATTTTCGCCTAATACAATCAAGTCTCCTGACTGTAAGTTCACCTTTTTGTTGTTTTGATGTGCGTTTCGCTAATTTGGTGTTGAAATTTTCTAGCTCACTAATCTGAATTAAATTAATTTGAACAGAGAAGAACAAGGAGTTTTGTCTTCTAATTATCAATATAGAACTAATTTCGTAAAACATATCTTAAAATTGGTTTTTGTTGCATTATTGAAAAAAAATCACCACATTTAACGTCAAAACACGTAAAAGTACCAACTTTTAGGTAACTTATTCACAGACTCATAAAAGCAATACACCAAATTTAAAGAATGTACAATTTTTCCTTTTTAGTGAATTATTGATATTTTTGAAAGTTTTTGAAAAAATAGGACAGGTATGTGAGAAAAGAATTTTCTGATTTTAACATTTTTCTTTTTATTAAACACACAACTTGTGTCTCAGTTAACACTAGCAATAGTACATTATCACATGTTGTACCGAATGTTACCGTCATTTGTTGTTAATAATAAAATTGACTGGAGATCAACAAAAAGATAAAATATAAAATTTGAGCATTGAACTAAATTAGCAACTTATGTTTACAGTTAAAATTTACAATTTGTATATTGTAACGAACGATGTATATTTAATTCAAATAACTATGATTGTGTTCAGTGAAAGAATTATAAATGTTTAAATTAACGTAATTATTGGGTGAGCTAAAATGCGATATTATAAGGTTGCGATAAATGTTTTTTTTTATTTTATTTATAGAAATCATTAGCTGTTGAAGGAATTAATGTGGCCCTATTATTGACTAGAACTTTTCGGAGGGTACAGTAGACGTGTCGCCGCCTTTTGGGATGTCGCACACCCTCGAGCGGTGGTTGATTATCCCAGACCTACATATAGTCAAGGTTAGGGTAGTAAAATGTACACTGATTCGGAATCGGAACTTGAACATGCATGTACTGTGCTCCACTGGCGATCGACGGCCCTTTTAGCAATTTAGGCAGACGCATGATATCAACTGAGCTGTAGGCTTTCATCAGCTTCTATTTATACTCAAGATAAGGCCGAATGCGAGGAGAGTGTTTACAGCACCATCTAACAATACAGTTGGATGAGGTATTCACACGAAAAAGATATTTGTTTGAATCAGAATAAGATTTCTTTGGCGGAAGTAAACCTATTTTTAAGCCAAAGCAAAAATATTAAATTGAAGGAAATAAATCTCTTCTTGTATACAAACACATTTCTTTGAGTCAAACTTAGATTTCTTTGGTGTAAAGAAACGTCTTTTTAAATCAAAACAAAAATATTTCTTTACAGGAAAGTAATTTTTGTTAGTATCCAAATTCATTTATGTGACTTAAATAAATATTTCAAATAAATTAATCTCTACAAGCAAATTAACTAGAGTATTCAATAAAGTAAATATTGTTGGCGTCAAAGAAATATGTTTTGATCTAAAAGAAAATATTTCTTAAAAACAAGAAATCTTTTCTATCTGTGTATATTTAATGGTTTTTTTCTTGTTTTGCAACCACCCTATCTGTTAAATAAGTGTATATTTTTAAATCAGTCTATGGCTGTGCCGTTTCTAAAATATCCAAAACTCTTTATGAAGAAGGACTTTTTCTCGAGAAATGAAATGTTGGTTCATTGAAAGAATTAGTTTTATTTTAGCTTTATATGTATATAATGTCACCGCTAGTTTGTTAACTATAGTTTATTTAGTAGTTGAAAATACAAGTTTTTCTATAAATTTTTGAAAACTGACGCTGCTAGAGGTTGCAAACTTATATTATTCAGGAAGTCAAAATATACTAAAATTCCAGATTTGTTCCGCTCATGACTGCCTTGACTATTTGTAATTTAGTCAATAAACCGAAATGTTATAATTATCTACCCAAAAATGCATTGGATGTGGTGCTATGATTTTGGAATACAGTCTGAGACCGCTTGAATCATATAATTAGTACTTTAGACTTTATTAAGCTCCCATTTCAACCGGAATATTTCTTGTGAGAACCCAATCGTATAATTACACGAAATTATTAATCATGTGAATTTGAAAATTAGATTTATCTAATTATCAAAGAACAAAGGTTCCTTAATTACTGAAACTCTACATAATTCATGCCGATATAAACCTAACCTTACTTAGTTTCCATCCATTAAAGAATTAC
Source organism: Aphodius sticticus (assembly GCA_963966075.1). Classification (NCBI taxonomy): domain Eukaryota; kingdom Metazoa; phylum Arthropoda; class Insecta; order Coleoptera; family Scarabaeidae; genus Aphodius; species Aphodius sticticus. Next base: position 8,237,119 of record OZ014513.1, read on the forward strand.
GATCAATTATTGAGGGCAAAATCCGTAAAATACACACGGTATGTAATTTAAAATAATTTCACGATAATTTTACAATTTCAACAAGAATGTTTCATGCTGTACGCGCCGTTATTGTTATTTTTACGCGAATTTCGTTGCCCTGTGAATAAACGGCAAACTTATGATTTATGGGGGTAGTTTGATCAATAGTTCGGGGGTCGCGCTGTGTAGACTTATTATATTGATAAAAGGGTTAGCCAACTATTATAAAGTGGAACAGAATATTACAAATAATTGATTTTAATCCATTTTGTATGTAGTAGGGTGCTGAGCACATTGAAAGAAAAAAAAATATATGAATTTATAGCTGCCTGGCTGTATGATTCGATATTTTATTACGGTAGGTAATTATGAAAATTAAAAGCGCTTCTTAAACAAAAACGATAAATGTGCGCTTTAGCTCCTTCCGAGAATTTTAGCAGCATATAAACGAGAATGTACACATTGTTTCAGATCGATGCGCAACAAGAGCCTCACGGAGAACCATATAATTTCGAAAAAAGAACAAAACGCGTTACCTCTGGCCAGCAAGGCCTCCATCACGTGTGCTTCTTGTGAACTCCTGCGCGCGATATAATGGAAAATATTCGTCAAGAATTATAACGTAAAACAAGGAGACTTAAAAGATTATTTAAGTTTTTATTTATGGATTTATATAGACGTTTTATCTTATAATTCCAAAGTGGCAATTAAGCAAAAACTAAAAAAACGTATAAATCAAATAACATGTTAAAATCCCCAATAGGAATGAGTTACAACACCGTCAATGGTCAATGGTCAAAAACGATTTAATTTAAATGAGAATGAGCGTCGGAAAATAAAGAAATAATGTCCGTTTACGCCATTATAATTAGATTAAAAATAATTAATGTTGTCAATGATTACACATAAAAAAATATTGATATCTAATAATATTAATATAATTTTAGTTGCAAGTTTTATCTGGAATGTTGTGTTTAGGTATACAAGTCCAATAAATCTGTCTGCTGAAAGGCAATATTGATTTCGTCAAGTCCATAAACGAAATTTATGTGGCTTTGATTTCAATAAAATGTTCGACATGATCAGGTAGTCAGTAGAATTAATACATCTATTATACCGTATTATGCAAAACTTTTGTGATAGGTCATAAATTTTGATTAGGTGATGCGGTATATGTGTTGCAATCTGTGAAAAGTTACCATAGGTATGTGAACAAAAAGAAATCAGTATGTTATTCATAAATTTACGTGGCCTAAAATTCGTTAAAATAGTCGAAATTGAAAATAACTATAATAATATCGGTTTTGAATTTTTTTCTATAAATGGTGTTTTCTACTATACAGAGTGTACATTGTTCTTCCGCTAGAATGATGGTGATTTTGTTTATTTAAAAATATGTTAAAACGTTTTTCTTTTAGGTGATGATCTTCAAAACTAAAAAAGGGTGGATAAAATTTCGGATCTTTTGAAATAAACCAGTAATCATTACATTCACGTTAATAAACGAACACTCTGTATACGCGTTTCTATTTCGGGCCCATACTTTTCAAGAATTTGGTTAATTATCTTCCATTTATTTTGTACCACCTTGTATTTTCAAATCAACTCATCCTTGCTATATTTTTTTCTCAGACAGATTTTTTAGATATAAATAAAATTATGAATCTTTAAAGATTTTTTCTCAGAACTCTGATTTACTGAACATAATTTTTCGTAATTTTAATCGTCATCTGGGAAAACTTTTATCATGTCATAGCGGTAAATCCTTATTTTTTGACAAACCAGGAATTATATGGATATTTACTTAATAATTATTATTATTTTCTTCACATATCACTACAACAGTGTGTAACAACTCTGTTATACCTTTTTAAGTTTTTCAATATATTTTTATATTTGTTTCAGAAATTAAACATATACCTAATGGCTACCAATGCGTCTGGGATATTAAAATAAATGAAGAAAAACAAAAAGAAATTATACCTAAATTAAACCTTACATACAAAGTTTCACAAAAGAAAATCTTTTGAATTTTTACAACACGGAAATGCTACAAAACAATTTACAAACTGTGCGGTTTACATTTTATTATAAGAATTTGCCACAGTACGATCTAAACCGCGCTAGGGTAGTATTTTTTAATTACTTATTTTCCTTTCTTGGGAATCTCATTGTTAATCTGACAAAAAAATATTTAAAGGGTTTTAACAATTCTGAACATCTATGAATATTTAAGCAATAAAAAAATCCTAATATTATTTCTTATTTTTTTCCCATTCATTTTGTTATTGCAGATTGCTTTGCATTTAAAGAGGGCTTTTTGTACTGACCGTTGTGTGTTCCATTTAGGAAAATAATGGATTTGGAAATTGAAAAAAGACACTCTTACGTGGGCGTAAACCATGTGTCAACAAACTGTAGATTAGACTGGGCTTTTTTGTCCCAACCATGTTTTTGACCTTTCTAAAATGTTATATGACCTGAATAACAATTACAGCATTTATTTCATAACTTTAAATAATATTTAGGGGTTACTACCGGCTGTCAAACTTATTTTTAATTTTCTTTTTAAATAGAAACTATATTTGTGTGTATTTCTATGTGCATACATTTCAATAAGTTTGCATACAATATGAATAAAAAAAAATTTTGTTAGGAATTATTGCGTGGATTAATGCTCCTTAAATGTGTCTTCTATTTCTTATAATAGAGTTAATGTTAGCTTAGACAAGTAAAATCGAACTGTGTATTTTCCCGGTCACTAATGTCCAGACAATGTTAATATGGCAACCCTAGACATAGGGTACCTTTTCCGTCGGTATACGTTACTAGAAAATCTCGGGAATAGTACAGGATCACAATTTTCATCGTCTTAAAAACGAAAATAAACCTCATCAAACGGTAACTGAATGATTATTATTTTCCAGGTTTTCTAAGAATTAAGGATAAAAAGGAATCGTCGTTTGATCCTTTTTTAATTCAACTTTCAAAAGCCCCGAATAGGAAGTTTCACATAACTTAATAACTCCTTTGCAACTGACGTCAAAATAAATACCCTTCTCGACTTTTTGACGGAACTCTCGACGAGTTTAAAGATCTAAAGGCGGCCAGGCGAGTTTCTCAACATTACCGCGGAAGTGGGAAGCATTTATCAAGTTGCTCGACGGAGCTGAGGTTCAAGTGGCCGAAAAGCGTGAATTTCGTAGTTTTTTGTTTACCTTTCAAGCGGCCGCGTTGACATTTGCACCTAACCTATAACGCAAATACCACAGGCTATAGGCGTGGGTGATTCTGTAACAGTTCGGCCAGCCGCGTGACATTCTCGTTCGGTCTCTTTTGCGCGTTTGTGCGTTATTTTATTCATGGGTAGCCGAGACGCGATGGGATTAATTAATAGTTTAAGAACAGACGAAGTAGCAGTGTGTGAGTAGCAGAGTGCGGCTGTTTATATAAATGGAATGGCGCCGTTGCTCATCTCAGCATGCCCTGAAAACGGGCCTGGATCCAAGATAGGCACGAACGGCAGATTATAACCATGATGTACCGAGTCGTTGAGACTATTTATGCGCGATTTATGTTGACGCAATGTTTGACTATGTTCGTTTTAATGTTTTCCCTATTTTTCACTGTGTACATATGTATGTATACCGGAAGTTCAACGTTCCAACCATATTTATTTGACTTTTCTTATTGCTGAAACTTCCTTTTTGTGAATTTTTTTATATTCTGTTTTAGGCTGTTTTTTCAAAGCATTACTAAAGTTTCTTTTATTTGTTTGGTTGAAATAACTTTTACTCGAGTCAACTAATTTATGTTTTGATTTATAATTTGTATATTATAAGCAAGAATACACTAGGTCCTCGATTTGCGTCGTCGTTACGTTCTGGGAAAGTGCGACGCACTTCGAAACAACGCAAATCGAATCAAATTTTACCATAAGACACCATACAGATTTTCGAGATGCGTTCCACAGCCGTGGTTAGTTTTTGATATAAAATAACGTCTTATACAAAAAATCATTCCAGGGATCAATATTGGAAAGTATTTAAAGAAACTACTCAACAACAAAGATACGTTTTCAACAAAGTTTGGTATATGCATGTATGTTAAAAAGTAAGACATTACATTAATAAAGAAGTACAAATATTCTTTTTCATATTTTACACATCGTGTATCTTTACAGCATCGTTATCACGGCCAATAAAAAATTATTATATTCTTTGCTTTCTTATAGATTTGTTATTGGTTCAATGTTATTCCGACTTTGGAATCTTCAAAAACATAAAATTACTCTTTTATTAGATTAGTTTGCATGTACATAAACATGAGTCACTAGCACCTTTTATCAGAAATACTATAATGGCGTCCCTATAAATAAATGCGGACGAATCAGTGCAGTATATGTGAGGAAATGCCCGATTTATTTCGTCTGGAAGGACGCATATCGAATCATAACACAACAAACCAGATTTACAGTCCCATATTTTCGATTAACGCAAATCTAGTAGACGCAAATCGGGAACCTTGTCTACAAGTATATTTATTAGAATTAAAATTGGATTTCTTTGGTGAAACGAAACTTATTTTGATATGAAAGCCGAAATATGACAATGAAATAAAGGAAAGTAATGTTTGCTTGTATGAAAACATTACTTAAAGTAATATTCCAAATACATTAATCTATGCAATCCAAGCAAATAATATATTGTATTGAACACGGGCTAAATATTTTTTGTGCCAAAGAAATATGTTTTTATCCAAAAGAATATGTATCTTAAAAGCAACAAATCTTTTCTACGTATGTTTTTTGAAGCCGTCTAATCATTTTCCGAAAAAAAAATACACATTCCGAATGAATTGATTGCATTAAATCTTCCGTCATCATACTTTTCAAGCCTGCTCATATAGGCATCTGCATTGAAACGGTTTGTCGTATAAAAGTATTGTTTATACTAAATACGAACATTTACGAGCTGAAATAATTGAAATATTTCATAATAAAACTCAAAATTCGGGACAAACGTAAAAATAGTGGGACAAGGTCCTAAGATGAGGGAAAATCTCGCACAATACGGATGTATGGTCATAGTTACGTAGACGGCTGTTTCTTTTATTTTAAATGAAGCAGAATGTTCATTTAAAACAAAAAAAAAAGGTCTTATGGACCTAAATTTTAATTTCTTGAGAACAATGCATTCTTTCTCTATAGAGAGTTTTGGATATTGTAGAAACTTCACAATTTTTATTGATTGATCATTTTGATAGTCAAAAATAAGGAATTTCCAAAATATACAGTCAAGATCATAGCAGTAGATAAAATTATTGAAGGAAACAAAATAGAATTATTACCTCGTAAAAGCTAAAATTATGTAAATTTTAACCGTATGATAGACAAAATTGTATATGATTGCGCACTACTATTAGAAATTATCTGGTCATGATAAATTTGTAATTGGATATATGAAAGTCAACATACACGGTTGCGATAAATCAATTATAGCGCAAAAAACTCACGCTATGACACAAAACACAACTTAGCACCTATATTCTTAGAAAAATTGTCTAGGATAAGTCCATAATCAAAAGTTTTCAAGTGGAACCTCTAAGCGGTACCTATCATCTAGAAAACAAAAGAAGCGCGCGAGGAGCAACGGTCTTTCCGAAACACTCGTTCCGCTGGAAACAGTCCACAAATTCGTGGTGAGACGAGCGAGGCGCGCACTTGATTTAGTGTTTCACAGTTGTCGGCCCTGCCCGGGCAATTGATAACTTATTCCCGGCTTCTTCCAAACCCCCTTGCGAACCATCTCGGAAACACACCTACACACTCGGAGCACGACGATTTCACTTGCACTGCACCATCCTTAATTAAATCTAATCGACAGATTTCTCTTCTCCTTTGGATCTCCTCGAAAATTAGCGTTGAAGGAGGAAGACTGGAAGAACCGTTGGCGGTGCTAACTACACGAGCAACAAAACCAAACTGAACGACGGTCGCAAAACTGGCTTTTTAGCCGCCCTTTAAGATGGGTGCCTATTCACTATTGTTGATGTTCAGGGTCGGCCATTAAAACGGACCCCTATTATTATTATTAGCCTCAGCCCCGCGACCCCCGTCCACGAAATTAGGGTGCACCACCAGACGACTTCATCCACTGCTCGATCGAATGAACGAAATCAAATTACAGGTTTTATAATTTAAGACAATAGGTTAGGAATGACCTTAGAGAGAGCTGAGCTTGGTCGTTTTTTTGTGTTGTTGTGCGGGGTCTAAAAAACCGATTGAAGAAAAGACACGGAAGCCTCAGGTATGTGCCAAAGGAAATTTATGGCATAGGCTGTACCTGGAATACCCGGTCACGGTGCCTTTTTTTAACGTCTTCATCATCATCTGTGTGTTTGTTTCCGAGACGAGATCATCAAAACGATTAACGCCCGCTTTCGGAAACGGGAAATTGGACCCAGACTGGAATTTATATGCATGCTAAAGTAAATCAAGCATGTGGAGAGTTCAGGAGACTTTGGCCCCGGTATGCATTATAAATTTATGGCTCAATTACGTAAATCGTGGCCGATGATTTAATGTCTGTGGTAACGATTCAAGAAATAACGTTATTAAAAATGTAATTAGTTCCTGCAATGTTTCAAACATACTATGATCATATATATGGACCTAATTTCAACTAAAAATAATGGACCACATTCCTAACTGTATATATTACTGTGAAACGAAGATAGAACGGGTCTAATGAGTATTGAGTAACCTTCTATTTCAACCAATACAAAGATCTAGTAGTTGCCTAAATAATAATTATGGTGGGTCAAATTTTTACATTTTGCTTTCAATGCTAACTATTTTCATGACATTTAGGCTACATGCATCAGGGGTTGTCGTTTTTTAAAACCTGATTTAAAACCTGTTCTTAAATTAAAAAAAAAACCGGTTTTCGATAAGTACTGTTTTTAATATAAAAAATAAAAAACTATTACCATTTATATCTACATCGACTACAATCTGTTTTTAAAGATCTAGGATATGACATAATTTGCATCTGGAATACTATGATTTTGCTGTCTTTTACGTTGTCATGAAGTATATTGTTTGACATTTGCAAAAAGTTTTATTGTACATATTATGTATATATTATAATAGTTTATAATAAATTGTTTTTTTTTCTTAATTTAGTATTTCTGTATTTTTATGTAAGTATGGAGGTACAATATGGTTACATAAAAAACCCTAATTGTAGATTTCCTTAAGAAGCCTGAGATTCAGGCGAAATATTGAAAATTAAAAAAAAACTCGAATAACATTTTAGTTTTGTTGCCGATTTCCCTTAAAACCGATATTAGTTAGATATTAAGTAATTTGCAATTTATTAGACTTTAGTTTTTAGTATTATACATATCCATCATTCCATTTTTGAAATCGATACAGATTCTAATAAATATATTATGTATATATGAACTATTTTGCAGTGCTAAACATATTTTTCAAATGTTTCTCTGGGAAAATTTGCCTGTATTTGACTGTGGTGTGCCAATACACATAGCAACCTAGCGGTATGATTGCAAAACTAGAAGTAATCGTAGAAGTAATCGTTTATATGAAATTTATTTTTTTAAATCTTTTCAAATTATATTTTACAATTTTAGTTTTGATTATTTAAGTATTTTGTTTTGTATGGAGTAGGTATGATGATTTGGTATATTTTTGTAGTTCCATAAATATTATTTAATAGCATTTTTTTGCAGACAAAAATAATAAGTATGTCTGCAAAAATTCGAAGACCGGTTTTAACGTTTTTTTTTTTGTTGATATTTTTTATATAAGTCAAAAACCGATTCTTTTCAAAAACTGGAATTTGTATAAACTTTAATATCAATACTTATATACTTATAGAAGCTATAGGAAAAAAGATGATTAAACTTTTACTGCGTTAAAAAAAATTATCGTGTTTCGAATTCTTAAAACTATTTTGAAACTGAGAGGAATGTGTAGTTGCACGAGTTGCACAAATGTCTGAATTTGTTAACAGTATAAATACTTAGTAGATAAAAGTAAGGTCAACTATGTCAACACACCATAAAGCATAGTTAGGTTTGTTTAATAATAAATTTATTAGTTATTGGTATTTTTACTGCACACAAATAAAGGGTCAATGTTTATTTTTTATTATAAAAGATTTACCTATATTACAGAAACAGGTAGTAGTATATTAGTAATATATATTATAATTAACACTATAAACTGTATACGGATAGTAGTTATAGTAGACAAAACTTTTTTTTTTGCTAGTATCGTGTTTCCTTGTTTCAACAAAAAGATGATCAACATGTTTTTTAATGCAAGAACAGTGAAAGTCTAGACTAAAATTGTTCTGAACTAAAGATATCAAAACGCCTAAAAAAACAAAAAAAAACAGTGTGCTCTTGAGCTGTTCTTTCGCGGCAACTTTTCACACCACAACAAACAAACCACGGCAACACAAATGCAACCCCGCCGGTCTATGTAGTTCCCGATTCTTCCACAGCACCACCGTTCGCTGTAGTCGCTGTTTTAACATTTCTATTGAAAGCGACCGACCACGGCCCGTTCCGTAATTGATCGCCCTTTATGAACGCAATAACTCACGGGCCGTCGTCCGGCCCGTCGAGTAAATATTTAACCCCCCCAGAACGCTCACGACCTCTCACGGAGACTGCCCCAAGCAAATCATTCACGCGTTTTAAACCCTCGACACCTAACGGATACGAAAGATACTATTGCGAAAAAAGGTGACGCCATCTATTGGGATATTTATGAACATGGTATCCTAAGAAGTTTTTTTTTTAATTGATTAAGCTATAATTATGGGGCTTCTTGAAATATAGAAGCGTCATTTTGTGGGTTGTAGGTACACTGGAAGAAAGATGTTTGTATGGGTATGACTCCTCAAGTATTTGTGGCCATATAACTCAAAAACTATGGAACCGAGTTTGATCGGACTTTATAATCTGCAATCTTTATGTTCTAATGAATAATCTAGAAGAAACCAGAACAAAATTCGTTGAACGGCTCTTGAGGTATATCACCAAAAACCTTTTTCCAGCAGTGTACAAGATGAAGCTGCGTGGGACGCAATTGCCTTATCTCGGGATCTTGTCGCGCTAAGGCTTGCTGATGGTTCATTGTTTTAAAACTTAATTGAATTCAATAAATTTATTACTTAATAACTAGTCCCATACTGCATCATATAAAATAAAAATTTGTTTTATTTAGTTGAAAATAGTTATTAAATTTTGTGCGATTAAAAACAGAACCTTTCTAGGGTTAAAATAGTAACCGCAACATTTTCGGAATGGTCTGTAAATAGCGTTCCGCGAACGTACCAAAATACAAAGCGACTCCGGGCGATACGTCATCGCCCATCCGGACCGGGTCCCGGAGTTGAAACTCCGGGCCGTTCAGGGTGCGGATGCGGCGTTACCCTGGCGCGCTTGCCGTCCAGTTTTCGCCGCGCCGAATTTACGAGTATTCGGGTCACTGTCAAGAAGCGGGCGCGGGGCCATCAAATTAGGGGGGCCCGGGGGCCACCGACAACGTGTTGACCCACATCGGGCTGTTAACGCGCGTTAATATTGAAGTTTACCGGACCCACGACCATAAATTTTCGCGCGTACTACGACCGCCGCTGATATTTTCAGGATTTTGCTTTCAATTCGCTGTGAGAGGGATATTTCAGGAATGTTTAAAGTTGACCTTCTTAAATTGTAGTTTAAGTGGGACTTAGATAAACTTGTCCCGTCTTTGTCGGACTAAAATTAACTATGCCTACAAAAAACTTATCATCAACTTTAGGTATCTTTTAAGTAACTAGACTGCGAGTGAAATACGGCGTGCGATAAGTAGAAATAATGACTTGTTTCATGACGTTTTCGGTCGTTAGTTCGTTTCGAACAATTATTACCATTTCTCGGTGGCGTTCTGCTGTATGCATTAAGGTGGTATATATCATTTTGAGGTCGTTAGCGTTCGCAATCTGTACGGTTGAATTTTCGCGGTTTTTACGGGCGTAGTAGTCTAGACGAATTTCAGACGGTCAGTCTGAGCGAGGAGAGAACAGCTGATCGTCCCGAGTGGCCCACAAAAGTGAGGACCCTTTTACGATTGGGGAGGGAGCGATGTAAAGATCGTTGGTGCGATAGAGAAGGGCGCTGAACCCCGATTTTACACGCACTTGACTCGCTCGTTACGCAAATTATTCTAACGGCGTATTAATGTGAAAGAAAATGTCTCTAACCTGCTATTGCCATCCATGGGTAAAACGTGTGATTCGTCTGCTGGTGTATTTGGGTTCCTACCGGCTGGGATGTGGTTGTGTTTAACGAGCAAGGGTTATTCCATGAACTTAGAGCGTTTGCCGTTCTTCCTCCTCCAGCAGCACCAGGGCTTGAGGCTGGATCTCCTCCAACTAGACCAACTGAGGAACCGTACCCAACCCTTGAGTCTGGCGTACATGCAGATGGTCTAACTGGGCCTCCTAAGTTGCTGGATAAGTTTGCACCTCCTCCAGAGGTAGCACTCTGCCAAACATCTTTTACTGCTTGCGCTGCCACCACTGAGGCATACCCATTCTGGTCGGAATTTCCTTTTGAACAGTCTGTTTTCGCGTTCGAACTGTAATTGACGGAATTCTGTTGGCTATCTGTTGATGACGAGTATAATTTACAGGCTGACGATATCGAGGCGTCATAAGGCGAGTCCTGCGGTGGTCTAGCCTGGTGCAAGGAGTGATGATGATGGTGCTGCGTGGAGGCATACGGCGACATACCCAGCGTTATGGGGAAAGGCCTGTACGCCGTGTTTTGATCATGGTGGTGGCTTCCAGAGACCGAACCAGCGGTCTGATGAGGGTGGCCGTAGAAACTGTTCGGCTCAAAGTACGAGTTCATTATGGCGTTAATTTTGACGGTTGGTCGTCCACAAAAAAAGAAATTTGTCACTCAGTCACAAGTATTAAAAAAAAATCACGAAAATCACTGCTAAAAATCCGTTAACACGTGTTACTGGAACATCATCACTATTAAAATCGTATGGGCGATTCTGTATTATTTTTATGCCGGTCTCTAATGGTTATCGTTTACGATACGAGGCTATAAAGGCGGCTTTGGACCTACTACGAGTACGAGTTTACAGCGCGATAGTCCAGTCCGGAATGCGGCGCTATTGCACGACTGTTCGCGGGATCGGAACCCACTGGAGCAACCGGAGTTTGCCCGCTACGGCCCACACATACACGCATCCCGGCCCATTCACCATCTCGCTTCCTCGTCGCCACTTGCCTCCTTTCGCTACCCGTTCACTCGCACACGAACCGATCCCCCCACTATAAAAGTTCTTTCCTTCTCGCGGCACTTCACCCGAAGAAACACGCGGTTCCCCAGCTTCAAATGAACAACTCACACCATCACAATTAACAATATTGTTCTTATTATTGCTATTGAATATTAATTGTTATTAATGCTTCTAGTCTTCTTCAGGGGTGGGTTGAGTCGGAGTTTAAATGTTTGTGAGGGTTAAAAGTTGTTGAAAAAAAAATATTTTTGGAGGTACATTTTCAAAAATTTTTTTGAAAATTCGTTTGAAGTATGTGTGTATTGTGGAATAATTTATTAAAAAAAGATAGAAGATGACAAAGGGATCGTTGGTAGGGGGTATAATGGTAGAACCAATGGCAATAGAAGTCGTGCCCACTTGACGCTGTGCGCAGCTGGAGTTGGCACGACGAGGTGCGGTCTTGAGTTCCCCCACCCCTGGGCCGTGCGTTCTCTCTCGGGTGCCTGCCGGCAAGTCGGTGGTGCGCTCTATCGGGTAATCGCGAAAACTGTCGGCGAAACAGACTTCGGCGAACGTTCGGAGCGGTAACATCATCGAAATGGGTACTTTGATGGGCCACTTGAAACTCCCGGTAATGGTTAATTCCCGTTATTGTATCGCCCGTGGAGCGAAAGTCCCCAAACAAATCGTAAAACCGTGGAGGAAAGGTGATCCACTCGACACACCGACAGGGGTGTCGTTTTATGGCCTTTCGAGTGGCCACTAAAAATCAGGAGTAGAGAGGAGTAGAGATACGGGCGCGTGCCGGCCACCGTAAAGACGGCCGAGGATTTTATTGTTCGGTTTACGAGCGCATAATCGTCACACGGTGACGGCTTCATTTGACTTTTAGGACATGCCGCGGACACGAGTTTATAATTTACGGCACGTAGCCGAATTTTACGACCGATAAAACGGTAAGGACCGACAAATAATAATGACGATTATGAGTGTGTTGTAAAAGGAGAGCCGATACGGATTTACGGCCAAAACAAATCGTTTGCCGCGTTTTACGATCCGGGGACTCAACTGTTTTAGGCGTGCGCCACTACCGCCACATAAATTTAACACTCTTTAAACTTTATTGCTATCAGACATCACTACTTGTATCGTCGGATGCGTTTTACGACGAATCATCACCTACTGCTTGTATACAAGTCGTAAAAGAGCCGTCATTTTAGGCATTTACGACCCTACGTCGTAACTAAATTAAGGATACTTCATTAGCTTTTATGTACGTGTTTAGTGCATTTTGATTATACCATTACAAACGACTTAAGACACCCATGAGCTTAACTTTATTCCAATCTCCTATTGGTAAAATTAATAATAATTTTATGTTATTATAGTTGAAGCCGAGTCCTGAATCTTTTTTTATCTATTATCGAGGAATTAACATACTACTTGAAACAAAATGGCGAGCCTAAGATCGCCACTTTGTAGAAATTACGAAACCTCTTAATAAAATCTAACATAAATTAAACGTTCAATTCTCTAATGTCCTCTTAACATTAAGAAAACCTTTAACACTTTCATATGCCCGATGTTGTATATTATATAGACAAAGATATTAATTCAGGCTTTGCTTAATCAAATTTGAATTTGATATTACAGTAAAATGCAGTTATACCGTCGTGTGAATAAATAAAGGCAATATACCAATGTTCAGCTTTCCCTTAGGAAATTTGACTTCAAGCTGCACCTAATGCCGAGAGAATCAACATGATGTTTCGATGGTTCAAATTTGTGACACCAAATGGAATAGTCAGGTTCTCAAGTAGTTTGTATCAAAGCCGTATCAATTCTCATAATTTCGGTTTTTGATTCATCCTAATATCTGAATGCAGAACTTGCAAGAAGCACAACTTTGCAACATAAACTAATTTAAATGCGGGTTTTTCCAGAATTATATCATGTTTAATATTTTTCGATACGCGAGGTCTGAATAGGTACTCAAATCGTGTATTACAAACAATATGCTGAAACAAATGCTGCATCTTCACAAAAAATAAGATATTGGGATCAATATAGAAACAATATGTTGGAAATTAATGTGGATTTGCAACAGAGTACCTACTTGAGAAACTGAGAAACTCAAGAATATATACATATATCGTTCATTGACGAAAACCGATGTTTTGACCGGTTGTCTTACTTTAAGATTGTACAATTTAAAATGAATACTATACTTATTTGACTGAAGTATTTGTTCTTTTAAATCAAAAGGTTGGGTAGTTAGATTAATAAGCTCGCATTCTTGGTTTAAACATTCGCCTACTTCTTTTACATATGATCATGTTATTATGAAAGCAAACAATATTTTACAGGGAATACATTTAACGCATCCAAAGAAGATAATTGTTATTTTCCAACTAGATAAGGCACCCGGTGTCCCTTCTTAGTCTCCTTCCATCAATATTAGAGCTGTTGAACATTTCTACGTCAGGTACATTGACGGTATAATAGCACAATCAATGATGCTGCATAGACATGTATGCGGTTATATACCTTCTAGGAGACCTCTTTTATGACGAGAAACTAAAGCTCCATCTATCGGCATCCTTGACAGTCTTTTCAAAACAACGACATTCTTAAATCAAAACAATCGTTTTCTTAAAGCAAATATGTAAGTTGTTTTATATTAAAGAAATATTCTTATTACAAGTATGTATTGTTTTAATCCAAAGAAAATATGTTAAGAATGTCATTTTCTTAACATTAGACAACCATTTCTCTGTGTGTGGCCAAGCACCTTAACTCCACAAGGTAGCTAAAACTTGGATCACCAAACCATCATTTTGGTTATACCGCTATAATACTATTAGGTAATAAATTTGTTTATGTCCTGAATAAATAATAAAAATCGATTAAAGTTTACAAAAGTTATTGAACATTAGCTAAAACTTTAGTTTTACTTACAAAGCTGAATTAAAGTGTACAAGTATTCAGATATTGAGGCAAATCGAAAACAAAAAGCTGGTCCTAACTCTATAAAACATTAAAAGCAAACAACATTGATTAGAATAAACAATCCTTAAATTTAAGAGAAATTGTGTGTCAATCTTAATAACTGAAGATCTGAATTATAGAAGAGGACAGATGATGTCCACAATTCACGTGCAAATAAATTAATAAAAAAAGAAAATAATGGATTTCAATGGCCAACTATCTAAAAAACAAACATCCAACGATGGTTTTTGAGTTGAGAATAAAAAGAGGCATCCCATGATATCAAAACATTGCTTTAATAGAAATATTGGTTGAAACATTTGAATAAAACAGGTAATTCCTGAGCCATAAGAGCAAATTCACTGCATAAATTTTCCAATCTGGTGCAGTAACACGTTCTGTTCATTTGTCACGAATCACGCTGCATCAATAATACCCGAGCGCCATCAGTCAAAATCTAACGGGCGGGCCACGAATTAAATAACAATTGTTGAATAAATGATCGCCAGGGGATAAATCGCGATTGTTTAATATTTTGCGGACTGCTCGCCGCCATGTTTGTTATTAAAATTCAACCGAAAAAAGGTTCGGCGATTTATTTTCCAGCAGTGTCCATTGGCGTGCTCTGAAATTTTCTCTCTTTGCCCTGTTTGCTTGATTTTTTTCGTTTCGTTGTCGTTGGTTTGGTTTTGCATGTAATGCCGCGGTCAATCGATACATCAAACATGCTTTATGTCGAGCTACATTTTAACGTCGCGTGGTAACGAAAAAAAAAAACAAAAAAGCCGAAAAAAAGTACAAACCATGTCGCTTCGGGTTGTATTTTTTCCGGATGGCGGGCGTGTATTTTAAATTAACGGTCAGCCGCGGTCTGTCGCGTATATTTTAAAAACTCATCCCCTTCCGAGTTTCCGCGCTGTCGATTTTTGCCGGGAATTCGGAAATTCGGAAACAGGCAGTAGGTAGATTGTCAAGAGTATATTTATTGTACCTACACGGACGCAGCCCCCTCTTTCTGGTTTTGTTTACTTTCACGGTAGACTTACCACCTTTTCATTTCGGCTCGAATAAGAATGGAGTCCTTAAACTTCGAAGTTCGCTTGAATAGTCGGGATTTGGCATAAAAATGTCGTTACACACTTAAATGATTTCGTTCTCTATGGTTTTGCTTTACAAGATGGTCACAACAATATAACGTACGTTGCACGTCTGCTGGGTGATCATAATACAGACGTACGACCACCTTTAGATGGGTTTTATCACATGAAATTATGCAGTGTAAATAACATTAAATGAAGAAATATTTGTTTGGTATGTCATTGGTCCATATAGCGTATTATAGCAAATGCACAATAGGTTATTTCTATTAAGTTTAAACTTAAAAAGAGTTCTGACACTAGTATTTGTCTCAAGATATTCCTGAATTTCTTGAATAAATATCTAGATTCAAGATTAGAAGAAATAGTTAACTTACATGATGAGCATATTTCAACATATTTCAATCTATTTCACGTCTATACATTAGAAAATCAATATGGAATGAGTAATAAATAACTGATGGTATTTCTATAAATATATTATATTATTGTTATTATTAAAACGCCCATGACGTGACAAGAATACGTTCCATACTATGTTGGTGAAATTCATATGAATTCCCCAATTATTATTGATGTAGTGACCACAATTTTCAATAATCGGTATCTATTATAATAAAACGAAAATTGATGCGATTTAAAATAATGTAAGCAAATCCAGCCAAAATATCAATTTTTTTCTCAATTATACAGGAATATATGTAGGTACTCTAATCATAATGTGGTCTATCAAACCCAATCTGATCAGGAATGCGTGCTATACAACAGTATTCTTAACTAGAGTATAAGTAGGACTACCTTTTCAACATATCTGATTTAGTTCCTAATTATAGAAGAATATAGTGGCCCGCTCGGTAGAACGGGGTCTTACTGCTAAAACAAAGTTTTCGAGAAATACGCATTTAAAGAGTACACTGCTGCTCGGCGTTCAGCCCATTGTTTGAAGGCTCATATAACTCTGAAACTACATAACAATAGCAAATGAAATAAATTGCGATATGCTTCTTAATCATTTCTATATGAAGTGTATATCTATCTAAGTTTTCCGTGCGTAGGTTTAAACATGAGAGGTAGAAAAAATTTCAGATACTGATTATGTAATATTTGGAATCTCGTCAATAGACTGGCATTCCTGTTTTCTTATGTTTTTATGTAATAAACGTTGTAAACAAGATGGTACAAATCTGGTATGCTTTTTCACGTCTCTCACTATTTACTTACTTTACTTAGTTTCCACTATTTATATTTCACCGCCGATAAACCAACTTTCGGTGGTTTGCAAAAATTTCGTTGAAAGCGACCCTGTTTTTTCATATAAATGTTATGGTATTTTGTTTCAAAATGAGATAGTGTAACTAACAGATTTATAACTAACAAGAACTCCAAATATTCAAATACGCAAAGAAAGTAGTCACATGATCTAATTCAATTGATTTGCGTAAAACAACAAAACATGCAACTTCCGGCAAAAAGAAAACATAAAATATCAACATCTTTTGTACTGGAAAATAAAACTATCGCTGTATAGTCTGGGGTAATTTATTCCTCTACGAAGTCAGTATTTTGTACTGTTTTGTACACGTATATACACACAGAAAAGTGATCTCTCGAACGAAGAGAGAATTACTTGGATGAAGTACTTGGTAGCTTTGCATATACGCGAGACATTATTATCTTCAACCAAGACATTTTATTTTTGGAATAATTACTAGATTTAAGAAAGTTGTTACTCTGGTGAAGAAAGTAAACAGTCTTCATTGAAGTGTATATTTTTCATCCCGGTTTTAGCTACTTAATGTAAGAATTTTAAAGAATTGGTACAAATACGTTTTCTATTGCTAATTAACATGATAGTATGTTATATTTACTTACTCGTTCTAACCTGTTGCGTGCCTTACATCAAATTATTCCGTGTTGAAACGCTTGTTGTACACTAATCACAAGGCATATCCCCTACGGGTACTTCGTTGTTTTCGTTCTAGGTTTCGCTCCTTTACGGCGCCAGCGCTACGCGCGGGCGCGCGAGCCTTGACAAAATCACGATGCGCATATTTATTCCAGAGAAAGGGATTACTTAAAAGAAGTGAGAATCACTTCAGTTAAATAATTGGTGGGTTTTTATTTAGTGAACAATACTTACTTATATTAAATGTCTTATATTTTCTTGGATCGCACTTGGATGGATTTACTATTACTTCGTTGGAGAAATTGACTTTTTTGGGACAAAAAATTCAATTACTTCTCTCAATACAATATTGGTTCTTATAAAGAAAGAATTTATTTGTCGACAGCATTTATCTGAGGAATTATTTTACTTAGATTGAGTATGTGGCATTTCTTGTATATACTTAACTTTCTACATCCAAGTAAATATCCATTTGAATCTAGTAAATAAATTCAAGAAATTATGTTTTTCGTTCCAAATAATCACTTTTCTGTGTGTAGGAAGGAGAAAGCTACTTCTATTATTTAATATTTTTAAATTTTGACTTGGTTTTATAAAATTCCGTTGTTTTGCGTCAGACTAAATTTTATAAAAAACAACAAATACATTTATGATTCACAGTTACCAAAAAATTATATAGTTATCTACCTTTATTTTGGTGTGTACCTTTTAAGTTTCAATGAATAATACCTTACAAAAAAAGTGGAAAAGTTTACGTGGTTTTGCGAGATAAACGCAAGCTTACTGATTCCTGTCGCAAAAACGTAGTTTTGTTTAACGCTCTATAACTTCACTAGATTTTGTCCAATCTTGGATAAAAAGCATGTTAATGCTTAAGTTTCCAGCATTCTGAACATACCAAAACCCAAAAATCGATAAATTAGCCCTTTCCAGTCAGTCTTTCATAATAACTTGGTGTGCCTACCCCATTTGCCTGGATGTGCTTAGCAAACTGTCTTAATAACGAGATAAAATTCACGAAATATGACACTACCTTCCTAAGACGCAATATCTTTAGTATTTAAAAAAAATAAGGCTTGAGTGTTCTTTAAACCTGAAAACAATAGTATGCCAGACCAGAAATGGCCGGCAAATGCTGGAAGACAATTTTTTTCTTCAAAATAAGGGTCCTTTAGTATGTACTCGATCAAAATATGAATAAATTTGCCCACAATTATAGATGAATATATTGTCCTTCATAATAACTTGGTGTGATTAACTAACTCCATTTGGTCTTCAAAATTCACATAAAGTACCTAAACAAGTGCGGTAAATTGCATTTTTTCGACATTTTAAAAACTTTTTTTTGTTACACACAGTTGTCTACAGTTGTTAAAAGGAACAATACATACAGCGTAACTTTCAAAAAATTTTGCGTATATCATTGACAGTTTTCTGACCAGAATGCATTTTCAATCATTATTTATTTTATCATTATGTAGGTATGATGAAGATCTGAAGCATTGGAACCAGAATAAAAATGCTAGATACAAGATTATACATGTTATAAAAATTCAGTCAGTATTTTGATGCTTAATAGGTAACTCAAAATTGTGATAAAATAATATCCTGTTCAACATTTAAGAAGCTATTTACGAGCTTTTTACATAACTATTTTTTTACTTTATCATACGCAGTACCGTAAACTTAGGTGACTTTGGCCGCCCTGGGTGACTTTGGCCACTATTCGAAAATTTATTTATATTGTTTAGATCTTTGTTAATATTTCAAACATTGCGAGTATTTTTGGTTATTTATATTTTAGATACTATATTGAATACAAAGGTGCTTAATGTAAGTTAGATGATAATTTATTTTTTTTGTGGCATTGTTCAGAAGATAGCTTTGAAAATTGACCAATTTTGTTACTATGAACAACTTTGTTTGTGTTGAGTAATCTATCAGCATCTATGATTTGCCGCCGATAACATTAGTCCTGTGGTTTGTTAGGAATATCTTTCTGCAATACCCGCGTAGTTAAAGTGCTCGGTGTAGCCAATCGAGGAAAGTAAAGTCGGGCATTCTCAGTGGAAATGGCCATCAAATGATGACATTTCTGTGGTATGACAAAGATGACATTTTACAAGCAATATAAACACCTGTCCCGTCCAAAGGAGGTTTCTTCATTATACAAGAAGTACAAAATTATGTCTAGCTATACCGGGTGATTCAATTTCGAGGCTCATTAGATCTCGCTTATTAGTGGAGATAGAGGCTATGTTTAAATTTGGCAAAGTTTCGTATTTTTGTGCTGAACAATTATCTGAAAAGAAATTTTAGCTATCATTTTTCATTTTAAAGATATCCGCAAAAACGGAAATGTTAAGATATCGTTTTTAATTTTTATTCAAAACCAAACGTAGCTAGACATTTGAAACAAAAACATTCGACTTTTTAACAAGGAATGCAGTGTTATTTTTTAATTTGAAATAACATCAAAGATGGCGGCGTAATCATGGCCAACTTTTGTTTTTCTTATGGGCGCCATATTGAATTTTGGCATTTTCCGATAGTCGTGTTTTTTCTCATTTCCGCAATGTATAACATGTCAGCATTATTTTTTAAAATAGTCATAAAATAGTTTTGTCATGATCTTATTGCTGATTTTAACGTATTTTGTTCTTGAACACTTTTAAAACATATTTGGTGGCCAAACTCGAGCATACACTAGCTTATCGTTTCATTGGCATGATAAACAGTAGTATGGCCAAAGTGACCCAATAATGAATTCTGACTTTGACCACCCATATATTAGTGTTTTGATATTTTTGAAGTACTATCAAAGACCCAAAAAATAGCACAAGTATGAGTAATTATATCTAATCTGTTAAAAGTTACCAGACTTCAAATTTCAAAAGTGGACTAAAGTCACCCAAGTTTACGGTATGTAAAGTATTGTAATCGTGCCAAAAAAATTTTTTGAGATTTTAGCGGAAATATGTCTTTTTGGGTCCCCTGAACATTTTTGACCAAGGTACAAAAAAATATCTGTGTGTGTGTGTGGGTGTGTGTGTGTGTGTGTGTGTGTGTGTGTGTGTGTGTGTGTGTGTGTGTGTACCCGTTTTTTGTGGCGACGATTCCGGAGAAACTACTAAAGGTATCGGGACGAAACTTCATATTTAGAAGTTTCATGGCCAAACTTAGAGCTGAAAAGCTTTCTGTTAAAAAGGGTCCAAAGGAACTGGAGGTTTAGTGTTAGCATTTTTGAAAGATTTTGTAAATTAGCCGGCATTTCTGGAATTTCGTCGAAATAGTATATAATAATAATATAATAATATAATATAATAAATAGTATAAATAATAATATAATAAATAATAAATTAAACTATAGGAAATTCTGAATAATTTATGACTATGACATTTTTTGGTACAATCAATAGTTTAGCTGCATGAGCAAATTCTATTTCATCGAGATCGGTCGTACTGCATTA
This sequence comes from Aphodius sticticus, assembly GCA_963966075.1. Lineage (NCBI taxonomy): Eukaryota > Metazoa > Arthropoda > Insecta > Coleoptera > Scarabaeidae > Aphodius > Aphodius sticticus. The sequence continues at coordinate 8,257,921 of OZ014513.1, forward strand.
AAACTAGTAGCCAGGATATGTCAGATTAAATGTCAGATGTGATTTTAATGGCGGTGTAGATAGTGTCAAACGCTAATGCTTTGACAATACTACTGTCAATACAAGCTACGTTCGGATATAGTACACCGTTAAGGTGCGTTTTCATTAGTGCTAATGACAGTGGTAGTAGACGCCATTATAGTATTTCTAATAGAATTTGCTAGTGACTCAGTTTAAGTACATGCAAACTAATATGTGTCACCATCACGACATGTGAGAAACACTATAATTTCGTCTGCTACCACCGCCATTACCAACCATTGCCACCAATCGGAACGCACCTTCACACTTTCTACACCCAATAACACGTGTCATTTGGACGGTGTACCCGGTATCAACGGAGTACAATATCCGAACGCAGCTTTAATGGACATATCTGTCTAGGTCTACTAGTTTTATTTTAATGCAGACATAGCCGATCTCGATCAAATAATATCTCATGCAGCTAAACTATTAATTTTATATATAGTATGATAAAGTCATGTGCCTGGCCACATCAGATTTTTTAATTCCATTTAAATTTCAAAAACATTAGTTTTTTTACATAGTTTTGTATTTTGATTCCGATTCCAGATTCCCTAGCTTCTGATCTCTATCACATTTACTTTGGTCGCTTTGGTCGTGCCCCGTCAAATCAAGGCGCATTCAACAATGGTTCAAACTGTAATTTCTAGGAAATTACTGAATTTTAGGTAATTTGTTAAAAGGCAAATCTTCAAATATATTCTAATCATGTTGAATAAATTAATAGGTTTCTTTTCACCCACGTATATGTATTACTCTTGTATGACTTGTTGAACATGGTTTCTACATGTCCATTTTCAGAATTACGTAATGCTTAATGCGTACGTATTGATTTCAGGTGCAAGTCATTGAATTTAAGAAGCTGTTTCTGTAGAAAGATGTATCATAACGATGATATTGATAAATTGCCCATACACTTCATATTAGCGACAAGTAGAAAGACAGATGAAGAAACCACTAGACAGAAGCTAATTTATATGAAGAGCTATAAAATTATAGTGGACAGGATTACGATAAAAAGGACGACGATTGAAGAACTGGCCTTGCATAAATTAAATGGCGACAGGAATGAGACACGGGAAAGAGAAGTGATAAATTAGGTACAGCAAAAAGGTACAGCGATAGTTTATACTTATAGCATTAGGAAACTAAATATTGCGATACATCATTTCTACTAACCACGACAAAGAAACGATTTCAAAACCACGTTCACCTTCCAGCGACTGTTCTCACGTAAAACGTTTTTTTCCACAAAGAAAAGTATTAATTGCCGCACAATAATAAGAAAAATTATGAATATTCATCTGCCCGCAAAACCATAGACAATCACATACCGAATAATTAATAAGCATTGCAAACATTTCATGGTTTTTTTTTTCTACAGTCGTGAAATGGGCATAAAAATACCCAGGCATCCATAAGTTATTAAATATAATTGTAATTGTAGACTTTATTGTCAAATTAACATCGAAATCGCGTCATTAGCGACTTGCATGCAGTCAACAATCGCTTCATGAATAATAGATGCCTGCGCCAATGTGTTCCTTGCGACTGATGGTGCCCAGCGACATCTATCTGTAGTAGACTGAATCACCACGAGGAAGAAAGTAAGCGCCATTTTAGTATCATTTACCTTCCGCAATTAGCAAATATTTTAGCGTTTATATGTAAACGATTGAATTTATGCGCAAACTGGGTACGTAATTATAAATTGTTTAATGCGGTAATTGTTTTATTACTCGTAACGTTATTATTATCAATAAATAATCGCCCCCTGCGGATATTTTCGCATTTCCAATGCGTGTATATTCGATTATAAATACGCGAAATTTATTTACTCGTGTGCCTTGTCTTGTCAAATTAGCTATGATTTATTTACAATAGATAATTGATTGATTATTTATGTGTTTGCTGGATACATAAAGGTTTATTATTATTGGTTCCAGTAGGTGCAGATATAAAAAAATGGAGGAAGCAGTTTATGTTGTTGGAGCACTTAAGCTCTAATATTTGATTAATATTACTTAATACATACCTACAACAGCTTCATTTATATTTCGTTTTAGAATTGATGTTTTTTAATATTTTATTCTTCTCCAATATTACTAACCAATCATGTTTATAGATCGATTGCTCCTGACTACGTCGTAACTTAATTTGCGTTTTAGTAGTATTAAATTCAGGGGATTAATCAACTATCAATTATCTACTTAATAAAATCGTCGATCAACTAGAGCCACCTGACTAGAAGAAGTCAATAGTCGATAACAGAGGAAGAATTGTGGAAATACTTGTTAGTTAACTCAAATAAACTTAATAATTTCCGAACTTATGCAAATTATTAGCAATGGAATTTTTTTCTCCATTTGTAGCTCAACATACTGGATATCTTTCAAGACCTTCTTCCTCCAGGAAGTTAAGTTACTCCTCCCGGCTAAGCCGCCGGCTCATTCGCACATTTTGATGTTTTTATTTATATTTATTATTTTACAAATTCCTTAGAATTGACGTGCAACTTTGAATCAATGATTACCAACAATTTACAAGTTTTCTTTTTATGGAGTAGGTCCATTGTTTTCGAAAATTGAAAGTAGATTTCGATAAAAATCGAAAGATAATAAAGAATAAATTTGGTTAAATTAAGAACGCAATCCCCACTTTAATAACGTTTAAAATCCTTATATATTCATATGCAAATTTCCAGGACAATTGTAAAATTACAATTCCGCAAATGAAACTCTACAGTTTGCAGCTTGTTCTGTAAAATTACTTTTAATAATACATTTGCATTCGGATATTTACAGTTTTAGCACTGCAAATATGGATTTCCAGTTGTAGTGTACCCTCACAATGAACAAAAGAGTGAGCAGCTAAACAAATCAGTATAATTTTTCATTCTACTTAAAAATCACACAGTTTTTCTAAATTTATAAAATATTTACCCTAACTTACTTACCATATTAGCACAATGTTGTTTAACACTTTTGAATGTACTGTAAATGTTATTAGAAATGAATAGAAAATTATTCAGTAACTCATTTGAAAATACAACTTAATTCAAAGTATGAAGATACTTCCCTATGCAAACCAAATCATCATAATAAAGTTTTGAAACGTTATTTTAGTTGATGGGTGCTGTCTTGGAAAATTTTGTGACGGTTGGGCACCTTAATGCATGGTGGAAATACTATTACTTTGAGAATATTTTGAAATTTCCCTGGGGGGTTGGGTTTGTATATTGTAAATTTGCAAAAACTGCCAAAATAAAAATTTTTGTTATTTATTGTGACCTGACCTTTTCAAAATCTTGATGTGATGTTCAACATTTGCACTCGATTCGTATTCATCGTAACAGAATGTATCGCAAACGCCTACTCAGTTTCCATTTACAAATTACAACTTAGGGTGTTCCTTATTTTGAAAATTGTTATTTTTTTTACCTTCGCAAGTCCTTCGCAATATGTTCCCTTATACATATATTTAATTCATGTAAAACTTTAAATCGAGAATTTTTGTTTTGTTTTATACAATATTTTTACATACCATAGTTTAATTTGTAACATAATCGCTGAACTTTTGAGGTTACATATTAGAGCAGTTCACATTTTTCTAAGAATGTGCTAAAATATGTCAAAATTACAATAATATAAGATGACTGTGTCAACAATGAATAAAATCAAACAAGTAAAATTATTTGCGATAAGTATGCTTTGTTCAGTAGAATTTCAATCTCAAGGCAGACATTCTGGAACTAATCTAAGTTTTAAGAAAATCAGTAATAAACCAGTGCTAGCTTCATATTCTGAAAAAAACATACCAGAAATTAAACGCATATATCAGAAACCGTTTTCATCTATTCGATTTTGTTCATTGTTGGCAGAATAGTCACTACGATTATTGTATTTTTGACCAATTAAGTTAGCACTTAAATATGTGAATTAGCATAATAGCTAGACTCATAAGTTAAATGTTTATTTTTTTGTCAAAGAACCGTGGTATGCAAATTTATTTAGGTAAAACAAAAAAAAATGTTTCATTATTTTTGTTTAATTTGCTTAAATTAAACTTATTCTCAATTTAGAGCTAGCTTGAGGCACAGCTCAATATGATTGATTTCATATTTCACAACAAGTAAGTCTGGATGTGAAGTCATAAATTAAGTGTGTCCTGTAAAACAAAACTTAAGATTTCAAGATTTCAAGGATATTTGAATGTGTTTGGCTGTGACCAAAAGGTGGCAACCCTACCTATGATTCATCTATATTAGCAATAGATCCTAAGCTTCAGCAGTTCAAACTGGTTTGTGTTGTCAGGTAACTGTCATCACCGGCCACGGAGGTACTAACGTAGTTATTAAGGCCCTCTGTCTTCCCTGCTACTACTATGATGTACCATTAGCAGGGTATTTGCGACAGACATTTAAAATATTCGAATTATTTGTATTTATTGCCTTTACATAATAAATATGAACAATAAAAATATGACAAACTGCAAATTCGCCGCAAATTAGGTTAATTTAGGAGCAACCGGATTGGATAAATATGCAGTCATGCATGTAGTAGATTCGTAGAATAGAAAAGACTACATATAACGGTAAACAATAATTGTACTGAAAAATTTAACAGTTGTAGTGATTTCGTAACACAAAATAATGTGTACTACAAGTTGACAGTTATAATTACAGAGAGATACTTGTACAGTGTACATTGTACCTACACGTGTTCTGTAATATTTATGTGGCTGTGATATATTGCTACGGTAGTAAACTGATTGTTACATAGGTATTCGAGAATCTGCTAAATTTCAGGTCAGAACGCTTGTGACAATTCCACAAAATGACAATAAATTTGCCTATAGATACAATCAGGCCAATTCTGTAACGCAGTAGCAACTAATACCTTAACAACTTTAGCTAACCACCTTGTTAACGACTTTAATAATATTTCACATTCTATATTGGAAAAATTAACCACTTGTTAAGAATCATGCGGTTAACAACAGTGGTTAACTCTGATGATCATGCGCATTCTGTACAAAACATTCAATCAACTGATCAGTACCTTTCGATGTGTTGTGTAATATACACTTCTTGTATGCAAATTAATAATGAATAGGAGTATCTGCGAGAGTAGAACTACACAAAAGCCATATTTATGCCGTCATGGTTAATGTTATTCACAAAAATAATGTGCTTTTGCGACGCACTCAACTCCGTTTACGGAAGCCGGTAACGTCGAAGAATTCTGGAAAGAATTTAAGCAAAAATTAAATTTGTGCAAAGGTCCACAGAAGATAGCTGCTCAGTCAAATCGTGTAAAAGTAATTTTCTTGTTGTTATTCTTATTCTTCTGAGACTTCGCGTCTGAGTGCGTTTCTGAATTGTGAGTTTAGGTTATTCGGATATGTGGAACCACAAGTTTCAATTGAAGGGGTTCATTAATACGACAACTGGTTAAATTCTACTAGTTGTAGTTAACAGTTTTAAAGGTTTTCTCGTTTATTGGATACTAATTTAATTCTTTAACAATGATCATTTAATTTAACTGTGGTAATCTTTCCACTGAAAAAATTATAACATTATTTTTTTACTTGTATCGATGTACACGCTACGTAAAAGCCGAAGGAAGTATCCCCTAATTTCCTTCTGGTAATTGATAGGTAAACAAAATCAATCACCTTTCATGTAATTCTTCTATTTAATTTACCACTTGTTTATTTACGATACATATACCATAAATCAAACAATTCATTTTTATTTTAAGGTTAAAGACTTCGAGAGTGTTTAGCAGCACGTCTGCCTCCCTGTCGGTTGCTACGTAGTTCGTAGTCACTCAGTTCGCCACTCAACTGGTGGCAAACTATTTAATAATAATAATAATAATAATAATAATCCACGCCTTAACATCCCCCAACAGCTTTCGCCACTACGGGGGCATCGGCAAGCCCGAATTAATATCACTGGATATATTACAGAATACCATTTCATATTTTAACAACGTTGCTGAGAAATTTAGCCACATGCTACGTAACAACTGCGTTACAGAATCGGCCTGAATGTCTGTAATACAACAACTATGTAGGTATGTACAACAACTATGTATGTACAGTATACCATTTGACGAGCACATAACTAAGGATATAAATCGCCAGCATGAAGTTTATACGCGAGCCGTAGGCGAGCGTGTAAACGTGTAAACGTGTGAGCGTCAATACGGTGTCAATATGTATTTTTTGTGCTCAGTAACCAATTTTCATAAGATCAAATTGTCACAAAAATCAGTTTTGATTTTATAATGCTACCAAATTATAGTTGATGGTCCCGATGTTGATCCGTCAAAACTAAATTAAAACAACAATTTAAAGCTTATAATTTGTATTTTTACTTAGGAAGTTTGCTTAAGTGCGACCTTGGAGCAGTAGCGGCGTTTTCTTTCTTTTGAAATTAGTCCCATGCTGTCCCATCACTAAATTGTACAGAAAGGGAGCACATCTTCTTTTTATGACAGTTTTGCGCACATATAGGTTAGAGTTTCTGAGTATGTAGAGAAAATTGCACAGTTGCTCTAATAACAAAAAAACTGTAAAAGTTGTTTTACGCAATAATTATAGAAATTACTATGAATGTTACCAATACAACGAATTTTAGAAAACGTTCTTACATATCTATGACTACTCTTATATTAGGCACTTTTAGGTAGATTTTACAAGTTCTTACAAAATGTTTCAAATATACAGATTGTGTTACTAGTTCCTGGTCTCAGTTGACCTCTCCTATTTCCAAAATTCAGAATACCACTTCCTCGAAAGCATTTGTGGTAGACATAATTCCTATTTTATTTAACACTTCTACATGGTAACGCACACAAAAGCATACATTTGCCAAATCTTGCAAACTAGTCTTGTCACGAAAACAAACCGTCATATAATCAACTGATCTAACATTTTCATAAATTACAGGTTGCGAATCAACTGAGAGAAGCCGACGAGAGCGCCAAACGTTCAAACAACGATCAAACCTGTAACTACGAGACGCGGCCGACCGAGTCCGGGGTCCGGAGTCCGGCGAGCGTACGCTAGCGCCACCTGTCGCCGGATAGCTGCACCGTAGCGTCGTAGCGGGGAAACTCGTAGAGTTCAGTGGCGTGCGCCCCGAAACATTTACAATCAATACAATGGGAGTTTTATAGCCAATAAGGAGACGTTCCGCGCCCGGGAAACTGCCTGCGGAACGAGCATCGAACGTTTTTAGCCGTGATAAGGACGACGGGCTCCCCTAAAACTGGCGGTTTATCGACATGCCGTCATTATTAAACCTCGGCGGCAGACTTTACGTCGCATTGCGACCAAGCTTTTACCGCCGTGTTTATTCTACCTGTTTGTGCATATCTGGCCGTGTTTATTAATTGGGGGAACGACTTGACTCTCGCTACCGTTCGTATGAGCGCGAGGCGTATATTTCGCGCTCTTTACGGTCGGTTATAGCGGTACCTGTAATACAATGTATGGTTGTAAAATTACAGTTTATATACCCGGTTCTTATTCAACTGTGAATAGGGTTATATACTGGCTGCAATAAATAAATGAACACCCAGTAAACATTGATATATTTCATCGAGATAGTATAGAAGAGGAGGAGTCATATGAGCGTAAAATTGTCGTTAGTCCCATAACGTCAAATTGACAAGCCGATACATTATATAGTGTTAAGTGGTTTCTAGTGCGCTATTAGTATATTATTATACAAGTTTTATAAGACGTCAAATTGGCGCACGAGTTGTTTTGGGCACGACGAGCGTAGCGAGGATTATTTTATTATTTCGTTCTTATTTCGTTTCTTATTTCTTTCTTATTCATATTCATATTTATGTAATACTAAGATTTATTTTACATTAAGTTAAATAAATATAAGATTTATTTTACATTATTTAATTCAGAGTATATTTGTGTTTATTATATATTTTTACTTTCTTTAGTTAAACAAATATAATTAATATGTGCTATGTTGCACTGTCTGCAATATTTCATAAAAAGAATTATAATAAGTCCAGGTTTGTGCAGACAAAAGTCGTTTGCGCCATCATTTTCTGCAGAGCAAAATTATTTTTATTTATACATGGATGTTGCATGTAGGCGTGGTAGAAAAACTTTATATAATACCATTTTTTAAAACGCCCTTTATATCATACCATATTTTGAATGTTAACGTCCTTCCAACTGTATAAAATTGTATTTGTGTAAAGTAAATAGTTTCTGAGATCTTCAATTATTGTCAAAAATTGCAACTGCTGCGGACAGCGAAGTATTTTCTGAAAACGTGACAAAATTACATGATTGCGGCTATTGCTTTAGATGAAAGTTAATATATACTTGGCTTGAAACATTTTCTTTCATTTAAGCACTCATATACTTGAATCATATCCCTTCATTCTCAACTTGATAAAATATCTACTTGCGGTATAGCGAACTTATCATTTACTTTCATCGAAGCACATTGATTTGAGTGAAGTATTTATTTATCTGTGTGTAGCCTATATTAAAACCAATGGAGATATTACAACTTACAACTTAGTCAGACAATTATCAAAACCAGTAGGTACCCAGGTGCTGATGTTGAATGCTGAAATTGAATACGCTATACATCGTGATCCTATCACATTTTGCAATTTTTGCAATCGCATGGAACACAGGCGATTCTTTGATGTGATTTATGCGCTCACATAAAAACCAAATATGCAAAATATAATAAGGTATCTTTAGATTCGGACGAAAAAAATCTATCGAAGTCACCAGGTACCATATTATTCATCCTATCATTTATATTATCCCAATTTCAAATTGTCTCTCCAAAAAAACCATTTTGAATCAATTAACAATTGACAGTAAGTAGATATTGTTAGTTGTTTCTTATACCGAATAGAAATCCGTTCGCAAACATTGCTCATCAAGTTAGGTTTTAGCGTTTTTTGTTCGTGTTTGTGCGAGCGCACATACCACCACAATGAAACGTTTTCGCCAAATTTTCACAAGTGCACAAATTTTCACCAGAGTCCACTTAAAACTACACTGTGTAAGGTTTACTTCGGAGTACAATTTATGTTTCTTGGTCTCTAGGTTCGTTAGCTGTACCTACGTTTGCAAAACATGGCAAAACATACTCATAGAAGTTCTTAATACCTACATATCTTGATAACCGTAATATAGTATATGAATAAATCTAGTTAAATAGGTTCAAGGGTCGGCTTCTGTAAACCTTTAAGTATTTTACATCAAACACTTGTTAGAGAGCAATATAAAGGTACTATAGCGTATAACGTACTGTTCTTTAAATTGCAAATACCTCAAAAACTACTAAAAATAGATATATGACCTACTAAAACTAAATTAAAAAGAACTTAAGGGACATTGTAGTTAGCAAATAATCTACAGGATGTTCCATTTTAAAATCTCAAGAAAAGTCATTTGAAAATGTCAAAAAATTACTGAATGCTACGACCAGCCTGTATAGCACATCTAATTTTGTATATAGAGAATATCTGCAAAAATGTAGTGTTTGGGTAGTTTCTATTTAGATTTAGTTTTAATTGGCCTGCAATTGCCAATTTATTGACAAACATTTGAATATCTTAAAAACTATTTTCTTTACATGGGCACTATCTGATATATGTAGTTGATAGACAACTTATTTAGTGTTCATAATATGGTACGACATACAGAGCATTCCATTTACAAAAATTTATATTAATAAATGAAAATAAATTTTTATTTTAGAGAATGATGGGTCAAACAACGTTTGTATAAAATAGTTTTTTCTGTATCTTAAGATAAATACAGCATCGATCACTGCGACTCTAGTGACTCACCCTGTATAAAATAATTTGTATCATATCAACTTTAGATGCAAAATAAGAACAGTTGACGGTCAAATTGCCACGTTGTTTATTAACTTTCTGGTAAACATTTTGAACACAGGCGCGATGAACAAAAATCTACAATTTTTGATTCTATCATTTTATCAGTATCTTCAGTAAATCTCCGTTGATTAAACACGGATTCACATACAGAAAAATAGACCAAATCAAAGTCATACATTCTATTATGCAGATAAAACACTTATGTACCACATAATCTTTGTGGTTTAAAAAAACGGCTGCTGATATAATAATTGCACATTAATTGTTCGCACAAGAGTAATTTGTCTCGAACCATAGATAATAGCACAATAACGTATTATATCGCTGCATATTTTAAATGGCACAAATGTCTCAATAAGCTCGGTGGAACGGCAGAGTGGCGCCATCTAGCCACCACCGCTCGAACCGTCGAGCAGCGTACAATTTTTAAGTTTGCGCGCGGAGCGGTGGCTGCTGCTGCTGTTGGCTGCGGATAACCTATTGATCCTAAGTGCATGCAGCTTAAGCTTAACTGCAAGCGCCAATGTAATTATATAAATGCGCCATTTGTTTATGCTTCCAAAGGCCAACTTTGCGGCCACTCTTGCGCCTGAATAAATAATTCATTAAAGCGAAGATGGGTCAAGTCGAGGTCATCTCGACGGCTAATGGAAACAAGTGATTGTCCGATGAAATGAACCGCTGTTGGATGTTGGTACTGTTTATTAATTGATTAATTGGGGTGAAGATAGGACATTCATTATTACGATATTCGATAGTGATGTTGGAAATTGATATGGGTTTATGGCAGAGTATTTGAGAACCTGTACAAGTTTATTACTTGCTCCACAGGTGTCTCAAGCTTAGACCACCAAAAGATTATGTTAGTTATTATGGTATAACTGCGCATTACCAACTTATTGCTTCAAAATTTCAAAAGCATGTGATAATTTTAATAAATTTCTATACAATTTGATGAAATAATCATCAAAATAGCCAAGGAATTGTAGGGCTGTCTATATAGATATGATATAGACCTGCTAAAGTATTTTTTATGTGTGACTAATGCTATATCTATGTCAACAAAATATTTCTTGATGTTCAAGCATAATACTTTTACATCTAGAATATCCTTTTATTTAAAAATTAGAAAATATATTTACTTACAGCTTAAACACTGTTTAATATTTTTTGTTTTTTTTTTATTTTTATATTTTAATTTTTTTTATTTACGTTTTATTATTGTAATACATATTGTCCGTGTTATTTCTTCGTTTTTGCATTGTTTGATATGTAGTGTCTGATTTATTTGTCTATTACAATGAGATTTAGTTAGAATATTTGTTTCTTTTAATTTAAGTAATTGAAAATGATTGCTTTTACTACCTGTAATTAAACACATTAAAACTTAGTCATTGTTCAAATGTTCAGTGACTGTTACTGTTTTGAATACATTTACTTGTTACATAATCTTTAAAAATACCTGCAGAAAGTAATGTTTTCGAACCTCGTTTTGGGTCAGTTTATCGTCGTATTCTTGCATTAGTTTAACTCCCCTTTCAGCCGAATCGTTTACTACTTTCAAGCTGCTGATCATTTCATTCTATAAATATAATCTTCCCTGTCTTCTCAAAATTCTTCCCAAAAAAAGTAATTATTACTTTTTTCGGTAGCTTTAACCGTTCAGAAGTTATTGGAAAAAATTTTCTCAGACGTTGGACGTCACAATATTATAATATATTGTATATTATAATATATACCTAAATAAGTTTGTTTCTTACACAGAATCTATTATATAGTCCTTTCACCATAGTAAATATATTTATAATCAGTTTGTTACAATACCTAACCTTGTACCATGTAGTGCTATTATAGATATGCATCACATCATATTATAATCTAAATACGAGCCCTGAAGAAGCCAAAGAGTTTGGCGAAACGTCGCCAATGTATATGAATTAAATAAATAAATTTCTCCAAGACTGCATAGCATTAAAAACATTCTCTAAATTTTAAAATTGTTTTATAGACTTATAATTTTGCCAATAACTTCTGAACGGTTAAAGCTACCAACAAAAGTAATAAGGACTTACTCTAGAGACCAATATTCTTGACAAAAGAGATAGAATATATTTTTTCGATAAAGTTTGTAATAAAGGAGATATTCGGAATTATGTGTTTATTTTTTATAAAACAAACATGTGTATCTATTATCTTTAATTTTGAATTATGTACGTCACATTTTTATGGTTGATTAAAAATATGAAAAAATAAACTATGCTCTCTAAAACAATAAGAATGTAAATAGACATAAATGAAAGCCTGAATCTTGAAAATGAAGCTATGAAGTGAAAAAAATATGTGAACTTTATGAAGTGATGTAGCACAAGTTTACTCTGAGCGCAGACGCCGGCTAATTTCATTGTTGCGTTTTACAATAAGGAAATATCACCATACAGAATTGGCCAAAGGATTTCGTCTACATAGCTATTAAAATAAAAGTTTAAGCTTTCATTTCAGCTTACGTAGCAACACATCACATTTTTGAAATATAGAGAATAAAATGTCAAAACGCTCGCCAATAAATATTTATACGTGATTCCATAATGTAAGTAGGTTGAAATAAAAGCTTGCTGACCCGTGAACTTTAATATAAAGCCGGGGCTACACATTCGTATACTTGCCAAATATCAAATATTTGCCACATGTTAAATATTTGGCAAATATGTTTGCCACGCAAATCGAAAATTTTTGTTATTGATTGGTCTAAACGATGCCATGAGTGATTTATTCTTCCTTTTAAGTTCGTTCACCGAATATTTTTCGTCCATCCTTGATTACCGGCTGATTTTTATAAAACTAAAAAAAAATCTATGACATACCAAGACATTTTTACAATATTCGTTTGTGATTTCGGACCGTCACAGTTGCACTGCAACAGTAAATGCATCGGACATTGATGCATCGCCACATAGCATTTTCTAAACGTGAAAATCTTCTTAGAGAACTTGCAACATGTGCGTAACGAATGGGCACTAGCTATTTTTTTGATTAGTTCGCCTTATTTTCACATTAGCTTTTTCAAATCAATCTGATAATTTGATTACGAACAAGCAAGGTTTTATTTTATAATGCCGACATATTTTTAATTACATAAGTGCAGAATTCACTGCGTACTAACAAGGGCATTCTTGTGGAAATTTAGAAAACAAATCCTGACGAAACTGTTTGTTTCATTTTAATGATTTTTTGTTTAATTCATTAGCTTTCTGTATTATTAATTCGCAGTATCTAATTTTAACAGACTGTAAAATAATTGGTCATTTGATGTGAACTAGTTTAAATAAATTATTATTTTAATGAGAAAAAATATATATTTTTTATTTAAATTAGGAAGCTATTGCCCATAAAAGAAATGTTAGATATGGTTTCTTCGTCATCTTTAAAGTTCTACTAAATCCAATTATACTACTAGGTTCTTTGTATAAATATGTCCTGATATTGTCTGAAAGACAGATCAATTAGCTTCTGAAACAAAAAGTTAAACAAATGAGCTTCCAAAATATAACCTATTTGTTGAATAAAAAAGCTACACAAACTTGTCTCTACTATTAAAATATTTTTAACCGCTTTCGTTTCTCTTCAAATAATAAACATCATAAAAATCGACAAATAAATTAATTCCAAATAAATTATTTTATAGACATGCTGTCTATAAAATTTTTATGATGTTTACTACTTGAAGAGAAACTAAAACTATTAAAAACATTTTAATAGTAGAGATAATTTTGTGTAGCTTTTTTATTCAATTTATATTTATATTTTGAAAGCTCATAAATGAGTATCATCTATATTGTTCATAGAAAAGCATCAACTTAGGATACACTCTGTATATGGTGTACGCTTTTCTTGGAAAGAAATACCATTGCGTTTATGTGGGCAGGTAAAAACAACAATATTTTTTTTTAATTTCTGTCTGACGGTTTCCGGAAAACTGTCTGTCTGACGGTTTCACAAAATTGCAATTTTATGCGGTTTTCGCCCTTTAGAAAAATCAAAAATCTTACTAATAATTACAAATCTATTGTCAATCTTCGTATACGACCTACTACACACAAAACGAAATTAAGAAATGGGAAAATTAAACAGCGTACTAAAATGTTCATCGAGTGCAAATAAACGAAACCAATATTTGGCCGCCAAGGCACTTGCTATCTATATCCACTTCAACTGGATATTGCAACTACCAAGTATCTGTCGTAAAAAAACCCGTCCGCACAGCCGACCGTCGAATATATAAATCTATTTTTGAGGTGGACTCGATACGAATTGAATAGAACTGTTTTTTTCTTTTAACAAATAATCGTATACTAGGCACATTTTTGTTATTTGGCAAGTATACGAATGTGTAGTCCCGGCTTTATGAAGCGAAAAACTATATGGCAACTGTGTGATAGTATCAACTGTAAGATAGAGTTGTCACAATATTTTTCTTCTCATAGTGTTAAACTTGAGACCAGAAATCACTTGTCTTAAAAGAGGAAGGTTCGGCCTTTCTAAAACCGTCAAAATTGCAATATCGATAATATTCGTCATTAGGTATTTATGCACAATTCCACTAGGTATTCCTGTCATCAACACAACTATATTATTCGTACGCAAGGCTTGCAAATCGTCAATTTACAACACTACACAACACGCTTTAAAAACCTTCCAAGTATCGACCGGATAAAGCCGTTCCGCTTCGCTTCACAAAAATCCTCTTTTCAGTCACATTAGGAAGAGCCCAGCGTCCTTAACGACAAGAAACAGCATACAGAGTCGCATCGCTGTTGTCCAGTTCTTCTAATTGCCCAGTGTTGGCAAAAACCGCGACACTGCGGCAAAAATACGTGTCGCGAATCGAAGAAGGTGCAAATGCGTCGTCCTGAATAGCTCGACGGCCACAGGGGTGCAATCATCGAGTGTCTAGTTTAAAATTTAAAATAACCGGCCTGTATATGGGGTTAATTGTTTACGTGTCGTCTTTGGAACGTCTGCGTAGACGGTAACGCACGCCGTACCTGTTTAATGGAAGTAAAAAAGGGACTTTACGGCATTTTAACGCTGCGTTGGTACTGGTGTCTTCTGCTGGTTTGGATGCGTCGGCCATCAGGGGCCTATTTGACCATTCCAATTAATCGAGAATTGTTAAATTTGCAGCTAATGACTGTATATGAGTTCTTGTGGATGTATCTACTACTGATGTTTGGTTTTAATGAATATTTACCTTACGTGGCAGTTTCTTATTTTCTAGATTGTGAGGAGGAGTATTAAAAAACGGGATAGCTCGATTTGATAAACATTGAGGAACGTAGTAATATTTAAAAATTCGGTTCACAAATGCGATTGTATGGATTTATTTATGTTGTTGCTAAATAATGTATATAATGTAAAACCACATTATAGATCAAAATAAGCCTAGATAAAAGGGAGACTATTTACATTTTGGGGTCGTATTTAAAAAAAAAAGAAATACAAATATTGATTACCAGATTTGTAACCTGCGACAAAAAACCTGACGACCTACTAAGTCGTTTCTTTTAATTCACAAATAGATTTGAGACATATTGGTTATAGCAAGACAGCCCGACCTAAAAGTGTATCCACAACTATCAAATGGCATATGTAACTATACAAATTTAAGGATAATTTTATTATTTATTATACGATTATACGATTTATTATATATATTATACGATTATTAGAATACTGTATATACAGCAGTGTTTCCCAACGCAAACGCTAATGTTCTGACTATGCTGTCAATAGCATCAAAATATCTGTCAAATCCTGGCTAACTGGTTTTAATGCAGATTCGAGTGATCTCGATCAAATACAATTTGCTCATGCAGCTAAGCTATCAATTTTACTAAAAAATATCATGTCATAGACATAAATTATAGAAAAATTCCTCTACTTTAATTTATTATTTAGCTATCTCAACGAAATTACAGAAATGGCGGCTTATTTGAAAAATCGTCAGGTTTTAGTGTGAATCTAGTCATATCTCGTTTTATTCAAGATATAGAGAAACCGTTAAATGCTGACAATATTGAGCTTATATTAGGTAAGTATGTTGATCAATCTGATCTAAAATGAAATTTCATTGGTTTCTTTCGTTGCCTTTTGTTGTTTTCATTTGTTGTCTTGGGGATCAAAATTGATTGGTTTTGTGTTCAGAACAGTATCGTATAAATAACGAAGGAAAAAATCTAACGGTGCAATTTAAAATTCCCCAAGAGAAGAAAAAACAAGTACAACCGCAATATTATCTAAAAGCATTAGTTTTTCTTTGTAGGTATCTAACAATCCTCCATTCAGAAAGCATCATAAATAAAGATGTTAAAGAATACCCGGAATATTATTTTCTACATTGCAATTACAAAAATAAAAGAATCAAAATTGTAATTGTAAACGTTTTTTAAACCAAAGCACATATATATATATA
The DNA here is from genome assembly GCA_963966075.1 of Aphodius sticticus. Lineage (NCBI taxonomy): Eukaryota > Metazoa > Arthropoda > Insecta > Coleoptera > Scarabaeidae > Aphodius > Aphodius sticticus. The sequence continues at coordinate 8,274,364 of OZ014513.1, forward strand.
TATATATATATATATATATATATATATATATATATATATATATATATATATATATATATATGTAAGGGTCGATTTTATGGTGGTGTAATATAAACACGTTTCACTGTAATACACAAGAAACATCTTTATTTTTTATACAATTAAAGATTAACAAACTCTCACCTGTAATACACAAGAAACAAAAGTTTAAGTTACTACACACACTAACCTAACCAAACTCTGTTACCAAAATGAATGAAATAATAAACCAACAATTCTCTTGTCAACTACATCTACAGGTGAGTAGCGCAAACAACAATTACATTATATAAACCATTAAACATTAAAGATAGTATACTTTCTTTACATCTCCCCTCCCCAAGATGAAAATCGCAATTTTCAGTCTTCATATTCTGACGTTGGGAGTAATTTCGTGACGTGGAAAAATCCGGTCTCTTGGTTTTTTTTCCCAGTTTTTATTTTATATATTGAATCCGACAACTTGTCCATTATTTCAAACGGTCCAATTCTCAACTCGTCCAATTTTCTTCTATTTAAGTTGTTCCCATTTTCAACATATATTAAATCTCCTATGTTAAATTTATAGTTCTTTCTATTTTTGTCAAATAAATGTTTGTTATATTCATGTGATTTTGTTGTTCTTTGTAGGGCTAGTTCTTTGTCTTTTATCCAGTTTCTATGATTGTTTTTTCGTTTCATTTCTTCAGGCAAGATACTAGTGTCTGTGCCATCTAATAAATACTTAGGCGTAAAACCAGTTACCGTATGCTCTGTTTCATTATATTTATCGATGCATTTTCTGGCAATCGTTGTCCAAGCTCTTTTTTCGTTCTTCTCATTTATTTTACATCTTGTTTTATTGACTAAGGTCTGATTTAATCTTTCGTTCAGACCGTTAGAAAAGGGCGAATTGACAGCCGTAAAAATTAATTTAACGTTATTTTTTACCAAAAATTCCTTAAATTCTCTGGAATTTATGCCTGGATATTGGTCAGCAAGTATTATTCCAATTTTGTCAGTTTCTAGTACTTCATTAACTAACTTAATAAAGTCAGTTGCACTCTGAGTTCTTGATGTTGATATAAATGCAAATCTGGTGAAATGGTCTACAAGCAAATGTAAGTATTTTTTTGTTGATCTTTTTCCACCGAAGCCTCCAATGGTGTCAATTGACATTATTTCGAACGGTTTTGTGGCTGGCCCCAACTGAGACATCAGTCCATATTTACCTTGCCGCCTGGATTTGTTCTTAATACATATTTCACAGTTTTTACAAATTTTTTTTATATTTTCTGTTATATTTTTAGCTGTATAATAAGGGCATACTCTATTCATCATTTGTTTAATCCCTATATGACACCATTCAGTGTGTATTTCCCCAATTAATTTTAAACTTAACTCTTCGGATAAAATTATCTTTTCTTTATTTCTAACTTTCTTATACAACATTCCATCTTTTTCTAATAATTTTGCTTTGCTTTTCTGCAATGTTTCATTTTCCTTCTGGTCTGCTTTTATCTCTTTTATTTTTATTAGATTTAGTATTTCTAATATTTCGTCTGTATTTTCGAGTGGTTCTAATACAGGATTTCTACTTAAGCTATCTGCTTCAGAATTATCTTTCCCAGGGATATATCTAATGTCAAAATTGTATTGTGACAAATAAAATGTCATGTCACCGAGTTCTTCGTCTGTTCTAGCATTTATGTTCAAATTTTCTAATGGTTTATGATCAGAAAATACGGTAAATTTTCTCCCAATCAGCCATCGTTGCCAATACTTGACCGCTTCCTTGATTGCCAGGCATTCCAAGTAAATGGCTTTTTTTCTTTTTTGTGATTCATTCAATTTCTTTGAGAAATATGCCACTGGCTTTTCTTTGCCATTATTTTGTACCTGTTTAAATATTGCACCAATGCCTTCTAGTGAAGCATCTGTGTAAATTCTTATTGGCAATTCCTTATCAAATATTTCCAACACTGGCTGAGAACACAGTAACTTTTTCATATTTGTAAAAGCTTTCTCACACTCTGCAGACCATATAAATTTCTCATTTTTTCTTAAAAGTTTATGTAAGGGATCTAGCAATATTGAACTTTTCGGTATGTATTCATGATAAAAATTAATTTTTCCAAGAAATTGTCTAATATTCTTCTGTGTTCGTGGAGTGGGAAAATTTTTAATTGAGATTAAGTTATCTTTCACTGGACGTACTGTGCTGTTCTCTATTATATGTCCGAGATATTTTACAGATTTTGCTGCAAATGAACATTTTTTAAACTTAAGTCTAAAACCTTCAGATAATATAGCTTTTATTACTTCTTCTATATGTTCTATATGCTTCTCGAATGATTCTGAAAATATTAAAATGTCGTCTATGTAATTCTCCGAAAACTCTTTTAAATTGTGTTTTCTTAAAATATTAGACAAAATTCTTTGGAAAATGGCCGGTGAAGTTTTCAGTCCGAACGGCAGACACGTCCATTGAAAGTGTCCTTCCTGTGTAACAAATCCTGTTTTCTGTCGGTCTTCAACGCGTAATGGAATCGACCAAAAAGCGGAATTTATATCCAATGTGGTGAAGTATTTACAATTTCTAGTTTTTATTATTAGATCTTCTATCAATGGGAATGGTTGAGCTTGAGGTATTACTATTTTGTTCAATTCACGAAAATCTATACACAATCGTGACCGTTTATTTTCATCTCTTTTGAATGCGAGAGTTACCGGCGCTGCAAACGGGCTGTAAGATTCCTCAATTAAATTATTTTCGAGTAATTTTGCTACTTGACTTTCTATCTCTTTTTTATCCTCTATAGTACACCTATACGGCCGTTTACAACAGTATTTATCAATCAGTAAGTCTATTCGAGCTTCGTAGTCTGTAACGGTGCCTACATCGTATTTATTTTTTGCAAACACAGTGTTATATTTTTCTATCAATTGTTCAATATTTATTTGTTTTATATTATCCAAATGATCTAAATTCGTTCTGAAATCGTTTTCATTTACATGTTCATTAAAATTTACTTTAATTTCTACAATCTTTTTACTGTTATCCAATGTGAGTGTTTCTTTTTCTGTCTGTTTTACAGGTATGTCCTTTTTTTGGTAAATTTGTAGATTATCATCCTGAATCAATTTGAATTTTTTTATCATATCTAAACCAATAAGAAAATCTTCAAAATCGTTTCTTTCCACAATGAATACATCAATATATTCTTCTTTTTCAAAAATTTTTACTTTTATAGTTATTAAACCGTTTGTTTGTGTTACACCATTGACTGTTTTTAAAAATATTTTATTAACATCTTTTGTTTTATTCTTAATCTTAACTAACTTCGAATTTATTAGAGAGACTTGGGAACCTGGATCATATGTTCCATTTATTTCTAATTTCTCTTCTAATAATATTTTTATTTTAATCAATGGTGTACTTACTCGTTTTTTTGTTCTGTATTTAAGTCTACTTCTATGACTGAGTTGCTTCCAATTAATTTAGTTTCATCTTCATTTTTCCTTTTAAACCAGCATTTGTCTTCAGGGTGATATCTAATACCTCTATTAAGTTTTTCACAATTTTTGCATGGCCTCTTCTCTTCAAATTTCTTCCTATAGTCTTGCTTTTCTTCTTTTTTCTTTGTGAAATTAGTTTTATATGCAAAATTTTCACATTTTCTAATTTCGTGCAGTAGAGCACCTGAATTTGTACATTTTTCTCGGTCTATTACATTTCTTATAACTTCAGGCAGTCCTGCTGCTATAAGCATAATTAATGTCTTGCTTCCAATATTATTATCCATATCCAGCAACAGCTTCTCCTTTCTCATAGCGTACTCCATCACCGAACCCTCCTTGTATCTATAGGATAGAGCATACATTCCTGTGTTCCATCCTTTGTCTGCAAAAGACTCGAGAAATTTTTCCTTCCATTCGGACCATTCGCTTTGTATAGACAATGTTGTTAATGTTGCGGAGTACCAGTTTAAGCAGGATTTGTCCAGAAAAAACCTTAAAATTTCGATCTTTATGATATCTTCCTCAATCCCGAATCTTTGACATTCTCTTTCAAATATCTGTAGCCATTGCTGTGCATTGGAGTGCTTACACACAAAAACGTCGACCATAAATCTTTCCGCTATGAGTTTTAGGTTTAATCTTTCTGTTTTCGGTGTAGATTGTACTGTATTTGATTCTGTTATTTCTTCTAAGTACACATCACTAAACATTACATTATTGTCTTCGTCAACATATATTTTCTTCATTTCCTCCGTACATGTAACCCATATAATTCTTTGTTGGCCCCTTTTGTTGAAGCTTTTTTTGACTCTTTTGAAACTTTCTGTTTTTGTCAACTCGACATGTTGACTCGTATACTTCTCATTTTCGGGAAGCACATATGTCTTTCTGTCTTCAGTTGTGATAGACGTTATGATTATCACACTTGTTTTCTTGTCATTTGGCGATGCTGCATACTCAAATGCAAATTGCAGCTTCATTTTTAAGCAAAAACTTTTGTTTTGTAAGGGTCGATTTTATGGTGGTGTAATATAAACACGTTTCACTGTAATACACAAGAAACATCTTTATTTTTTATACAATTAAAGATTAACAAACTCTCACCTGTAATACACAAGAAACAAAAGTTTAAGTTACTACACACACTAACCTAACCAAACTCTGTTACCAAAATGAATGAAATAATAAACCAACAATTCTCTTGTCAACTACATCTACAGGTGAGTAGCGCAAACAACAATTACATTATATAAACCATTAAACATTAAAGATAGTATACTTTCTTTACATATATATATAAAGGAGAAAGGTATTTGTCGGGCAATTCCGTCATACGAAGATCGAAGAAGCAACCGTATATTCGTATGACGGAATTGCCCGACAAATACCTTTCTCCTTTATATCTTACCGTCGATTAACCAGCTTTCCTATATATATATATATATATATATATATATATATATATATATAAATTGAAGAAACTGATTATTATATGTAATAATAGTTGTATCAAAAAACTTACCACGGAGTTCTTATCCAAAATGCACGTCAACGATCTGAAAAAAAACAATGAATTATTATAGATTAGTCAATGCACCAGTGAAGTCAATAGACCATCATTAGCCATAAACCAGCAATGTCTGTACACTAGAGTCACTTGCCAACACTTGCCTTCTACAAGTTTATACAACAGACCACATTTAATATTACAAACAATTTTACACAAAAAACTGTAATGTATAGAATCACCAACATATTAAGTAATGTTTAAGTAAGGCTTGAACTAAAAACTTCAGATGGATTTTCAGATTTTTTGCAATTCAGTTTTTAAATAATCTTTGCAAAGAAACATTATTTATGGACCGAACAGTGTTAATAATTAAACGCGTTTAGCGTTCTTATCTGGAAGCGACTTTAGTAGTTAGTGTATCCTTCCACGATTTTGTATGCAATTAGGAGTTGCGCGAGCGAGCCAGGCTCAGGACTCAGGATGATAATGATCATAACTCGGCCTGGGATTAGTTATTCATTGGATGAGAGCGTATCGTAAAACGTATCCGCGGTCATATTTACGATCTACCCACCGAAGACACATTAATCGTGCCCTTCGTGTGAAATATTCAGCTGCCATTTTTTTCCTTCGCCGCAATCGCACGACGACGGACATTTCTTTATTTGTTTTGCAATACGCAAGCAGTGCCCCCATCCATGCGTGGTTGCATAAATCTGCATTCATTTCGTTTGAAAATGGATTATTTCTCTATACCTGAATTGAAAAAAAATGTTGGTTTAGTACCAAATGTATGTGGTAATATGTTACCTGGACTCTAAAACAGAATATTTGCAGCAACAAAACTACATTTATTGGTCCTTTCCATTACCATAACTGCAAGTTCTAGTTCTGTTTGACAATAAGGAGTAGGTACCAATTAGTATTTTAGACATACTCGAAATTGTTGAGACAACAAGATATTATTAGTAAAGCAAATTGTATTTACCAACACATACAATATTGGACCTGGTTTCGATTTGCCGCTAACTAATGCCGGCATTTGTTGCCAATTTTGCATGAAGAGAAAATGGTCCGAATATAACCTAGAAGTTTGACTGATCTTGATGATGGAGTGTTATGCTAAAAGTTGATTTTTGTCCTTATAAGGTAACTGCAATTTGACTTCTTTTTACATCGCTACATGATAACAGTAATTAAGAAAATTCTAATAATATCTATTTAGGCTGACTAAAAAGGCTTTATATTTTCATAATAATACGGTGTACCTACTACTCTTTTAACCACTATTATTCACAAATTTAGGGGTGTCGGAATTAGGTACATGTACATATAGCACGTCCGTAAATCAGACATGTGTATTGGAATTGTGTACAATGGTTAGAAGTAATACATGTAAAATAACATATATAAAATAACATATTGTACATCGTTTGATATATTACAATTCCGTAAATCCGACGCGAGTGTCGGAATTACGGACATCAATAATCCCTAATTATTACAACTTGTCTGAATTACAATCACCAATAGTCCCTAATTCCGTCATAAATATCGACAGGCATCATAGGAGATGATGAAATAAGACAGAATGATGCAACACTAGCAGCAAAGAGTAGCGATTTTGGCATTAATACACCACCTTTGGAGATAACAGTGGAACTGATGCCATCTTTATTAAAAAATCATTATTCTGGTCTGAAGCACTCAAATAAAGTAAAAAGAAACTGTTCTTGTTTAAAAAAAATGAAAGCAAACGGTAAAAAAGAAAAAGTTAAATAATTATGTTCATATAATTTACAATTGATACGACACAATCCACATTCAGCTGTACTGAAGACAGGAAACCCAAGGGATGATACTATTATCATTGTACGAGAAATTAGGTAGTTTTCATGGAAACCTACATACCTAGTACATACCTAGTATACATAGATACATACTAAGTATATGGATTTCCTAATGTGAGTAGGTAGAAGATATAAATTATAATTTAAAAAAATGCTTTCAGTAATGAATTAAATACTTATATGAATTAAAACTTCAAAAGTGACGTAGAAAATGTTAGTCTTATTTATAAAAATGTAGTAATGTTAATGAAATCTTATAAGGATCTGACATAATTTTATTAAATTTATATTTTCTCCGATATTGTGATTTTATATTATTTTACGGTGCTATGAAATATTTTGTTTGACATTTGTCAAAAGTATATAACAAGTGTGTTGTTTAGCATTTTTATAGCTTTTTATTAAGATTTATTAATTTGTTTTAATATTTATAAACAAATTTACTTTTATTATAGATTTCCTGATAAAGCCTTCGATTAAGGTAAAATATTGAAAAAAAAAAAACTAAAAACTTCAATAAGTTATTGTTATTGTTGCCGATATCACAATATTTATTAAATCTATTAAATTATCATTTATGTAGGTATGTAGTTTCTTTGTTCATTAGGTAGAGTCATTTATCAATTAGTACCTATTATCTCTTATAGGAGCACATATTCGGAACATGTTATCGCAGGGATAACCGAGAATAAATAAATAAATAATTTATAATAAATTTCTGTGGAACCTTCAACCTCTGCAGTGATACGATGTGAGATGGGAGATTATGGAAATACCAATTTTAATCCATATTGTAATTTCAAGTTGATAAAAAGTTGTCTCTATAGACCCACATATACCACAAAAAATGGCCGAATTAAAAAATATTTAGGTCCCCCGCAGGAGGCCTAAAGTTTATAATTTTCTTTAAAAATTAGATTTTTTATTATTAAAACGATTAAGGGATTTTTCTTTTTCAAATAGAAAAGATTTAACAATAAGGTGGGAAATTAACGTATACAAAAATATTTTACTCTAATGCTACCTTTAGATCGCCTGCAGTTTATTTAGATTCGATAGAACTGTTAGAAAAATGACCATTTTCGTTATAATTTAAAAAATGTGCTTAAATGTTGATAAAGTTTATTTGTCATTAAATATTTTATTATGTGCGATCACTTGGGCTTTGAAAAAGATAAATCACATAATCTTTCATTAAAAGAAATATGAAAAAATTTTAATTTGTAAAGAAAATTATAAATCTAGATTGTAGACGAAAATTATAAACTTTAGTATCGTTTGTATCGTTTTTTCGATACACCCTATTGTACATGTACAGAGTGCGTTTTAAATGGTTCACTGTGCATTAGGGAAAAATTATTTTGAGTCCAAATATCATGTCACCGCTGTAGGATTAAAACCTAATAAACCCAATATTTGAGTACCTATACTAATAGGTAGGTACATATGATATATATTTCTTTAAACTCGAAAAGAATATATGATTATCTTAATGATACCAAACACATGTAAATATTTGAAAATAAACCATAATTTTATCTAATTCAAAGGACTGTTTTATTTTAAAGAAATATTTATTTGGCCTAAAAATTAAATATTATTAACAAATTAATAGATTTTGTAGCAAACAAATTGGCAATTGCTACAAATAAAAAAATATTTACCTTACTTTTTTACTGTTCTAAGAAACATTAGTATATTCAATAGTTAAACATTTCTTTGCTTCAAATAATGTTTATTACTAAAATTGTTGCCTCTGTATAGAGACCTAAAAAGTAGCTCAACTTTTCAACAGCTTTTCAAGCGAATTATAATAGATATCAATGCATGTTCTTCTGCTTCAAATTTACTATAGGTACTTTGGAGTAGGTACAATATAAACTTGTTTCGTGAAAAAAATATAAGCAAGAAATAGAGGCGCGGCGCGGCGCGGCGGACACTGTAGTTTCCGTAAAACTAACAGAAATTGAAATTTCAAAAACCCAGGAAAATTAGATAACATTTTTTGGATGTTGATTCACGATTTGGTTATAACCGTTTAAAATTTATCAGATGGTTGCTGTTAAAATTTTTAGGTCACTTTTTAATCGCTTATTTTAGCTTTCTTAGTCGATAAAAAACATTTTAAGCTTACATTTATTAGAGGTTCATCTTCCAATTAAAAGCAGGTATTTTGTTTACGCAAAAAATAACTCAATCTCTCAATTTGGATGAGAATCAGATGGCATTTCTCTAAATATGAAAACTGTAATTTCGGGAAAGCAGTAGAAAGCGCGAGAATCGATAAGCCGTGTATTCAAAACATTCGAGACAAAAAAACGATACGTACTTTCAATTAGGGGTTCAGAATTTGAATTTGTTTTTTCTCAAAACATTGTATCATATTATTTAAAGCATATTTTTTATATTTATTGTACGATAAACAATATAAAAATCTATGTAGGTATTATCTATTTGATGCTTAGGCAAAGCACAAGTAGGTACCTACTGTCATTCATATATTTGTGAATTAACAAAAACTTAAACTCATCCTATAATAATTGTAGCCAAATTAGAATGGGCAAAACCGGAACAAAAGAAAAATAATCATTAAACATAAGACAATTACATATCACTACTAATTCTCAATTATAATTCAAAACTAACAGCAAACAAACACAATCTGAGTAAATTATAACGTTATCAGAGCATATATCACCAGAGTTTCGTAATTTTGCCGGAGATAAACCATTAAAACAAAGAAAACTGCTTATATCGCCCATCTTAAGTGTCCGTCTGCCGTCCTTCTCCATCATCAATCTTCCCCAGTACCCAGAATGCAATGTGAGAGTTTAATGGCCGCCGATTGTCCTTTGCCGCAAGCTCTGGGCGTGGCGAACAACCTAGCCTCTCTCTAGGTCCCAACCAAGCATCCGAATCAATGAAACAAAACACAATTTACTAACCTAAATTCGCTCGTCCGTCGATTCATGCACATCCGGTCGGTCAACAACAAGTTCCTTTTCGTTATACGCACAATAACAGCACACTTTTTATACACTTTAATCAATAATTCGTGCATGGAAGATCACAACTACAACAGACGCCGTCAGCCATGTTCGAGACAGCTTCCCCTACCACAAAGGTTACAGACGCTGCATCTCAAGGCCGCCTATGTATGTTTGCGAATTTTTACGCTTGAAGTTTGGTTTTTAAGAGGGTTTTTTAAGTTTTTGTTTGCGGTAAGTTGATTATTCTGATTGGTATTGAAAGGAATGGTAGTTTGATTAGATTTGGAACGTGTTTGTGTCATAGGGTGGATTTGTATTGACGATTGCATGAAGTCGCTGAGGAAATTTAGGTTATATTTGCAGATGAAAGCCGAAAGCCCGGAAATTCCATCGTATTTATTTAACGGCGTTTCGTATCTGTTATTGCGCCTGAAAATTATGTCTACTTAGGCTATTGTGGAGCACATTTAGCTTAAAAGCTTTTAAGTTTATCGTTCGCCTTCCGGAGTGAGTTTTTTTGGCGTTGAATATAAATGAAAAGAACGGAAATCGTATTTATTTCTGATGGTTATAAAATATTTAGATTCATCGGTTTACCAAAGTGTTTTATTTAAATTTTGACGAGTTGTTTTTACAAACTGTCTCTGAGCAGAAAGTCAATGTATGTGTAGGTACGTAAAATGAATAAAATATAAACTTTACATAGCAATAATTCACATAATAGCAAGTAAATACACCGAGGTCTCTTAAAAAAATATCTTGAATAATTCAGCATCTAAAATACAAATTTATCGCATGAATACTAAATTTTAACGTGTGACTTCTACATAGTTTCCATATATAAATTATTTTATATTGCCATTTATTCAAGACGTTACTGGTTGTGTCACATATCAGTATCCATATTTTCTATTTAGTGCTAATAAAATTAAGTAATGGGCATAAACACCATCAGCCGTGAAAATAATACTTTTCAAACTATATTTATTTAATTCGCTAGGTTCTTTTGGTACAATTTTTAAGGCTGTAGTTCGAATTGAATAGAATTGGTTGAATTATCTTGAAAATTGTGTAGGGGTATCGTAAATTGTGTCATTTGGCGCACAGTGCATTGTCTGGTTCGAATGGCGACCAACCAACCGGAATTAAGACTTATGAAAGCGATAATTCTTAATTTAGTTTGACTTGCTGCTATACGCCTTAAATCACACTTAAGCGTTTATACTGAGAATTATGATTTATTGTTATACGTGGTGCGTGTCGGTTGCAATGTGTAAAATTATATATTGTCCCTAACAGAAAGAACAAAAAATAAATTTGTGAAACCTTCATTTTTTATGGGTACCAATAGGCCGGGTCTTATTTGGCCCTATGATTTTTCAAGCGGTACATTTTGAAAATGTTCTAAATTGTCAATAACAAATTCCGGCTGTGAAAATTTGATAATAGGTATTCATTAAATTTTTATTTTAAAATTTATATCTAATTTATTATTTGTATACGTTTTTTTTTAAATAAATGTTTATGCTATAATAATTATTAACTTTATGGAAACACAATTATAATCGGAAAATTTTTGAGTATAGGTGTTAAAACAACAGCAGATTTCCGATAAAAGAATCGAACAAATGGTAACCGATTCTGGTATGCCGATTTTTTTTCGTATAATTTGAATATAAATACCTACATATAGCAATTGGGAATTGACACTACTTTTTAGCGAATTATGTAAGTGGAAGTCTGCCCTTGTTTTGACATCTAGACGCAAAAGTTTAATGAATTATTTAAGTTAATAATTGTGCTTTTTTTATAAATATTTAGTCAATTTTAAGTTTTAATTATTATTATAATTTTATTATTTATTTTTTTAAGTTTGACTCATGCTAGAAACTTCAATATTATTGTGCAACCTGAAGAAAAAAATGTGTGGACCAAATAAGAATCATGCCATAGCCAAGTATAAAAAATACTATTTTACTTTAAAACCTTACTATTTTAGTTTTTGGGGTATCAACAAAAACTGATATTTTCTTGGTGTTCTTAATTTTGTTTTAATTTTAAAATAACCTACATTGATTAGGTACCTATGTTTAGGCAATCATTTAAATAGAAGCATTATGACATTTCTTTACGAGTAATCCAAACAATTTAATTAATTTATAAATTAAATTAATTAAACGAGAGAATAAGAAACAATTGACAACATTTTTTAATGGCAGACATTGTGATGTTCTTCAATTTGCTTTTGTTTTCTGCTTCTACACAATTTGAAACGTTTTTTTTTTATTATTAAGCAACATATTTATTTAAATTTATTCTTTTGGATCAAAACATATTTCTTGGCGCAAAAGTATTTACTTTATTGAATACTCTAGCTTATTTGCGTGTCACATAGAGATATGGTTGTGTACTGTTAAGAAAATAACGTTCTTAACATAAATTTGTTCGTTTTAAGACAAAACATACTTATAATACGAATATTTTTTTAATATAAGACAACCTAAATATTTCCTTTAATAAAACGATTGTTTTGATTTAAGAAAGCCGCTATTTCGAAAATAATGTGAAGGGTGCCGATAGATGGCGCTTTAGTTTCTCGTCGTAAGACAGGTCCCCTAGAGGGTATATAACCGCATACATGTCTATCCAGCATCAGTGATTGTGCCATTATATCATCAATGTACCTGACGTAGAAATGTCCAACAGATCTAATATTGATGGAAAGTGACTAAGAAGGGACACCGGCTGTCTTCTCTAGTTGGAAAATAACAATATTCTTCTTAAGGTGCATTTAAATTAGAGCGAACAGAAGCGAACGAACGAATTCGCAGGTATTTGTTCGTTCGTTACTTCTCTACAAGCAGGAACGTTTAAATTAGAGCGAACTTTCGCGATCGTCGATGATCCATCCATTCGTTCGCGATCTCTACGGATGAGGATATTTTAATTAGCGCCGCTAGTTTTATAGTTATTGCTGGACTTTCCGAAAAAAAAAAGAAAGAAGAGGGTGCGGTGTTCCAATTTGTTAAAGAAAAGGAACAAAACGGGTGGTGAAGCTTTGTTAATAGATTTAACGAGTGGCAATTTGGGCCAAGTTACAAATTTCTGTAGAATGTCTATGGAAGATTTAGAATTTTTATTAAATTTGATTGGACCTGGCATTTCGAAAGAAGATACAAGTTTCAAGAAAGCAATTACACTAAATTACAAACGCAATAGTAACTAATAATGTCAAAAAAACGGTTTGGCAAATAAATGTCAAATATCCGTAGTGAATTCGCTCGCTTCTAACTTACACTGTCCACATTGAGCACCGATTTCCTTTGATGATTCGCTGATTTACCGACAGGCGTTGGAACATCCACGAACACGAACGAACTCGTTCGTTCCCGTTTGGTTCTCCATGTAAATTATGCTAGCTTAAGCGAACGAATTCGTTCGTTCGCTTATGTTCGCTCTAATTTAAATGCACCTTAAGGATGCGTTAACTGCATCAATGTAAAATATTGTTGCTTTCATAATAACATATTCATATTTAAAATAATTAGGTGAATGTTTAATCCAAGAATGTGAGCTAATTAATGTAACTAAGTCAAATAGGTATAGTATCAATTTAAAATTGTACAAACTTAAAGTAAGACAACCGGTCAAAACAACGGTTTTCTTCAATGAACAATATATATTCTTGCGTATATATAAAACAACCGTTGTTTTGGATTAACAAAGATTGCTTTGAATTGAGACGTTTCGTTGTGTGTAGAATTTAATTTCATTTTGTTTAAGAAAACAAATTCTGATTCAAATAAATGTATTATTAGTCAGAAAACCTTATCCAACTATATTGTTCTATAACCACAGATTGGCCCGATCCTCCCAACGCTCAGTTAACGTCGTGCGTCTGGCAAGATTGCTAAAAATTGCCGTGTATCCATAAAGACAAAATTATCGTGCACGTAGCATCTACTCTAGGCGGAGACACTTGGAGATTTTGCTCTAGACCCTAGGGAACCCTCCGAAAAGTTCTTATCTATAAAAAAGTCTACATTAATTCCTGCAATCAGTTAATAATTCATTTAATCAAAGAACCATTTATTGCTACCTTAAAATATGTTATTTTAACCTAACCGACAATTTCGTTAATTTAAAAACTCATACTTATTTGACTCAACACAATAAGTATTTGAACTAAAGAAATTACGTTCCTTATAATATACAAATTCTAAATTTTAACTGAATACATAAATTGTTTGGCAAGTGCACCAACAAGGGCGCAAGTGCACCCCTTGCAAAACATATACATTCATACGTATGAAGATGGGTTTAATTCACTCTGGGTAATAGTTGTCTGACGTATGTAGGTACATATTTTTTCATCTCCTAAAAATTTCATTACAATAATTAAATTCTTATGCCTATAAGAGACAACAAACAATCGTTTTAACACGTACTGTACCTAATAGTATTTATTAAGGCCGTGTAACTGAAATAAATGTAAATTGATGTTCGAAAACTGTGTTCTTGCTTGCAGATTACAGCCCGTTTGGCTGTTCTTAGGCGCGCGTGTAGCGTCATTAAAGTAATAGGGGTTGTAATTTCCTCGGTTTCGTCAATCGATTCGCCACGAACCTGTATACTTTCATGCCATAAGCCGAGCCTAACCATTTTAGTAATTGATAACAATTTCAGGGAATTTTCAACGGAATTTATGCGGAATAAATAATTAAATGATGATTTGACGGTCTAACTCCGCTGGCTGCTAGTTCTGCTCTGACGAGTCGAAATTTATGTGCAGATAAGAAGCCATAATAAATTTTCTCACGGACTTGTTTAAAAAAAAAAGAAACAGAAAAAACGCACTATCAGCAGTGTTCGTTTAGCGGCCCGTTATTTATGTCAAGGTGATACGTTGAGTTTACACTTCACTACGATCACGGTGGCAATAAAGTTCCAAGAAATTACTTACTATCGTTATTAATGCAAGTCAGATTTACTATGAGACTGCAATATAAATGATTTGTCCGAGGTGTTTATTTATCTATTACGACATAGCGTCCCTGCTAGCATGTTCATACACAGCAGAAGTTATGACAAAGCCTAGCAGATACACACGCCAACATCAAATTTTGACTGAGGACTTCTTTGTAACCAGTAAGCCATAAACTAACGAACACTTTACAATAATAAACCTGAATTCGTCAGTAATTTATTCAGAAATGAATGATATCGGTCCAAACTGTACAAAAACGGTTATCTAATTAAGTAAGTGGTGCCTGCTGTTTGAGCGAAGAAGGATTTTGTGTATAGGAAGCAGGTGCTCAGAGCATAAGTTAATTTCAAAATAAGAAGGAGTGTTCGGTCATTGAGCGTAATTTAGATTTAATTTTGTGCCTCGATTTCGTAATCAGTTGAAGCAGTTAATAGCAGCTGACCGGCTTTCGATCTTATCGACACATGAACACCAAAATCTTGGCCACTTTGGTCAATTTATTCATGTTGAATTTCATAATATATGCATAAGGAAGTTTAAGTAGTAGAATTAGAATACCTTTGAGAGTGACGAAACTTATAGTATACAAGTATATAGTATATAGTTATGAGTATACAAGCCTAGGGCTTGTAATACCGGTAAACCGGTTTAAATCGCTCAAAATAGCTATACCGTTTCTACCGGTAATTGGCCACTTTTACCGGTAATTCGATATCTTACATATAGCGAATCTAAACATGCTCTACTACGTTCTACAGGCGGTACTATGTCCACAAAGCGTCAATGGTGCAGTTCGCTACTAAATGTCACAGTTATCTGTAGTGTGTAAACAGGCCCGATCAAATTTCTATTATTTATTACAATGTTGCATTTGTTACTTGAACTTGAACTTAACTTGAGTTCAAGTACAGAGTCCAGTGCATTGACACCTTGCAAGTTATGTTTATATTTTACCGAGTGACAATAAGCCTGATGATGTCGAAATAACAAAATCGATCGCTCTACTTTTAAAATAAAAATTCAATACTCGTTTTGACAGATCGGAACATTTGACTAATGAGAATCATCAATTATCAATTTGCACATGAAATACAGTTGGCTGTAATCAAAGTTTTATATACTAAACATAATTTCTGCGAAATTGAAGACGCACATAAATCTATTGAATTGACAGATGCCAATGATAATGACAATGACCATGATAACGACTAATATGATGAAGATAATGGTGAAGGTTTAGAAATAGAAAAAGACATAACTACTGATTCACACTTGAATCCTTTTCAAAACATACAAACTAATTGTCTGATAAAAAAACAACGAAAAGTGTGCAAAATATTTCACAAAAACCCTACAAAAAAACGATGATATATAACAAAAACATGTGAAGAAAGAGTTTGGTAAAGAACTTTCGTTGATAATTTTATATGATGCAAATTCCTTCGACATCTACTAGCACTACATCAACTACATCATACTACTTCATATTATCATACTACTATTTCATACTACTATTTCAATGAAGGAAAAACTTAAGTTTCTAATAAAGATGATAACCGAAGCACCCTATAAAAGAACAAATAACACAAAAACCTCTAAATTTGATTGAGTTTTAAAAAAGAACTGACTTATTTTTAGGAAGAAAATGTAACGGTAAGGGATAGCTATATGTGTGTGATAACTGTATGACTACCCGACCAGCAAGTGTAGAATCCGAAAGGGCATTTTCTGCGGCTAAATAATGACAGTTTGGAGAAACTATGTTTTTGCGAGATTATTTTTTTAAAAAAGTTGAGAAATAAGAAATGTGTATATTAGATTCGTATTATTATTATTATATTATTCCAAGTCGTTAGATTTGTAACGTTTACTATTATTATTTTTCATATCTCGATAAACTATTTTCATTAGTAACATTAGTAACCATTAGTAACCGGTAAATTACCGGTAAACCGGTTTTTTTGTGATTTTTTACCGAATTACCGGTAATTGAAACGGGTCAGTAAATTTACAATCCCTAATACAAGCGCTTCAAGTTCTTTATTACTGAATTCATCCGTCGTCATGATAGATCTGATAATCTTCTTCATGGTAGCATACAAAATTTATGACAATTTTATGAAACAAAATGAGAAAAAGGCATTTGAAAATTGGGAAATATTGATAAGTTTTGTTTGTTACTTACCGAATCGCTGTAAATGAAACTTTCAGGTAAAAGTTTTAAACATTTGCATTTCGAAAACCTTACGAGATAGTTCGTATTTGTATTCAGGGCAACTGATTCTATCCAAAACGAATTTTCATATCCATGTTCACCATTAGTTAATTAATTAATTAACCAGTTAAAAAATAGAATAATAAAATTTACAGTAGAGCAAAAAAGGTTTAGTTTTGTATATAACCAGATGGAGAGATCAGATCGTTTATTTATTGTGGATGAAAAGATTTAAATTACAAATTATTTTGATAATTATTATTATAATTTTGCATCTTTTCATCGATGAGAAAGTTGCTTATCGAATTATGTAACACAAAAATCATTTTAGTCTTAGGTTGACAATTTATTATATATAAAGGAAAGGTTTAAAAGATATATAAGCCCAATTTACTGCTGCCGAATTAGGGTTTTGAGTGATTTTTATGACTGATCTTTAACAACACTTGATTTATAAATTCCAAAATATACTAGTTTCGAATTTGCTAATTTTTGAAGGATGACTCATTCTTATCAAGTATTCTTCTTTTTTCATGATAAGGTTGTATCATAGCACATTGAATTAAAATGTTGTAGTCCGATAAGTCTCCATTTTCGAAGAGCGACATACTACATAGATTAAGGACTTCTTCGAACGTTTCTGGAGTAGTTGAAAAATATGTTCTTAAAATGTATGAGATTTTGGCTACTCAATATGTATAAGATTCTTTTAAAATACATGAGACTCATATCAAATATATGAGATATGGCAACACTATTTAAAACACCAAAATTATCCCAGCGCTGTTATACAAAATCAATACCAGAGACTGTCATCGGCCGTAGCGAAAAATCCAACCAACCAGAAACCATTGCTCACGATTATTTCGAAACAATGCCGACTTAAAATGCGATTGGAACGTCGTAAACCAGTGGAGGCCGTTATCTCGCCGAGGTCGGGAGCATGGCACACTCCGTATAGGGGGTACGGTGGCACCCAGCGGGTCGTAGTGCACGATTATTACGAAATTTATCGTAGAGCAATAGAGAAGGAGACAACCAAACGGCCATACGTATACCCATATTCGTTGTAATTGAATCAGATGCTCGGTCACGAAATAATGCGGAAATACAGAAGACAATACGTATATGTGGTATAGCCCACGAGACAAAGAAACTTGGTGTGAAGTGAACTGAGCTGTGCGTTTTTTTAGAGAGGAAATACCCAGGATGTTAGAGAATGTTATGAGAAAGGGTAGACAAACTCGACCTCCTTCAAAGTTGCCAATAGCTCATACCAGAATTGTGGCGCATATGCATCTAGAACACTTAACGATTCAGAAATTCACTATAGCACTATCGAAAAAGAGCTATTAGCCATCGTATATCCAACACAAAAATTCAGACCCTACTTATTTGGACGTAAATTCACTATCGCCACCGATCACAAACCATTACAATGGTGCCTTACTTTGGCATGGTGCCTGCTTTTCTTGATGATTTTCTTTCAGTTCTCTTGGTATTCTTCTTTCTTCATAGCAAAGCTATCATCATCCCTATTTCAAAAAACACTTATCGTAATCATTCTTGATAGGTATTAATCCACCAAACAGATTTAGCACTGGCCAACATCCAGCGATAGTAAAACCAAAATGCACTCTCCACAAGCAAAAAAAGAAGCGACTTAATCATTGCGGTGTTTTGGCTGCTCCGTTTCATACGGCGAGTCCTCTACATATTTTTTGGTTGTGTTCTGTTATACGAATGTTTGTTTTAGCACATCGAAAATTATAGTCATGAAGACAAATCGGTCAGACGTTGCGCCGAAAAGAAATGTAATTACTTAGCGTTTCTTGTTTTGCTAGTCCATGCTTGGCGGACGCATAAATAGCCCAAGAGTTGACCTTTATTTGGGTGCGTGATCGTTCAACTCGTTTTCGTTGTCGTGTTTCGTCTATGGTGCCAAATAACTGATTCTGCTGAGCTGGATTATTTTGTTGTGCTGACGTCAACTCGTATTAGGTTCCTTCATTAAACAGGGTTACTACAAATGTAATAGATACTCCTACTATTATGATACTCACACCTACAGTCTACTGTCTTACGGCGAAGTCTGCGAAAATACTTGGCCAATCAATAACAAGATTTCCTCTATTCCTGTGGTGGTGCAGTTGGCAGTGATAAACAAGCGAAGATCTCGACGCTAAATTGAAACATAAAAACAAATTAATAACGCTCTTAAAGTGCCACCGTTGGTGTCGCGCGCGGTCGTACCAGAGGCACTTAAACGTTGCGTTAAGAGGCTCGTATAAAATAATAAAACGCGCAATAAAATAATAATCCCGCGTTACGATTTACAAGGTGGAATAATAAACAGGCCATCAGAGGCTTCAATAAAACTGACATTGATGCGAGTTGAGTCGAGCGTTCAATGCTGCCAACCACGTTAGTTGGCGTAGGTCGGGATCCGAGGTACGCTTGGCCGTTGGTTCGAGTGAGACGGGACCACCGAGCGCATGTAACAAAATCCCGCCGGTTTTAAACATAAACAAACCATAACCGGGAATTTTACGACTGCTACGGGTCCTCGCAATCATAAAATCGACGAAATGTGGCGTTGGCTTAGCAGGTAATTTTATCTTTGAATCGACGGAAGCGGCACTTTCTTTAACCACTTTTAGCCCATACCTTGTCAACTTTACTACACATTAAACCTATACTTTTTTGAAGCTGTTTCACTCAAATAACCACCTCACTTTTGGAATTTTATTCTTGGAGCTATTGACATAACATAAGACCGAGCACCGAAGTCGGTAGACCAGCAAAACCGGTAGATGAGATTACAATAGTTTTTAAATTATAATATGTATTATCTCCCTTGATCCTGGGTACGAGGGCATTTACACCATGCTTCCTTTTTTTCACACCCTAGACCATGAGTGATAATCACCCACCACGCCCTATAGGGTATTTGACTGTATTAAAAATATGGCTTGTATAATAGTCATCCTAATAGATTACAGTTTAAGAAAACTATTTGTCATTACTTTAAAAAAATATATGCTTTATTTCTATTAAAAACCAAAATTAAAATTGAATTTTATTCACGTCCTATCACGTGATTGAAAACTCTCTGTAATTGGCTCACTCCCCAGTGACGTCATTCGTTAGTACGCTTAGAGCGCGTTTGGTTTGTCAGGGTAGGGTATGGGGAGAGCAATGCTCAGATAACCTGGGTTGGCTGTCTCTCTCTTATATGCAGATAAACGCCGTATCGTTAGTCCGCCTATTATGCAGCGCCTCACTCCCACCGTACAATACCGGGTTATCCGAACGCGCTCTTATGGTGCTCCCGTTTGAATTTAATAGCACGAAAATACCATGTAAGCATAACTTTGTAGGTTAGGATAGCGCTAACCTTCAGCTGTCAGATCAGATAATACCTGGTTCGAAAATACGATAGATAACTTATTCTAGTGAGTTTTACTTATGTCGAAGTAATCTTCACAACAAAAAACACTTGTATTGGCCGCTATTTACTTCATTTGGATTTCTACGAGCCAACCACTTTCTTCGCAGTTTCAAATCTTGCGGAACAGCTACAAATAGTTTATCCGGAGCTTTTATTGACGTATTTCTGCATTGTGGATTTATACACCATTTATAACCCATTTTTATGTAGAAATTGTGAAAACAACACATCATACAACACAATTACCAAACGGCAACGATGCCGATGCTGACAGACCATATGGGCCGATTTGACATCTACTATCGGGTGACGTCACACAACAGAAAGTATCGTTTTGGCAGGACTTTTTGTGATTCAATTTTTAACGCTGATTTTTATGAAATATTGAGGAAATAATTACGAAAAATAATGCATTTGCAATGTAGAGTGAAGGAATAAACACACTAAGATGGTTTTCCAATAATAATCAAATACCCTATTATATTCCCCGTCCTTCCGGTAAATGATCAAGATTGTAGTATTTCCATTTCACTACTAAGCCACGTATGTTCAAAAAAATTGTCTACGTCCGATGCCATTTATAATCTGTTTACTACAGGAACAAACTACACAAATTGGGTAGTAGAGGTACCTTTGGACTGGTGTGCAAGTTATCTTGTCGAGCGCGCAAGGTTGTGTCGGTTGAAGGACGCTTGTAGCTGCTTGAGAATGTAGGATGTGGAGTCCCACAAGGTTCAGTGATGGGACCAGTTGTTTTCTCAATATGTGTTCATTAATGATCTTCCATGATCAATTAAATATGGCAAGGTAATAATGTATGCTGATGACGGTTCTCTGCCCATGTGGGTGCATGGATAGAAAATTTAAAATCCAGACAAGAGTATTAAAGCTATTGCTGATGTTTGCCAGCGTGCCAGTTGTAGGCACATTTTTGATGTGTCTCTACATACGTTGCTTTTCTTTCGAAGATTGTTTATTTATTTTTTAAGATTTATTGTGTCCTTGGCCCACACTTATCTATACGGAATTCAATTTCTATGGAAGACGTAAGACTGTCAATGCAAATAAAATGCAAAGTACAATGGTTCAATTATATTTAGAGCACTGCATATCTTTAATCATTTGCCTACCCATCCCCAAACTAAGTTCTATGTCCATACAGTTAGCATGAATACTTTGCATATTTTGGTGATGTTTATTTACTTCATATACCTAGTTGTATGTTTATTTTAAACACTGTTATCCAATAAATGAGAGCAGGCATTGACAATCGCAACACAGCCCATTCTTCATTTCATCAAACGATAGCTATCATCACACCAGATATAAATAGCCTTCCCAGAACATGTCCTTCATTGAGGCAAACTTTTTTCACCACTTCTTCGGAATCCTCCAGCCGTATTTCTTTCGCTCATTTCGTGCGACCTTCTCCAGTCGTTCGTCCTTCTCCCTCTTCAGCGGATTTGTCTGATCGTCCTCTTTTGTTTGCACTCGAAAGGGTGCCAGGCAGGTACGGTCGGAGAGACCAGTCGCCAAGGGACCGGTTCGTCGCCATTTTCGTCGACTCCATGGATGCGAGCTACGGGCGAGCAGTGGCGCACGTCGCTAGGGGTCTCCGCGTGCGGCCGCTCTTCGTTATGCCCCGTTTATGGATGCTGGAATTGCGCGTTTATAAACCCGTGCGATGCGCAAAGGGCCTCATTTTCATCCGTCGGATTATTATTGCGCCGTTCGTGAAGTCGCCCAAGAGACGGTAAACTTCCTCATAAAATATTCAGGTTTCTATCCGAAGGTTTCAGCAGATATTGAAAGGGCGATAGGAATTGGGTAAATGTAGATGTTGTTTGGTGAGTTCTGAAGTTATCGTTACTTAAAAACGAGTTTTATTTTTGTTTCAAGGTTGAAGACTTCCTATTACTAGATAATCTATAAAATTTCCTCACTTGAAAGGACTCTATACTTTTTGTTTCTAGTAATACTGACCGCCAGATTTTAACTTGTTGTCGTTACCTTTCACCTAATATCAGCCTTATTTTTCCGCAATTTTGATAAAAAAAAACAAAGCTCATTTTAGTACAAATGTTGGTGTTTGTAATAACCAACAAACTAAAGTAAAGTAAATAGCTCTAACGATTTTTGATAACTGATAACAACATTTTATAACTTTTGAACTACTTCACCAATTTTTAGGTGTTGTTTGGCACATTGCAAACAACATCATGAGAATTGGGAAATTCTAGAAGAACCAGAAGAGTGTTTTGTTGTATAAGTTTGAGACATCATAAATTGATACTCTTTGTTGAGTTATATTTACATCAAAATCACTCATGTAATTGAAATTAACGTCCCAAATAAGCATCAAAATCGGCGAGGAAGTTCAAATGTTATTGATAAATTTTGTCTCCTTATATAAGAAAATGTTGGAGAAAAATGTACTAATATTAAAAATATATAAAATATACAAAATATGGTTTAGCCATGGAGAGCGAATAGGCGTTTTCGATTGATTCCTTTTTGTTGATTACGAGCCTGAAAGTTGTATATCACGTCAGATTATTGCATTTTGTTGTTTCTTTTATTCTTAAACAAATAAGTTGAACGAACTTTCAAGATTTCCGGTAAAACTATTAATCTTTGCACTTTTCGTTTACTATGTGGTGCTTTTGTGGTTTCTAGGACATGGGTTCACCTGTTATAAACCAGAAAATTACGAAATTTACGCTTTTTACATTTGAATTTTTCGCGAAAACCATACACGATAGAAAATGTTTTAGTCTGGATTCGTCTTCAGGATCAATTCTACACGAAACACAATTTTGTATTCTATTGATATACAGTTATCTTTTACGCGAAAGCTTAGTGATGTGATGCCATAATATGGGGTTTCTATTTGTATTTGTATATCCAATCAAAATTCATTAAACAATCGTTTTTTTAGATACATTGTCGAAAAGAGTTTCTTTCTGCGAGTCATGAGGTGGTCATATATTCTGTTTTCTTTCGTTAATATGAAGAACAAAGTAAAGTAGACGACTTGTGACAGTATTTCTGTAACAGTTTTTTTTAAGTTGAAATCTATTATGTAAATGTCTAAATAGGTGTAGAAAAGAAAGCCTCTTGGGTTTTGCATATATTTATTAGTATACTTGGTGGGACTAGTTTCGGATTACCGATCCATCATCAGCCGACAAATAGTCAAAGATTCCGTCAAATATGTCTGCGTTCAAACATTCTACACGATGTAAGGAAGGAAAACGGTTGGCGTCTGGAGAGTAGCAAGGGTTGTGGGCAAATTACAGGAGAAACACCAAGTATACTAATAAATATAAGCAAAACCCAAGAGGCTTTCTTTTCTACACGTGTTTTTCTTTTCATGGCAAATTATCTCTATGTACGTCAAATTATCTCTAAAACGTTACATACAGTAACCTACTGCGTCTTGGCGGAGTTCAAATTACAGGTGGTGAATCGGATTCGCTAACGTTTTGACCTTGCCTTGTAGTATGCGTGATACTGGTGTGCCCCTGTATACGCCTTTATCCTGTGTTCGTCGGTATTGCAGTTTGCTTTGTACATCTGACGTTTAACCTAACCTAACCTCTAATGCGTTTCGTTTGTGGAGCTTTATTTACGAATATTATCACCGTCATTAATTGCGTATTTAGTTCTTACCGTTGTTGTCTGTTCGTCGTGAGCTTTTGCAAAAGGATTTTGTGGTAGTTTAGTTTTATTGTTCCAACTGGAATCTTCTGCTTATATATTATTGTTTTTAGTAAGTTTTACCGTTTTGACATGTGCCAGTATCTGTCTACGTTTCTCGCTGTTTGATGTTTCTACCGACGGTCACTTACTCACTTCTGGATGTGAGTTGAGTCAGTTGAAATTGTTCCGTTGTTACCATTACTGTCTTTGCAGCGTAGCCTCTGAGGAAGACAATAAATCTTTTCGAAAGCTTAGGGATCGATCAAAGGAACTTACTATTTATAATTATCTATATTATAATTATCCTCCACCTGGCTGCTCCCTCCGATAGCATATCGTACCTTATTGTATCTCTATAACGCCTGGCGAATTCAAACTGATTTTCACGCTTGTACTTAGAGTGGCAATTTAAAACAAATAAACTGTTCAAAATACATCCTGATTGATAAACTGATATGCTCAGAACTACTTAAAATTTTCCCCCAGCATCGTAACTGATATAAATAAAACATCAGAAAAATAAGTTTACCTGAAAAAGGGAATTTATGGAAAATTTCTATACCTGTTGTTATAATAAGCTCTCATATAGACCATATGTGTCTCGTTTCTGAAGAGAAGACTAGAAATTTGGGTAGATAATTCCAGGTTTGGGAGAACGCTCAAAAATATATCCAGCCGATTCAAAAACAAAGTAAACGAAATGGGTTCGGATCTGTGCGCTCGTGAATCTCTCTTATGAGTTTTTCTTATTTATTTCTGGCTTGGAGCCGAGTAGGGTGAAAACATTTGAGCGTCCGTCTCTCTCCGACGGCATGGCCGAGGCACTCACGGCGATGCAGGGAGCGCTCTCTTCCTTGGTCGTATATTGTCTCACGCGTGACAGCGACCAGAAATACCCGGTGAATAACAACGAGCGACACGAAAAAGAACGACACGACCGATGCACACAAGGCGGTGCATTATGCATGCATGCGGCCGTTTTCATTTTGCTCTTAAGGAACGAGTTAAGAGCTAAAAGGGGCCTTCTTCTTCTTCTTCTTGCGAGCGCAGGCTTACGCGTTCACGAACGGTATTTTCGTTCGACCGTAAATTACGAGATCATTTCGATTATGCTAACAAACTCCGGGCCATGATTTCGTTCACTCTCCAACCGGATGGGTTATCTAAAAAATCGGCTATAACGTTCTCTTTTTTTTCTCTGGGCCACCGGTTTTGTCGATGGTGTGATATCTGATGGTAGATTCTATCTTCAAATTGATTCAGTCATTATTATTATGCATCAATTAATTGTGCACTGTTTATGTCTGGGAGCTGACTAAATTACGATACTGCAGTGTTAAGCATAGGGGTCGTATCTGAAAATTTGTTCAGGTTCTGCTTTTTCAGTCAGATTATAAGAACATAAAAAAATAATTAAAAAAAGCTTATTAGAAGGTTAGATCTCCGAAGCAATAGCACAACATATTCTTAAACTCAACATTATACAACTTTTACACAGGCGTTGATACAACCTCTATGCTTAACACTGAAGTATATTATACGAATTCGAAGATGACGTAAAATCACCAGCTCAACGTCTCAAATAGGCAATCTTAATTGATTAAATCCAAAATTTGGGTGGGCATTTTTAGAGACTCAACGTGCGATAAACGTTTTATTTGAAAACTCCTACATACGTGATCTTTCAAAACTGACCAAAAACGGCTTTTTAAGAGTCTTTAATTTAATAATTTTCCAGATTTCGTCACAAAACTCTGCTGAGAAATGGCCACAATTTATCACAATTTTTCCTAGTATAGCTTCAAACGTGTTTATGTCAAATTATCAAAAATACCCATTCTTCTGACCTAAACATTGTAACTTTGTTACGAAGATGTTTGCCCGTTGCGCTATCTATTTTATCGAAGAATTGACCATCAAAACGTCATACAACCGGCCTTTCTGGTTGGGTTGACTTGCCAGGACCCAGGATAACATTTTTCGAACTATTATCAAAAGACGTGTTTACCAGACACGCCTTTTGATAATAGTTCGAAAAATGTAATTTTGATTGGTGTTTCCTTACAGATGCATAAGGATACTAATATTCTCCACCGCCTCTGAAAAATGGGCTCAAATTATTGATAATTCTGGCTTTTGGAGTTTGTGATTCTCTCAAAAATAATGCGACGCTACTTGATTAGGCCTGCACTGAACGAAAAAATGTATATAAATTAACTAAATTTTAGATAAAAAACTAAAAATTAGCCAACTAAACAAAATATCTAATATAGCTAATTGAAATTAGTTGAACGTCAAACGGCAAATTAACCATTGATATTTATGAAAATAGACATTTTAATGTATTTTAATTGACATTTAAAGGATAATACATCTTTCTTTCATCGACTATTTTCAGTTAATTACCTAAGTCTGTAACTGATTTAAAGAATTATTGTTATTATAATATCTAATTTTTTCCTAACATTAGACGTTTTATCTAATCTATTGACAAATAATTTTAGTCTTTCATCTAAAGAAATGGATACATTAACAACTATTATTCTAACTAATCTAAAAGCGTTATAACACCAATCTACAAACTGTAATAAAACTAATAAATTGTATACTTTATCTACTTTTTCGGCATCTAATTTGAAATAGCTATTTTTTCGCATTATTTTTCTCAGTGTGGTTTCATAAATGTGGATTGTCAATAATTTGTATTTGTGAAACCAGTTCTAATCATAACTCAATGCTTGATCATTGAACTTTAAAGCTAATATAACGAAAATGCCGATCTGACAATATTGTGTAAGTGATATCAATGATAAATACCACTTTAAGGGGCTTTTACTGGTTTTTCTCTTCCTAGAGATGAATTTTCAGGTTCATGCTTTCATTTCAGTCTACTAAGAAAACTCGGTCTGGTTTGTTCACCTCAAAAATGGAACTGATAGGGAATGTAAAAACAAACCGTGAAATCGTATGGCACTCTATGAATACTTCTTTAAAACCCAAACATAATTCTAAAATTGAAGCTAGAATCTTGAATTTCAAAGCTGTGGAGAAAACCCACTGAAAGCAGCAGTGAACGTGGTATTTCATTTTGACATGCGGGATCAAAAATGAAGCTTCCAGGTCTTGAAACTGGCTTACCAGGTCCCAAAGAAAAGTGTTAGGTAACGATGCGTGAAAAGCTTCACCGAACTTGCTGTTTTAAAGTAAATACAATTAGTAAACCTAACATAATTGTTTGTTCTTGAAATATTACTTATTAAGATACAAATGTTAGGTTTGGTTTACATTTCTTCTTCTTTGAAAACAGAGCCCTTTTCCTGTACTTTGACATCAACTGTTTAGTTAAGAACATATATTATAGAGAGCCCACCTGCATACCTAACTACTCTTGGCCAGAGGTCCGGAAAGACTGTTTAAAGGTCTGAACGCCGGTTTTAAAGCTTTCAAGCGAGTGGTACTTACTAGTATTTTTGCGAGGCAAAAACGAGATTTGTGTGACATATACGAACAAAAATGTCAAGATGTACGACAAAATGGGGAAAAATTGTCAAAAGCCGGTAATTTTGTTAATACCCCTGATTCGCCAAAATACCGTGTTTTAAAACCCCGCCAGACAAGCCAAAATATCGAGGCGAGGCTGGCTGGGTCTGGGTGAAAATCGGCCGGTTGGAAACGCTAACAGCGTCTCAAATGAAACGTCAAAATATCGCGCACCTAAGCTACGAAAAAAACCACAGCTCAATTAATAAATATGATATTTTTTTATTTAACTTGAACCGCTTGCTTTTTTTGATAATCTGTGGTAATTAGCAAATGATAATATCAGAAGCATAGACAAGAAATTGGAATTTGAAAAGCGACAGTGTTTTTCTTGTTTATAGCAACCATCTACGCATCTAAGTACATTTATGCGCAGATTCCTTTATCCAATAAGGTGTAGTGTAATAAAATTCGATGCGTTTTCCTTATTATTTGTTTATTTAAATTCTCGCTACATGTTTCGCGTCATTCTAAACACTTCTTCAGTCGCTACGGATAGTTGAAAACCAGCATTTCACAATTGACATAAATTAATTGTAAAAAACCAACTTACATATCGTCAAACATCGAGATTATACAACATACATAGGTCACGAACAAACATACTAAACTATATGACTCGATACAAATATATTTTCTCAGACACCAAAGTAAAACTCCAACTCAATTCGTTCAAAGCAGTAGAGTGAAGACACATAAATGCATTCATGTGAACCATACGCAAAGGTATTCATGGAGTGTTTGAGGACGCGGCTATATTTCTAATTAATGGGCTGACCGTTTCAACTACCTTGACTGTACGCTTTGATCTTTCATGCCTTTTTCGATCTCATATGCCTCTAGAATTTTGATTTTCGAGTTTTTATTACATTTGTGGAGCAGTTTACCGTTGTTGGTGTCCGTTATTAAAGAAATGTTTTCCGAATTCCGATATGGTCATATCTCTACGATGTTCCTTTATTCTAGTGTTGACATTTCCGGCGGGTCTCCTCGCCGGTCTCGCCCACATAAACTGCATTGCAATCTGAACAGCAAAGTTTATAGACCCACTATTTTTAAGGAAGTCCGTTAAGAAATTCGACACCAACAAGTCTAAACTGCTCCGCAAATGTAATAAAAACTCGAAAATCAAAATTCTAGAGGCATATTAGATCGAAATGAAAAGATCAAACCACTCTTCAAATTAATCATGTGATTTGGTCAGTCAAGGTAGTCAAATTTCAGAGGAGTCGGAGTCGGAAAAAATGTACCGACTCCGACTCCGGGTCCATGTTTAAATAATGTAGAAAAGGACATGCGAGATGGCCGTAGCCTCAATAGATAGTAAACGATTAACTAAACATTATTAGGTCTTTTACAAAGTAGATATGGTTTAACTACAAAACACACAGGTCGGTGGTGAGTGATGATTAGCAAAATGATTATTGTGAGTCGCTTGCCGCGTCGCATATATAGTTTATATATTTCCTATTTCCAATAACCAACTTCAATATGCTAATTATGATAGCTAGATCATCTACAAATAAAAAAATCGGACTTTGATGCATACTTATAGATGAATTAGAACTTTCCAAAGTGAAGCGTCAACGTGTGTTTTTCCTTATTCATCAAAATTACGAGAATTTGCTCCTATTCGTTCAGCCACAAAGAACAGCTGAACAATATTGCAAAAAGTATTTGAATGATATTCCCTTGCAATTTTAAAAAGAAAAAACAGTTTCCTACCGCTTTTGTAGAAACAACGTGATGGTATCACAGTCGTATTATCAAGTCTCAAAATTTTTTTTTATTTTTATTTGTCCCAATATCTGAATGTTTGTAAAAGATAATGCTTTACTAGGAAAACTTTGCAATTTTAGCTTTAATGGAGAAAGGTATTTGTCGGGCAATTCCGTCATACGAAGATCGAAGAAGTATGACGGAATTGCCCGACAAATACCTTTCTCC
Organism: Aphodius sticticus; assembly: GCA_963966075.1. NCBI lineage: Eukaryota > Metazoa > Arthropoda > Insecta > Coleoptera > Scarabaeidae > Aphodius > Aphodius sticticus. Next base: position 8,304,075 of record OZ014513.1, read on the forward strand.
TTTATATCTCACCGTCGATTAACCAGCTTTCCTTTAGCTTTAATGTTTGATAACTTTAAACGTTTAACCGAAATTGATTCTTTTTTCGGCACATGAACAAATTTATCAAAAGTATCACCCTTGATTATACAATATTATGGTATAATCACATCCCTTTGTATTTAACAAAATATGTAGAGATTTTAAATTGTTACTGATTCTGTCGAGTGTAGGTTACGGCTTTTAAGATAATTGGTGGCTATGTCGTAGTCTTCTTGCGATCAACTAAAAAACACCGATATTCGCAGATTTCGTCACCTACACTTGACAGAATTGTGCCAGATATATTTTTATTATTAGCAAAGGTACAAGCTTCACTCTAACGTAATTTTTAATGCATAAACTTAAACATGCATAATATATGTATAATAGCCGATTAAAAATTATAACTGCATTTCCGATTTAAACTCTACCTTAAGTTGAATGTCGGAATATCCATGTATGCAAGTCATACTCATTGCAGCCAGAATTGTGACGTCATTACCACTAACAGAAGTAAGAGTTGAGATTATTTTCAGCTTATTTTGCACTTAAGGTTGTATTCATTGAAATATATTTTATTTTGTACTATACAGTGGTCTTGTTGTACTATACTTTTGTTATTATTAAAGATAAAACATCGGTTCAAGTGACAAACTAGTTCAGAATTGTACTCTCTAATGAGAAAACAGTTGAAGTTCGAATGATTTCAGAGATATTTAGAAAATATAAAAAAGCGTCCGTTTTAAATATGGCCATAATTTTGTGGTCCGATCAACAGGCCGTTTTGGTTTTATTTACAATTAGATTATGTCAGATTTAATTTTTTTGCCATTAAATTCGCTGAAAACAAATAAAATTTTGCCGGAGTCGGAGTTGGGGTCGGAGTCGGAGTCGGATTACCAAAATAATCTGGAGTCGGACTCGACAGATTTTTTACCGACTCCACAGCCCTGGTGTCTTCACTCTACTACTTTGAACGAATTGAGTTGTTGTTTTTCTTTGGTGCCTGGGAAAATATATTTGTATCGAGTCATTTAGTTTATATGTTTGTTCGTGACCTATGTATGTATAATCTCAACGTTTGACGATATGTAAATTGCTATTTTTTTACAATTAATTTATGTCAATTGTGTACTGCTGGTTTTCAACTATCCGTAGCGCCTGAAAAAGTGTCTAGAATGACACGAAGCATGTAGCGACAAAAAGTCTAAAAGGTACCGACTGCTTCAAGTCTTATTATATGTAAGCAAATTAAACCACCGGACATTAATCATAATCGAAATTAAGCAAACGCTTATAGTTAATTTGAATCAGCTATTATTTGGTACCTCTATACCTGAAGCCCGGGGCAAATTTTCCCAGATTCTGTTAGGAAGAGCAGTAAATCCAGCAACGGGTCGATATATCAAAAGGCGACCGTAAAGCATTCAGATCAAAACAAAAACGTAACGTAATTATTTACGCAAGTAGGCCGTGAATCTTACCGCTACAAAGGCCTAGCGTTTGATTCATAGTTTGTTTGGGGCGGTACAATGTTCTGCCGGCCTGGCCACCGAGTACAGCTCTACGACGTATACACGCAATAAAAATCGCCCATATCCCGATTTAATTGTGCATTTTGATCGCGGGGAGTATTTAAATTGTTCTCGGGACGGCCGAGAAGATCAGAGTGGCGTTCGAAATAGCCGACCGCGGCATCTGGCGGACTCTTACGTCATTAACACTTGAGGGAAGTGTTTTCGAGCCGCTTTTTAATGAAGTGGATCTACCAGCGATGATGTAAATAGTGCTGGCGATTTTGTATAACGCTGATGTTACTTCCTTGGACCGCACACGACTACCTAACGTATGTTTTTCTTTTGTTGATTATGACTGGCTAAATTACCTAAATTACGAACGAAATTTAGTTATTCTGACGTAAATCTATTACAAAAGTTTGCAGAAATCAGCTGACAGCATAATTCGATAGATTACTGAAGTCACTACATCGCTGAAGCCGGAAGATGTCTGAAACCGGTAGATCGCACAGTGGTCGATAATGCGAATCTAGTCGTTCAAAATTATTATTAAATCCAAAGTGACATAAAAATGTCCTTAGATAACCATATGACAGTAAGATAACCATATAACAGTAATGGGCTAAAGTCTGATGTTGATTTTTGTAATTTTTACTTTCCGCATCAATTCTCGATTGTCGTGTTGAACAATGAACACGTAGACGTGATGGTCATAATGTGATGTGTCATAGAGGCTTATAAAATAATTGGCATAACATAATAATCAGCATATACCGAAACTATTGATAATTTTATGGGAGTGGAATTTCAAACCATAATCTACGTCGTGTGGGGTATCATTGGATGGACATTTTAATAAGACACAACATTTGTTTAAAAGAATTGTTTCAAATGCATAAACTGTGATCATGACGAAAGTTACAGAAAGTTAATAGTTTTACCCTATAAGTACTAGTTTTTTTTAAAACTATTTTTCTTGTACTGGCAGATATAATATTATCAAACTTAGCAAAATTTCAGTATCTTCACATCAAACATATGTTGCAGCTCCCTCAAAACACTCCCATTATAGCTATGCCTTTTCACTATTTTCTGTCTATCTAAAGTCTAGTTTTGGTTACAAATAAATAATTTTGATCAACTAAAAGTGCAAAACTGACCACTGCGAATCGCAGAAATAAGATTCCGGTGGTCGAACTACCTTTAGAAAGACTGTAGAAGACAGTAATAATGCCATACATTCCGATGCTGGTTTGTTTCAAATGCATAAGCTGTGATCATGACGAATGTTACAGTTAATAGTTCTACCCTATAAGTACTAGTTTTTTTAACTTCTGTTCTTGTACTGGCAGATATAATATTATCAAACTTAGCAAAATTTCAGTATCTTCACATCAAACATATGTTGCAGCTCCCTCAAAACACTCCCATTATAGCTATGCCTTTTCACTATTTTCTGTCTATCTAAAGTCTAGTTTTGGTTACAAATAAATAATTTTGATCAACTAAAAGTGCAAAATTGACCACTGTGAATCGCAGAAATAAGATTCCGGTGGTCGAACTACCTTTAGAAAGACTGTAGAAAACAGTAATAATGCCATACATTCCGATGCTGGTTTGTTTCAAATGCATAAGCTGTTATCATGACGAATGTTACAGTTAATAGTTTTACCCTATATAAGTACTAGTTTTTTTTTAACTTCTTTTCTTGTACTGGCAGATATAATATTATCAAACTTAGCAAAATTTCAGTATCTTCACATCAAACATATGTTGCAGCTCCCTCAAAACACTCCCCTTATAGCTATGTCTTTTCACTATTTTCTGTCTATCTAAAATCAATTTTTGGTTACAAATAAACAATGTTGATCAACTAAAAGTGCAAAATTGACCACTGTGAATCGCAGAAATAAGATTTCGGTGGTCGAAGTACCTTTAGAAAGACTGTAGAAAACAGTAATAATGCCATACATTCGAAGCTGGTTCCTTGTAGTCAGATGGTGGTATTTCTTTGAATTAATTGTCCCGCAACTTGCCTTGGGGTTTAAACATAAAGTAAGTCCACATGCAAAAATGCACGAGATTTAGAGAAGAATGCTGCACAAGTTCTAAGCCATACGAGACTGTTCAACTGTAAGCACGCGAGTCCATAAGTTTTCAAGTTAATTGAACAACAATCCTCATTAATTTAAAGACTGAATCATGCAACACGCATATCCCCACTTACTTACTTTTCACGGTAACATAAGATTAACCAAAAAAGGGGGTATGCAATTTCCTCGGAATCAACAAAATGGGTACGCACAGAGAAGTAATAACAAGAAAATAAAACAGCAGATGCTTTTCATAAACAATCGCGGTGGAAAAAGTGCCCGAACAGCAATTTAATTGTAATAATTAACCGTTTTAATTAAATCTCAAGGCGTACTTTAAACCAGTTTATAAATAAATAACTGGGAAATAGCGAAAGCGACCAAAAGGAATGGACGAAACGAAAAAACAAAAATGGAGATCGCGCAGTGGAATTACGTGGAGAACCAGTCTCCGTGTTGCTCCCTCGGAGCGCATAAAACATCCGGCTGATCGGCGTTTTTTTGTCCATTTTTCACTTGCTCGGTGCACGCACGGCATTCGTTATCGCCGTGGCACGCCACGATTTACCTGGACCGTCATTATAAATAATAAATCGGCCTTAAAATACAGCAACCGGTACCTAATTTATTTTCACCGCAAAATTTATTAATTACAGATACAGTACATAATTTAAATTCAGATATTCCATTTTATGTACGAGTTTTTCATCAAACTGGCGCAATTGGAGTTTTTATATTTAGAATCTAGTTTTCCGATTTTGTCGATACAAACTGCTTACATTGCATGCATACAGTGCTTCCCAAAAGTAACGGATAAATTCAATAAAACCTTAAATAAAAATATTTCAGAAAAATGCTCTGACACGTCGATTTTTATTTTTAAATTACTAGCCTGACATACACTTTTCAGCCCCCCACCCCTTCGCCCCTAAGGGGTGGCAACCCCAACTTTAAAAATTCAAATAGCAAAGTACCCCTTGCGATACCTCAATTGATAGATTTTTTTATTCTGAATACAATGAAAAAAAGATTATCAAAATCAGTTGATAAATAACCGCGATATTTACCAAAAAGTATTCAAAGAAGAACGTCAATATTCGAGTAAGCGCCGTTGAAGCGGGCATAGCAATATCGTTCAAACAATTGCAACTTGTTTTTACTTATGTCAAACACAATTCAGATTTTTCGTCATTAAAGAAATAGTAGCAAAATGAGATTTACAGAAACCGAAAGAATCGAAGTTTTAATGATTGGGTTTGGAGATAGAAGCCGGACGCATGACGAAGTTCGTGTTTTGTTCAATGAAACGCACCCGGACCGTCCGCCAATATCGGAATCTACAGTAAGTCGAATCGAAAACAAATTTCGCGATCTCGGTCATGTACGGGATAAGCCTAAGGCAGGACGTCCATTGGCCTTAATTGAAAACCGACAATTGGATGCTATTTTAATGGTGCAAGAAAATCATTCAACCCTTGCGGAGGTCGCTTCATAAGTTAGTGCGTCAAAAAGCACAGTGTCCAGATTATTTCGAAAACACAAATTTCACCCGTATGAAGTGCACTTGGTACAAAAATTGTCCGATGATGACTTTGATCGACGTGTGCAGTTTTGTGAGACAATGATGGAACTCTCTAATGAAAATCCTTGCTTAATTAGAAACATCGCTTTTTTCTGTCGAGGCAACATTTTGTGTGAATGGCACCGCCAATAAACAAAATTTCCGTTACTGGGCTCGTCAAAATCCGCATTGGATGGTGGAAGCGAACACACAATATCCTCAAAACCTTAATGTGTGGGCTGGTGTGGTGGGTTCTAGAATTATTGGACCAAATTTTTCGACGGAACACTGAATGGTGAACGTTATCTGAACTTTCTACGAAATGAACTACTACCTACTTTAGCGGTGTTGTTTCCCAACGCAGAAGATCCTGATAGACACAAGGACAGAATTTGGTTACAGCAAGACGGTGCGCCTCCACATTATGCGCGACAAGTTCGAGAATACCTCGATCAAGTATTTCCTAATCCAAATATTTTCAAATTTCCTAATGGATTGGTAGATGAAGGCTTATTGAATGGCCAGCAAGATCACAAGATTTAACCCGACTAGATTATTTTCTTTGGGGCTATTTAAAAAGTAAAGTTTATTTTAATAGACCTGTAAATATTGAGGCGTTAAAGGAAATAATTCCTGCAGTAATTCACTTAATGACTCCAGGAATGTTCGAAAACTCGAAATAAAATGTTAGAAAATGTTCAACAAGCGTTTGGGGATAGATTAGGGCATTGTCTCGTCGTTAACGCGCAGCACTTTGACAATTAATTAAGGATTAGTTAATTAAATTTTGTTATTCCTCAATTTCGTGTATAAATAAATTTTGATAAATATCGTCGTTATTTATCAACCGATTTCGATAATTTTTTTTCTTTGTATTCAGATTAAAAAAGTCTATCAATTGAGGTATCGCAAGGGGTACTTTGCTATTTGAATTTTTAAAGTTGTGGTTACCACCCCTTAGGGGTGAAGGGGTGGGGGGCTGAAAAGTGTACATTAGGAGAGGAAGTTAAAAGTAAAAATCGACGTGTCGGAGCATTTTTCTCAAATATTTTTATTTAAGATTTTATAGAATTTATCCGTTACCTTTGGGAAGTACTGTATAGCACTCCCTCAAAATAGTAGGCAATCAAATAAATAATGATCTATTCCCTTTAAACTTAAAATATTCATTCTTACTCACCATTAATTAATCTCAGAATTCCAGAAACGACACGATGAATATGGAAGGAAGCTTTCCTGAAACCAGTTCTTAAATATACACTTAAACTTATTGTCACACTTAAACATTCCAAAGCGTGTTGCGTCACCGCTGATTACAATATTACCCAACGAGCACAATTTATAACTTTACCAGCACCATAATTCCCGACGATTCATCCTTGCCTATCGCGTTTCATCACCAAGGCAACCACACCGCGTTTCCACTGACGCAACAAAAATTCGAGGAAAAGAAAAAACGAACGCGCACCTTAAATATATCAAATAAGCACCTTTCAAACACCATTAGAGTATCCTGTTTGTAATAACCGTACATTTCGGACACCCTGTTATCGTAAAACCGGGATATCCGCGATTCTAAAAATCGACAAGCTCCGTTTAGCTACGATGGGACAAGACTGAGTGATTTTCAAGTTTCGAAAAGGGTTAGCCAGCTTCTTAGCTGTATCAGACGTAATACCGCAAGGTCGGGTTTTAGGGCTAGCCTTATTGTAGCAAACAATGGTTACTTGACCACCCGGAGGTTGGTAACCCTTTTCATCTCCGTTAGATTTATTGGGGATAAATCACTCAATGGTCCATGGCTATAGATCAAGCCAAGTCAAGATCCTAGTTTGTTTGGGAATTCTTGTTTTTGCACGGTGACCACAACGACTACATGGTCAGTTTACGTCTAGAGTCCAAGCTATTTAGTTAAGTGTGTGTCCAGTATTGTAGATCTACCAGAAAGGTCCAAAGTTAACTTTTTTTCAATAATAGAAAGAGTAAAGATCAAATCAGAAGAATTGTGTGGTCTATTGCTGGACCAAAACTACAACAGTACGTATCTAATTTCTATCATTGCTATTTTTGTCTGTGCTTTAAATTGTTGTCTCTTTCTCTCTCTATCGTGGCATTGCGTTTTAATGTTGGGTGTAACTTGTATTGGATGTGTATTGCCGGGGTTTGCCAAACGGTGCGAATAGTTTCGAACTGTAGAACAATTGAAATACGGGTTCAATTTAACTAAATTGCGTAAAGCTGTTCCCGTAGCTGGTGTATTTTGTGCATACTGCTAATTGGAACATATTTACTCGTATTGGTTACTATTGGTTTTGGGGTGAATAAGGGGTAAACGATGAACACTGGTGGTTTATTTACGAATTTTAATTATTATACAATTTGAAACAGGAAAAATATAATTTGCTAAGTTTACATTACTGCACTATTTTTTTCGTACGCGTGACCGTCTCAAATGGTTCTCTATATTCATACTTAATTCCTGTGATATTTGAGATCAACAAATGCATGTCAACCCGTGCCGAAGGGGCTCAAAATCAAGAATTGTATAGTTTATTTATATTAAAAAAAGATACACTTTTATTTTGTTTTAATTCAATAAATTTACATTTTACATGTAATAAATAATTAAATTTAAAATCATGACATGGGCCAACAATTAACAACTAATTCTGATATACTTTTTCCGTAGAATTTGACAGTAGAAACTTTGAATTGTGCCTAGTTTAAAAAAGCGTAATTTTTACTTTATCATACGCAGTATGTAAAGTATTGTAATCGTGCCAAAAAAAATTTTTGAGATTTTAGCGGAAATATGTCTTTTTGGGTCCCCTGAACATTTTTGACCAAGGTACAAAAAAATGTCTGTGTGTGTGTGTGTGTATGTGTGGATGTGTGTACCCGTTTTTTGTGGCGACGATTCCGGAGAAACTACTAAAGGTATCGGGACGAAACTTCATATTTAGAAGTTTCATAACCAAACTTAGAGCTGAAAAGCTTTCTGTTGAAAATGGTCCAAAGGAACTGCAGGTTTAGTCTTAGCATTTTTGAAACATTTTGTAAATAAGCCGCCATTTCTGGAATTTCGTCGAAATAGTTAAATAATAAATTAAAGAAGATGAAATTCTGAATAATTTATCACTATGACATTTTTTGGTACAATCAATAGTTTAGCTGCATGAGCAAATTCTATTTCATCGAGATCGGTCGTACTCTTTTAAAACTAGTAGCCAGGATATGTCAGATATGATTCTAATGACAGTACGTAGTGTCAAACGCAAATGTTTTGACAACCTACTGTCAATATAAGCTGCGTTCGGATATAGTATACCGTACACTTTTTACACCCAATAACACGTAAGTGTCATTTGGACAGTGTACCCTGTGTCAGCGGAGTACAATATCCGACCCCAGCTTTAATCGAGATATCTGTCTAGTTCTACTAGTTTTATTTTAATGCAGACATAGCCGATCTCGATCAAATAGAATCTCATGCAGCTAAACTATTAATTTTATATATAGTATGATAAAGTCATGTGCCTGGCCACATCAGATTTTTTTACTTTTTTTTACAGCTTTTCAATCATTATTTTTATCAATAACATTTTTTCCTTGCTTGATTTATTCATTGTTGGCCAGGGTAGTCACTTAGACCAGCTTAGTATTTTTGACAAATTTAGGAATTGCAATAAGATGTGAAATTTTTCTGATATCTCGACATAAAAGTTAATTTATTATTTTTATTAGTGACTGTGGTTTTTTAAAATACTTTCCAGGGGCCCTACTCTTCTAGGAATATAGAAGACTAAGTAGTATGTGCTGATTTGCTGTGAAATCAAAAATCAATTATACTTTTTTTCCAAAATTAATGCCTGGTAGAGGGATATTTTGTGTCATATGTTATTTTGACAAGTGGCTCTTTTTTCAGTGCTTTGACGTACTTTATAATTGTCTCTGTGTTGTTGAATGTCTTAATAGGTTTGAACAAACATACAACATTCCTGGGATTACCCCCAGGATTGATTATATAAATCAGTACAAAATTTATACTTTCATTAGATTTGTACCAGATAGCAAATTTTACAGTCAAATAAGCAATGGTCAATGGTAAATACATTATTCATTTGTTTCCCTCGTTAAATTTACCTACAACATTTAGTTGTTCCACAAGCATAGCAAACCAGCGATATCATAGATGAAAAGCCATAATTCTGAGGGCTATAGTTTTGAAAAAGTTTACAATGATGGAAAAATCAAGAATATTTGAAAAAACCTGAAGAAACAAATAAATCGCAAAAATTTATAATATCAGTATTCGAGCTGTTGGAAGTTTTGTCAATTTATTTTTTTGTGTAATCATTTACTACAGCACATACTATGTTTCTTTTTATATTTCCGAATTTTCTTTATTATATTTTGTATTTTTAAGTTCTTTATTAAAGTAAGTACCTAAGGATTTTGTATTTTATGTAGTCGGTATGATCATCTTTTGTTCTTGCACTACCATGAATATTAAGATATTAAAATTTGAATAAATATTGTTGCTATTTTATTTTTTTCCTCAAAAAATAGACAACCAGGTTTTTGAATATTGTGAAATAACTTTCTGTTCTAAATTTTACGCAGGAAAACGATACCAACTACTACTCATAAGGACACCCTAGGTGGATCGTGTCATTTTCTTTGGTTAAAGGTATGTAAGCATGACTTTTCTTGTAGGATCTTTTCTGAAAATTAAAAAACAAATATTCGTTTTGCTTTTTCTAGAAAGATTTTAAGTTTCGATTGAATATATAACAATGAAGTATAAAAATATGGAGGGTATGAATCCGTCATTGTTGATAATTTTTGAGTATTATTAAATTTTTTAAGATTGTGTACGTACCAAAAGTCTGCAATTACTTGATGATAACTTTGTTCTATTAATGGTTGGTACACTATTTTTCATTGACAGTTTTCATAAGAAGATTGAAGATGGAATTACACTTCACAAAATCTGAAGGTATTTGGTTATCCACGTCAAATTCAAGCAGTCTTCAACAGTATCCGCTGACAGATACCGCAATCAATTATTGGAACATCAATTAATGAATTACTTGACGATAAACTTACGTAAAATACTTTCAGGAAGATGCTACTGTGTGAGTAGTGTTTACATATCAACTACAAACAGATTTAACACGATTAATTGTAATTCACAATAAACCGTACGCAAAATTTCATATTCTATGGCCTATTACCGTTCCATCAACTTATAAACTCCACAAAACCGTTTGTGTGTGTTTCGCTGGACAATATCCCATGGCAAGGGTTCACCTAAACAATAACCCTTTCTAAATCACTCCTGTCACGTATAGCCAGGTATACATTCTAATCTTAGCAATTGCTAAAAAAACACCTTTGGCGGGCTTTCAAAGGACATCTTATTGTCGTACTAATGCATTTGTACATCACTGCAAATCACCAAACAAACAGGTAGGTATAATTTATGCTTTCGTTGCTTCAATAAGCCTATAGCCAAGAGCTATTATTACTTTTACCGAAAGGCTAAACGTCCATGAGATGCCATTGGAGTGACTTATGAATGGAAGATTTATGCGCCGAACGAAATTAATTCTATTATTGCTTTAGTTGTTATTATTTATATTATTAATTGGGCGTACATCCGTCTGATAACCCGAAATATATGTTCGTATTGCGGAGAAGTGAAATTTGTAATGGTTGGTATAAATAAAGACGAATTTACATAGTAGGCCTTGTTGTGGCTTCGGAGATATTTTTATGATTTTAATTAGTGAGATAAGGCCGGGATATGTTGCTCGTAAAGCATGACTTGCTGTTATCTTTTCTCGGTACAAATCTACATAAATAATATGGGTAGTTTGCGAGTTTCTCTTGGACACATGCTTTTTTTTTTTATTTACTTTAAGTGCGCAGTTGTAATTATTCCGTTTGCTGTTCATTATCTTTTCTATTATATTTTTGTAGCAAATTACACTTATCAACCGTACATCTTTTACATCGTTTTTCTATTGGTGACTAAGAACTGTTTAAATAAAAAAAAAACACAAAACGAACAGATAAAGTTTTAAGCCTTTTTACGACATGAGATCACATTGTGTATGAATACAACAACAAATGAGAGGAAGCTCAGAAAAGACTGACAAGAACACACAAATTCTTATCTCATAATTTTATGTTCATTAATTTTTTCCATTTTACTGGTCCATAAGTTTTGGATGTTTTAATCCAATTATTATTTAATTTTCAAACAAAAGTTGTTTGGCGTTAAACAGGCTATCGTCTAAATATATTTTTAAAATATACAGTTCATTTTATTATGGAGATTTGGTAACATTTCCTTTTTAAAATAGAATACCCTATATATTTTTACGTTTTTAATTCTAAGATTTTTTTTATAGGAACCATTTTTTATAAAATTCATCAAGCTATTAACCAAAAAAGTCACAATTACCGTTATTTATTTTATCATATATAACAGAACAGCCTGTATTTTTTTTATTTTGTAATTCTAAGATTAATTCTAAGAATTTTATATATGTAGTAATTATTTTTTTATAAAATTCATTATTTTTTAGTTATGCGCAATTAATCAATTTATTTTAATGTGGCAGTTTGATCATTTAATTGATATATTCTGTTTAATTGTTATGTTATTTTTTCCTTGGATTTTTTTTTTTATCTTTTTTAGTTAACGTCAAAGTTCATGAGTTTTGATTAATGATTATAACTCAAGAATAGTGCATTCTATAAAAAGATAATTCTTCCTACATAAAATTCTTAGAATTACTCTTAGAATTAACAAATGTACAAAAATACAGGGTGTACTGTTAGAAAAGAAAAAGCTTGTAAATTTCAGGGGTAAATTCTTGCGGTTGGAGAATTATTTAGGCATTCCGGTAATTTTGACTATTTTTTGTTAAAATATTTTAGAATTTTATAAAAAAATGATTTCTATATTAAATTTTTAGAATTAATCTTAGAATTGATATTTAGAAAAATGTATAGGGTGTTCTACTTTAGAAAAGGTAATGTTACCAAATTTCCATAATAATAAATTTAAAATATATTTAGATGATAGTTTGTTTAAAGCCAAGAAAGTTTTGTTTAAATTTTTTTTAAAAGTCTTACGTTTGTAGAATTATTTAGGTGTTCCGGTAATTTTGGCTAATCCTGTATAATTTGCTGGGCGAATAAATTTGTATTCAGTCAACTCATTTCTTAAGATTTTTCTAATTTCTAGATATTAGTTTACTTTCTACATTTGCTCCAAATTTACGTTTGTAGTACTAACCTTACAACTAACCTAACTCGTTTTAATCAATTTGCATACAAAAATTAATAATTTAATAAAAATATGAGTCGGTAACTTTTGTGCGTACCACACCAAGGCCCAACGTTGGTCACATACATCGCATCATGTGGGAGCGGCCCTATATTGATTCAGAATAATAATAACACGATAAAGTATTTTTATACGACGCTTTAAAACTGGCCAAATTAAGGCCGATCAATCTTGGATAACGGCATGTTAAAATATAAAGTTCTAGCGTTCCGAATAAGTCAACACCTCAAAATCGATAATTTACCCTGAAGACCCATTTCTTCGAAGTTGGCCACATATTTGGAGTGGGTTGGGTGGTTCTAGTGAACGCAATACCGTTTCATTTTAATAACCATCTCCAGTTTCCAGGGGTTGTATGCGTCGTAAGCTAGAAGCGCGAAGCAATTTCCCGGTGTTTACAATTTCTTCGGCCATCCTTCTTCGGAATGGCTTATTCGGGAGCGCCGGGCGCACTCTGTTGTCCCCCCACGGCTCCTCGCTTCCCCCCATCTAGAGCCGGTCCGACCAGCCCAGTCAGCCAGCCGGAGAGCCAACAGCGCCGCCTTGAAATTGCGTCAGTAAATTCGGCTAACGTCTCCCCGATGTCCCACAACACATTTCATACCTTATCTGTCTCACTCTGGCTCCCAGGCGTTCGGTTCGGCAGCAGCCGCGGGACCGCACTGCGCCGTTCGGTTTTCGTCTTCTTATTCCACAGAAGTTAATTAAAGTTTTGATCGCTACGAGAACGTTTGAACTCGGCTTAAAGTCAACTTCATTCGATCACCCTTCTAGATAAAAGAGTCACTGGAATTAATATGTAACCTCCGAAATTCGATTAACATTGCTGTTAAAATTAACCAAGAAATCTCATCATTACCTAAACTATCCAGTTGAAGTTGTTTAAACATACCGCCTCTGGAACTGTCAGTGTCAAATTACATAAATTGTCATATAACCTAAAAAGACATTGGCGAAGAAAAATCTATGTAGACGACGCTAGAAGAATACGATCGACGAAAAAATTTTGTAACCAACTCGAATATTAAACGGCGATTAATGATCTCGACAATTAACGCTCTCGCTGCGCTCGAGCGTTAAACAGTCTCGATCATTAATCGCTCTTTTTAATATACTTATTGGTTAAATAACTATTAAGAAACAAATTATATCGTAACTACAAGAAATTTGGCTTTAAAAAGTCGAGTCAGATTATCAATTTCAAGGCACAAATTCAATTTAAAAATATTTCCGTTAAAAAAATACCCATTTTCTTATTGAAACACCCAGTATATTTTTATGTCATTTTTAGAATACAGATATTTTCATATCCTAAAAGTCCTAGTATACTATTGTACAAAAATCGATTTTTTGGAAGAAAAGGCATTTTTACATTACAAACGCAGGTCAGTACAAACATTATGCGTAAAAATATTTCAGACAAAAGTATCTTTCTCTACGACTCACATATAATAAGGCATACGTATCCATGACTATATAATCCCCATCATGATACACGCCAATGATTATAATGACACTAGCGTTGTATAATAATGACAGTTCGTTCAAATAAGGACTTCATTATTTGAACGATCTGTCATCTTTATACAACGCTAGTGTCAAAGTCTGTCAAAACCTACGTGGATGACAGTTATGTGACAGTTCGCCTCGCCGTCATTGACAAATACTTTTAAAATATTTGATATAAAATGGAATTTATGAGTCGTAGAAAAACGTCGTATTCGACTCGCACACAACGTATATAAATCGCTCGCATGTTTAAACGCTCGGCTACGGCTCGCGTATATATTCATGCTCGAGATTTATATCCTTAGTTATGTGCTCGTCATATAATATACTATTATTTGTTTATGTGGAATCATAACAATCAATAGATAAGTTTATCTTACGATGTCACAAAAATAAAGCAACCAATATTTAACAATGTAGAATTTCTGTTTGGAATTCTATAGATTCCAAAAATTTAACCATATGCAGAGTGTTCTAATAAAAAAAATTATTCTTGGAACGGAAAATGTTTGATACATATTATGAACACACTGTATACAAACTAGTTGTCCATTGTCTGGAACTTGAATAGAACTATCCATTCTAAAGGAATTGAACCATAAATTAAATAAATCACAACTAAATTTCTAGTTTAGAAGTAATTTGGTTCAAAAGTTCAATAACAAAACCAGTAACACGTCCTTATGGCCACTTTCACTCAAGAAAAGTTTTGTACAATCTTTTTTTACCGGATGTAGTACCGTAGTACCGAAAAATATTCATAAGGGTCCCAATTTTCAATATATCTCACACTAAATTTTGCATCTAAGTTAATCTCCATGATGTGATGATTTTGATAAAACGAAATGCAAGCTGAACTTTGAGGATACTTTGAGGTACTATGAAGTCACTTTAACTCTAGTTCAAATTTCCAATATATCTCACACAAAAACTTATTTGAAAATGGTCTACTTTTGTGATATAAATATCATAAAACACACACGTGACAGCAGAAATATGGTCATTTTGAGACGTGTCTGCCAATTGTCGCTTTTTTCGGTTGGCGAAAGTGAAGAGTTTATTATAATGTTTGGGCGGAAATGGTGCCTAGATAAAAAAAAATCCATTAATTCTATCGCGAGTCTACGTAAATTATATTTGAAAAAAAATTGAGGATGTAGAAGTAAAATTAATTTTTATCTTGGCAAGAAAATATTTTTTACCTAGCCCAACTATTTATTTATACAAGAAGTTGCACTGAAAATTGCAGTAATTTTAAACAATTAAATACGCCTTCATTTGTGAACTCGTTTTTTAGAGGGATAAACTGGGTCTTAAGTGGTAGAACCAGCAAGATCGTACAGATTTTCCAACGATTACTGATTCTGCCTTGCAGAAAAATACGAACCAAGCGAAAACAATCAAAATATCATCAGATATCGTCCACGTAGGCCAACGCCTCTTCGCCTCGTTAAAAAATTTATATCCCACAACAAATTGTTACCACAAGGAGTCAAAGGTCATTGAATATTCCAAGCAAGGCCTTCAACTCACCCATACTACTTAGTATATAATTTAAAGTTAAACCCATCAATGGCTTGACCAGACACTCTAACCTAACAATTTAAACTTTCTTTTTCAATTCCATCCAAAGAAAACTTTTCTGTAATTCCACTGCAATTATGACAAAGTCATCTGCGGAGAGATAATACCGGCCTTAGAGACTTTTTGTCACGTACGAAGAGAGGAGGGCCGTAAAAACGGTGCTCGTGGAACTGTTAATGGCTTAACACACACTCCGTGAATGTTAAACAAGGGATGCAGACGCGCTGAAATGCGAATGCTGTGCTCTCTGTACCAGAGTATGTGTAAACTGTTCGGTAATATACTATGTGGAGAAAACTGGCGTCTTGTGATGACGCCTTCGCCTCATGCCGATTTATTGGAATCGATAAATAAAATGGTCCTGAGCAACACGCTGCATGTCTGGCTGTCTGTCGACGGTATGTTGCGATGGAATTTATTTTTACTGCGTTTCGCGTTGCTGAACGTACCATTCAGCCATTGCTACAACGAGAACAACATCTCAATTTGCAAAAAAGACTACATAGCTGTGAGTTTTTTTTGTGTTGGGCTTTGATGACAACAAAATAGCGGTGAATGTTAATAGAAAAGACTCAAAGATAAAAAAAAGCTCAAATATAATCTTGAGAAGTGCTGTTTACAAATACTGATGCGAATTGTCTTCAAGTGCGATCGGAGTTGCTAGTGGCCAAGCACGTAGGTAGGAGCGTTAGAATTTGGGTGTCGAAAGTTGGTAGTAGTAGGCATCAACAAAAAAGTTTTGATTTAAGGTTTTTAATTTGTTAACAGATAGATTTAAAACGGATATATTGTGGATAGACAAAGAGGTTGGTCCAAAATCAAAACGGACTGGAGGATTTCTCTACTCTTTTCTAGAAATAAAATTAGCGTCAGGGCTGTCGCCCTTTGTTGTGTTTTGTTAACTGGGAATTTTCGGAAAACAAATTTTTCAGTGTTTGTTATTGTTATTATTATCAAAATATTGATAAAAGTTTGAACAATGGTGTCAAATTGTTTTTCTTTGTGTTTATAAAATATATTATACACGCAAATTAACATTTGTAGTCAAATTGAGTCTGCGTATTTCATACATCTCATTCATGCCATCTCTCTTCAACGGTGAGCAAATTTAACAATGCGGGAATCAACAAGCCGCCATATAGTAGTATTACATATATGGTAGATAATTTCCATATAATTTAAAATAGATTATATATTTTTACTTGCGTATGATAAAGTATTGTAATCATGCCCCAAAAAAATTTTGAGATTGTAGCGGAAATATGTCCTTTTGGGTCCCCTGAACATATTTGACCAAGCTACAAAAAATGTATGTGTGTGTGTGTGTGTGTGTGTGTGTGTGTGTGTGTGTGTGTGTGTGTGTGCGTGTGTATGTGTGTGTGTATGTGTGTGTGTATGTGTGTATGTATGTGGGTATGTGGGTATGTATGTGTGTGGGTGTGTGTGTGGGTATGTGTGTGTGTACCCGTTTTTGTGGCGACGATTCCGGAGAAACTACTAAAGGTATCGGGACGAAACCTCATATTTAGAAGTTTCATGACCAAACTTAGAGCTGAAAAGTTTTTTGTTAAAAAGTGTCCAAAGGAACTGGAGGTTTACTCTAGGCATTTTTCATGAATTTTGTTAATGAGCCGCCATTAATGTAATTTCGTAAAAATAGTTAAATAATAAATTAAAGCAGACGAAATTTTGTAGAATTTTTGACTATGACGTTTTTTGGTAAAATTGATTGTTTAGCTGCATGAGCAAATTCTATTTGATCGAGATCGTACCTGCATTAAAACCAGCTAGCCAGGATTTGACAGATATTTTGACTATTGACAGTATTCAGAACGTCAGCGTTTGCGAAACGCGAATTCAACACGCAAATGCATGGAGATTGCCGCGAGGAGAAGAAACAAGCGCGAAACTATCGCTAGGTGAAACAATACAGAAACAACTTGGTGATTACAAAGTCACTGTCATTTTTTCGCGAGTTAAATACAAGACAGATTGTAAGACAGTATGTTAGCCTTAAAACTTATTTGGAATATTGAGCCTAATTCTTTATGATCTTTTGTAGTTGGCACTGAAGACGGGGGAAAACCCGAAAGTATAGTATGCTAGTAGACAATATAATATATTAATCATCAGAACCAACAACCTTTTTACTTTATCATACGTGGTATGTAAAGCATTGTAATCGTGCCAAAAAAAAATTAGATTTTAGCAGAAATATGTCTTTTTGGGTCCCCTGAACATTTTTGACCAAGGTACAAAAAAATGTCTATGTACGTGTGTGTACCAGTTTTTTTTTGTAGCGACGATTCCGGAGAAACTACTAAAGGTATCGGGACGAACCTTCATATTTAGAAGTTTCATATCCAAACTTAGAGCTGAAAAGTTTTTGGTTCAAAGGGTTCAAAGGAACTGGAGGTTTAGTCTTAGCATTTTTGAAAGATTTTGCAAATTAGCCGCCATTTCTGGAATTTCGTCGAAATAGTTGAATCATTAATTAAAATAGAGGAAATTCGCATAATTTATGACTATGACTTTTTTTGGTAAAATTAATAGTTTAGCTGCATGAGCAAATTCTATTTCATCGAGATCGGTCGTTGTGCATTAAAACTAGTAGCCAGGATTTGTCAGATATTTTGATTCTAATGACAGTAGGTACTGTCAAACGCTAATGTTTTGACAATACTGTCAATATAATCAACATATCTGTCTGGTTCTACTAGTTTTATTTTAATGGAGATGGCAGATCTCGATCAAATAGAATCTAATGCAACTAAGCTATTAATTTTATATATAGTATGATAAAGTCGTGTGCCTGGCCACATCAGATTTTTTAATATATGTACATAGAAAATAAAGTCACACTAATTTTATAGTCATTAACATTATAAAAGAAGGCATTGTTAATTTGCCAATTTTAATTCACTTGTCTTGACATGAACTTTGAATGTGGCGCGTTTTACAGCATATTGCTCCTGTGTAAATGGGGCTCATAACACCCCGCCCACCCCGTTCTTAACGTGAACAAAGTATAGGAACTTAAACCAATCTTAAAATATAAAAATGTCTGCTCTTGTTGAGATCTTCCAAACTAGAAAGGATTAGATATATTGATTTTTAAATAATTTATCTGCTTAAAATGAGTTTTTGTCGGAATTGAACTGTTGTTGCATAGCTTCAAATAAACGGGATGTACATATAAACAAACAAGGAAAGGTTACTTGTAATAAAGTTTAAGGTTAGTTGTAATGTTACTTGAAGAGAAATTTCTGAACTCAAATAAATCGTTGTTTGAATAAAGGGCAAAATATATTTTAAAAATATATTTAAGTCAAAGAATATTTGTTTAGTGTATAGTAATATTTTAAATAGGTAACACAATTGCTACATCTAACCATGCTTAGTTTTTGAATGCAAATAATACTGTTTCGGCTACACTTCGTCAACTTTTGATATAGTTTGCAATTAAAATGTTTAATAATTATTTTAATTGTTTTCGCCGTTAGATATTATTCACTCATATATCCAATTGTGTTTAAAACATGATTACAAATTGCGGCAATTCTTTTTTCGGCGTTTCAAACAATGGCGTCTCTAGCCCGACATTGTATTAAAAAAATACAAAAATAAAATTTATTTGCACAATTTAGGACATTATTTTGCGTCAATTAAACTTGCAAGCACAAGTTTGAGGATAAAGTAACTTTAGTTCCCGTTAAAATTAATAAACATTAAAAATGTATTGCATATCGAATGCTATTATTTGTGTGTTAATTGCATACAGAACGAATCAAGATCTAAAGTAAAAATATGTTTTAAAACGAAGATCAAGCAACACATTGAAGTTTAAGATTCACTTAAGAGAATAATTGGTAAACACTAAGTTACATTTTTGTAATATCCTATTTTGTTGGATGTAAAACAACGTACCATGACTTATTTGAATATAATAGCCGTTTTACACTAGGCAATTTAGTGTGCAACTTAGTACACAATTTGTGCAATAAGTACGTACAACAACATTTCAAATAGAAATAGTGATTAATTTTCTTATGCTGACTAGTTTCTCTAGAAATTGAACCATCTTCTGTTTGCAGGTTTCAGTTGCTTAACTTCTTGCACAAGAATTGCGTAGTGTAAAACGACTATAACATTACTATATAAAGTGTCGTTCAGTACAAAGAAATGGCTGATCGCCTTTTCAAGTAACCACTTGAATCTGTCACATCTGTTCTCTAGATTTCCTTATGGCCAGTTTGGTGTCACAGTATTTTAAAATGTTCGTGTTCACAGCGTGTATTGGGTTTCGGTATGTACTCCTTAGCTTATCATTTTTTATTGTAACTGTCAAGGTGTAACAAATGAAACACTATATTCCTTATGCTCTTGATTAGCACTTAGCTCAGCACAGCATTTATTAGTTATATGTCTGCTGCCACAATTATTAAACCAATGAATATTCACGCTATTGTCTGATGGAGATAATCATGCAAATTTCCAGCGTGATGTATTATTCATTCAGTTTGAATGCCTTAAGCACCGCCCCAATTTAACACCATCTACATAATAATAATAATAAACAAGAAACAAAACGATACGTGAAAATAAACTACCAATTACGGTCAATTTAAAAGCAACGGGCACTTTAATGGCAAACCGCAATTTTGTCCAATTATTTATCGATTTATAGCGGCGGAATTTTAAAATTTCTTAAATTCGCCATTACCCGAAAAAATGATTAAACTGGACGCAAAACGTGGAGAGAAGTGGCGCATATTCGCGTATTATCGCGATGATATGCGGTGCCAAAACGGCAGTAAGTTCTAAATTGGTACGGCCGCAGTAACCGTAAAGATCGTAATCTTTATAGGGACTCCGGGTCCGGGCTTATTATTAACCATTAAAACTGCTGGGCGTTATGTTTCGGGACCCTCTCTCGGATATTAAACGTTGTTTTTCGCCAAACCAACAAACGGATAACAGGATCCATGCGTGTCTCTAGGTAGAGAGCCGAATCTCTTATCTATTCCGCGTGTTCTGGTAAACAAATTAACGGAACAACCGCCCCAGACTCGTTTCGGCAATATCTCGAACGCTTCGGAAACGACTTCTGCGGTAAACGTGGTCGTTGGACGCCCTTATCGTTCGCAAACTTTAATGACACTTTTTCGGCGCTTCTTTACTCTTCAAAAAGGTATTACCCTGACTGCTATACAATAATAGTGATGGAGCATATTCTAGTAAAGTATGTTCGGCAGATTTAAATCATCATTTTCCAACCAAAAAACTCCGATTTTTCTTTGCTTATGGAACATTTGGATAAGACTTTAAAGCAGTGTTTTTCAACCTTTTTACTCTTCCGGAACCCTTGAAATTGGGTTGGCCCCCCGCGGAACCCCAACAAATAAATCAGTCATTTATAATAACCATGTATTATTTATATAGGCTGCAACTTTTTTTCCAAGAAAATCTTTTTATCAGGTTGTAAATTTCGTACTGAGTAAAAACGCGTTTTTCCCGAAAGAAACGGCCCCCTTAAAGAAATGAAAAAACAAAAAGTCGACATAAAACTTTTTACTCAGGATTAAATTGACGTAAAAAAATCTGATGTGGCCAGGCACATGACTTTATCATACAATATATAAAATTAATAGTTTAGCTGCATGAGATTCTATTTGATCGAGATCGATCGTGTCTGCATTAAAATAAAACGAGTTGGACCGATCTCGATCAAATAGAGTTTGCTCATGCAGCTAAACTATTAATTTTACAAAAAAATGTCATAGACATAAATTATTCAGAATTTCCTCTACATTAATTTATTATTTAACTATTTTGACGAAATTACAAAAATGGCGGCTCATTTGGAAAATCATTAAAAAATGCTAAGAATAAACATCCAGTTCGTTTGGACCCCTTTGAACAAAAAGCCTTTTAGCTCTAAGTTTGGTCATCAAACTTCTAAATATGAAGTTTCATCCCGATACCTTTAGTAGTTTCTCCTGAATCGTCGCACGATTACAATATATCATACGGCGTATGATAAAGTAAAAATATTAGACAGAGAAAAATGTGTAAGCAATTTACTGTGAAATTGCAGCACTTTTCCAGTAAAATTTCAAAAATATTCTGTAAATTTACGGTGACACTGCTGTATTTTCGCAGGAATCTGTATGTGGAACATGTGAGTTCTGTAAAAAAAATACACCATTATAGCTGAAATCAAGTAACCAGCGATGTTAGCGTCTAGCCAGCAGGTGCAACAAACGATCTTGCCGATGTAGGGCTGCAGGTATGCCACCCAGCATACACTATCAGCGCGCGCGCATTGTGGACCTAGCCGGTAATATCTCGGTTCTGTTTATTCAAAAGACTGGAATCTTGTATAAACTATAAATTAATGAATAAAAAAAAATTAATAGATTAATTAATAATTTTACGTAGTGAGAATATCGAATTTGACCTTTAGCATAGTCCTAGAGGCAGTTTTAGTAGTTAAACTCTTTAAACTTTTTTTTCCATAAAAGACATCTAATTTTAAGAAACCCTTGACAAAGGTGAAGAAGAGAAAATACTGTATGAATACATTGATGAGTTTCAATCGACACTTTTTCCTTTGTTATGGAAATCTATTCTGCAAAAATGAATTCACCAAAAAAGTCTGTAAAATAAAAATTCGATCTTCAAAACGTTTACCTTAAAAAAATCTTTATCATTACACAGTATTTTTCTTCCTAAAAAGTTTACAAGGAAAAGATTCCAATAAAAGTTTTAGGAAATTGCCTAAGCTACAAATTTGAAATGCTTAGAAATGAATAATACTATATATTCAAAAGTATTTTGTATTTTATAGCTTAAATCATTTTCAAAAACATTTTTTTCTTGTAAGCTTCTCAGAGGTCGAGGTATTGACATGATAGAGATCGTTTAAGCATTTTGTTGTCTGCTTCTTACAAATGCATAACCCTGAATATTCAAAAGTCATTTAAGTTTGTAGCACAAGTAATTTCCTAAAATTCTTATTTGGTTTCTTTCTTCTACACTTTCAGGACCAGATATTGACACATTACGTTTCTTCTTATTAACTTTTTGATGATATGGAATCGGAATCTTATGCGTTAAATAACAATCATGTTTATGAAACCGACAATGTTAGCAAAAGAAAGAGGAAATTACAGTTTATTAAAAGAAACATCTCCAAAAGACTATGAAAACAGCATTACAAATTTAATAAGTACATATCCAGAGGACATAGATAGTGGCGATGGCGTATTTAAGGATGAACTATCGCAGTGTTTACAATATGCAAATATTAAAAAAGCTGTTCAAGCAGGAATATATATATATAGCTTCCCTAATGTGTAAAATTATTTATTTCTATTTGTTAAGAATATCGATTTATGAATTAAGATAATATATTTTATTTGTTACGAATTTTGATTTTAAAATTATTAAGCTATTTATTTGTTATTTTGTGTTTCTTAAGATTATTCATTTGTTGCTTTAAATAACGATGTAGGTACTTATATTAAATGTTGTTTGCAAAAAAGTCATATACCTTACTTATTATGTATGATTTTTTTAGTATTAGTACATTTTTATTTTTGTATAAAAAGTATTTCTTAATTCAACACGGTATATGGGGGCCCCCAAATGCAAAATTATCCAGGGCCCCATGATGGCATAACGCACCGCTGGTTATGATTGATTTCTTAGAATGACATTTATAGATGCATATCGGGCATTTTCTGATGTTTGGGTAATTCTCGATCTTTCTCCGTTGTGTGCCTTTAAGATATGGTAACGCAGTTTACGTTTATCATTAAAGTTTTTGTCGCAATTGTTACAAGAAACCCCAAATTCGGTACAGTCTTTATAAATTCGCGGAGCCAACACGTTTATTTTACGTTCATGGAATTTTTTACGTGTCTTCTTAAATTGCTCCTACTGCTAAAATTTGTACCGCATTCACTACATTTATTTGACCGATTTAATTCTTTTTGTTCGTCACCGATGTTGAGGGAATAATAGGCTTGGAATTAATAAACTAGAAATACGTTTACTGTAAAGTCGTTAATATACTTATTATAATATAGATTACTTACCGATTACCGTTAATATTCAGCTTTTCCTAACCGAAACAACACCAAATTCTTTTGAATAAATAGAACCGAGATATTACCGGGGCTAGGTCCACAATGCGCGCGCCAATAGTGTATGGTGGGTGGCATACCTGCAGCCATACATCGGCAAGATCGTTTGTTGCACCTGCTGGCTAGACGCTTAGTTGTTAATTCTTCCTTTGCAGCATTTTTTGTTGTAGTTTATTACATTCATTTTCCGTAATTTTTGCAGATATTTGTCCCTGTATATCAACTTATTTGTTCTTTTCATTACCTTCCAAACTTAAAGCTTTTTCAAATATTACCAAAGAAAGGAAAAGTAAAATTTAAATAAAAAAAATCCGAAAACGAAGTATACCAACTGTAATTTTTAATTAAATAAATTCATTAATTAGTTCAAAATATCAGAAGTAAAAATAATATGAATACAAATATTAAGCAACATTTATTCTGAGTAAAAAGATTCATAAGTATGGACAATTTATTTGTTATATTAAAAACAAGATTATATTTATTAGAAGTTCCCCATTTAAAATTCGGTTTTGTTAATATTTCTAACGACTGTAATTTTTTAAGGCATTGATTATATAAATAAAAAACACATTTTACTTAGAATGACATTTACGTCCTCCAAATAAAGTTTGTGAAAATTTGCTCATACACACACAATGTTGAAAACTGCACTAATTCAGGCCCGAGTCGCAAATTTAATGTTAAAACACCAAATTTGAAGTAAAGATTTTAAATTTATTGCGTTGTCAAACTTTTATTAGTACTTCTAGTTAATTTAATTATTTTTTTATTGTGATTAGCAATATAAATTTTCGCCTGGAATTGCAAATCACTCTGTATTTTTATTGATTCCTATGAATGGTACCGACACAATTTTTGCCACAGAAGCTTAGAAATAGTGTGGCAATACGTTACTAAACTTATCTGGAATGTCACATCATACTGAAATCTACAAACCACAATTCTGATCTTCTCCTAAAATCACGTTTCCATTATGAACAGACAAGTAAAATTATAGGTGCATTTTGTCACGCATTTGTTTAGAGAAACTATTGAAAACAACCATTGTTAGATTTTGACCAATAATTCTGCCAGGAGTTATTCTTTAGAGATTATTTTGTTTTTGATGCAACACATAAGTACTTTAATTCCGCCACTGCTATTTTTCCGCGGAACCCCTGACGATATCTCGCGGAACCCCGGTTAGAAACGCTGCTTGAAAGGGACCCAAAACGTGATAAGATATGTCATATGAAATAATATAGTCTAAAAATATCGCAACAAAAGCCTGTATTTAAATAAAATTGCTCTGTAACCGTGATTATTGGGCAACACGTTAAAATTTGATCGAAGCATTAATCACAGCATAATTCTCAAAAGTTCGAACCGGTAGCTATCTTTACAAACTCTTTACCAACAAACTTTTTAGTTTACAATAATACGAAGTTAGCAGCAGCAAACGTCAAAGTACTGCGCAACTAACCTATCGCAAAAACAACATTAAGTAAATGAACACTACAATTAAAGTACGAAACTTATATTATTCCCCACTCTAACTAGTGATAAAGTAACTTTCTGGTTGCTTGACATCCAATTTACTAAAGCTTGGACATAAACTCGAACGCTATTTGTTTTAAAATATCATTATAACATTCCTTATTTATTATAAGTAACCTGAAAAGAAAATTGCTTAACATATCTCTTGAAATAAAATATACGCTAATTAGTGAACTGAGTATCTGTTAATTGCGAAACTAAAATATGTTAGGTCCATGATTCTCGCGTTCTAGTCAGTAAATTGAACAGGTAAAAATGCACTCTTGCAATACAAAGTTATTTCTCTTCTTCTGACCATAAATTGCTGACTTGGTCGACTGCGTATGCATGATAGCTGGCTACTATTTTAGTACGGACGTCGCGCATGTAAAATATCGATCGGCTATATATAATCAATCGGGTGGTAATCATTTATTCCTTAGCACGCAATCTCTCGCCTGCTGGGCGACCAACCAGGCACGATTACAAACGCAACCAACTAAAAACCAAAGAGACCGCATTACACAGTCCAAATAATGTCTTCAAGTTTCATGGTAAATTTTCGTTCTTGCCGAAGGAAATAGTTTTCCTCGTTGATGTGGACGATCATCAAAGAGAACTATAAATATCTGGACAAAATGTACGGTGCGTCGTCTCTTTGAGTCGGTTCAGCGACACGAAGGAAGCAAAAAGGCCGGTCTGGGTATGTGTGTCGTTTTAAGTGAAAGATTAAGTTTCTTCGGGCCGAGGAAGAATTAATGATGGCGAATCTCCTTACCCGAGTCTCCTCCTATACGGTTTTATCTCGGGAATGTTTCAATCTTGTACAGCGTGTCCGTGATTTTTTCCAGCCTACCCGCTCTAGTCATCATTCACCGGCGCGCTGAAAGAAGAGACGTGCTGAAATGTACCGACCGACCCAGAGATCCCTTATCTACACTCTTGAATACCAGATAAACCAACCTGACCTGTCTCTTAACTCCGGTGTTCTCGACCAATGAATTGGTTTTAAAATTTAAAAATGGTCAGTCTATGTTTCCGCCTTTGGTTCAGTTTTTGATAGTATCCAACATATGTAAATTTTTATATTGCGGTCAAAAGAACAGCTCCTTAAGGAATTGCAAACCCTGTATATATTTTATTTCTAATTGATTAGATTTTCTTCGATTCTTTAGGCCTCGTATCAGCAAACGTTGGCTATAGTGCGAGGATCGTAAGCCAAACCACAGACAATTCTTTTCGAAATTCGATGTCACTTACCATCCAATATACAAGGTGTAAACAAAGACGATTGCAAACTTACGTACGACACAAACACACCCACATTAAGATACCACAATAAAAGATTCTTATTGTAGATAAACCAACCAACAGCTGACTAATGTAGGTCAATGTGCATGGGAGTATCCAGGGGGGGGGGGCAAGGGGGGGGGCGGTGAAATTTTTATTTTTAATGTTGCCTTTCGAGGCATCATTACACGGGAAAAAGACATTTTTTGGTATTTTTCGAATAATTGTTCAAATTCTATTTGTTTAAATAATTCGTTTTTCTCGAAAATCCGTTTGAATTCTATTTTCTGAGTTCGAAATGGCAGTTTTACCTTATTCAAACAAATAGAATTTGTTTAAACAAATGGAAATTAACTGACAAATGTTTATACACATTCCACAAGACATAGTAATGATTTCTATGAGAAAAAAGATAATGAACTGATTAGAACCGTCAATTTTCTGAAAAATGTACATTCTTTCATTTGGGTAGTTTTCAGGGCGCTGTAGGGTGGCTTGGAGGCGTCAAATCCATATGTATAATAGGTCAAATTCTTCCTTGGCAAGTCCTCTACAAGTCCTATAACTTTAACACAAGTTTTCCCAAACCCCGAACAATTATTCGAAAAGTACCAAGAAATGTCTTTTTCCCATGTATTTGCCCATGTAAATTTAAGACCTCGACAAGCACGGATAAAAATCAAATTTCAAAAACAAATACGTGTCCACTTTTTACTTTATCATAAGGAGTATGATAAAGTATTGTAATCGCGCCGAAAAAAAAATTGAGATCTTAGCGGAAATATGTCCTATTTGGTCCCCTGAACATATTTGACCAAGGTACAAAAAAATGTCCGTGTGTGTGTGTGTGTGTATGTGTGTGTGTGTGTGTGTGAGTACCCGTTTTTGTGGCGACGATTCCGGAGAAACTACTAAAGGTAACGGGACGAAAGTTCATATTTAGTTTCATGACCAAACTTAGAGCTGAGAAGCTTTCTGTTGAAAAGGGTCCAAAGGAACTGGAGGTTTAGTTTTAGCATGTTTGAAAGATTTTGCAAATAAGCCGCCATTTCCGGAATTTCGTCGAAATAGTTAGATAATAAATTAAAGTAGAGGAAATTGTGAATAATTTATGACTATGAAATTTTTTGGTACAATCCATTGTTTAGCTGCATGAGTAAATTCTATTTAATCGAGATCTGTTGTACTGCATTAAAACTAGTAGCCAGGATGTCAGATATTTTGATTCTAATGACAGTAAATAGTGTCAAACGCTAATGTTTTAACAATACCTACTGTCAATATAATCAAAATATCTGTCTAGTTCTAGTAGTTTTATTTTAAATGCAGACATGGCCGATCTCGATCAAATAGAATCTCATGCAGCTAAACTATCAATTTTATGTATGGTATGATAAAGTCCCGTGCCTGGCCACATCGGATTTTTTGGATTTGGAAACGATTTGAGGGGATCGTTCCTTTCTATCATCACAAACATTTTTACAATGCATTTTTGAACCACCCTAATGGGCACCCTCCTTCCATACAGCAAGTTAAATTTAGACAACTGCCCCCCTTCCGATGTGAGCTGAATACGCTCATGTCAATGTGACTGTAAGCGAGAAACGCCAGAGTGGATAATGAGCGATACGTTACCGACGGCGCTGCTTTGACACTAGCTGCAGTACAACTGCGAGAAGCTGTTGACAATTTTCTTGCGCTGAACGGGGTAGGACTTCGTTTTTCTTTATTATTTTTCTCTGGAATGCGTTAAGTTAGACC
Source organism: Aphodius sticticus (assembly GCA_963966075.1). Taxonomy (NCBI): domain Eukaryota; kingdom Metazoa; phylum Arthropoda; class Insecta; order Coleoptera; family Scarabaeidae; genus Aphodius; species Aphodius sticticus. The sequence continues at coordinate 8,332,442 of OZ014513.1, forward strand.
AAACGTTATTTCTGAAACACCTTGTATTATGATGCAATTTAGAGCAGTAATAACTCGGTTGGCGAGCTGATTTATCGTGTTATTTACACCTTCAATTTATTTCGTATTCACCGGTATACCTGTCATAAGCATCGCTTTCGAACGCAAGCACAATGGCTTGCGTGTTCGGATGTAAAGCCGATTGTAAGGGTGGTGCGCTCGCAAATCCGTATTACAAGAGTAAATTCATATTCCATAAAGCACAAGATTTACGGAGGGCCATTAGTAGCGCGCAGAGCGGAGGGTTCTGGTATCGAAGAATGCGATAACGATTTGCTAGGTGCCAGGAGTACAAGCCATTTAATAATAATAAATTATCCGCACGACGGCAAGAAGTAGGTGTTTTACGAACCAGCCGCTACATTGTTAACGTGTTTTGATATTATATGTTTTCGTTTGTGTGGTTGGCTGCACGAAGCCCGAGGTACACAGCGGTACCAAGCACGGTACCCCCCCCTCCGCCCCTGCTCCCCGCGCAGCCGGCGACAAGAGTTATTGCGGCAGATAAACCCATGGCGAGATGTAACGTAAAGATCCATGGTGGTACTGTCTAACCCACGTCCCCGTTTCCTTACAATCGTGGTACATGTGTGCGCCCATGTCTGGTCGGGATCTCCGGTCTCGGCGTCCAATCCTTGCCCACGAGATAACGCCGTCTTGATTTACTCGCGTCCATAGTTCATAAAAATCTCTCTCTCGCGACGGTTTGTTGAACCTGACGAAGCGTCCAGGAGAAAGCGAAAACGCTCTGACCTCTTTAAATTAGGCTTGCGGTCCCAGCGTCGACGAAATGAAGCCATTCTGGCCGCGTATTTATGGAGTGGCCAAATTTGGTGTAGCTGTTTGTTAGCTAACCCGTGGGTCGCCAACAATGGGTCGTATCTCAACAAGATGGCGCGCATAAATTCGCCTCCATCGTCTCCAACCACTAGCATCCTTCTTTTCTGTTTCTGCTAGTTCCACACAACTCTTGGAAGATCGAATTTTCTTGATATCATTAATTATATCGTATACCCTGTCATGTTGTTGGTGTTTGTACGTCATATTCCACACATTCTGAAATAGACCGCCAGTGTGCAAATTTGGAGCTAAAAGAAGTAAAAGCAGGTGTGACCGGATAGAGCTTGAGCAGCGTTTATCAATCACAGGTTCTCGAGATAAGAAAGCCCAAATTTTGCGACGCTCTGTAAAATCTGATATTAACGATTTCAGGTTTCAGAGGGCACCTAAACATCCCTGATATAAATAAACTTTTTGCTGTTGCCGACTGTTGCTCTGGTCGAAATGTACCTTCATAAATTTTGTTTTGTATATATACAGGGTGCTTCAGGAGGAATGTCGTAATTTTAGAGAATGGCTGAATTATGGATATTAATTTAGAAATTAATATGAATAATAATGAAAACTAAACTAATATAAACAAAACGGGACTATCTTATAATTAATTTTTATTTTCATCTTCAATTACCACCCTATAAAATAAATATTACATTTCGTCCTGAAACACCCTGTAATTCATGTAAATTGAAATATTAAGTGGATGCGTAAACTCTGGAAAAATGAGAAAATCTTTCAAGCGGTTTATTTTCAAAAATCCTCAAAAACACGGCGACTTTAAATTATTATTATAATAAACATTTTTGTGAAAAATTCAAATTTCCAATCGTCAATTTATTATTGTTACGCAGTTATGATGTCATCGGCACTTTGTTTAAATGGAAACCCTACGTTTTTAACTGATGTTCGTATAAGACAACTGAAAATTGTTACATTCTGATAGCTTTAGAACATATGGATTTTGTAAATTGAATATGTAATTGCGTTTTGGGTAGAAATATTTGCCCTGAAAAAGAATCTGGGCTCCAAAATTTTCTATCGCGTAATGTTTTCAAAAACGGCGGGATCAAAATGTCAACGTATTCTTAGTAATGACCCATTTTCCTAGAAACTTCCAAATGGTTGTTAACCATAATCTCTGTCCTTTTACCTGAAATCCTAAAAGTTTGTTCACAAATGTTTTCGAAGCATTGACAACAATCTCGGATTCGTATTCAGCTCAAATAAATTAATCGAAATCGTCTATTCGCTTTCCATAAACAAACAACGTTATCAATAATTATCAAGCCTAATGTTCAGGTCTTTTTCTCAAAAATGTTCTTATTACGGTCATAAATTTTGTAAATTACCATTAAGACAATTAACAGATCTATCAATATCAGTACAGAAAATATGGGGTTAAGATTAAAAAAAAAGTGTCCATGACGTCATAACTCGAAAACAATTTAAGGTCGCAAATTAAATGTATACTTTGATAATTAAAAGTCCGTGTCCGAGGATTTTTTTCACAAAACAAACTGTTTCAGAGATTTTGTCATATTTCCATAAGTTGAGTGCACTTTATAATTATAACTTTATAAATAAAATCGTGGCGTATTTAAGAATATAATGACATCATATCCTTTTTTCAGGTTTTAACAGATTTAGTTATATTGAAACGTGAACATGTAACACACACATGTAAGTAACACATGTTACTTATTAACCTAAAAAATAAGAAATCATATTAGATTTTTATCGTAGCTTGTCGTTAATAATAGTTGTTAAAAACACCATTTCAATAGATCTTTGAGATGAGAAAAGCACACTATGATAATTGTCATGAAATAAACCGTGATCTATGGATGTGTTGTCAAGTTTGTAAACAATTTCAATAGTTTTTTATTTGCAAGTTTCATTTGCACTTAAGGGTTCTCATTAATTTTGAACCACTAAGTACTAGTAAAAAGTTTTGATGAAAAATTGATGATTTCATAATTTCTTATATCTCAGGCAACCCTGCAATAGAAGAATAGCTCATTATGAGTTTTATTTTTGACACAATACAGAATTGAAATTGGGTAAAAATAGTTGATGTACACTATGTACAGTATCCAAATGAACACTATATCACAATGGCAAATTTGTGGATAATCCGACATTGATCAGCCAACGCATGAAATAATTAAGATTCCACAGTAGAAACAAAAAGTGGGGACTTTATTTGTAACGTCTGTTGGCATGAAATACCTACTGTGGCCCAATATAAATTTTTTTAAATGCTAGCTACAAAAACTAATCAACACAATCTTTTGAGTGAATCCGTCTTGACTTCGCAGATTCTTACATGATACGGCAAACGGAGTACCATAAGAAAATTTTAAATATACTTTTGTAAGAAAAACTGTAACTTTTCTAATTTGTGTATTCTGTAATTGATGCACCTGTAGATGCACCCGCGCTTCCTGTAGTATCTATTGTGCACAAGCCTTTAGCGCTTCCAGATCCATCTAGCGGCTGATAGTTTCCCGAATGTTATCCCGCAGAATTTACATGTAATTCCGCAGTACGTAACGCAGAGAAAACCGCAACGAAATTGCGCTGAGCGGAATTTAGTGCGTTGCGGAAGTTCGGGCACCATTTTAATACATCGCAGGGTGGAAATAGGGATGCGGGTGGTTCATAAACGCCTCGATAAACTAACGGTTTACTGTAATTAAAACAGTGGAAAACTGTGCAGTTTGCAATCGACGCAAGTGGCGGTGAATAAATTCTAATTGTAAATTGATATCTGGGCAGTCTGTTTTGCGCCGTTATCCTGCATCGGGACAATTTAGGGTCCTGTCAGATTGTGGCAACAAATCCGTTCTTGCGCAACTAGATATTTGTGCGCTTCGCTCGGAATTTAATTCCGTTTGAGTTATGGTGTGGAATTATTGGTTTATGTTAATTTCCGATGGGGTCACTGGCATAGATTTTCCATCAATAAATCGCTGTATTTATTATGCCTGTTTACAGAGTGTGTTCGCGTTGGGTTTACGTATCACGCAACGACCGACCAACGTACCTATTAGACCAGTGCTAAAGCCTTTGAAAATGGTAAAAAGTGAAGAAAAATAATAGTAGAATGAAACCCATTGGAAAAGGAAGAGAATATAACAAAAATTAAAGGAAAAATAATTTACGGGCGAGGTCGGGAAGTGGAAGAGGGTGAGGTTTTAAGGGTAAAAAACGGTTTATCTCGATTTCCGGCAAAACTACAAGTCCTATGGAAAAAAGTTAAATGGCAAAGTTGTACGTAATAAAAAGATCTACAACTTTTATATTTATACTTTTTTCACATAACCTCAAAATGTATGTAAAAAATTCAAATAACCGAGTTTTAGGTTTTTTATTATTATCTTTTACAAAAGAAATCTTTTTTTCTCGAAATTTGGTGAAAACTTACCATTTATGTCCCAAACACACTGTAATTTTTTTGATTTAAAATATTTATTTTTTCACCTTATTTTGACTTAATATCGAAAAAGCACCCTAATTTTCAATCGAAAATTCTCACGTCAAAATATGTGCTTTTTTAGAAAAAGTCGGTGGGTTCTTTGTTCTTTGAAATCTCTTTCTGATGGTGTAAAAAACATATACATTACTACGGTAAATGTTCTCAAAAAATGCAAAAGAAACGTAAAAAACTCGAATCCGATTGTTTTAATCATTATGTACAATTTTGAGCTATTTATTAAAATTTATACTTTAATTACTCGAAAAACGTAAGATTTACGTAAGATGTTACATAGATAAACAAAAAATTGCAAGTCGAAATATACTACTATAATTAACAACCAAATAAGTTAATAAAGTTAATATTTAATAAGACATCTACAATATTTTGAGAAAGTTGTAGAATCTTCTTTAAATTATATGCGTAGGTGCCTATTTATTGCTATTTTAAGATAACTTATATACCTGAGTGACCTACGGAAAATTTTAGGTCATCAAAAGGTATTTCATAGAGAAGTAGGAAGGGGCTAGGAAAAAAGATGCAAAGAAAGAAGATATCGAAAAAATGGATTACAATTAATCAAATCTATTTATAAATGTAAAAATGATAATATAACACTGAATCAATTAAGATTTCGAAAATATCAATTGGCAAAAATTAAATCATAATAATAAATAATAATAATAATCCACGCCTTAACATCCCCCAACAGCTATATCATCTTTCATATTGGCAAATCTCCCACCCACAGAAGGTGCAGCAGAACAACATTGTTACAGGGCATATAATCAGCTTCAAACTTGGCTGGGTAACGAACTGACAGCAACAGATTGGGGCTCGAAGCAACATCAACGTGGCATTATGCCCAAATTTACAGAAAAGGAATTAATTCCGGAAATATTGCTCAAAACTATTCGCTGCAGCTGTGAAACTAGAGTAACAGTTTAAAATGTGGCTGCCGAAAACATGGTTTCAAATTTACAAATTTATGCTCAAATTGTCATTGTTCTGAAAAATGCTCCAATGTAGAAGAAAAAAGCTACGAGGAAGTTAGTGATTCAAATGAAATTGTGGATGAAGAACCAATGCGAACTGGAAATAATATTGGAGACGAAGACGGTGATGGTCTTGAAGATTTCGAAGATCTACTAGAATCGGGAAGGTTTGTCGAATCTAACGATCAAGAAATGCCATCAAAGAGGCAAAAAGTAATGGATAGTAACAAATGTAAATAAAATTTAACATTTTTTTTAGATGAAATCCCCTTTAAATCCTACCTTTAATTATATTTAGAACAACTATTTTCGCATATTTTTTTGCAATCTTCATGTTTTATGGATTTGTAATTTTTTTGTTTATCAATGTAACATGGAATCTTACGTTTTTCGAGTAATTAAAGTATAAATTTTAATAAATAGCCCAAAATTGTACATAATGATAAAAAAATTCGGATTCGAGTTTTTCTCGTTTCTTTGCATTTTTTGAGAACATTTACCATAGTAATGTATATTTTTATTGACACCATCAGAAAGTAGAGATTTCAACGAACAAAAAGCCCACAGAATTTTTTAAAAAAGCAGATATTTTGAGGTGAGAATTTTCGATTGAAAATTAGGGTGCCTTTTCGATATTAAGTCAAAATAAGATGAAAAATAAATATTTTAAATCAAAGAAAATACAGTGTGTTTGGGACATAAAAAGGTAAGTTTTCACCAAATTTCGTGAAAAAAACAATTTTATTTGTAAAAGATAAAAATAAAAAACCAAAAACTTGGTTATTTGAAATTTTCAAGTTGGAGATCCTTTTATTACCTACAACTTTGCCATTGAACTTTTTTCGATAGGACTTGTAGTTTTGCCGGAAATTGAGATAAATCGTTTTTACCCTTAAAAACTCCCCCACTTCCACTTTGTTTCATCCTACTATAATTTTTTTTGGTTTCAAAAATTATCGACTATAAATTGGTAATAGGGTATGAGAAAACATATAATAGGGTTTTAGAAAACATTTTGGGTCCCTATTTTTTGCGTTGATTATTATCTTCGTTCTGAAATGAAATTCGTCAAATAGTACGAACAAAATAATGCAAACGCATATCATTTCAGTAATATTGAATAAAACGTATCACATTCATTATGTTCTTTTACGTAGTTTGCCAGTCATCGCCTGTTTTTGTCTCGGCGTTCCAGACTCGGAATTATCTGTATTCTAGTTGTGTATGCAAAGGTTTATTGTTTACTGCAAATTAACCAGACATGAGACGCAGTCGATTGTAATATTTTGTCTAGAGTCTAGGCGACCGGAGTGCTGGCACTGGGTCCGGACCGGCCGGAGCCGCCGGCTACATGTTGTACAATGTTACAATAGCGCGGAATTTGAAGATTGCAATCTACCATATTTATTGTAGTCCACGATTCCACTGCGACACATAATTTAGACACAGAAAGAAATTGATACCGCAGTCATAATTCAGATGTTGCTACAGTAATAAATAAATTTGATAAGCAGGACTTTGATTTATTATACTCATAGATACATTTTGATTTCATATTCTGTGGATATTGTACTGGATGAGGAAAAATTGTTGGACATTTTATCGGAGCTAGCTGACTACTGAAACATTTCTAGTATTGTCAGACTGCTTCTAAACTATTAGTGTGCAGTGAAAAGGTTTAGGTTCTGAGTCTTGTCATTATTGTCAAGGAGCTGGATTATCTGTTATCATGTTTCCTTGCAAGCTTTCTAGTTTCGTTCATTTCTAATTTCATCTCTAGAGCTCCTCCATGGAGATTGTTATTTCTAATATACCAAGGAAGCATTGGATGATTACTTAGTTAAATCTATCGGAACAACTAAATAATTCTTCAACCGTAAAAAAATTCAAAACAAATTTCAAACGAAAGTTTTTTGGTTTTAAACAAATCTAACTATATTTTCAATATATTTAGGAGGTTCATTTTATTCTTGAAATTTTAAAACGCTTCATTTTTAAAATAGAACATTTTGTATATTTTGACATTTTTTAATTCTAAGATTATTTGTTAGATTTTTTTGTGGAAATATTCTTTTTAATAGATGGCACTATTTTTGAGTTATAAGCTTATAATCAAAATTGCCGGCACGCCTAAATAATTCTCCAATCGAAAAAAAAAAGAAATATTTCAAATAAAAATAAATTATTTGGGTTCAAACATACTCTCGTTTAAATATATTTTTAACATACATATAGCGTGTTCATTTTATTATCGAAACTGGGTATACTTTTCTTTTTCTAATAGACATAGTTATTTATGTACCAAGGGCATTAGACGGATGTTTATACCTCGAGGGTGACAGTATAAAAAGCGCGAGGGCCGATAGGCCCGAGAGCTTTTTAAGTCGCCCGAGGGTATAAACATCAAGTAATGCCCGAGGTACATACAAAATTTTATGTCCTACAATGGTTTTGTTCCTCCGTTTGAATAATATTAATGAATATTTTGACGTTATCAAGTGATATGCGTATCTACGGAGTTGAATAACAATACAAACAATTCGGAGTTGAGCGACAATAGAGACAATTAATTGTCAAACTTATAAACCTTAATCGCCAATAATTGATATTGATGAGTGACAATACAGACAATTAATTGTCAAATTTGTAACCTCAATCCCCAATAATTGACATTGACGATTTAAAATTTACAATTTGAATGACAAATATTTGATATAATTGACATATAACCATGGCAAACCTTTATGCTATAGGCCAGGGCACAATAAAAATCTTTATTGCCCTAGGACGCAAAAAGAAGCTGTTTTCGTCCCGGTATCTAAGATGTAAAATGTCACTTTATGATAATTTAGGACATAATAAGTCGTATATTTTTATATTTTTTAATTCTTAGATTAATTCTAAGAATTTTTTGTAGAAGTCATTTTTTTTAAATGCATTATCTTTGAGCTATAAGCAATTAATAGATAACTAACGGATACAAAATTAAAAAAAAAATCAAGAAGAAAAAAGAAAAAGTAACAAAACAATGAAATAGAATTTCATAAAATGTTCATAGAGCCAAATACAATTAAATGTTTATGTATGTGGAAAAATATTATTAATTTGAAGTTCAGGAGTTTTGATTAATTGTTTATAACTAAAAAATAATGCATTTTATATAATTTCTACAAAAAATTCTAAGAATTAATTCTAGAATTAAAAAATTTAAAAATATGCAGGGTGTTCGATCAAAAGGAGAGGTTACCAAATTCCAGAATCAAATAAACATCTTGTATATTAAAAATATATGTAAACGATAGCTTGTTTAAATCCAAAAACTTAATTGAATTCTTTTTCAATTTTCCACGATTGGAGAATCATTTAGGTACTAAAAATTATGGATTTTATATAAAAATGATTCCTACAAAAGATTCTTAGAATTAATCCTAGAATTAAAAAAAAAGTATACACACACAGAAAAGTGATTATTTGGGACGAGAAAACATAATTACTTGAATTTATTTACTAGATTCCAATGCATATTTACTTGGATGTAGAAAGTTAGGTATATACAAGAAATGCCACATACTCAATATAAGTAAAATAATTTCTCAGATAAATGCTGTCAACAAATAAATGCTTTCTTTATAAGAACCAATGTTGTATTGAAAGAAGTAATTGAATTTTTCGTCCCAAAAAAGTTAATTTCTCAAACGAAGTAATAGTAAATCCATCCAAGTGCGTAGTTACTTGATCCAAGAAAATATAAGACATTTAATATAAGTAAGTATTGTTTACTGAATAAAAACCCACCAATTGTTTAACTGAAGTGATTCTCACTTCTTTCAAGTAATCTCTTTCTCTGGAATAAATATGCGCACCGTGATTTAGTCAAGACTGGTGGTACTGGCGCCATAAAGGTCAAACGAGCCTAACTTATAGTACGCAAAACAGCAACGAACTACCCGTAGGGGATGTGCCTTGTGATTTATTGGGGATGTGTATTGTGATTTATAGTGTACAATAAACGTTTCAACACGGAATAGTTTGATGTAACGCACGCAACAGTTTAGAACGAGTAAGTACCACCTATCTTGTTAATTAACAATAGAAAACGTATTTGTGCCAAATCTTTAAAATTCTTACATTAAGTAGCTAAAAATATTTATCGGGAATAAAAATATACACTTTATTGAAGACTGTTTACTTACTTCACCACAGTAACCACTTTCTTAAATCTAGTAATTATTCCAAGAAATAAAATTTCTTGGTTGAAGTCAATAATCTCTCGCGTATATACGAACCTACCATCTACTTCAGCCAAGTAATTCTCTCCTCGTTCGAGAGATCACTTTTCTGTGTGCAGGATGTTCTATTTGAAGAAGATAAGGTTACCAAATTTCCAGAATGATGTGAACATCCTGTATAATAAAATTATATTTAAACGATAGCTTGTTTAAAGCAAAAATCTATTCTTTAAAAAAATTGTTGAAATGGATTACGATTGAAGAATTATTTACAAGGCCGACCAATATGGCCGGAGATTTTTTAGTATTTTAAGCAAAATTAGCCATCACTAATATCACTAACATTGTTGACAGCAGTCTGCAGTGTCGTCATAAAACGTGGCAACGGTAACACCATCTGGTTGCGGAAGATCATATGTGTAAACAATGTATAGAGTGGAGACAAGTACACTACCTTGTGGTACTCTAGCTTAAATGTTTGTGAAATGATTTTAATAGTTGGTTATAGGTGAAGGGTAGCGCTGTTCTAGGTTATACACTAAGGCCCTCGTGCCAACAATTATCGAAAGCTTTTGCCACATCCAGGAATATCGTTTTTTATTCTCAAGTTCTTCCTATTATCGTTGTTATTCTGTGGACCTGATCGATTGTCGAAAGTTTGTTTCTGAATCCAAAATGATAAGGGTATAATTTCTGTCATCTAAATCTGTCACCTAGGATTGACTTAACTACTTTTCAGTGCTGCTTTTTTCCATTTTCCATGTCTATCTCTCTTAATTCGTTTCGGTGGCGTTCCAACCGAATTTTTGTAATTCAATCATTAAGCCAAAGATTCCTTCTTTGATTAGGGAGGTATTCGTGTAGATATATTCGTGTAGATATATTCTATTTCCCAGACTGAGTTTAGTTGTATCCCAGCACATATACTCGTAAGTGTTGGATAGACCCTGTAACTCTGTGAAAGATTTTCTCGTATCCGCTGAACACTGGCCCGAAAATCGAGACTGAATTCGACTCCCGAAGCGTAGTAGATACTGCGGCGCACGAAAAGACTCTTTATGTACAGTATCAGCAGTAGGTACGCTTGACGAGTTTAGAATTGCCGCGATAAAATGTCGGAAAAGCTCGTACGAGCGTCCATTGCAGGTGGAAACGGCGCGGAAGATAATACGGGTACGTCCCTCCTGTAAAAACCGACGCGGCGGCCATAGATGGCGCTGCTGTCGGTTGGACTATCCCGGATCAGGCCACCGCTCCCGGAGATATATCACACCGTAATAATACGTCGCCGGAACGACCGGGAAAATAAAACGCAAATGAGCCGGAAGTTTTCCGGTAGCTTGCATTTGTTTGTACTCGACGACTCTGATGTGTGGCTCGAGTTACGTTACATTAACAGGGAAAACGTTAAACTGACATTCGCAAGTGTTTAGTGCTTAGAAATTCGTGGAAGTCAAACTTTTAGGAGGGTATAGCAAGGTCAGTTTATGTATGCCTAGAAAACATGACTAATGACGTAAGAACAGATTATTCTCTATGGAAGGTGACTGAATAGATGGAACCTCGGCTATAAATGACAAAGAGAAAGCCATAGTATTTACAGAGAACGTGGAATAATCCCTCACTCAAAATGAAGGAAAAATTATGGACGAAATTACCAATTTTACAATAGTCCAAGGAAATCGAATACCCCCGTTGCTCCTAAAGAGGTAATAAATGAAATAGAGAATATGAAAACAAAAATCCCCTGGTTTTGATGTGATAACAGGTGGGATCTTAAAAATGTACCTGTAAAGTCATAGTTAAGATAACTAAGTATGCAATGTAGCAGTTAGGGTTAAATACGTGCGAACCGTTTGGAAAACTGTGGAGGTACTGATGATTTCCTAGTCAGGAAACGACCAAATGAAGCATCCGCTGGGCTAATCTCTTTACTGCCCACATTGTCAGAACTATTTGAAAAGTTACTAGTAAAACGACTGAAGCAAATCTTAGATGAAAGGAACATTATACCTAAGGTGACCAGAATTGTATTGTAGAAAAGCGCAGCAGTAGCGGGGCGGGGGAGGGGGGGGGAGTGATTAAAACCAATTACTAGCGGCTTTCCAAAAGATAGTCCTCGAGAATCGACCAATTCTAAGATTTTGATAAATAGTTGACACAAAAATTATTTTAGAATGTTTTTTTAGTTTGGTTGTGTACACAGATTTTTTCTTTAGATTGTTGTGCTTGTGATCAATACATATTTGTTTTAACAAAATATATTTACTTCATTGAATAGACCTTTCTACTAGTGTCTAAATTGTTGTGCCATATTTATTTAAAATAAATACAGAGTGATCTAAAATGGCGATGGACAGGTTGAATTTCCCGCCACATTGAATAGTTGTGATTTTGGTAATGGTTCCAAATGACTGTTTTTTTACCAGTGGCGTAGGTATCCTTTCTTGTATAGGGATTCATTCTCTGATTATAATTAGATATATTAAATTCAAACAATCAGGGTTTGAATGTCTTGGTAAAGACAGCATATTTTAAAACTACTGTATATTTCATAAATATAATATGTAGAAAAACAAATTTTCAAATATAACAAAATATACCAAATTATAAAATCCTCCCACATGTAATCAAATAAAAATTACCCATTATCCTATATTGTAATCCTATAATATAATCATATGCAAATAACCCATTATACCATGTCTTAAATCAAATAAAATAAATATAGTATTTATAACCAATTAATGCCCGAAGAGATAAAATATTGTTACAGAGGAACGTAACCCTTATTGACGAGTTCACTATGGTATCTGGCAGCGATCATACGTTCAAAACTGTGGCGGGAAATTCAAACTATCCTTTGTCATTTTATATCACCCGTTATTGTTTGGTACAAGAAAAAGTTTATTTCGTTATCGTTAATTCCGGGATTCCCCTTTAACATAAATTCTTCAAATATATGCCCTTCGTACGAAAAAAATCTGATGTGGCCAGGCACATGACTTTATCATACTATATATAAAATTAATAGTTTAGCTGCATGAGATTCTCTTTGATCGAGATCGGCTATGTCTGCATTAAAATAAAACTAGTAGAACTAGACAGATATTTCGATTAAAGCTGCGTTCGGATATTGTACTCCGTTGACACCGGGTACACCGTCCAAATGACACTTACGTGTTATTGGATGTAAAAAGTTTAACGGTGTTCAATATCCGAACGCAGCCTATATTGACAGTCGTATTTTCAAAACATTAGCGTTTAACACTAGCTACTGTCATTAGAATCAAAAAATCTGACATATCCTAGCTACTAGTTTTAATGCAGTACGGCCATGAGTACGACCGATCTCGATGAAATAGAATTTGCTCATGCAGCTAAACTATAAATTCTACCAAAAAATGTGATATACATAAATTATAGAAAATTTCCTCTCCTTTAATTTATTATTTAACTATTTTGACGACATTACACAAATAGCGGCTCATTTGCAAAATCTTCGAAAAATGCTAAGAGTAAACCACCAGTTCCTTTGGACCCTTTTCAACAGAAAGCTTTTCAGCTCTAAGTTTGGTTATGAAACTTCTAAATATGAAGTTTCGTCCCGATACCTTTAGTAGTTTCTCCGGAATTGTCGCCACAAAAACGGGTACACACACACATACACACACACACACACACACAGACATTTTTTTGTACCTTGGTCAAAAATGTTCAGGGGACCCAAAAAGACATATTTCCGCTAAAATCTCAAAAAATTTTTTTGGCACGATTACAATACTTTACATACTGCGTATGATAAAGTAAAAATATAGTAATAAATTTTTATATTATTTATCTAACACTTTTATCTACTAATAATAATCTACTTACTAATTTTATCTACTAATAAGAAGACTAAGAAAGGTGCATTATACTCTAATGGTTAATAAAACAAATCTTAAGGTAAGAAATAACAATCAAATGTTCTAATCTAACGAACTTGTACAATTCAAAATAAGCCAAGTTTAGTGGTACGGTTTTGCAGAAAAAAGTACACCGGCCGGCACAATTAAAGAAAGGAACTTTTGTAATCATTGGCCAGCTTTCATAATTTTCCTATGCATTTTAGAGAAAATCGTTGAGATTAGCACATACTATTGTAATTTTTAATACTAGACAAAGGGCAAAGTACGCTGTGGAATAACTGAGGAGCTTGGGCAAGATTTAAAGTACTCTGTTATAAAGCCATCCATATTCTCAAAATTTTGTTTTTGGTTCATTCCAATATCGGAAGTTTGTAGAAGCTAGATAATTTCAAGTAAACCTTTGAAATGCTGTTAAACCTTACAGCAAATTTTTCTTGATTCTGAGTGAAATGCAAAATCTTACTTCAAACTGTGCTTTTTCCACAAAAAATCACATATTTGGACGAATTACAGAACAAGATGTCGATAATTGAAATGGTTTTGTAAGAGAGTGCTTTCTTGAAAACCGAGAGAACAAGTTCCTTCGTTATCATCCCACATCATCAGTATAAATAATCAGCTGGAACATCTTAATTTCTTTAATTTGAAAAGGTGATAAATTTGATAAATTACTTTACATTTCTCGAAAAATAATGAAAATCGGTCCAAAATTATTGTATATATCAAATGATACGTGTAATTTTGTACACGTATAGAAAAAGGTTTTAGGAAGGGTGGTTTTCTTGATCAATTTAATTTTGTCCTAAGTTTTTCGTAAAAAATGCAAACGTCCCATAAATACTTTTTACAGATTATAATTACGATTTTTCAAAAACGTATAAAAATGTCAAATATCCCCATTAGACAGAATAGAATATGGTATATTCTTTACGTATAATTTGGTGGTATAATTTTCTGTTTTGTAATGAGATTCTGTATATTTTTGATTTGCGACTAAATGGGGATACTGATTCCAGTAAAACTTTGAAATTAATAAAAATTGCTAATACTAATCCTAACAATTTTGATTGCAAATGACGGAAGGAACTGCTTTGTAGTCATATAGCTGAGAGTCTTGTTGTTGATAATACTGAATATTACGTTTATATTTAGTGTGGTATGTAAGTTACCTTAAATGAGTAATTTATATTTTTCTTTGTAAAAAAACTATATTATTGTGAAAACCGGAAGCGACCCCTAACTGTTGGTATAAAATTATAAAAAAGTTTTTTTAACCAAATCACAACATATAGTTTATTTCTCTTATTAATTCTCTAAAAATTCAGTAAAAAAAATATTTCCTAGAACGCGGTACATTTTTAAAACTCTGCGGACAAAATGGGAATAGTCGGGACCGTCCAGACAAAAGCGGGACGTCTGGTCACCTTAATTATTATACCCCCTCATCAGTTTGGATTTAGAAACAAACATTCATCAATCGACCAGAGCCACAGAATAATAACGATAATACAAAGACATTTAGAAGAGAGGAAAGTGCTTTCTCCTCTAAATTCCTGGATGAGGCTCAAGCCTACAGAGATCCTCTTATCAAAGTCAACCTGTACCTTTCGTTGGCATAACCGATTGTTTGGTGGGGCGAAGAAAGATATGACCACAAGAACTAACTAGTCTTTGTTGTCCACCTTTGAACCCTATCCTAAGGCGGACAATCTTCCTACATTACATAATTCCTTCCCTCTCAGCGTCCCTACGGAGTTGTAGTATCTGGTCAATCGTGAACGAAGACCGTAAATCACAACTTGCTCTTTTTGTCGACTTGGTTTATGACCGCTTGTACTCTGTTGCGTGGAGGTGTCGTCCGACAACGTACAAGCCAGCAGTAAATATAAACTACTTAACGTTTCTCTTTTCTGTCGCGCTGCTTTGTGCGCTGTCATTCCGTGGCGCGGCGGTCGGCTAAATCATTCCACCACAATTGGATTTTTCTGACTTTTTCGAGAGTGTGGGTGCGCGTGGAAAATTGTATTTGCCGTTGGCTAACAAAAGATCGTTCGTCAAGATTTACTCCCCGTTACTGAATATCATAAGTTACCTATTGATACCTTGAAAAAATGCGTCCCAACCAATTCTCGAATAATTCCAGGCGTTTGAGTACAGTTCGTCGTCTAAGGTATCATTGTTGTCTCCCGATTATAATTGCAATTTTAACAAATGTTTAGTACTTTTTTTATTATTTAAGCAATTCTGAAACCCTATTTACCTCAAACCAAAATTGCCTGGCTTCTGAGCTACAATTCATAGAAAATAATAATTGATCAGACACATATTCTAAAGATTAACTTATTGGATCATACTTAAGGTGGCCAAACGTCCAGCTTTTGGCGGGACGGTCCAGATTTTTCATATTTTTATAAATTTCAATGTATTATTGGAATCAAACCTCTTTGCCAATACACCTAATTATAGATAGACTATTCTATTCTGCCATATGGTGAATATTTGATATATTTGTAGGTTTTTGAAAATCGTAATTGTAATCCGTAAAAATAATTTATAAATGTTTGCTTTGTTCTTACGAATAACACAGAATAAAATTGAACTGATCCAGAGAGATCTGGGAAATCAAAAATGGTGTTTATTGTCTAAGTTTGAGACATCCTGTGGGGTAAGTCAGGATTTTTTTTTGTTCCAGGTTGAAGTACTCTATTCTTCTTGTTTTCTAATTCATCTCCATTTCTAAATTTTGTAGAAGATACCCAATTTGTAGTGCCATTTGGATTGTTTTTCCATCGGTAAATCTGGCAGCCTGAATATGCCACAATCGATCAATCGAATTTCAAAATTTTTAAACGCATCCTTCAGATTTCACGTCGGCTACGTGCTCTTATTTCAACAAGTGGTGGCCACACATGTTATTAAAGTATCAAAGTACACGTTAAGTTTCGCTTATTAATATTAACTTTTATATCCATCGTTTTATCTGTTAATACTTGGTCATTATTATCTTTAAATTAATTCGTTGCTGGTAATAAATACACATAGGAAAGTGATGTCTCGAACCAAGAGAGAATTACTTGGATGAAGTAGTTGATAGGTTCGTATATACGCGAGAGATTATTGACTTCAACCAAGAAATTTTATTTCTTGGAATAATTACAGATATAAGAAAGTTGTTACTCTGGTGAAGGAAGTAAACAGTCTTCAATGAAGTGTATATTTTTATTCCCGGTAAATATTTTTAGCTACTTAATGTAAGAATTTTAAAGATTTGGCACAAATACGTTCTCTATTGCTAATTAACAAGGTATGTTAATTTAATTACTCGTTATGACCTGTTGCGTGCCTTACATCAAATTATTCCATGTTGAAACGCTTATTGTACACTAATCACAAGGCACATCCCCTACGGGTACTTCGTTGTTGTTTTCGTACTAGGTTTCGCTCCTTTACGGCGCCAGCCCTACGCGCGGGCGCGCGAGCTTTGACAAAATCACTATGCGCATATTTATTCCAGAGAAAGGGATTACTTGAAAGAAGTGAGAATGACTTCAGTTAAATAATTGGTGGGTTCTTATTCAGTAAACAATACTTACTTATATTAAATGTCTTATATTTTCTTGGATCAAGTAACTACGCACTTGGATGGATTTACTATTACTTCGTTGGAGAAATTGACATTTTTGGGACGAAAAATTCAATTACTTCTTTCAATACAATATTGGTTCTTATAAAGAAAGAATTTATTTGTCGATAGCATTTATCTGAGAAATTATTTTACTTAGATTGAGTATGTGGCATTTCTTCTATATACCTAACTTTCTACATCCAAGTAAATATCCATTTGAATCTAGTAAATAAATTCAAGAAATTATGTTATCTCATTCCAAATAATCACTTTTCTGTGTGTACAATACTCGAAGGTAAACAAGTAATATTTGATGCTATGTTTAACAGCATTTCAAATCGCAAAGGTTTGACTGGAATTGTGTATCTTCTACACATTTAGACACTGGAATGAAAAAACATAAAATTTTGAGAATTGTTCCTTCTTTATTCCACAGTGTGTCTCGAAAGCTGTTTTTCAAAATTACATAGTATGTGCTAATGTTAAAAAATTTCTTTAAAATGCATCGAAAAAATTATAAAAGTTGGTGAAAGTTTATAAAAGTTAGCAAACTTTAGCAAAATAGGCGATACTTTAAATGTGTCAGTCGGTGTATTTTTCCACATAATCGCACTCTTAAGCTTGGCACATTTTGTTGTATTCTACAGGGTCGTTAGATGAGAAAATTTGCTTGTTATCTTCTTGGACCTTAATCTTTCTTAGTCTTCTTAATATATTTTTTTAGTTGAAAAATTGTATTTATTTACAATATTTATTATGTACAAAGGGCATTTATTTGAAGAATTTATGTTAAAGGAAACAGTTAAAATTTACAATCTAAATCTCTATAAGAAACGATAACGAAATTAACTTTCTTTGTCCCAAAATTTGTTTAAATAAGTACCTATGCTTTGATGACAAGAACAAACATTTAAAGGAATATATGGTAATGTTTCTGTTTTTTAAAGGAAGAAAATCTCTGTTCCCAACAAAGCCAAAAGAACATATTAATAATAATATTTGTGTTAAATATGTATAAAAATCGTAGAATTCCAGGCTTTTATGCAGCTTTACTACAATCAAATTCTGGTCACCTTAATAGTACTTCAAAATAATAAAATTACCGCAAGTGGGTGTTGTTGGTAATCTTCGAATGAATATCGAAGCTGTAGACGAGACGCGGGTCGTTGGGCAGAATGGCGTACACTCAACTTGTGCGGTGCCTTGCAGCGTAATTTTCTACCTCATTATTAATAATCAAGTTAAACACCTCGCTATTACGGGCAAACCGCCGCAGATAGACACAGTGCCGCAGTTTATCGCGTCCCAGAGCAATTTGTCCAATTAATTTTTATATAATCGGCGCGCTGCGTGTTCATCACCGCGAAAAAATTCCTCCGTCCAGTGATTACTATAATTGTGGTAAGTGGATGACCATGAAGGTTGCTTAAAATTGAAATAAGACATAGCCAGATACTGAGATTGGTTATCACGAATTTACTTATTCAGGTAACTACATCAACAAAACTCTGATCTCTTGTAGTTCTAGAGATGTACTCTTGTAGTTTAGATGTTTTAGTTCAGTTTGTTTTAAATCATAGTCATCTGGTGCAGCTAAATGGTACTGTCTCGTATCTTCGTAAAACGTTGTATCTTGCCAGAGGGAAGGAGGAGCCATGCACAATAAAGCTACCGTAAACGTTATCGGCCTATTAAATCAGTGTTTATAGGAGTGGACGGCCCGCTACGGCTTATTAACAAGCGAGAGTGTCTAGTGAACTACTCCTGCCTGATCTGCACATCTAACTAAATGCAAATGATACGCTAGAGTACGCCTCTTGTGGAGAGGCCAAGGAAATTTTAGAAAAAAACTAAAAAGCAGGAGGCTAACCAACCGATCGGTTATTATTGAAGAGTTTCCGTTTTATAGCCGGTGATTTTCATGGTACGCTGCTGCAGTTGCGGTTTCTTACGCTTCCTTTTTCACTGTGTGTTATTTAGGAAGATTGGAATACTGTTGACCGCTGAATGGTGCGGTAATTGATCATTTTAATGGATGAGGATAAGAGTACTTTATTTGGATGAATGGTCAACCACTTAGTTGTCAACCTTGATATTCTATCTTTCATCACATCTTTGGTTCCAAGCGTTTTAGGGATCCCTCCATACATCCATACAGGTGCCTGCTTCGTATTCAGGCTGAAGCTGGATGGATTCTTCTTCTTCATAGTTTATAGCTGCTTCTGCGATTGCTTGACTGATGTCTCTTAGATCAGCGGTCTTCAACCGAAGGAAATAAAAACCAATGTATGGTAAAATTTTATTAGTGAATACACTAGTGCGACATATGCTGCTGAATTTTTCTTATACTATTTGATGACAATGTGACTGAATTGAAATTTATGGTGAATTTCTATAGTGGTCAATTACACGACATACTCAATAATATTGTCATTATTACTTGAAAGTAATAAAATCCTTAGGGATGTCCACATATTACGAATAAATAAATCGTGTGACGCTATTTTATTATGCAAACTCACGAACGAATATTTATGAATTAAAAACTTCGAAATATTGGTACGTACGTAATCCAGACATGTGATGCTGATTTACAAACATTGTGATTTCCGTCGAACGAAACCGACTTAACGCTGCAACTGAGCGGCGCGGCCCATCAAAGCTATTTCGCATACGAATGACTTTGGTTCAAACACTCTTACATTACACCGCTACACAAACACATCCACACTAAGATTCACCTTTCCAAAAGATTCGTGTACGATGATATAAACAAACTAATGTACATAGGTTAATGTTACCATAAGCGAGAAACGCCAGAGTGGAGGAAGACCAATATGTTGCCGGCCGCGTTGTTTTGTCACTAGTTGCAGGACAACTGCAACTTCGTCTTTCTTTATTAATTGTCTCAAGAATGCGTTAAGTTAGACCATACGTTTAATCAAATAGATATGTTTAATACATCCTTAGGCATACGCACATTAGAGGTTAGCCGTTATTTCTGAAACGCTTTTATCTCTTTTATATAGTTTTTTATTCCATTACCAATATTTCGGACGAAATTCTATCCTTCTTCAGGATTCTAAATTGTTTTTCAAACAATATATTAAAAATTATAAATAACTACCTATAACTAATACAAACCGGAAAAATTAGAATATCAATGTAAGAATCATGAAAGATGTCATAAACAAAGTTTGAAAAAGTTTATAAACAATATAAGGCCTACGTTAAAAATATATAGGTATATATCAAATGACCGGAATGACATGTAACATGTCACAATTGTATTAAATTTGTCGGATGGATGTCCTTGTATTTCAAGAGATAACTATAAATAGAGCTTAGAGCTTAGATTTATATAAATGTACCATTTATATGAAAAAAAAATTAGTGTCAGTGTCTAGCGCTTCTATATTTTGGAAATCCATAATATGCCCGAGAGAATTAACATGCGAAGCCAAAGCACAAGCGTTAGGTCTAATTCTTGAATCACTTTTATGTTGTGAAATTCTTCATTTGATGTGTTGAGAAGTTTTCCCAATATATTCCTTAGGACACACACTACATGGAATTTTGTATATTACATCAGAATGCAACAGTCAGTATTCTACACTAAACTACCGTCACTTGTCTGAAATCGGTCATAACTTCTTCAAACATTTAGGTGTGTTAAATGACGCTGAAACTGAATATGGCATTAAATTTCAAAATTAAAATGGCCGAGCCAAAAGAGTGGACTTTAATTGAAAATAAAAGAATTCTTCGCCTTTTTATTGACAAGATTGGCGTACAAACTACTTCCGAAATTCCCCTCTCAACAGGGACTTGTAATTTTTCCCTGTATAGTTTTGAATTTTCTGTAATGATTGTACCCCACTTAGTTTTTAGTTTTCTTTTTTACTTCACATATAGTCGGTATATATTTAGTTTAGTTATGTTTTTCTTTGGATTATGTGTTTTGGTTTGTAAAGTAATTATGTTATGTTCAATGTATTCCGGGGGAGCTGTTTTGGACCTCGGGTGTGTTAGCTCCCCAAATATGAAATAAATAAGTAAAATAAACAAATCTAGTTTACCATTTTTATTGATTTTTAAGGACGATGGATCAAAATATGGCATAAACATGGCAAAATTCAATGGCAGATCCACAATGGCGGGCCAGAACATTAGAATTAAGAGAGAATTCCGTTTTTTTTATTTAAAAAAAGGTATTATTTTGATATTTTCTATGCAATCACTTGATTCCAAAGTTGGTACACATATTTACTAACATTTCTGGTATTCCGTCAAAAAAAAATAATTTCCAAAAACAGGGATATGTTTGTGCTGGTCACACCCGTCACAGCTGTATCCCATTCCTCTAGTAACTTTAACAAGTGTCACTTTAATGTTTGAATGTTAAACAAATAGTCATGCTTATGTTTTATGTTTGTCAGGTTACGATTACCCCTCTGTTGCTGGTTGGGAAACACTGTCCTAGATAACGTGGTAGAGTTTCAGCTTTCTGCTGAAGCTTTCTGCATCGCTTTGTCTGATAAGTGACCCATGTGCGACATGAGAAGACATTTTTTGCTTCCTCACCGCTTTCCAGAGCGATTGGAGTTTCTTCAGGTTAACTCAATCTTACAAGAAAATATTCTAATGGTGCTCGTTTAGCCATCTTCTTCTAACACTAAAAACAGATTTCTTTCTTTGTCTTGTGCATATTGCGTTTAACGGATAAGAAGTGTTTCGATTCGTAACTTCAAAAGTCAATTACTGGCGCCATCGGATTCGGGAGCGGTGAACCGTAGTGCTGGAGGTTGACGAAAGGCAAGATTTATTGTTAATTGGTTTTCTGCGGTAAGGGCTACGCCATTATACCCGAGCTGCACCGATATGGGACGGGGATTATTCGGAGGAACCGAAACGGAAGTGATTCAACCACCAGTTCCGGGCCCTTCGCTGCAGAACACCATTCGAGCCATTCCTTTTGTCCAATTGAAAGAATACTGGGAAAATATGGCAGCATCCCATTGTGGTGCGACCGCGCGCTCTAAATAACGTTATTTGAATATCATTTTTCATCTTGGAATCGACGAACCGCAGCACCCTTTTGTATAAAAAAGATGAAGGGATACATTTTTTTTGTAGGCTGGTTGTTTCGTTTTATTTTTATTAACATGTTCTAATCGATGTACATACAATAAGAAACATTACGTTTTACGTACTCACACACAGCGAAGTATATTCTCAAAACGTGAGAAAATTATTTACTTGCGGTTATTGCTTTAGATGAAAGTTAATATTTACTTGGTTTGAAACAATTTATTTCATTTAAGAATTTCTTGCACTCACAATTCAAGAATATCCCAATCTCAGAGTTATTAGTTTAGGTTAAGTATATAATTTTCAAACCAAGTAGTTTAAATTCTCAATTCAAGAAGTTGATCAATAACTTGAATCAAGTAAGCTATTACTTGCAACGCGCTTGCGCATTTACACTCAAACGTGCACGAACATTGCCGAGATTTAAGATTTTTCGCATCGGCCTTTGCCTTCAGTTAGTTGGGGTCTGCTATGGCGTCGTGTTCGCTGACTACCGAGTTTGTCCGGGAAGAGTTCAATATGTATATATCTTTACTAATTTTGTAGGTACTGTACACAATAACTACGCGATCTATAATATTCTGAAAGTATATAGTTTTAATTTTGCGTGAATAGCCTACAGTACTTATGTTCAACGTATTTGCGACGCAGTTCGTAGTTGTGACTTGTGACGCACACGGTACGTACCTTTTGCCTAGCCATATAGTGGTCACCAAATCAACATACATGCCACAGAAAACTTACTTGTGTAATATAATGGAAACAAATTGATGTCTAATAGAATATGGTGTTTTTTCCATGCCTTAGATATTGTAGGTAGTGATAATTTATAAATAGGTAAGTATATATGTAATTAAACAAAGAAATTTCATACAATAAAACAAATATCATTCGCTAAGTTATTGTCTACTTATTTCACACAATTCCCTACCTTTAAAAAAAAATAAAACAGTAATTTCTATTCAATACATTATGATCATGTTCTTGAACTAATAATATCTATACTCATTTCAAGAAAATATTTTCTCATTGTCAAGCATATATATTCACTTTAAGAAAATTCCATTATTCTCAACGTGAGAATAGGTTTCTTGAATGAATAATATCTATACTCATTGCAAGAAAATATTTTCTCAGATATACAAGCATATGATCATTTCAATTCAACAATATCTCTTTATTCTTAACTTGAGAAAATATCTACTTGCGGCTATAGCAAACTAATCATTTACTTGGATGAAAGCATATTGCTTTGAGTGAAGTATTTACTTTTCTGTGTGCAATAAATCAGTACTTCTTCTCTACGAGAAAGTTTCGTCTTGAAAACAAGCATCGATTTTCCAAGAGTATCAGATTATTCACGGAGAGGAACGCATGGGGGCGCTGCACTCTGGCTGCGTCCATGTTGTATGTAAAAGAGTCTCGTAAATTGTACCCTCTTTAAATCATTCTCTGCACTCTAGAGTCGAGCATCATGGTACAAGCGGCACCTTGCTCAGGTGGTAGGTACTGTAACCGGCTTTGCTCGCGCACGAAGATGAGGAAGACGCGATAGTTGCTCCATCACACTCCACAAACTCCAACCACGCTACCACAATCGCCGATTTGCATGTTGCAGTCTGAAATATGATTGAGATTATACGTTATCGTCTCCAGTTGAATAAATTTTAAATTATATACTGCTTCTTGTAGTTTTTCACCGCTGTAAGTTCTGTTACTCAAACTTACTGAATTCCAGTGTAGTCACAGGTCTGAGAAAATCGACGAAAAAGATTACTGTTCAAATGGCATAGTAAATTTACACATATCGTTTTTAAGGACAATTTTATTTTAACTAAAAAATGTGTTGTTGAAAACTGGATATCTCATTTATATAAAGATATAGAAAAGCGGTTAAAAGCGTCAAATGTTTAGCATTTGTATGTTAATAAATTATCTGAAACGAAATTTCATCCATATTTTTTTTAGTTTAGAAGATATCAACAAAATCAGTCTTGAAGATCAAAATTGATGATCGATAAGTTTTTCAGAAATTTGTTCATAATAGTATCGTGAAAATATCTAACAAAGAAGCGTATAAGACGCAATTTAAAAGTTCGCCAATGACGTCACCAAAACCACAGATTTCTGAAGTAATGCTAACCTTGAGTTAGTTAGCCCTTTAGTTTGCCCTTTTCGTGTTTAGTGTTGAAAGAATTAAAGAAACTGATAACTTAATACACAGTGAAAATTGACTGTAAAGTTACAGAATATGAATGTAAGTAACTATAGCAAAAATGCTGCAAGAGTAACGGTAATACTGTTAAAATGATAAAATAAATAAATACAAAATTAAATAATAATGCTTTGAAGGCAATTATATGTAATAAAATCCAGAAAAATTCTGTAAACGAGTCGTTTGAGTTATGTGCGTTTCTCTTGCTGAGACATCGCTCGTTATTTGACACTCTATTGCTGTATTTTTCTACAATGCGTCCCTAATCATATTGAGCTATTACTGTGATATTACGGCATTATAAAAGTAATTTTACAGGATATTTTTGCTTTCATAGGAAAAGTAATTTCACAGTAATTTCTAGAGTAATTTCACAACAGAGATTTTTTTACAATTAAACTGCACGCAGTTCAATTGGACGGAGCATGTTGCTGGTTTCTCTACACAGCGAAATTGATTTAAAAATGTTCCCTATGTATAAAACTTTTTACTCAGAACGATATTTACGTTTTAAAATATGTGGAATAAAAGTATTCTTTGTATAATATCGCTTTGGTTGGGGTTGACCCGGCTTCCACCCCAATAGCGGAGATCCGACCTTGAAACGGGGTTTCATAAACTCTTACCAAGAGAAGTTAGCGCCGAAACTTTGAAACCTAATAAATTTAAAAGCGCCATAAGCACCACCAAATTCCTGGCTTTTAAAGAAGAAGAAGTCGATGACATAAAATGTAAATATCGTGGTAAACATAACCCACAGATAAATAATCTAAATAATTATTATAGTACGATTTTCTGCACGGTTCGCTAACAATTCATCGTTGTTAAAGTTATTTATACGAATCAGTAAATACTTCATCAAAGAAGAAGTCGATGAGATGACATGTAAATATCGTGGTAAATATAAGCCACAGATTCCTAACCTGGGTAACTAATTATAGTATGGTTTCCTGCACGGTTTGCTATTCATTTCGTGGTTAAAGTTATTGCAGCAATCAGCAATAGTTCACTATTGGTGTATATGAGGATTACTTACATGGAGTTATGTATTAATTATTTTCTGTGTACAAACAATCCAAATATTTCCAAGAAGAGTTACGTAGGAGTAAGAATGAGCAATCGCGATGAAGTTGGTGTAAAAGTCATCACCCTATTTTCTTAGCTCATAATTTTGGTTATAATCACAGAGCGTAATTTAAACTACCTGCAATCGTCCATTTGTAAGAGTGGTGTTGTTTGTTTCTAGTATGGTTTCTAATCAATGAATGATGCGTACTTCACAGTAGAGGTGAGTTTAAAACTTTTTTACAAACATAGCTACAAACAAAACTAGTCTATCACGATCAAAGAACATAAATATAAACAGTTGATTATGTACACATATAGTAAACTTTAAAAACATATATAAGAAAGTATAAACTAAAGAAATAAACAATAAAAACCTAACAGCCGTTTTAAGTATACATAAATAAATAACACTGCTCGTACATATGGATGATTGCAGGTAGATTAAATTCCGCTCTCGCAAAACTACAAAGGTTGAGAAATACAGATCTAGACTATAAGAAGTATTTTAAAAAGAGACAGCTTGGTTTGATAAAAATTGAGGGTGTTATAAAGCTTTAAAATTTATGTTTACAAAATCACAGTTCTGAGAAAAACGGTTTTGAAGCTTCTCAACATATGGCACCTTTTCCTTGATCAAATCATTTATATTTAAAACACTAAGGCTTTGCACATGGAAATTCCTAGTCAAAAATTCATCTTTGCTGACACATGAATCGGACACATCATGAATTGGTCAAATCAAATCAAATCAGGCAGTGACTTCAAGGTGACTTAGAATACAAAATTTCCAAACATATTCCATTTTTCTTGTGCGATTTGAGGTTTAGAATGCCGAAATCTGCAGAGCAGTTAGTGCCAGATGCCGTTTCAAATCCACTGTTTCCATGAAGACAATGGCAGGCAAAAAATGTGCACACAATGCACGAGTTATCTGTCAGCGGCAAGACTGTTGAGAAAAATGTCTTTTTAAATACGCCAGGCCACGCATTGACGTTTTGCGGATAGATTCGCCAACTCCTTGGTTGTTCCGGGTAGTCAAACTTTCAAAACTAGTCGTCCTTCACCATATGCTGCGCCAATCTCATTCCAAAAAATTCTATCGTGCCTTCTCCACTGCATTTTCCCCACTTCCCTCCGGTGTTCCTCTGACTCTTCACCTATTCTTTCATTCTTCTTTCGATTCATTTCATCCAGACATCTAGAACTACAAGTAGTAACTACAAAAGTGGCGATTCCATTAACGGACACGTCCTTCTAATTAAATCATTAACAACACGGTTTTCGTATCATTGTGCCTCGATTCACGACCCATTAAGGTTAATGCCTCGATCGTTTGGCATCCAGTGGGTATCTCTGCATTGAGCAGGCCACCCGTGTTGGTCAGCTAGGTCTTCTCCTTCGTGAGAACCAGTAATTCGTCGCGCCAACCAAAGTACGCTTTCGCAACGCTCTTCGGTGCAGGGTATTGGCGCAGTCGGCTGGCCAAGGTGTCCCGCGGAGTCTACCCATGCGAAGAACCATCGCGAGGTGCCTTTTTGTTTATGCGACGTCTTCGACACGGCCCTTGCGGCCAACCACTAAAGTATCCTGGTTTATTGATTGTAAATTGGTTACCGCTGCATGAGGAATCAGGCACTTTTGTACCGAACGTCAAATTAATTGCAATTATCGCAGCGCCAATGGAAACTAGTCACGGTATGCTTAATATCTTATGGTGTTTCTTTAAATGTGACAAAAGGATGAAAAATCTATCGACTGGAGCGAAATGGTTTTAAAAGAAAGTTGACGCATCACTCAGTACTCAATGGTCTATCTAGACCAGCGCTTCTCAACTAGTGTTCCGCGGACTGTAAGTGCGAACATTACTTCAAATTATCTGTTCCAGAAAATACATCATCTTTAGAAGAAAAACCAGCATGGCAGAATTATTGGTGAAAATCCAACATTATTTTATTTTTCAATATGCCTCTCTGGGAACAAAATAGTATGACACAAATGTGCCTATAATTTGAATCTGCTGCTCATCCTGGAAACTTGACTTTAGGAAAAGAGCAGAACTGTGGGTTTTAATCTCTTCTTACATTTTGGATGACATTATTAGTCTATTGTCAGACAAGTCGGAGCATCTGTGAAATAAATGTTGTCCTACCATTACCAAAAAAAAATCAATAAATACACAACGTGGTTTCTATTTCTAAATTTAGGCGAAAATAGATATAGCTATCACAATAACATCCTAATAAAAAGTGCTTTGTTTGCGAAAAAGTGGACAGGAATCTTGAAGTGAATTTGGACATTTTTTGCCTGAACTTAACCGTCTGTCCGTCTGTCTGTCCGTGTACATGATAACTGCCGTAATTTTGAAGTTATTGATCTGACATTTGGTATTAAAACTTATCTCTTAAAAAGTAAGGACAAGTTCAGAAATGGGCAAAATCGGTAACCTAACTCCATTTTTTTGTCATCTTCTACACCAAAATTGTTTTACGGTGGGGGTATTTTAACTTCGGCCCTGCTGAAGATAAATTTCTTACTAGTTATTATTGTTAACTGTTTAACTTTAATTAGGTTATTTAGACATTTTTGTTTGTATTCCTTCCTTTGCTTTCGCATTGTTTGATATGTATTTCGGAAAAGTCCATGATGCAAAGGTCGATAATTATCGAAAAAGAAGTAATTAAAACGCCTCTCAACTTTGCAGAATTTATTAGTTTACTTTTGATACCAGTTTCGGCAGTGCTGCCTTCTTCAGCCAAAAATCTACAGAAAATAAGAAAAGGGAATAAGCAAACAATCACGTGTATACATAGGGAAAATTGCCGAAAGTGGTATCAAAAGTAAACTGATAAATTCTGCAAAGTTGAGAGGCGTTTTAATTACTTCTGATATGTATTTGTTCTTCTTACTTTTATTAAAATTTTAAACGGGTGAAATTATTCAAGGAATTCAGAAGAAAACATTTGTTGACGGTGAAAAATGTCTGTAAAATTACTGAAAATGAATGTAATAAACCACATAAAATACTGTAAAAGTGACGATAATATTGTAAAATTAAAGTAAATTATATGTAATTTATTACAGGGAAAGTACTGTAAAAATATTCGCTAATTGCTCTTTTTCTTACATTGGTTATTTGTTACCAGCTATATCGTTTTATTCTTTACATCACGTGATATAATTCGTTTGATACTGAGATATTCCTGTGACATTACCTCGTTATCACAGTAATTTTATGACAGTTTTACAATTTAACATATTGCTGTTTACTCGATACAGCAAAATTGCTCCACAAATTTTTCTGTGTGCATGAAGTTTTTTACTCGAAATGACATTTACTTACAAAATGCGGGATTCCAGTAAACCACACTGTATCATATGGTTTTTGTTGGACTTCCCTCGTGTTTGAACCCCATGTCAAGGGTTCCGCAAGGGTAAAAAGGTTGAGAATCGCTAATCTAGACGAAGTTCTTTCGTTTTCTGCCAATACACTTAACACAAAACATTTTAACTAATTTTAGTTGTTTGTCTCTAGCCAGTACAACTAGAACAGACTACCAAAAACCTCAACGCTCTTTGCAGTAATATTACTATTATTCTACAGTTGAAAACTCTCAAAGATGTTCTCAATGAAAACTTGAAATGTCGACGTGGTGGTATAGGGCTTTGGGTATTTACATAAGGGTCGGAATCCCTCTTTAGGTACTATCTCTCGTCTGGCAGCGCACCCTAATGCCGAGTTGCTGCACGGGCCATTTGTTCTATAGCGATAATGAACCATACCAATTTGATAACGTCGCTTGGATATCATATTTACGGATTATATAAAGCAGTAACGGTTGAGTTAGTTGCTCTTTACCCCCGCTAAGACATCACCCCGAAGGCTTACGCTAATTGGAGGGTAAATTTATGCAACGAGCTACCCTGGAGGGGATTCATACTAAAAGCGATTAAATATTATCGGTGGTATTTTTTTATTTTATCCATTCGATAATTGTTGGTCGCTTTTGTTGTAATTATTGGTCTCTTTGTGGTGAAATCAGGCGTAAAACACACAGAAAAAATAATAAATTTTAGAAAAATTTTATATAGAAAAAAAAAATATTAATTGTATTGAAGCAAATATTCGAAATTCCAATTTCAATCTTGTGTTAGAGCTCGTACAATTTAACATTTAACATTTGCATTTAAGATTAGGATGCGAATAATAATTAATCCGGGTGAAAATACATTTTTGGAATAATAATCTAGGCCTGAATTTGAATCTGAAACAACCGCAATTGCAGGTGGTCTAACCAATTCAGCTAGGATGGTCGGAGGAAATTGATAGTCGAATGTCTCACTTCAAGGAATGGATGCCGTACTTAGAAATTGTTCCTTTGTTTTCCTATGGTTAATAGTTTTGGAAATATTAATAAAAAAAACATGGGTTGACGAGACTAAAATTTGGGTAATCATAACACAAATCAATGCATTTTTCACGAAAAATTGGTTTTGCGATGTTGACACAATTTTTGATAAACTAACCTAACGAATTTATGCAATGAATTCTTGAGGCATTGATTTCATAAATCGACCGCTATCGCGTAACCAACAACAAACCGGTTTCACAAAAAAAATTAAAAGAAAAAAATAGCGATTTTTTCGATCTTGTATATGAATAAAAAAATCAATATTCTAGTATCTGCGATGGTGATATGCATTTGCATATTTGTGAAAATAGTATTATAAGGTCTTACAGTTGTCAGTAAAAAAAATCTAAAAATTCCTTTATTTTTGTAAAAATATTTAAGGGCCTAAGGGCTCACTATTTCGCTCAGCTTAGAATTCTTCTATTCTGATTTTGTCAATTTTTATATACATTTTCGGTTTCGAATATTCTCTCACGAGTGAATTCCAATTAATTTTGTTGATTTTAAATTGCTTATTAATTTTCTATTAAGAATTGTGATTACGTTATCAACGAACACAAGTTTTGATTATGCAGTTTCTGTAAGGCATTTTTCTATGCCTAATCATGAGAAGTAATTCCATGTTTAATTAAATTAAATTAAATTAAACAGATAATAACATATTCCATTTTTAATTCCACGACCACAGAAAAGTGGTTACTTCAAACCAAAAAGCGTAATTTGCGTTCATATAGTCAGGTACTTACAAGACATGCAACCCAAGGTACACAGGTAAATGCTCCCGACTAATAATCTTTTTCTTCATATTGAATTGAAATTAGTATTTCAAATAATCGTTGCAAAAGTGCAGTTACCTTAAAATACATCCTAGTGTCTAGAAGAACATATGAAATATTTTGCATAAATAAATATTGTTTATCGAATGAAGCAATCTAGTTACTTTAAATAACTATTGTAATGTTTCACCGATTTGAGTGATTCTATTAGAACATTGTAAATAAATTCAATACTATTATCACCTGCTTTTGCAATTTTGGAAAATAAATTCTTCCAGTTGCTATACCGAGAGAAGCAACGTGATGTTTTTGTGGGCTAAGTACCTGTGGAGACATCAATCAAGCTGTCAACAAACATCATGTTGATTCTACTGATATAATAAGTTGTACGAATTTCTTTTCAACAGTGAGGTTGCGTATGCTAATTGAATTGATGAATTTGTTATTTTCAAAAATCATTAATTATAAAACTTATTAAACATCAAACTATACCAAAATATTAGATGTACGGATTTTGTGACCCTTAATTTGATAACAATATCACAAGAATATCGTTGTTTTAAAAGTAGCATGAAGAATGCCAATAGATATCTCCGTAGTTGTCTAATCGTAAAAGGCACCTACTTTGGGTATATAATGGCTGGATACAGGGTTCAATGTATCTGTGATTGTCAACTTTGATTCGGCCTTTGGTTGACTACTAAAGCACGCAAAATGCAATCATTTGGTCGCCACGCAGCACCAGCTACTATTCTACAATAGTCCATAACAAAGTCTTACGTACAAACTTTCCAACTATTTAATTCAAACCCGAAAGATATCACACCACTCCTGAACGACGAAGGGGTAGTTAACATGTGAGTGCGGAATATGCTATGTAGAATAGACAGGACGAAGCATCGAATGCCGAGGCAGGGAGCACAGTAGAGACACCCGGCTAGGCAAGATTCAACAGTCCGCTGTTGCTCAACACTGCTTCCTTGAGTCGGGACACATCATGGATTTCGATGACGTTAAGATGTTGGCAAGGGTGAGTAATTATCATCGAATGCTTATTAGAGAAGCCATCGAAATATACAAACAACATCAAGCATGAAGACGGCACTGACATTAGTAGGGTCTAGAAGTCGATCCTAACGCGGTCAGGTGGAAAAACACATGGGACCGGTAGCTCCAGAGTGTGCAGTAAGGTGTAAATTTAGGTATATAAGTTAGATTTCTTTGGTACGTAGGTCTTCAGTATTCAGTTAGCTCTAAAGAAGCGAGCAACATGGTTCGCGAAACGTCAGCATTTACGAATCTTGACACAAGGTATAACCCGGAACCAATTTATTATCTAAATGATTCTGGTCGTGAAAGGCTGCCTACGTACTTATTTAATTCAATTGTTCCTTCTTTATTGAAAAGATCACTTCTCTGTGAGTACGATTGAAAACTGTGCGGCGCCCTAACGCATGAGTTTGAAAAAAAAATATGTAAATATTCAGAAAAAAGAACCAAAGTAGCATCTCTGTTGAATTCAGTATTGGAAATTTTATGTAGTTAGCCTGAAGCGTTCCAAATGAATTAATCTCGTTCCCCTTTCGCCGGTCATAATTCCACACGTGAAATGGTCCTTACTGGCCGACTTCGTACCTTGGGGTCATAACTATCGGCATCGTGGGGCCGTAAGACGGCGAACCATCGGTCATAAACAATTCCAAACACGTACGGGGCATAAGTAAACTGGCAAAGTACCTATCGCAATAAATATCTATTATAAAGCAGTAAATACAGCTTTTATGACGCTTACAAGGAACCCGATTCCGATTTACTGCCCGTACGGGCAGTATTTCAGCAATTAATAAAGTGGAAAAGCGTACTTCGGTACGGCCGAGCTCCGTAGAGGCGTCTGTAAAAATGATCATCGCATTCGTTTGGCTCTCGGACTTACCGGGAGAGAGATCGAGGAAATATTTCTGTCGTCCCGTACGATATGGCCGAGCCCAGTTTGCAGGCTTAAAGGCCCGTCGACACGCGATACATCCGACGAATAAAGAAACAGTGAAAGAAGGTCGTTGTTACTCTGCCAATACTGTGAGAAAATACCTAACGAAAAAATACCTATATAACAACGGAGATTATTTTTATGCCAACCAGCTATGGTCATCTTATAACATTGTAACCAAAGCTGAAACTGAAAAATGTAGTAAGTAGAGGCCAGTATACGTTCGGACATTTATTTTGACCATAACATCGCTGAGGTTCGGTGTTGGTAGTTTAACGTAACTTGACTGTCACGCACGCAGAAAAGTGATTATTTGGAACGAGAAAACATAATTTCTTGAATTTATTTACTAGATTCAAATGCATATTTACTTGGATGTAGAAAGTTAGGTATATACAAGAAATGCCACATACTCAATCTAAGTAAAATAATATCTCAGATAAATGCTGTCGACAAATAAATTCTTCTTTTATAAGACCCAATACTGTATGGAAAGAAGTAATTGAATTTTTCGTCCCAAAAATGTCAATTTCTCCAACGAATTAATAGTAAATCCATCCAAGTGCGTAGTTACTTGATCCAAGAAAATATAAGACATTTAATATAAGTAAGTATTGTTTACTGAATAAAAACCCACCAATTATTTAACTGAAGTGATTCTCACTTCTTTCAAGTAGTCCCTTTCTCTGGAATAAATATGCGCATCGTGATTTTGTCAAGGCTCGCGCGCCCGCGCGTAGGGCTGGCGCCGTAAAGGAGCGAAACCTAGTACGAAAACAACAACGAAGTACCCGTAGGGGATGTGCCTTCTGATTAGTGTACAATAAACGTTTCAACACGGAATAATTTGATGTAAGGCACGCAACAGGTTAGAACTACTAAGTAAATATACATTAAGTAGCTAAAAGTATTTACCGGGAATAAAAATATACCCTTCATTGAAGACTGTTTACTTCCTTCACCAGAGTAACAACTTTCTTAAATCTAGTAATTATTCGAAGAAATAAAATGTCTTGGTTGAAGTCAATAATCTCTCGCGTATATACGAACCTACCAACTACTTCATCCAAGTAATTCTCTCTTCTTTCGAGAGATCACTTTTCTGTGTGCGTAAACAGTTTGAATTATGCGTTTTAAGTAAGAATGTTCCTTTCCTATATAGATTCATTAAAACCAACTATGTACTTACCTACAACACGCTCTCCATTGAAATTTACCCTCAATTTTGTTCAATGCAGGATCGACAACATGCATAGCTATAAAGCAACATTGTTATGGAATATTGAAAGGCTTTAGCTTATTATTAAGCATTATTATTATTATTAAGCACTTGAAAAAAATTGTTGGTGTATCCTATTTTACCATATTCCTCTATTTTGATCTACTAAACACCTATATTATCTTACAAAATGTGATGTGCTGTGTACTAACAAGGGGCGTTGTGCATGAGTTATTAATAAAGTCTACAGGATCAGTAAATAGTTGAGTCAACGGGCGGTGCTTGTAATACCTCAACCGAATAGTCATCTACTTACGCCTAGAACAAAAGGTGTAAGGTAAATATTTGAAAGTCCATAACTTTGAACGACTTTAATGCTTCCTTTGATCCGGCAATAACAATAAAACATAGTCAGTAAATAGTAAGGAAGTTTTTGCATGTTAGATAGTGAACGGCGCATTATGTCATGATTCTCTATGCAGATAATAAAGTCATTTACGTGGTGTAACAATACTGGTATAAAACTAATTTGAGTAACTAACCTGTCTTTATTATTACTTACATTATGTACCTGTGTTATTTTATTATAGATAATCATAGATAATTTAATAATAATAACAATTTGAGATAGAATGGTCAAAGTAAAATGGCCCGATGAAGATCCCATCTCCGAAGGCACTATTTTTATTTACAACTAGATTGTGTCAGTTTGTCAATGAATTCGTTGTAAACAATTGAAACTTTTGTTTTTTGTGGAAATCTTTTATACACATTTGGGTTCAGCATTTTTTCAGAGTAGTTTTATATGGCTAGATTACTGAAAATTAGTTTTTCTCGAGAATCTCTGAATTAGTATTTCACGAGACAAAAGAAAGAAAGAACAAATTGTAAACCATTCTGCCATCCACCCGTATGTCAAGTAACCGTATTTTATCAGACAATCATTATTTTTAGTCGTGTAAAGAAAGCGTCTTATAGCACATGCACAAGTTAATTAATTTAACACAATTATTACAATTAAATTAAAACAACTAAAATATATACAGTTTTAAAAAATTACTTTCACTTAAATGTAGGGTTGCCATTTCGAAAAAAGTAGTATAACCGAGCATGTTTTGCTTTTGGGAAAAAAACCAACTGGACAAAACCGGATATAATAATAATAATAATACGTTTATTGATTTTAGCTTGTGTATATAAACTATATAAAAGTAAAACTTAATTCCTACTCACATAGCTAACCAACCCGATGGTGGAAATTCCGCCAAGGCCGTTCTTCCTTTTTCCCACCAAAAACAATACAAAAAATAATATTAACCAACAAGCAATACTAATAATATTACTATTAGGGTATTCCGGTCATGTCAAAATTTAAGCAGATATTCGGTTTAACCTATTGTACAATTTATGAGGATTCATAAAGTTAAGCTATGAGCTTTTTGATTTAGTTTTCTATGAGATAATTGAAATTAAAAGTGCATTTCGTTTGAATTCACCGACCACCCTCGGAAATACACGATGATTACCGATCCCTAGTAGCGGTGGCAACAGCGGACAGCTCTCGAACAACTGATCGGCCAAGTTGACGGTTGGCGACCCTGTTGTTTGACAACGAATCAAGGTAACTTTTTTGAGAGATGATTTGATCATTGAAACTTGAAGCCAAACATCTCTCATCTCGCTAGTCGGCAATGTAAAGAAAATCTTATCAGGAGTTACTGTTCTACTGCTGTTACAGCCCGGCACAGAACAATGTCGGCGTTGGAGTTTATACATTTTGAACAAGTGTTTGATATAACCTCAATAACCAAAGCAGGTGTCAACAAACGACCGATTCTAAACGTTGACACAACAGAAGACAAAAATTTACTACGTCCACCCTTGATATAGCAACGTTGTCAAGTCGCTCACTTTGAGCGGTCTTTGTGGCGTCACAAAGACCAATCCTAATTCAAACTTTAAACGATTCTCTTAATTTAAAACAATGTTTGATATTTTACTTGTGAAGTAGCAAACAGTAGCACCCATAGTTTGTAAAAAATGACAATTTCAAAAACACTGGAATACCCTATTGTAACAAAAACGTTAATCTAGAAAGAAAAGGACCAAAATTGAAAGTGCAGACAACGTATATTATATATATTTTATCAGCTTGGCAAAATAATCCGCGGTAGGGTGGATGTAGTTCTTTTAAGTAATTTTATTTTGAGATGTTAGCTTTTCAAAAGTTTATAAACACAATTGGGTCTCCTTCCGCTGTCAAAGATGGGAAAAATTCATTGATTCTTTATTAATTTTTTAAACTACAAAAAATTTGCAGTCTATATCAAAACATCTTTAATTATTGTCTTTTCGACAAATTAAGTAATTGGAAATCTGAAGAGTTTTTTTAAAAGCAAATTTTTATTAACTTTGTCATTCGATGGCAACCCCTAAACAATTTTTTAAATTATAAAATATAGTGTAATTCCTATTCTGATAAAACATTTTAAAAATGTGCTGCTTAAAAAAACAATATTAGAGAACAATTTTAGAAAAAGTAATAAGCACTAAAAAGTAATAGAGAACAATTTTAGAAAAAGTAAGAAGCACTGTAAAAGAGGATGTTAAAAAAATGTTCGAGGATTTCATAAGTGTGTATCAACAAAGTGCGAAGTTTATCTATTTTTATAGTTTAACATTATTGACATTTGATTAAAAACGGAATGAAATAGATATTAGTAGTAAACAGTAGAACATCAATCAGTAGATCAGTAGAGTTGCTGTTAAAACAGTCGATCTGGCAACACTGTTACCAGATTTTCGCGTAACAACAGTTGCAGTAAGGTAACTCGAATATGTAATACAAAAGACTAAAACTCCTTTAGTTTGACTAAAAATAGCATTTTATATATTGGAATTCAATTATGAACACTAGTTATAAGTTTGCCACCGAAAACTGTTTAATTTTTCAAATCTCAGATACGTATCTGAAAACCGTACATTTCATGTGAAGCCAAATATATATATATATATATATATATACAAAAACAATATGGCGCCTATAAGAAAAACTAAAGATTCATTTGTTTCTTTCAAATTCATTGGTGAAAAAGCTCAAAAGTAAAAGCTTCAGTTTTTTCTTTTGAAAGAATCTCTGAAGCCATTAAATTTTCTCAATGGATTATTAGACAGCATTTAAATCTGCACTACTTTGTCCATTCAACTGATTTTATATCTCTAATGATAGATCAAGATAACAATTATAAACGATTTTGTATACTATAACAAATAAATAAAACAAATAACACTTGCATCAGAAGAGCTTAATAAACGAAAGAGCTGCGATGATAGAAATCAAATGCATCTGGTACCACGGTTGTTTTCAAACCCTAATGGTGTTTTTGAGAAAGATGACCCACCATCTAGAATAGTCGTCTACAAGTTGGGCCGTTTTCTACAGTTTTGATATCAGCACAGTGATGAGACAAAAACTCAAAAGGAGTTTACTTGTTTCGTAATATTGGGGGACCAAAG
Organism: Aphodius sticticus; assembly: GCA_963966075.1. Classification (NCBI taxonomy): domain Eukaryota; kingdom Metazoa; phylum Arthropoda; class Insecta; order Coleoptera; family Scarabaeidae; genus Aphodius; species Aphodius sticticus. The sequence continues at coordinate 8,369,837 of OZ014513.1, forward strand.
TTTATGTAAATACATCCCCTCCGAGTTTTACAGCGCTCTGAATCCGCGCGCAAAGCTCCGCAGGAGAATTTTTCCATTTGGTCGCAGTAAATAACGCAAGGGAAACGCCATTTCCACGTCCGCCCGTGCGGAACTGAAGCGTAAGCGTGCGACAACCGTCGAAAATAATACAAACACCCGCGTCTCCGTTCCCCTTGCACTTTATGCCAGCGCGTGAATTTTTATTTCCCTTTTCTAGTCGAATAATCACGCTGAATCGGCCAGCGACGACTGGGCGGATAGCCGAAAATATGAATAAATAATCTACTCCGGACAAAGGGGGATCGGTGTCGCTGGGGATCGAGCAAACACATAAATTTCTTCCAACGGAATGACCCTTTTGACATCCGGATGATCCGGAATTGCCATCGGCGGCCATAGTCGTCAGTTTCTTTCCGTTTCCGGAGCTCTCTACGCCCGCTGGTCTGCCATTGCTGGATCGTCCTGGGGAGCCTTTTGTCCGGGGATGAATGATAACAATGGAGAGATGCTACCCTCGTTTCTGGGCGGACATGAAAACTAAATTTGAATACATTTCCGCAGAAGAAAGCCCAACGTAATGGAGTCTGAGATGACCTTAGAAGCGCCATCTCGTGAGCTTAGTTTCAAGAAAGTTTACTTCATTACGTACATTTCAATCATCAATTGTTTTGTCCAAAAAACTTGAGTGAAATTTCTTTCTTAACAAAGGCTAGATTGATTTTTAATAATGACTAATAATGATAATTTTTGTGGGGTCTCCGGTTTCTCTCATTTTGGATAAAATTATAATGAATAAGCATTATTCCAAAATTACCTTTTTTAAGTTTTTTAAGTTTTCATTAATTAATATGTAGTTGATTATTTGAGCTTTGCCTAAAGACCAAACAGCTAAAATTTCAATGTGGTTTAATAATTTGAATCAAAATCTTCTGGCAGATCGTCTTATAATCGTTAAATTTGAATATGTTTTTGACATTAGCTTTTCAAGTTTGATTAATCGATTATTATTTGGTCCTCCTTTGAAGCAGAATAATGATGTTTCTCGCATTACATAACCACTCTCATTTTGCAAAATTTTATATACAGGGTGATCTACTACATGTGTGCCAAACGGCAACCAGCGGTAGGAGGCGTCAATTTGAGCAAAAAAATATATTAACACACGTCAGATTGGTGTTTGTTACCCAACTATAACAATTTTAAATTTCTTTTTTGTTTGGACTTTTTTGTACGCTACATAAAGAAACACTGTCAATGCTTTATGAACTCATATGCAAAAACTTTGCCGATTTTAAGTAAAAACGCAAAGCTTTCGTGTAAAAGCGCTATAAAATATAAACTAGCAATCATTTCGAAAGGTAATCATGCTTTTTTCACATTTGGGTTTTAATTTGTTTGAAAAACGTGATAAGAGACGTCTATTCACTTTCCATTCATTATGTTCACGTTCTCCAGAGTTATTAGGTAATTACTATTTTAGATTTTCCTTTGTTGTTTTCTAAGGAAATATATATATTACATAAAACTGTAAAATTCCATTAAAAATTATTGTGTATTTGGGTGCTTCTTATTTTATCAAAAATACTTGTTTCATAATCCAACCATTAAAAATTGTGTATACATAATTGTATAATTGTGAATTGGATCTAGTTTTTGAGAAAATCAGTACTAAAAATTTGCAAGAAATGCAAAAAGACACAACTAAAATTTTCTGACATTAAGTACCTACAGAAAAAAAGAATACCGGAATCGGTTGTATCTTAGTCGATTTTAGCTGTTGGCAATTTATCTTAGTTTAATTTAAAATTAAGTAATTGCAAATCTGTAAAATACTCCGATTTAAACTTTATCAATTATTTTCTTATTATGATAATAATCGTGGCAAGCAAACTAAAATATAGTATTTTTTAAAATACAAATTTAATACATTTTCTTAACTTTGACAGGCATTTCACGTGAAGCGGACAACAATGGGATCTCAAATAGTTTAGGAGATACGTGTATGTAAATACATACGTGTCGTACTGTGCGGGTACTAGGAGCTTGCTGAGCTTGCATTGTTTGCACGAAAACGCATTAAAACAAAATGAAACAGCATTGTAAGAATTCTTAGAGAATTTTTACTATTTTACCAGGAGAATCAATACTATCTTGGTTTACAAGAAGGCCTTCGGTTGATGGAATAAAGGCGTGCATTTTTTTTTTGTTCCTGGAATGGTGATTCCAGCATCAAATCGCGGTTGCAGAAAAATCCTCTGCAGTTTAATATCGGCTGCGGAGCATTAATAAATTGCCGTTTCTTTTAAAGATGATTTTGCCCATTCGTGCAATCGCATGGGTGTAATGATTGCTTTACTTGGAGGTAACTGTAAGCTTGCACGTGTGACTAAGCGTTTGAGATTCCCCCAAGACCATCACATGGCCCCTTTCCGTGAGACGTTGCGTGAAAATGAATTTCTGCATCCGTATTAAAATCTTCTTTGTAAAAAAATAGATTCACAAAGTTAACACTATATCGCCCGGATAAGTGTACGCGCACATTATGCGTTGTATTCTAGTATCACGTCAAATGGCCGTGAGTCCCAGAAAGAGATGGTGCTCGCGCTCAGCAAGCACTTAGTACCCGCACAGTACGTCACGTATGTAGTTAGATACACATATCTCCTAAACTATTTGAGATCCCATTTTAAAACTTTCAGTGTATTATCTACACACTTTAAGCTTTATTATGAGAGTAAAATTATTTTTTAAAAACGGGCGAAGTTATTAAAAATTTAATTTAAAAAATTTATTTCTGGTTTTATCCCAGAAAAAAAATTCCAACTACGAATTTGATTTCATAATTAAAAAGATCAACAAATTTTCTATATAAACCACCACTTTTAATATATTATTGTAAATTTGTTTAATTTGAAAAATTGCTTCCAAAAGATACGTATTTTCTTCACATCAATTCGTTAGGTGGCCATAACTTGGCAACTAAACCGCACATTAAAAAAATATGCTGTATGCACATTTATATCTTCTAGACGTACAATTTGGCCGATTATGAACGAATTTAAAAACTTAACTTTTTTTTCGTTGTCCGCTTCACGTGAAATGCCCGTTTTCGACAGGCGACGCATATATATTTTTCAAAATTATAAAAAAATACTGTTACTGGTTTTCTGGTTAAATAACATTTCGCAGGCTGGCCCTTAAAAAAATAAGTTTTTAAGTATTTGTATCATGGATACTAACCATTCTTTGTTTTAACAGGTAGGTATGTACAATGTACATAGGTAACAACAAATACAAAGTAGAAAACAAGAAATATTGACTCTATTTTCGAGGTGATAGCCGATGAACTCCTTGCCCTAAGAACATCGAAGGGCTCAAAGTTTCTCACACACTTGTGTACTTATTGTGAAATACTGACAAGAGTTCTTGTGGTGGACGCGTATTTAAATAACAACATATTATTATATCTTCTAAAAGTAGCCAAAAAGATGTGTTTAACATAAAAAATACAAAATCTAAAATTCTAGAATTGTGTTCATCGAGACTGCAATGAAAATTATTAACGGCAGATTAATAAACAACATAAAGGTGACAATATTAGTTATAGGAATTAAGTTAATTTAAAAAGAGAAAATGCTTAATTTTTTATGTATACTATATTCAACGAGAAACAATAAATGTATTATTATTATTATTAAACCCGAAAATACAGAGACTAAATAATTTACAGAGTAATCTTCGTCAGGAACAGGTGAACAGAAAACTTTTGGCTTTAGTTGTTACTGTGATAAATATTCGAATAGATGCTGTGAGTAGAACAACTCTAAAAGGAAATGCACAGGAAATTGTACCTGTCTGTTATGGTAGCATGGAACGACTGAAATTTATATCGATCGATCTGATCTGATGGCATTTTAAAATATTGCGTTAAAACCTCTAGCCTGTGGCCGTTAATAAAATAAAATTGCACTCTCTCATTTTGGCGTGAACGAATACTGTGGCCATATTTTCTGGAAAGAGGCCGAAGATGAACGGTTTTCAGTCTCGAGCATTAATAATGCATGCCTCGTACGCGGAGGCACCGGTTCTCCGGTAGTTTCTTGAGCCGCGCCCGGCGTATTTCAACTTTTTCCTAGTGTATCCAGCATCCAGGGACGTAAACCAGTTCTCTCAGGCCGTTTTTGCCGCGTTTCCAAAGCGGACCGCGCCGTCCAGAAGGCCGGCCCTCGTAAATACCTGTTTATGTTTTATTTAACATGCCGTTCCGTTTCCAAATAAAAAAGAAATCCACAAAGACGACGAGGAATAAAGCGACATTCTACGGGAATAACAGCACACCGTAAGAGAAAGAAAGAGATCTAGCTGAAGGTATAATAAGAAAAAATGCGACGGTTAACAACTGCTCCATAAAAAAATATACCTATTAGAATTGTAGACTTTCGAAAAAAACGTCCAAATTTTTCAGTGGTATTTATGGAAATAAAACAACCTTTTGATTCTGTTTGACATTGTCGTTTGTTGTTTAAATTGTCTATATTGAATGTTCTACACTCCATTATAAAACTAATAAGTAACCTTGTTTAATATGTCGAGAGTTGAGACAAATCCGTGAAAAATGCAATTGAAAATCCGTTATCATAAAATAAAAGACTCTTCCACACCAGTATCATAAAGAAATAACACCATTTCACCTTCAAGTTCATGTAAAATACTTGGGAATAATTCTGGACTCAAAGCTTCGGGGAGGTCCTCATGTAATCAGTTGGAAAATTCACATTTTCTGTGCTACCACATTTTGAAATCTTGAAGTGTATAAAAGCCCTGAAACAGTTTTTTGACTCTCGCAAGTTTTACGGTTTTATAGCTAATGTTTCTATAGCTCTTAGCCTATATTTTCCGGTCGAAATTTCCTGCATTAAGAGATGTGTTTATTCAAATGATAATTTTCGCCAACGCTTTAAAGTAGGAATGTGTAATTTGGAACTCATATAGGAGTTAATGTTTCTTCTACCTTTCCTTGTAGAGTTTATTACACCGATACAACGACGCGTTTTTCTATAAACAAGATATTTCAAACTGTCATGCCCGATTACTTTTGAATGGTTTAGCGGATCGAGTTATTATTTTTTCCCCTTGGAGAAAATACTTTTTATTGGTGGCTGAATCTGATAATAAGTGAAACTTTTAAATAATTATATTATTTATAACGATTTGAAAACGAAAAAAAAAAAAACGATAAAAATTTAGGTATCTTAAAATTCAAATAGCAGCCATTTTGTCAATGTTTGGTTAGCCTCCAACTAACTTCATCTACATTCACAGCCCTTTTGAAATTTCGATTTATGTTTATTTTCAAAGCTGGGCACAAAAGCGTTAATCCGTTAATCGTTAATTAACGAAGTTAAATTTTTCGTTAACGAATTGACTTTGAAGGTAACTTTCAAAACCATTAACGGACTCATTAACTTCAGCTACATTCGTCATGCGTTAATTCAAGTCCCTTAAATCGAAAATACCTATCATAATTAAACATTTCAAATTGCTATACGAATTCTGTGCATGTTAGGACTATGTTTTGTTTTTGTGTTGCGTACTACTTTCTGCGACCCGGCGTCCGTATATAAAGCATGCGCGTGAATTGTTTTGTTTTTAGTTACTTTTTGTATGTGCACTCGCGGAAAGAATTTTTACATCCTAAATTTTTTGTTTCCATGTAAGTCAGAAACTACCCAAAGAATTTTGATCGGACTTTTACCCAGAAGCTGTTTGTATTTAGGAAATATTCAAGAACAAGCAGACCACAATTTATTGGGTAATTTTAGAGTTATAATGCCGCAATAAATGCAGAATGTATACATACTATTTTCCGGGAGTATAAATATTTATTATGTAATAATAAATGTTTAACTTTTTTAATATTGTTGCTTTTTAATAAATGCCCATTCTTTCAAAATATAAATCAAAACTTGAGAAAGAAACCTTCTAAAAATGTCGTCTTTTCAATATCTTTTAGAAATAACACCCGTATTAGGTCATATTCGTAACCTACTTTTTCATAAAATAGTTAACGATTAACGGTTAACGTTAACTTCCGTTACATTTATAACAAATTAACGAACTATCGGTTAACTAAGTTAACTTTTTCGTTAATGACTTACCGATTAAAAAAGTTAACTTTCTGATTAACTTTGCCCAGCTTTGTTTATTTTTATAGGAGCTGTCGTGCACGTCTTGACACAGTATCCACTTCTTGCATATAGTCTTTTATAGGACCATTTCTTTTTATACACGAAAGTATAATAAACATATAACAAAAGAAAAAATATCTTTTACAATTTGTTTGAAAACTATCCCAAAGTTGGGCTACTTTTTAGGTCTCTACATGAGAACCTCCCCTTAACATTAAAAAATATATAAATACTACAAAGAACAACATGAAGAGGACCTGTGGTTTTTGGAGGTCTGACTTATCAAAATCAAGGAATTAAAGTGAAAACTGCATAAAAACAATCATATTACTGTAAATTATCGTATCAATTCGCTTCAACAAAAAATTTTTTCAAAATTTTGGTATTCTATTAATTTCGCATTTTACACACGCGAGAGGGAGTAAATGGAGTAAATGGAGTAGCGAATATCATAGTTACAACACAAAAGCAATTGTTAATTTAATTAAAAAAAATATTTTGTATTTCTCAAACCACTACGTTATTTATCTTTATGCAAAACGCTGTTTTCATTTACCACGAAAAGTTAACTGATATTTAATTGGTTTCTTCAATATACAGTTACAAAATACTGTTACAACCAGTATAATAATATTTTCACGTCAATTTAATTTAAAACAACCCTACCAACCATTTCAAATCCCACACCGCTCATCTCATAGCAGACTAGCAGCAAATCACACCAGGACCCTCCTAGCTAAACCCTTCCCCGGTTTCGGAAACTTAAAAAAATATTTGAGTTATAACTTAATCGTATTAACGCCATGCGTTCATCAAGGGCGGCCCTGAGCACCCTTCTCTTCGCCATGCGTTCATTAACGCATTATTCACGGCACCCCTTGATTAACGAGAGCGACGGTGGGGTAGTCTGATCGCCATTATCTTCCAATCCTCCTCGAAAAGGGGGTTAAACGTTCCTCTCTCTCTCTCTCTCTCTCTGTGTGTGTGTGTGTGTGTGTGTGTGTGTGTGTGTGTGAAAGCAGAAATCGAAACGGTTGTAGGTATATGAAATAATTTAAAATAGGTAATAAAAATGATGAGTATAAAAATCAGTACACAAAAACACGAAAAAATAATATTATAAGCGAGAAACTGTGTTAGGGCACACTCTAGCGGCGGATGAAGGAATCAAAGTCTTTCGAACAGGTATCCAAGGTGCGCCGCGGCTAAGCGCTTTTGTTTTTACATGGCGGCGCCATCTGTGGGATCTCCTCGAAACTGATTCCGGGTATCGTCGATAATAAACTATTTGGTTGTTGTTCGATATCTTAAAAACTTGAATCAGTTCAGAACAATCTTAAATGGGAGTAAAATAAACAAAGCTAGCTGTAAATCTGTCGTTTCGGTTGTAAATCTCGTGTAGTGTTAGATGTTAGAGGAGATTATTTTTAAGATAAAACAGTGGGGAGTTAGATAGGCTTTCGAGTCTTTTAGAAGAATTTATAGAGAAAATAAATGAAGTTATTGGTAAACAGTCAATTGCGTAGCCAGTGTCGATGGTGATATATATGCAAATCTTCACTAATGTTGCTATTTTAGAAAGCTAAATTGCGTGAGAATTCTTTATTATTATGATTGTGATTTTTAAAAGAAATTAGATAAATTATGTAGGTACGATGCATGCATAATTGCGAAATAGGAATGCATTATTAAGAATGTCATTATTTATTTTTTTTCAGGTGATAAGCTTAACATCAACGGAAAAGATTGCACTGGTAAGCTTCTATAAATTGTATATAATTTGTGTATTCCTATTTGTTATGCTTATAATATAAAAAGTTTTTGTAATTGCCTGTGTTCAATTCTTAATAGTTATTTCATAAGAGTATTGTAAATCACAAGAGCATAGAAGAAATTACCAATGTTATGATATAAGTCTCTTCAGCATAATAACAGCATATCTACACTACGTGTCAAAATTAACGTAGAACTGAATTATAATTTTAAATTTTTTCGACTTTTACAATAATTAATGTTTCAGCTGTTCAGGTGTATGTTGATTATTCAGTATTATCGGCTAGCAGGAACCGTGTGTTACTAAAACTACGACGTACGTAGCAATTTAGGTTAGATTAATATAGATAGATAGTCATCAGACTAGGTGTTATACACAATTACCTATGAGGTGATGTTAATTAATAAAAAAAAAAACTAAAACTATGAGAAACACTTTTCAGAGTTTATTTTAAAAGCTCTGCAAAAAATTTATGAAAAAGGTGGTTAGAAATATTCGAGGTACAAAACTATCAAAACTAACTATTTTGGCGTTCCTTGTACCGGGTGTTGCCAAAAAGATGAAAATGACTGAAACGTAAAGTACCTTTATTTTAAAAGATAGGAAAAAATGTAAAAATGTAAAAAAGCATTTAGAAATTAATATATTAAATACGAAATTATAATCAGCTTCGTCGTTGTAAATACCGGAGTCACCAAGTTTATGAAAATGACTGAAAGTAAACTACCAATCTTTATTTTGAAAAATATACAATATGTTTATATAAAGTAGATGTTCTGAAATAATAGAAGCTATTAAAAACGAAAACACATTTTTTTGATTGTTTGTTTGTTTTGGGTTTTAATTTTATTATTTCTAAAAAATAAACGCAACACTTTTATGAATAATAACTTTTTTTGAGAAATCAATAATTAAAATGTTTCCCATATGTGTTCAACTTTCTGCTGGGCACGGTATATGTCAATATAATATAGTGATCAATAATGTAATATTTTTTAATTGTTTTTATTCAGAACGTCTACATTTCTAGTCCCAATTTTACAGTAAAATACGTTTTTTACAATGGAATTGCGTTCTCTTTTACATGTTTTTTTAATGTTGCTGGGATAACATAACCAGCAATACAGCTGTAAACATTTTTTCTCTGAGTATTCTGATACAAATAAGCCGTTCATGGCAATTCCACCCCATCCCAAAATCAGAAACTTCGTGGATTCCAAACGACCAAACTTTGAAACGAGCGAATCTCAACCATGTGGGTGGCGGGTAAACTTTTGGGAAAGGGTAGGCCAGATTATCAGACGAATATCGCTCGGAATTACCGAGATAAGGCAGTAATCCTGATCTACGTCGCCTGCATGGCGTATGCCTGGCAACTGGAAAGGGGTAGTGGGGGATGTAGGGGGTACGTGCACCGGCATGGCTGTTTGGGGATTATCCCGGGTCCCGTGTGTTCTAATTAGACTCATTAACGGGTACACGTAAATGCGCTTATGTGTCACCGACGCCATACATAGCGCCCCGACGCCACGCACGCCCCTGCGCCGCAGGTTTTTATTAAATTAGTTCACAGCGACACCGCGGCACTACTGTGGCGCGCTCTATCCGCCGATAAATGCGAGTAATGGATATTGGAATTCATAACATTGCTTATTATGATTCCATTTGCTAATTGGCTCGCATTTATTGCGCCTGCATGGATGCGGTATGCGGCGAAAATGGCGTACTGTAAATTTTAATAATCTGGGGGGAAATGCCTATGGAGTTGTGATAGTATGCTGCTCGATAATAATATAAATGTTTTTGGATATTGGCAATGACTTTTACTAAGTTTTGTAGCACATAAATAAGATAATAAATAAAATAAATAAGTATACCACCATGAAAGTGTTTCGTGATTCTTATAGTTATTTATGTACCAAGGCATTAAACGGATGTTTATGCCCCAACAATTGGGTCCCTCATATTACATTTTGATTTTGGTGAAATTGAATATTAGAAAAAGCAAACATTCTTTCAGTGTGATATAAATTATATCGATATATTTCTGTTTATCTTTTTCCATTTATGTGTTTTCAGTGTATATTATGACTGTTGTACGCATTTTTTTGTCGACAATAAAGCTTATTATTATGCGTAAGTTAACTTAGTTTCATTTTTGTTTTCCAACGGATGATGCACTCTATAGGGGCCCCGAATGCAGGTTTGCCAGCACAAGGAGGCCTGCACAAGGTAATTTTCACAATTTGAAATAGGTAAACACTCTGGTTTTATGAAATGCCTGGCAGATTATTAATTAAAGCAGTTAACCATTGATTACAAATTATTACAATCCTACTCGCTTCTAATTCACGAACGCCATATGTATTTTTGTTAAAACACAAACAAATTCAATCGCAAATCGCACGCATTTTTACATCTGAACATCGACTCAAAGTCAACACCAAATCTACAAAATAATACCGATAACTCACGGTTAACATTCGCTGGTATACTAGACAGTTCATGTACCGAAACCGGCAAAAAATAAACATACGCTTTTACTGTTATTACACCCCGTATATTTTTATTGCGCGTTTCGGTCGGGGGCGTTCCCGCCGAAAAGAACAAATTATTATTGAGTGCCTGGTCGCGTGCCGCCTCCGCAAACGAAACGGAAGCGAGCAGTCTCTCTATGTACGAAAATCTCGTCAGTGTCACATTATAGTAGTCGTCAAAATGTAAGTGCCGCTCGCATAGGGTGGGTACAGGGATGGAACACGCACATTCTGGGGGCCTTTCCTCCCGCAATAAGAGCAGTTTACGCAGCGCCCCCCAACGACGCCATACCGATAATGGTCATGGCCAAGCTGACGACCCAACAGGCGACGATTCACGCTGTTTTACAAGATTCCTTCAGTGATTTTGGCCGATTCACGGCATGCTCTGATTGCTGAAGATGTAATTTGGAATCAGTTATATCGAATTTGTACCAGAACGAGGGTGTTTCTTGTTGGCATTTTGGCATAGGTACGTACTAAGGGTTGTTATGAGACTTATGAGAGACCTCTAGTGTTAATTAGCTGTTCATTAGGAATTTGTATCTCGGATCAGTCCATTGCAATTTTCTGAGGAAACTTTTAGGATCATTTTAGGTCATAAAGATAAAAATTTAAAAAAAAATACTACAAACCTACCAAGCAACTTCAAAGCAAAAAAAAACACGAATAATATACTACAAATCTGAATATTGCTTATCGATAATTTGGATACGATTTTCTTGGGATTCAAAATGCGGGAAACTCCTTATTTGAAGGGTATTTGGTCACGTGAGCTTTAGCAATTGATTCAAAACGTCTTTAATTTAATAATGTGCCAAATTTCGTCACAAAACCAGAGACGCGCGCGGCGCTTGGTCATGGCGTTATAACGGTGGTTATTCGTCTTTGAGTTAAGATTTGATTGAAATATTGACATGCTAATGCATAATTCTAAAAAATCGACTTTTTGATACCCTTACCAACTCATATAAAAGTTTACAATCATCGATACAGTTGGTAGGTAGTACATAGATGCATTCCATAGTGACGGTCGGAACAATTAAACTCATTTCCTCACACAAATTTGGTTAGATAATGTTTAAAATAACCTAATATACTAAAAATAATATATAAAACTCTAAAGAGTTTTAATTTGGAACCTATTCACATAGCGCATAATATACAAATAAACTATAATTTGATGACTAAGGAAGTGTGCTGGTCTCGATGGTCTATGCCAATAAGCCAGAAACGTTAAGAACAGCTGCAGGCCAACATCGAACGCGAAATTCCTTGTTATTTCGGCCGATTTGTGTGCTCGAGTCATGAAAAATTGGGTCCTCGCGCTCATGTTTACACCGAGAGGCAAAAAAATTTGATAGTCATCTTGTAGAAATTATTGAGGAGTATGACACACTTTATTTAATTTTTCTCTGTTCTGTAGTTTTAGAGTTATGAGCCGTCAAACATAGGAGTCAATACTCTCGAAAAATTGAATTTTTACATAATGCAAAATTAGAACATTTGAGAGTCTAGTTTTGCTTAAATTCTAAGATTTAAAAATTCTGTATGCTAAAATAGCATTGTTAGAAAGCAGTAATTTATAGTATTTATTACCCAATTCATCTATGACCGAGGCATCTATAAAAATAATTTTTGACTCATCAACTTTTGATGTTGTCCAACATAATGCAAAATTAGAACATTTGAAAGCTTAGTTTTGCTTAAATTCTAAGTTTTAAAAATTCTGTATGGTAAAGTAGCATTGTTAGAAAGCGGTAATTTACAGTATTTATTACCGAATTCATCTATGACCCAGGCATTTATAAAAATAATTTTTAACCCATCAACTTTTGATGTTGTCCCACATAATGCAAAATTAGAACATTTGAGAGTCTAGTTTTGCTTAAATTCTAAGATTTAAAAATTCTGTATGCTAAAATAGCATTGTTAGAAAGCAGTAATTTATAGTATTTATTACCCAATTCATCTATGACCGAGGCATCTATAAAAATAATTTTTGACCCATCAACTTTTGATATTGTCCAACATAATGCAAAATTAGAACATTTGAAAGCTTAGTTTTGCTTAAATTCTAAGTTTTAAAAATTCTGTATGGTAAAGTAGCGTTGTTAGAAAGCTGTAATTTACAGTATTTATTACCGAATTCATCTATGACCCAGGCATTTACAAAAATAATTTTTAAGCCATCAACTTTTGATGTTGTCCCACATAGTGCAAAATTAGAACATTTGAAAGCTTAGTTTTGCTTAAATTATAAGTTTTAAAAATTCTGTATGGTAAAGTAGCATTGTTAGAAAGCTGTAATTTACAGTATTTATTACCGAATTCATCTATGACCCAGGCATTTATAAAAATAATTTTTAACTCATCAACTTTTGATGTTGTCCCACATAATGCAAAATTAGAACATTTGATAGTCTAGTTTTGCTTAAATTCTAAGATTTAAAAATTCTGTATGCTAAAATAGCATTGTTAGAAAGCAGTAATTTATAGTACTTATTACCCAATTCATCTATGACCGAGGCATCTATAAAAATAATTTTTGTCTCATCAACTTTTGATGTTGTCCAACATAATGCAAAATTAGAACATTTGAAAGCTTAGTTTTGCTTAAATTCTAAGTTTTAAAAATTCTGTATGGTAAAGTAGTATTGTTAGAAAGCTGTAATTTACAGTATTTATTACCTAATTCATCTGTGACCCAGGCATTTATAAAAATAATTTTTAACCCATCAACTTTTGATGTTGTCCCACATAATGCAAAATTAGAACATTTGAGAGTCTAGTTTTGCTTAAATTCTAAGATTTCAAAATTCTGTATGCTAAAATAGCTTTGTTAGAAAGCAGTAATTTATAGTATTTATTACCCAATTCATCTATGACCGAGGCATCTATAAAAATAATTTTTGACCCATCAACTTTTGATGTTGTCCCACATAATGCAAAATTAGAACATTTGAAAGCTTAGTTTTGCTTAAATTCTAAGATTTAAAAATTCTGTATGGTAAAGTAGTATTGTTCGAAAGCTGTAATTTACAGTATTTATTACCGAATTCATCTATGACCCAGGCATTTATAAAAATAATTTTTGACCCATCAACTTTTGATGTTGTCCCACATAATGCAAAATTAGAACATTTGAGAGTCTAGTTTTGCTTAAATTCTAAGATTTAAAAATTCTGTATGCTAAAATAGCATTGTTAGAAAGCAGTAATTTATAGTATTTATTACCCAATTCATCTATGACCGAGGCATCTATAACAATAATTTTTGACTCATCAACTTTTGATGTTGTCCAACATAATGCAAAATTAGAACATTTGAAAGCTTAGTTTTGCTTAAATTCTAAGTCTTAAAAATTCTGTATGCTAAAATAGCATTGTTAGAAAGCAGTAATTTACAGTATTTATTACCCAATTCATCTATGACCGAGGCATATATAAAAATAATTTTTAACTCATCAACTTTGGATGTTGTCCCACATAATGCAAAATTGGAACATTTGAGAGCCTTGGTTCGCTTAAATTTTAAGTTTTAAAAATTCTGTATGGTAAGGTAGCATTGTTAGAGAGCAGTAATTTACAGTATTTATTACCCAATTCATCTATGACCGAGGCATATATAAAAATAATTTTTAACTCATCAACTTTGGATGTTGTCCCACATAATGCAAAATTGGAACATTTGAGAGCCTTGGTTCGCTTAAATTTTAAGTTTTAAAAATTCTGTATGGTAAAGTAGCATTGTTAGAGAGCAGTAATTTACAGTATTTATTACCCAATTCATCTATGACCGAGGCATATATAAAAATAATTTTTAACTCAGCGAAATTCCTGGTATTTTGGCCGATTTGTGTGCTCGAGTCATGAAAAATTGGGTCCTCGCGCTCATGTTTACACCGAGAGGCAAAAAAATTTGATAGTCATCTTGTAGAAATTATTGAGGAGTATGACACACTTTATTTAATTTTTTTCTGTTCAGAAGTTTTAGAGTTATGAGCCGTCAGACATAGGAGTCAATACTCTCGAAAAATTGAATTTTTGTGGTAAGCGGTTTAAGAGAAAAAAATCGGAAAGACGGCCGTTAATTTAGAAATGCAAAAATTGGGTACATGTTTTCACTTCTCTCGCGCGCATGTTTACACCCAGAGACAAAAAAATTTGATAGTTATACAACTTGTAGAAATGATTGAGGAGTATGACACACTTTATTTCAATATTTTCTGTGCAGTAGTTGAGTTATGAGCCGTCAAACACAGGAGTCAACACTATCAAAACGAGAGATGGCAGCTAGGGCATTTCTCTCGTACCGGGTCACAATTACTATAATAAAAATTCTGCAAAAATTAAGAATTTAATTCTGTTAGTTAAAATTACTACATTGATAAGTTATCGTTCTTTTTGTGTATTGATAAATAACCAGATGTCCGCGGTTCTCTTGCTATCGACAGCACCGCTAACGACTCCCCTCTCCGCACCACACCAATGACCAAAGAGCGTCGGACTTCACGCGGCGCTTCAGCACGATCTTTTTTAGGGGTGCCGAAACGGGTAAACGTACTTCGTACATATCTTTTAATTTTGCTTTTAAATTTGAGGTTTTTTGCACTCAAATGGTATTAATTGAATGTAGCTATACATATCTATACATGCAGTAAAATATCCAAGAAATGATTTTAGTTAGACGATCGGTACGAAGCAGCAAAAACGACGATTTTGGTGCTTTTGAACGGAGAGGTATGTATTCTCTTTTTAATTATCGTTGTCCCGTTCGTATGCTGTAGTACAAACCTCTATTGGCAGCCGGCTAGTTGTTTTGTATAGTGTTACTGCATAACAACGTATATTATTAACTTGCAATATTTTAGAATTTAAAATGTGAAATACATGCATTAGAAGTAAATCGAAAGTTAAAATGTGAGTCGGAGGAATCTTTTACCTGCAACACAAAACAAAACTATAAAAAAAATATATTAAATCTACGTTAACACTATTTTACCATAATGCAACCCACATGTTGACGATCGAAATAAAACAAAGCAAACTGATCTTTATAGTCCACTTCAACGGCCAGCACTTTGCTACTGATAAAGCACCTCAGGTCCACCCGATCTCAAACATTACCACTGTTTTACAGCTGCTATAAAATCCAATGCGTCTCTCGTACGTACCGAGATACCTACATTGAAACAGCAGTAGCAAGATAAATGAATATATCTCTATCAGTGCCTGATTCCTGCGCCAGTAAATGTCGCCTTGCACAATCTTGTTTTGTACAGTTTAAGTTTTCCTAAGTTTTATTGCCGCTATTTTACAACCGCGTACTAGGAAGCTATAAATCACCGCACCGTGTAACGGGGGCTTTATTATCTGCTGCCGGACAGCACAATACAATGACGCAAGGGCTGACAGCGTTAACCCTATAGCTGTGGGTTTTGTGGATTCTTTGTCCGTGAAATTAAGGAAAGGGTTTGAGGACGAAGAAAGAATAACGTCGATTTTTGAGTCGGGTTCTAAGCGACAAATGCCCAAGTGTGGTCTAGTTTGATTTTAGCAGTGTTGCGTAAAAGGTGTTTTGTCACGTTCTTCTTAAAAATGGTACGTAGGTCTACATATAACACTGTTTATTTGGTAATTGTGGTTAGAAAATAAGTTATTTCTGGGAAAATCCTTCAAAAATGAAGTTCCGATGAAAAGTCATTTTCTATAAGGACTTTCGGTTGTTCCAAAAGTGCGACACCCACAAGAATAGTCAATATATTGATTTATTATACAAACTGGTTAAAAATCAAGAAAATGTTAACTTTGCTCAAGAGTAAAGTATTAGTTTCAGATTTTAATGTAAAATTTTATACAAGCTGTTTGAAATTAAATTCAATGCTCATATATCAATTTTGAATATTTCATATAAATTTTTATTTCGTCTATTGTTTTCTCGATTGTTCCTTTTTACCGTTTATTTAGGTCAAGATATTACAATACCTGCAGTTGATAATGGTGTTAACTGAATATGTGTTAACTGTATGTAGTATGTAGTGTCAACTGAATCACAATAATAACAACAACCTGTATGTAATTTTTCGAAAACCGTCAAAAATATCAAATATGTATGTAGGGTAAGATGGAATATTGTACATTATTTTCAATTACCTTTACCTTCCGTTTGGCTTATTGCTTTTAAGATTCTGTAAATAAATACCTAGATAAATAAAAACAGAGAACAGTTTCTAAGACTTACTTTTCAAGAAACATAGCACAAGAATATTATTATTATCATTATTTTTAGGACAACGTCTTAACGTCGGATTCCAATTTGATATTTGAGCATAAAATTACTAAAACGTTTTTATTTTAAATATAAAATATGTATGTATAGTTTGTTCCTGAGCAAATTTACCAAATTTCTTGTTATGTAACCGATTAGCTTGTGTGGAGAATCAATTTTCTAAGTGTGGCTATGTACTGGCCAGAGCACCTATAACTGTTTATGATAATATCAAAACTTGATTCTTACTTTATCATTTTTTTCCACCCTTTCAAATGGTGTGTGACTTGACAAACAATTCCAGTATCTTTTACATCATTTTAAAATAGTATCGAAAGCAATCCATAAGCTTCCGGTTGTCAAAGTTAAGAAAAACCTTGTATTAACTTAAAAAACACCAAAAATAATTTGGATATTTATTAAGTATCATAAACTTGCTTGTCTCAATTATTAGTATAATAAAAATAAACAATCCATAAACTTTTCAGTGTTGATATAAAACATTTCGAATTACTTTTTTTGTCAAAAAGATTATTAAAACAAAATGATTAGCATGGCTAAAAATGAAAGACATTGAGCCAGTGACAACTGACTCTGGTTACATTTTTTCGTAGAATCTGGATCTGAAAACTTAAATCGTAAATTCAGTGATTTCAGGCAAATACGTAACTAGACTAGACCTAAAATGTCTGATCTCAAATACAGAATCTACTGCGACAGGTATACCAACATCGGTTGTAACTTGCTTGATTTTATTTCTGTTGGCAAGGGTAGCCATTTATGTTGTCATTTTTGACAAATTATGAGACTGGAAATCTTTGAAACATTAGATGAAAACTCAAAATAATCGTAGCATTCAAATATATTGTAGCAAAATCACGCAAATTGGCGCACGACGAGCGTAGCGAGGACTGCCCCAATACGTCTTATAAAACGAGTGTTCTATACTATTTTTTCTACTTGCGACATTAATTTTACATAAATTTCGTAAATTGCGGTTGTCCTCTTAAAATCTAGATTCGTTTTATGTTCAACAGTTGGTAGTTCTGTTAAATTTGACAAATACGATGAAGGCGAGCCAATAGCGATTGAGATGTCAGCATTATTTGACACTTGGCATCAATATCACCAATGTTGGAAAACTAAAAGGTAGTAAACGCTAGTGCTCTAATGTTTTCACAACGACACCGAAAGCGGTTTCGTTATGAGTTTATAATGAACGCTTCGTAGAAAAATGTTTCTAATATACCAATTTATTTTATTTTTCTTATATTTGACAGCCAGACCTTAATATATTCTTTTATACAAAAAAATGTACAGTATTTTTTCTGGTCATAGAACACTTTGAAGGGGTGAAAAAACTACACTATATTATGTACCCTAATATAGGTAGGTATATAAAATATAATAAATGATATTGATTTAGATAATACAATATAAACTATTTTTCGGTCGTTTATCAATACTACACAACAATATTGTATTACAACAATATTATACGTTGCAATCACTATTCTTGTGAAAGCACACCCCATTACTTGTGTAGGTGGGTACCTACAAATTACAAATAGTCAAAAATATGCATTGCTTTGCATATTTCTATCGTTTTATATCCATGTTCCTTTTTGTATTTTTACAAAATGGAAACACAGCTCAAAGCGTCACAAGTTGGTATATCAACTATATATAGTTCCAAGTGCTTTCCTCTAACACTATATTCCATCGAAGACAAAATAAATTTGTTTAGTATCAGCTGTGGTATCAGCAACACTTAAAGCGCCCTTAGGCAGTTCGTATCTCGAGTACAAGTGTTTGAGTATATTGTATGTATCAAAAAAAGTTCAATCTCAGTGCAACAACGGCGTGAGAGCGTTTCCCCCTAAGTGTCAACGGATTTATCACCAGCTAAATACTTAATGCCGATGGCTAATGGTTTGTGTTTTGGCCCGTGAGAGGTGGGACCGTATTTCGGATGCCATCATCAAAAATAGACCACAAAAATATACACTGCGGGTGTATTGTTTTGGAACTGTACACTTGTGAATTATGTTATGCCAATGATAATAAACAACGATGGTTTAATTTTACATCTAACCAGAAACATGGGGTTACCAACTAATAAAGTTCTGTAGATATGAGATTACAGCAAATAGCGTAATAATACATACCTATTTGATTTAAAGTGCTGCCACAGTAGCCGATAATGCGAATTTAACCATTCAAAATTATTTTAGGGCTTAGGTCCTATTTAATCCAAAGGGGCATAAACATGTTCTTAGAGAAGTCCTCAAAAATAAGCTTTCTCAATAATTCGATATTATATGGTTTATTTCGTAAACCATATGATTGAGTAAGTTTTTTCCAACAAAAGTAGTTTTATTTTAAAATATCTATCCAATAATACTACACAAGTCTATTATTATTATTATTATTTATTTCTCAATCTCAACCCTGTCAAAAACAACGCCATTGTTACTTAGATTGTTTGTACTATTTTTCGTACATTAACAGATACCGTATTATTATAATCACTAAGTTTCAATTATCTTCAGCCGTGCTGAAGTTAAAATGTTTAAAAAAAAACAATTGAACCGATTTTGCCCATTCACGAACTTGTCCCTACTTTTTAAGAGATAAGCTTGTATATCAAATTTCAGATCAATTGTTTCAAAATTACGGCAGTTATCGTGTACACAGACGGACAGACAGACGGACATAGCTAAATCGATTCAGGTTTCAATTCTCATCAAATCCATATACAGGGTGTGTATAAATTGGCGGAAAAGCTATACGTGGCGATGTTCTTCGTAAAATTCTGAGTAAACAATCTTTATACTAAAATGTTGTAGCGTCATTATTGTGCCCTCAGGAGCCATTTGAAAGAAACATAGATTTGGCAACGCTGAATCCAACAGGTGTTCGTGTTACTATGCACTGTAAACAATGGGTCCGTATACCATATACATATCGGCATACCCATTAAACGTATATTCCATGTTGAACGAACGAAAAGATAACGTAAAATACAATAACTAATAAACTAATAAACTAATTAACTAATGAACTGTAGGAATAATCACGGTAGAACGGTAGAACTGACGAAATTAGCACAAACAAGTCAAATTACGTAATTTGATTATACAACTGTCAAAAGTGACAAATGCCAAAATTAAGTTACCCATGTTCTACAGTGTTGACGAATGTATTTTTATGACAAAATTAACGAAATACCGAAATTAAAAACAAACTTTTTAGGCAGAAAGATAACATTTAGGAAAAGAAAAATTTTCAATATTGTTCTTTATTCTAAACTGCAGCTTCTCCATCAATAGATTTCAAATAATAACACCATTCAAGAGATCGGATATCATGACTTTGGAGACCTCGTGAAGACTCAAGAAGCACGGTACAACATTTTAGATTATAGATTGTCTACTCAGAATTTTGCGAAGAACACCGCCACGTGTAGTTTTTCCGCCAATTTATACACACCCTGTATATAAGTATATATCTACCACGCCTCCTTAAGGGTGTTACAAATGTCGAATCAAACTCAATATACCCTCACCACATTAAATGTGGGGGGGGGCTATAAATATTTTCAAATAATTTTGTGTAATAATCATGTAAATAATCACATATTTGACATCGAATAATACAACCGAGCAATATTAAATTTGCTATGAAAACACAAATACTACCAGGAAAAAAAGAAACAAATTTAATAAATTAAATTTCTATTCTAGTATTGTGTATTAAACATATGGCTTGTGCATATCAAATTGCTCACAAACAAATGCTGCACACATACGAAAAACAACCTATAAGATATCAAAAAGACGTATTGATCGGACCACAAATAGAAAAGTTATGTAAAAACACATATAAACAGACCACCAATAAAATAGTTATTTATAAAATGTACCTAATTTCTTTGTTTCAAAATATTCAAAATAGCTGTATTCAACTGTTTTATCATTAGAGAACATATAAATCGTCAACTTTGTCCATTTAACCGACTTTCTATCTCTAATAATAACAAAAGCACCCATAAGACACATTGTATAATACGAAATATACAATATAGGTAAAAGTACAATATACGTTTATAAAATTGTTGTGAGGGACAGAAGAGCTCCAACTAATTCTCCTGCAAAGATTCCCTTAAATCGTTTTTAATTATTTTGAAAGCTGAAAATAATCATACCGACTCCGACTCCGACTTCGACTCCAGAGCCCTGTTCAGAACTATAAAACTAAATTTGTATCTAAATTACCCTCAAAACCCACCCTAGAACTAGTAGATTTTGTTTACTGTTTTCCCTGTATTTGCAGATATTATCATACTCACAAGAGTTCAGAATCCTCACGCCAAACATATCTTTCAATCCCCTCAAAACATCCCCCTTATGGCTAGGATTTTCACTACATTCCACCTATCTAACAAACTATTTTCCTATTTATTTATAGAATGAATTTTGGTCAGTTAAAAGTGCAAAATCGACATTTGCTTTGAAGTACAATCAACGTACATTTCCATAAATTTGGAGCATGACGATTTCAAACATTTGTAACTTTTATATTTACAGTATTTATTATAATTCATTTGGCATCAGCGTACGACTGGAATTTGTGGAGGAAAATCCCCTAATAATCCAACCCCAATAAATATATTTTAACGAAGTCGTTGACCGTTTTACGTGGTCGTGGTCGTTGTAGGTGGTCCAGAATAAACAGCACCAGCACACTAGAGCGGTGGACAGGGTAGCCAACCCTCGGCCGCACGTCCGTAGCGCCCTTATGTTCTTCATTATTGCTCCATAATTCGTTTTGGAATGCCCATACCGACGGGAAGCGGCGGTTATGGGAACGCAGCGTCCTTCCCCGGGAATAGTAATACACACATTCCTGCCGAGCGCCGCCAGATCAAAAACTACGTCATCTAATAAACTATGAGGAATACTGGACGCCGCCGCACCGTACGGAATTTTTATTAGATTTGGATACTGCTGTTCTTGTTATTCGGTGACTGGGTGAGGCGCAGGATGCGCTTAAATGCGTCCCAAATTCGTGTTATTATTGCTGGTCAAGTATACCTAAACAAATGTCCCTCTTGAAAATTACAATTACATGACAGAAACTAATATTCAGACTTAAATGTTAAAATGTAAAATATTAAAATTAGTGAATAAATAACCTAATAAATTATTGAATATATTGAATACATTCTTGTACACAATGAACAAAATACACAAAATGCGTTTATTCTCTATCTTTTCACATGAGTTGCCATGTTGTGGGCCTGGCAACAGTGGACTAAAAAGTGACAAAGTCTGGGTAAAATCCAGTTAGATTAAAAGTTGGTATTTTAGTACATTTCACATATTTTGTCTGGTACATCCATAGCAAAATTTTGTTATTAGAAAAGTTGTACTGAATAAAATACTCTACAAGTTTTCTTTCAATTCATTTCTTTATTCTTATTTATAAAGGCAACTGTTTTGGAGTTAAATCATATACACCCAGAGAAATGGTTGTCTAATGTTAAGATAATGACTTTCTCAATATAATTTGTTTGTTTTAAAAACACATTCTTATAATAAGAATATTTCTTCAAGAAAGTCTCTGTTTTGAAAATAATGTCCACGGGCCGATAGATAGAGCTTTAGTTTCTCTTCGTATGAAGGGTCTCCTAGAGGGTATATAACCGCATACATGTCTACGCAGCATCAGTGATTGTGATATTATACCGTCAATGTATCTTATGTAAAAATGTCCAACAGCTCACACTATAGCTCTAGTATTGATGGAAAAGGGACTAAGAAGGGGCACCCCGTTACCTTCTCCAGTTGGAACATAACAATATTCTTCTTTGGATGTCTTAATTGCATTCCATGTAAAATATTATTGCTTTCATAATAACATGATTCATATTCAAAAGATCATAATATGACACATTTCAATAAAAATCTTTTGAAAAAACTACTATCAGAGTCTAGCACTTGTATATTTTGATAATCCATAAGGTGTCCGAGAGAGTTCACATGTGTTGCTAAAGCACAAGCGTTAAGTCTTATTCTCGAATCACTTTTGTGTTGAGAATTTCTACTTTTCAGGTGTTGTGAAGTTTGTCCAATACATATATTCCTTATGTCACTCTCTACAAGGAATTTTATATATGATGTCCGAAATTAACTGAAGCGGTAATGGATCCTTGACTTTAGAAAATAATGTTCCTAACTTCTTCCTAATTCTGCGACCAAAAAATAAATTTTGATGTCTGAATATTTTAACTAGATTTGGGGGGAGTCCTGCTATGTATGGTAATACTTTAAATTTATTTGAACCATTATTACCATTTCTTCTTGTACCGTCATTGTTTGTTGTAGGTGCCCGACAACTAAAAAGTAGCTTTCTTGTGTGCTCGTGGATAAGAATTTTCTTGTAATATATTTCCAAATTTATGTAGATTTTTCTTTAAGAGAGATGGATGCCTTTGAGTTAAAATGAAGTTTTCTTGCGTATATATAAATCAACCGTTGTTTTGGATTAAAATTCTTGCATAAATTTCTATCATACCTCAAATTATAAATAAATAAATAAATAAAATAACTTTATTGTATGTAAAATACAAAGGGTAAGTACAACACCGAAGTGATATAAAGTACTACCAAACGAAATGACAAGGAAACAGTATAAAAAATGAATTCGAAGAAAATTAAAAAACATCGAAATAAAATTTCAAAATAAATATCTCAAAAAATATCTTCGCACACAATCACGCCCGATAAAAGCGCCTTCTTCAAAGGTTCGATGGTGGATTCTCGGCTGCGGAAGCCGATGGTGCTGAGGGTATTGTTTACAACAAAGGCAGCGAGATAGGAGAAAGACCTCCTGAAGAACGCTGCCCTGTGTTCTGGAACCGTCGCTGTCGTGGCAACCCGACGAAGCTCTCGGGCATGTGCTTCAATCCGCAACTGTATTTTCTCGGCCAGATAGGGCGGTTGATGCTCGACAGCAGCCAAGCGCACCACGCCGACATAGTGGAGGAAGCGACGCTCACCCATTCGCAGACAGCGATGCTCTCGCAATACCCCGGTCATATGCTGGCGTCGGGGGCACCCAACAGCAAACGCCAAACAGCTGTACTGGATACTCTGCAGTCGTCGCTTACTGGCCTGTGTAAGAAAGGGCCCATAAACAACATCTGCGTAGTCCAGGCTAGACAACACCAAGGAATCTGTAATCATAAGTTTCACTTTAGTTGGTAGAATAGCCTTGAATTGGTAGAGCAGCCTTAACTTCGCGTAAGCACCCCGACACAACCGATCAACGTGTCCATTAAAAGAGAGATTACTGTCCAACATCACACCGAGATTCCGAGCTTCTTCGACGATTGGAAGGCTGACACCGTTTAACGCGATTTTGAAGTTCGATTGACCGACAGTTTCACGACCCGCACGACTCCCGATGAAGAGTACTTGACACTTTACCGGATTTAGCATTAAGGAGTTACTCGTTGCCCAGGAATAAACCCTAGCAAGATCGTCATTGATCCGGTAGATCCGCCGTCAACAGGTTAAACAAAAGCGGCCCAAGCACAGACCCCTGAGGCACACCCGATTCAACCCTCCACGGCTCGGAGATATTAAAGTTATCAATTTTAGTCTTAATTGTTCTCCCGTTTAGATAATCGCCAAACCAATGCAAAACCGGTCCATCCACGCCATAGTGTTTTAATTTTGCAAGCACGCACTCGAAGCCAACACTGTCGAAAGCCTTGGACATATCCAGAAGAACCAAGGCAGTAGTTAATGACCCCCGATGATCTGATACAATATCATCAAGGACACGCAACAAAGCCGTCCTCGTACCATACGATTTACGAAAGCCGGATTGATGCTTAGGTAGTATGTTGTGTTCCTGCAAGAACTCGGACAACTGCACATGAAGCAAGGATTCTGCGATCTTCGAGGCAGCACACAGAAGACTAATTGGACGGAAATCACCCAGAGCTGACGGGGAAGCCTTCTTTGGAATAGGCTTGACGTAGGCAGATTTCCACAGGGACGGAAAAACGCCAACCTCAAATGAGTAGTTGATGATGTGCGTCAAGGGCGCAGCACAGAATGAGCTGGAAAGCTGTAACATCATTGCTGAGATTCCATCAACACCACAACACGCTGACCTGGCCTTTGATATTAGATTCTCGACACTGGAAACTTCCACAGGTCGATAGGTAAAATCCCCACCGCTTGTGTGTCGCGATTTTTCAAACGCGCCAATATATTCCCGATCAAGATGCACTCTCGGAACACTGTTAATAAAATGAGCACTAAAATCGTCGGCGTTGCGCAATTCCGTCGGAAAGGCACATGCATCACCCCTCTGCACCACACCCCAACTTCTTAGGTGCCGCCAAATACGCCGCTGGTCGCTTGTGTCCCGAACCCGAGAAGTAAAGAAAGCCCTCTTCTCAGATACTACTGCGTTGTTGTATAGTTTCCGTAGGTCACAGAAATATGTTCTGTGAGCCGGTAACCTGCTGCATTTGTATTTCCGCCATGCATCATTCTTGAGGTTCCCCATCTGACGAAGTGTATCAGTGAACCAAGGCTCGCTTGGTTTACGATGCGGTCGGACCATCCTGAGAGGTGCATGAACATCAAACAGTTCGGTTAAAACCGTATTAAAAAAGTCCAACTTATCGTTTATGTCCGTCAAAGCGTACATGCTGCACCAAGGAATTGCTGCAGCATCCCGCAAAAACACGTCCCGAGAAAAGTTTCTGTAACTCCGCGTTAAGAAAGGTGCACCCGGAAGAACTGGCACCGCATAGGGTATGCGACAAGAGATCGCGTGGTGATCGGAAAAGTCACATGGTATCACTTCACTCTCTACGTTTTTAATATCATTGTTAATAAGGATTAAATCGATTAGAGTTTCAGAGTCCGCGGTTACACGCGTAGGATCAGTAACCAATTGGATGAGCGAGTAATCATTAATTATTGTACACAGTGCATTCTTTAAACCAGAGGGACACAGCATATTAATGTTAAAATCGCCCAGGATGACAATGTTCTGCAATTCCATGTGGATTAAATTTAGAGCGTCGCCAAGCGAGCTAAGAGACGTAACACCACCCGAAGGCGGTCGGTAAACAACACCAACAGCCATACATGTTTTCTTGGTATAAATTTTTACCCATAATTGTTCTATCTGAGAATCAGGCTCCTCCGGAATCTCAATGACCGAATATTTGATTGGAGTTCTGATGTACATGGCAACGCCTCCACCCCTGGCTTCTCTATCCATCCGTAGAATATTAAAGCCGGGAATAGCTATCATCTCATTTGTAATAATGTCGCTTAGCCAAGTTTCGCTAATTGCAAATATATCACAATTAGTCCGTATTACAAATTCCTTGACCTCATTATGTTTGTTGACAAGCGATCGAACGTTCAGGTGTACAAACAAAACATTTGAAATAGTACGCCGTGCACTGTCAGCAGATTCCCCTTGTGACTGCCCGCTTATTGAGCAGTCTGGCTCACTTGTAAAAAATGCTTACCATAATTAATTTTTTGCCGTTCCACTTTTGCCTTCTTCATGAAAATTGGGCAATCGGACGACCAAGCCGCATGGCAAATATCGGAAATCTCTTGGCCCAACGTATCTTTGGCATACTTACAATTTCCACAGCTTCTTGATTTAGCCTTGCAAACCGCAACCTTATGTTTCTCTGCACACAAAGGACAGACAAGATCTCTTTTGCAGTTATCGGCTATATGGTTGTACCCACAGCAGTTGTAGCATCTCAACAAATCGATAGCCTCGAACGCCAAACACGTATCCCAATAGATAGTGACTCGACCCTCTCTCATTATTTCACTGAAAGTCTTGCCGTCAACCTCTGCAATAATGGTCTTTTTCGCCTTCTTACCAACATGCAATATCTTAATTGTAGCTTCAGTCCCTATGAAATCGTTTTGAGATTTTAGGTACTGAACTATCTTTTCGTTGCTTAAGTTCTCGGTAAGGCCAACCAGTTTCACCTTAGGCAGCTTCAGACTCGAGATTTTCACATCAAAGTCATCTCCCAGCTTTTCAATGGCTTCCAGTTTCAACTTCTCTGTTTGTTCACCGTTTTTGCACTGCACAACTACTCCACCTTTGGCTACAGTTCTCATTGAGGACACAGCCGAGTTTATCGGATTGAGTTGTCCTTTCAACATCTTAGCTGTATCCTCGCAACTCTTCTTAGCATCTTTCGGCTTAATTATCACCACCGGTCCATTAGTTGCATTATTGCGTATTCCCTTCAGCTTACCAGCGTAAGAATCGTCCTGTCGTTGAGTTACCTTCTGCACTTCGTCAATCATTTCCTTATTGCCTACCTTTACTGTAGACTCGATCTCCAGAATTGTTGATCGAAGACTCTCAAGGGAATCCTCATGTTTTTGTACCATCTCACTTTGGCTCTGGAGCGAACGCTTCAACGCATGCACCAAATCAAAAACCTCCAGCAGAACAACTTTAGAGCTGGCCTTTTTGTTGTTCGCGCACAAGTCACAGAACCAACCAAAATTTTTATTTTTGATCACAAAATCACACAGTTTTTCTTCAACTGATACGCATTTTAATGCGTGAAACGTTGCGTCACACAAGGCACACTTTATACCTTCCTGCCTTTTCACTGTTTTTTTGCAGACACCACAAAAGTTTAAGTCGGTCATTGCGACGAACAATAACACACGACCGCCCAGAGCAGCCGTTCGATCACGAATTGTAGGTAATTGTAACGAATTGTGATCTAAATTGTAGGTAATTAAAAGTTCTAGTAGCCGTCAGACCCTCAGAGTTTTGCCCCCTCGACATGAAGCCCTAAATCGCGATAATGTCCGTTCGAATAGGAAACTTATTTCATTCAGTCCCTGGCGCAAAATGCCTATAACTTTTTCAAAAATTCTTGCATAAATTTCTATCATACCTCAAATTGTAGGTAATTAAAAGTTATAGTAGCCGTCAGACCCTCAGAGTTTTGCCCCCTCGACATGAAGCCCTAAATCGCGATAATGTCCGTTCGAATAGGAAACGTATTTCATTCAGTTCCTGCAGCAAAATGCCTATAACTTTTGCAAAAATTCTTGCATAAATTTCTATCATACCTCAAATTGTAGGTAATGGCGTGTAGGTGATATTTTAGTAAGATAACCTAATGCAGTTGAATTAGTGTACAAAGAATTTAAATTAGAATAGCTATTAGTTCAAAAGAAAGTTAATACTTTAGAGATGAAAGATTCAGATATATTAATAGTGAATCAATTATACGAAAAAAATAAAAAAATATATTCTAAACTTTTATCAATAACTCACCAATAGTTATATGAGTCAGCCCGACTTCAAATTTTGTATTAAAGACCGGATTATCCCCAAAAACAAAACTTAGATTGCGAATATGCATTCATACCAAACTGTG
The DNA here is from genome assembly GCA_963966075.1 of Aphodius sticticus. Lineage (NCBI taxonomy): Eukaryota > Metazoa > Arthropoda > Insecta > Coleoptera > Scarabaeidae > Aphodius > Aphodius sticticus. Next base: position 8,398,106 of record OZ014513.1, read on the forward strand.
AAGTGGAACAGTTTAAAGTTATTCCATCATGGAAAACAATTTCTGTTTAGTAAACTCATTGGTTTTTACTCTGATGAACCATTTTAGCTTTTACTATTTTTCCTTGAAGAAGATATTGCTTCCTTGAAAACGATTAATACATCTCGAACATTTTTAAGGGAATAGCATAGCTGATAGTAAAAACATGGACAGTATGGACAATTTATGTGGACAACATAACAATATATTATCAACCAGCAAGACTCACGTCTACCAAACAACATCCTCCACAAACTCATAGCCTTTTTCATAGTAAATGAAGACATCAACGGGCTTTACCTTCTGCACAGCGTCTTATAAAAAAAAACCTTGTATACGAGCGCGGCGCGTAGGGCTGCCATATGAAGCCATTAAAAAACGAAATGGGTTCGTTCCTGAGGGGTTGCAGGCAATCTCCATACATCTCGCAGCAGCGGTGACTTGTTCCGAAACTTTTCCCGAACACCTGAGCCCAGTGATCAATTCTGGGTCCCTTCCCACCTCGCCGGGCCCTATTGGCCGCTTCTTCTTCTTCTTGTAATTTAGTTAATGGCACCCTGCTGCGCCCCTGCCCGCTGCAATAACTCACACGCTTACAAGAAGTAATGGCCGGCTGACATGTATAGCACTCTCTTGCTCTTCCGAGCCCCGCGTGCGGTATGCACGCACAATGGACTGGGTGTAGCTCCCTTCGTGGCACAGCCCTTCTGGCGGGGCAACCACCTAGCCTGGTAGTCCTTTGCTCGGGCAGCGGAACATATGGGATGTCCCTTTGAAGTTACGGTTTAACGATTTGTGATTATGGGTTTCTTGAGATTTATCTCTAGGGGATTTTGTGATCAAGACGTTACGGGTTGTTATTAGTATAATTAGGGCGTGTTCGATGCTCGGTTTAGTATTTAAGAGAATTAAGTCTTCTATGCCTTGGCAGGTTCTCTTAAACTCTATAAAACAATTAGAAAATGGACAAATCTGTGATTTGTATGTCTATGTATCACTGATGCGTTTAGACGACTACGTTCAACATACTGTAAGTAAATTTATCAAGATTATTACCTGCCTTTTCAATTTCGAAAAGGAAATTCGAACTTATTATATATTATAGTGTGGTTCTTAAACTGCAAAACTCCACATTCGGGCGCTTGCAGTTTGAGAACCACTGTATTTAAGAAAAAAGTGGAATGAATATAATATAGTCTAAACTTGCGAAAACGTGACCGTATTGCGACTTTTAGCTTACTGGCTCTAATAAAATTAGCTGACGCTGTACACTGAGAAAAATGGCTGTAAAATTACACATAAATCATAGTGAAAATTACAATAGAAATGTGGTAAGTATAAAAATTACACGTAATTCCAATTATTTTTACAAGTCTGTGTACTATTACAGCGATATTGCTGGTTTATTTCAATTAGAAAGATCTTTTAGTAAAAATACAATGGAAATATACCTTAAATTCGTAAAATTACAACGTATGTTGTGATTTTACTATTATAATATCAGGTCTGTTGGTATTGTAACGCCCAGACGCATGTGCTACGTTTGATCAGCTGTTTTGCAAACGAACGCCGGCACGCATACCATCGAGTGCAATATGTAGTTGGGCGCGTTGTATTTCTGTCTCCGGTAAGTAACAATGATACAGTGAACTAAAACTTATCTAGATACCATGTAGGTGTAGGTTAAAATACCATGTCACACTGCAGAACAATTGTATTGCCTTTGTAGATCTCCAACGACGACAATTAGCCATTAGAAATTGATGTCTTAACGTTAACGCCATACCTGGATGAAAGCTGTAAGTTCAGTCTTCTACGTTTCTTTGTGAAAATTTGCTTTGAGATTGAAGTGTTTTATACCAACAGAAAGATAATGTGCAATCTTCTTTTTAGGTTAACTTTTTAGTGTCTGTCTAATGTTTCCTTGTTCTTACAGATACAGATGCGGAACATCTTGCACCAAGTGTGTTTGTCAGAAAAAGGGTGAACGAGTATATGTGTTCATGGTTGACCGAAGTGCACTTATATATTTATCCGTGTGTTTTCTATGTTCAAGTATTTGCGTACGCTAAGTATTTATTAATTACTTCTCTGTAGTTTGACTGTATTTTTATGTCCCTCAAACTATTTTATACTTGTATGTACGTACGTCTACATATTTATTTTTTTAGTAATTTTATTTTGTTTGACCGTACTATTGTAACGTTACAACAAACATTTTTTGTATTATATGATAGATAATGTTAATATCTACTGAAGATAAGAATAAAATTATACAAATCAAAAATACTGCATATTTCATAACATCAAATCTTATCAAAATATTAAGTGTTGTTTTTTTGCCCGGACTGTATTATGTATACACGCTTTTGTTTATTAAACCCATTCATTAAATATATATATTTGTCTGCACACAGAAATACACCAAAATGTAATTAAATGATTAAAATCAAATTTTCCCTGTAAATTTATATCGCATGCTTTCCTATTATTATATGCAAACAACGCGCAGTATCGATATTGCAAAATAGCAAATATAAATTTCGAAATCGAATTTTGGACGGCCCAAAATGTCAAACGAGAAATTAATTATACATATCCGTACATTTCGAATGCCATAGCTATGGAACGGTTATTGCATGCATATATTGTCAATATTTATTTTATAGGGTGCTGGTGCACGTAACGGAATGTATACACACTCAGAGGGTGAGTATTTATGGAGTACACCGTCAACACGTGATTGCAATGTTAATTAAACAGGGTACAAATTACCCCGCTGACGGTTAGATGACTCTCAACGCTAGCTCTAGTGCTGTAACACCACGTATACTCACCATAACTAAACTAATACTCCGTACGACGAATGATGAAATTGTTTACAAGAGTTCACGTTTAGTATCCGTCGGCAAATACCTTTGTTTGAAAAGGCTTTCTATTTTATATTCCTCATGGTTCTCGTATTTTAGAAATGTTTGGATCAGTTTGGATCAGTTTGGATCATAAAAAGCAGATAATTGTGAAAATCGCTGAAAATCTAGTTGTTAAAAAATAATCTAACTATTTATTTAGTCTACATTGAAAACTTCAAAAACAAAACCACCTAAACAGGAAAGATTTACGCACTATGTACGGAGTATAATCTAGTCATTTGGCAAAATTATGGTTATTTTAGCAATTCTCTAAAATCTACAATTAAAAAAATAATCAGCAGGCCGAAAATCGAGAGAAAACTTTGTTGTGACAAATAATGCGACAATTTTGTGAAAGAAAATGAGCAGCGTGAAGTTACATATAAGAAAATCGGCTATTAATGGAAGTAAATCCAATTAATTTATCCTTTTGAGATCCGACGAGGAATGACTTGAGTTTTAATATTTTATTATAGTTGGGAACACCCAAAAGCCATCCCTAACGTGCACGTTTCCAGTTTTGCGCACTTTACCGCAAACGATCACGATTTCGTAATTAGTTTCTGCAGAAAAATAATCTCTATAAAATTCTGGTCAACAATAAAATCTACGACTCACATATAATAAGTGCATAACATACGTATCTGTGACTATATAATCCCTGCCATGATACACACCGATGATTATGATGACAGTAGCTTTGTACAATAAAGACAATTCGACAAAATTTTTTATATAAAATGGAATTTATGACTCGTTGATAAAATATCGCATTTGACTCGCACATAACGGATATAAATCTCTCGCATATTTGTGCTCGTCAAATAATATACTACTTCAACTTGTTCTAATAATACGGTTTCTCAAACTACAAGCATCCCAAAAGGGTGGTGATATTTTTTTTAATACGCAATGACGTATTCATTTTAGCGGTAAATCAATGTCAACATTTCATATTGTTGATACTTCTAACATTACATTTAATTTGTTCTCCCTAATTATACGCTTGAATTAAATACTCAGCACTGTATATAAGAAAATGTGGTAAATACCTTCTTTATGAAGAGTTTTATAACAATTATTTTTGTATTGGAACTAAAATGGCGAAATAACGACCGTTTTGCGGTGAATGCGAAAATCCACGAACGTGAACGTTTTGGGAGGCTTTTAAGGGTGCCTGGATCTAATAAAATTTGCGGACGCCATAGAATATTAAAAACCAATACCTTCCGCGCAGGAACTCAAAGGGGCAACTTTATTGAATTTATTTTCCTTATTTTTGCTAGTTTTACTATCCTAATACAAGTTTTGAAATTAGAAATATGTCCTCTATAAAGAAAACAGGTGTCGGATATGGTTTCGCTGTTGTCTTTAAAGTTATACTCATTGGATTCCCAGTAAATATATGTCCTAATGGATATCAATTACATCATTTTAATATACAATTTCCTTTTATTAAATAAAAAGTTTGAGCTAAATTTTGTTTTAGAAAATTGACCAACACTAAAATGCACCGCTTTGACCGCTTATCGATTATAACCAAGTACTACATGGATATCATGAAAAACGGACACTTGCTGTATACAGTAGGTACACTTTACAAAACACCTCATATACTTACACGTTTCATGAAAACATCTTGAAAATAGAGAGAAAAACAGCAATTTTTGTAAATTTCTGTCTGAAACGTTCAGATTTCTTTCTATTTTTCTTCGGTTTTTAATTTTATAAAATAAAAAAAATTCACTTATTTAATTGCCTTCATTCTAGCCTACAAATTTTATAATCTACATCAGATATTTTTGACAAAAAAAAACAACTAACAGTGACTGGTATATAGAAAATATCAATAACTGTTGTTTGAAAATGAAAAGCAAATGAGAGCTTGAAAGTCGCCGTCAAATTATTGCGCTTTGCGCTGAATTATTTATGGAAGCGCCCGCAATGGAAACATTTGTAAATAAACTTGCATTCAGGCAACCCCATGTTCACCAGAGTCAGTATTTTACAATTCTCAATAGTCAATAGTCTTTTTCTCGAAAGATTTATGTTCAAAATGGATTTTTTAAAATGCCAACGTTTTCTAATGTTTCAATACTGTTACAAAATAACTGTGAGTAATTTTGGCGGATGTGTGCTTTTCCCAGAGTATAAGATACATTTATTTTCTTTTGTATTCAAGTTTTTCTTAGCTTAACTAAAACTCAAAATAAATAACTTACCTTTCGTTGATTGGATCGAGATAACATCCTGCAATAAAAATAATATTCAGTAATTTATTCATATCCAAAAGCAGACATACTAGAAGCGTTTTAAGTATTAGCCACACTACAACATAATACATTACAAAATATTCAGTTGAGCACCAATGATAAATACATTCTCCACGCCGTACCTCAAATTGCCATTGAATAAAATCTCTATTCAACACACACGCAGCAATCATTGAAGCGTGACTTCTTAAAAACCAGAAGAAAGCATCTCGTATTTCAACTCGAGTACAGTACAACGCATAAACAACATTATTTCAATTCCACCAGACGGCCATTACAACATTTTTACCCCGGCAATCCCAGATAAACATAAATCTCTTCGTACAATACCCCAGAGTACAAAAAACATCCAAACATTCCTCGCATAATTCCAACCCTCGCTCGGCGAAAGCAAGAAACGAAATTCACCCCAACACGAATGAATGCTTCTCACGTTTCGCAATTATAAAAGAACCACAAACGTCGTATTGAGAAGCCCTGGGAAACGGACATTTATGTCTTTGTGATGACGACTCAATACCTGGGGTCCTTTTTTCCTCTCTCGTCTTAAATAGTAATTATATTCAGTGACGGTATGAAAACTTAATTGTATGGCTCGTGATGATTTAGTAAGATTATGGTTGGTTGTTCGGTGACCGGTTTCGTGCGTTCAACCGCTTAATTTAGTTGGGACTGGTCGGTGAGATATTGCCCATTCGATTGAGGCACCAATGGTCGTTATAACAGCGGGAGCCAGGCCGTTTCAAAGATGGAAATGGGAGGTTCGAATGTTTCTAAAATGAGCTCACAAGTCGTTATAAGTTAAAGATTATTGTGGAGATTACGTTGTTATGTTTATGGCATGCGTCGAACCAGTAGAATGACTATTCTGGTATAATTACTAACATTAAATCTGTATTCTGAAATCTAGGTACAAGGGAGATAAAGTTGACGTTCGTTGGACAAAATAATGAGCTAATAATTATTAAATTTATGAAAATAATTATTATATATAAGAATTTTCTTATAAATCCTGTAATGAAGGCATTAAGCTTTCTTATTATTGCGTAATACTACTATAATAATACTTCAACCATGCAAATGCTAAATATTTTTTATTATTATCAATATGTTCTATGACCTAAATTCAAATTAGTAGAGTATTATGTAAAAATGCATGAATGAATTCTCACTTTTATTTTAAATGGATAGTAAAATCATAATACAGTAATTTAAGTTTCGATATGCATTAATTAAATGTAACAATTTATTAAACATTATTGATAAATTATTGGCGACGGCTAAAAGCAGGAAATTTTGACCGGAGCAAACGTAGTAAAATAGTAGAAAAAACGGGAAGATCGTAAAACCGTGTCAGGGGTTTTTCATACATTCCACAGTTTCGAAAGTTTTGAAAACAAAAATAAATGAAACCTCAGTTTACTGCATATGTAGAATACACTGACCAGCACAATTAAAGAAACGTCTGATACCTATTTGCATTCTTTTTTTGAGACATTGTAAAGAAATTCGTCAAGTTTATCACATTTATTGTAATTAGACAATGAAACACGATGTGCAATACCTAAGGAGCTTTGGCAAGTTCTAAAGTAATGTTATAAAGCCATAAAAATTCTCACTATAGTGTTTTTATTTTCTTTCTAATATCTGTATTATTGCAAAAGAAAAAGGTAAACCTTTGCAATTTGAAATGCTGTTGAAACCTTGCAGGATATATTACTTGATTGAGAGTGTTATACTGTTACTCTTAATGCTGGTGGTAAAAATGATTTAATTTAAAGAAAATACCCGGACATTTACAGATAAACAAATAAGCAAAATATTAAATGCTAATAAGTAAAATGTGGCATCGAATGGATACGTTTAAAGTTCGAGCCTTAGGGATTGTGGCGTGGCGTATTCAGCCTGTATCCCAAAATATAGTTTTACCAGTATTTCTGGTTCAAAAACAATAGAACATTTTACTTAAAACAGTATCTTCAACAAAAAATATCTACAAAAATTCAGATATTGGGACGAATTAAGAAACAAAATGTTAAGTAAAACAACAAAGTGTTTGACAACAGAGTACACTTGAGGATCTGCACAAGTTAGTTAGGATGTCTCAAACTTAGACAAAAATCCAATTTTTGTTTACCCATTAAATCAGCTATAATAATTATTTCTAAATTCTATCTAATGTATGTAACAATCTTGATCAATTTCTTTAAAATATCCCGAAAAAATGATGAAGATCGGTTAACGCTAGTAAAACTTCAGTGTGTATAAAAAATGTAAAAATTTCTTTTTATTATTTTCATATGCAATGAAGTGCGTATATTGCTTTCAAATTAAATCTACATTAATTTTCAAATTATATCAAATTAAAATTATCTATTTCTCACAGTTTCAGATATAAATTTATGTAGTTTGTATCTCTATCAACGATTTATGTTTAAGGAAAAATGTTACACTTCTTCAGTCAGTTTTTATTATTATAGTCTATTAGCATTGTTGACTTACCGACGTTTTATAAACCTTCATTGGGACATTAATTTATTTTATGTCCTAAATGATCATAAAGTGACATTTTACATCTTAGATACTGGGACGAAAACAGCTTCTTTTTGCGCCCCAGGGCAATAATAGTATATTATTTGACGAGCACATAACTAAGGATATAAATCGCGAGCATGAAGTTTGTACGCGAGCCGTATTCGAGCGTGTAAATATGCGAGCGATTTATATCCGTTGTGTGCGAGTCGAATACGACGTTTTATCTACGACTCATAAATTCCATTGTATATCAAATATTTTAAAGGTATTTGTCAATGATGGCGAGGCGAACTGTCACATAACTGTCATCTACGTAGGTTTTGACAGACTTTGACACTAGCGTCATATAATGATGACAGTTCGTTCAAATAATGAAGTCATTATTTGAACGAACTGTCATTATTATACAACGCTAGTGTCATTATAATCATTGGTAGTGTATAATGATGGGGATTATATAGTCACAGATACGTATGCAATGAACTTATTATATATGAGTCGTAGATAAAGATTCTTATTGCGCTCTAGTAGACTCTAGGGCATAAAGGATTGCCATGGTTATATGTCAAATCTATCAGATATTTGTCATTCAAATTGTAAATTTTAAATCGTCAATGTCAATTAGTGGCGATTAAGGTTATAAGTTCGACAATTAACTGTTTTACAATTAATTTTCTGTATTGTCGCTCAACTCCGAATTGTTTGTATTGTTATTCAACTCCGTAGATACGCATGTCACTTGATAACGTCAAAATATTTATTAATATTCAAACGGAGGAACAAACCCATTGTAGGACATAAAATTTTGTATGTACCTGGAGCATTAGTTGATGCTTATACCCGCGGGCGACTTAAAAAGCGCGAGGGCCGTCGCGCTTTTTAACTGTCACCCTCGGGGCATAAACATCCGTCTAATGTCCTTGGTACATAAATAACTATTATGGCTCTCTCAAGCAGAGCATTTCACAATTTTCAATGCAATTTTGATTAGAAAAGGCAATAATACTACAAATAACCACCAAACTGACGATTTTGTTGAGAATTTCAAGTTCCAGTTGTTTAATAAACACATGAAATACATTTGTCCTCTATGAATTTAATGCATAGTATAATACTCTTTTGAAGTTTTCCTTTCCATTATTCAAATCGAATATTGTATTCGCAATTGTTGTTGGGAACGTGGTCTGTACGTTTATTATAACAGTAACTCTGGCGTAGCAGTTCCGCTGTCGACGTTACGATCGCCGGAGTCCATTTAAAAACGCATTAGCTCGGGTAGCGGAGCGCCTCTGGCGGCCGTCCGGCGGAACTAATCCCGATAACGCGCCCCAACAAAACAATAGGTAATCCATGTAGATTCATGGGCAATCCGGTGTCGCCGGGATGGAACAACTCTGTCGACGCTCGGCTGTAACTCAGGCCGATAACTGCCCGGCTCCGGCAATTGCCCGGTGCGGCGGCGGTGGACGCCACCCCCGGACGGTTTTACTGTCGCAAAAGGCCACTTCGCCAAATGAACAGCCAGTTGCAATACTCGACAATGGTCTCCTATTTTTGGAGATACGAGAGGCCGCTATAAACTAGTATGATGCATGTTAGAACGTTGGAAAGCCGGGTATAAGAATTGGTGGAGTTGCCGGTATTAGACCTGATGTGTTGAAAATGTTAAACTGGTATATATGTATTTGGGTTGTATGACTTAAAATAAGAACAAAAGTTCATATAAAGATATGTCCTAAAGTTATTTGTTAAAGAGTTATAGGCATTATTAATTTCTTCTAGACGGTAGAACTTCGGAAACAGCACAGGGGATGTAGGTCGTGTAAGGTATCATAGGATGGTTCTTAATTATTAAATACATAAATAAATCTAAAAATAATGTCGAAAATTTCTTGATTTATAACAAAATTACAATATAACTAAAAGTTTCAAAACATAAACGGACCCCATTTTTTGTGCACGTGTCTTGCAGTCTGAATATGAGGTAGATCTCGGACCTTACACACTAGGGTGTATCAAAAAAAAAAACATTTTTTTCGAAATTCAAAATTTCAAGTTGATGAAAAGTTGTTCCTATGGCCCAATTGAAAAATATTTAGGTCTCCCGCAGGAGGCCTAAAGTTTATAATTTTCTTTAAAAATTCTTTTTTTTATCGAATGATTTTTCATTTAATAGTTTAACAATAAGGTATGAAATTAACGTATACAAAAATATATTACTCGCCGGCAATTTATTTAAATTCGATAGAACTTTGCGAAAAATGACAATTTTTGTATAATTTAAAAAATATGCTTAAATGTTTATAAAAGTTTATTTGTTATTAAAAATTTTATTATGTACGTCCATGTGTTCTTTGACAAATGAAAATCACTTAAATTTTCATTAAAAAAACTATGAAAATATTCGAATTTTTTAAGAAAATTATAAACTTTAGGCTTCCTGCGGGAGACCAAAATATTTTTCACCTGGGCCAATTTTTTTTGTGTTATATGTGGGTCCATAATAACTTTTAACGTTTTCTTTTTTTTTTATAACTTACTATATTTATTTGACTTAAGAATTTGATGTTTTTAATCAGCGGTCATTTCTTATTCTCTTTTTACTTTACTAGAGCTGTTGGACATTTCTAATTTCTACGTCCGGTACATTGACGGTATAATAGCGCAATCACAGACGCTGCATAGACATGAATGCGGTTATATATCCTCTAGGAGACCTGTCTTACGACGAGAAGCTAAACCGCCATCTATCGGCATCCTTCACATTATTTTCAAAACAACGAATTTCTAAAATCAAAACATTAGTTTTCTTAAAGCAAGTATTTATGTTGTGTTATATTAAAGAAGTATCAATCAATCAATTTAACCCATCTTGAATGTACATTAAACATAACCTCACCTACTAAATTTTTATGTATATTATACTTACTTTTCATCAATCCAACAACTATAAACGATTGTTAAAGTTTACTACTAACAACAATTGAAGACACTAGATGCAAAACAGCACAAGTCTAATGGATATGCATTGTACTTGTTCTGCTTTGCATCTAGCATCTTCAATTTACCCAAAGTAATGTAATTTTATTTAAAATTTGTTTCGACCACTTCATACACTACACACAACTGTAACATTCAGTAGAGAACTGCACAATTCACGCCACGTGCACATAAGAACAGCCATTAAAAAAAATCTTAATTAATAAAAGAAAGCAATTCCAACCTGAAACCCAAATAAAATTTAGCACTCAATAAAAATCCGTTTATAAATAAATACGTTTATAACTGCGCCGAAATTCATCCATTTTACATTATCCGAATTCCCATTACGCCCGCATTCGGATCCTTCGCGTTTCAGCAGTTTTTCTCCTTTTTTTCGCCTCTTTTTTTTCCGCTGCCTGGCCCGCCTCCGCCGAGGCTCGCATAGCGCTGACTTTTATAGCGCCATTCCGAAGACTTATGTAGATTAAAAGTTGCAACTGTAATTGCGATTTAAAACTTGAACCGTCGGCTTACGGTTCCAGAGGTGTGCGCGTTCCCCACCTCCCCGCGCCGCCCCGATCTGCGCTGTTAAAGCAAAGGGGTTTTAACGAAACACGTGATTAGAATCTAAATCTTTTCTGAAACTTGAATGGATTGCTTTAATTTTGGGAGCTCTTCTTAGCCTATTACAATAAATAGCATTGCTGTGTAACGACGTAGGTCCACGAAATTTCGGATGAAGAACCAGTACAGGGTGACATATTTACCTATATGTTGCGATTTGTTTAGTTGCATTCATATGGCTCAGCATACATAAAACTGTAATAATTTATCGTTTAGACTGAAGATATTTATTCTCCAGAAACGTATTTTATCTATTGCCTATTTTGTTTTTCTGCAGTATAATAGTGTATTTGATTGTACAGATACTCCGTGATAGTTCAATTATTATGATGGAGAAACTTGGGTCATTGAATTGGTAATTTCCTTTGAGCTTTGTGCTTTTAAATTTGGGTTTTCTTTGAAGAGGCTTTTTTAGACTCTAAATGCAATAACCAACTTATTTGAAGGGTGCGTTTTCTAAAACTGAACCAAGCCTGTCTTTTAAGGTGCATGTTTTAAACCAGATTCTGGTGTAAAACATGCACAAGTGTTTACAATTCGTTGCCTAGCAGCTGCAATCGTATTTAAGTCAAATTGTCAAAATTGTACAAAACTTATGCAACGTGAGCAAACAAAAACGGTGATACCAAAGTGAAATTACATTTACTTTGTCCGTATTTGCTAACCTATGAAGTCTAAACTTGGACAGTATCTGTCAGCTAACAAACTTCTTCTGATTTCAACAATTTTATTCTTCTCGATATTCTTGCCTACACTTAATTCAGTAGCAATTTCTTCAAGCTGATTCCATCATGCAGTCTAGTTTGAATTACTGCCTTCTGAAATTCATTCGATTGCAGCAATTTTATTTCTTAAGTCTAAATTCAAGATGACATTAATGTGACATGACAAACGTACTGACATGAGATTACGAAACCCAGTTTAATTAGTGCAAATTTGAGTGTCCCCGCTTTTTATTCTCACGATAGTACATAATCTCCACTCCACGATTATAGTGCGTCCGTATAAACGGCGAAGACCGTTCTCGCCCGTAGTGAATTTCAGCTCTTGTGTGGCACCTTACGTTGGCCGGCGTATGGTTCGATTAGACCCCAACTGTACGTACGCTGACGCGTTAACATTAAAAGCAGTTGTAGATAACTATTGCCAATCATTGTCGCTGCAACATACCCTAGGAACTGAAGTCGGTTATATCGTTTAGCAAACTATCTGGGGCCATAATGTTTTGCTTATCAATCTCCTCAAGTATAGGGTCATTTTGTGTGATTTGTTCTGCCAAGGGTTCAATTATTCTGTGGTCGTGTAACCGGTATCTGAGAGATGTTGGCCCAAAACTAAATTATTATTTTTATTGCTTGCATGCTCATACTGTCTTTTTTTCAAATTTCTACCAGTTTACCAGTTACAGATTGTCTGATAAACGCCTTTTCTGTGTGTTGTTAGCTTTTGGTTACAGTTGAGGAGATAGTTTTCCTTTTTTGAATATGTTGCTATAGCCATCGCAATTCTGTGGATTTCCAGTGTTCGACTGATTGGGAAGGATAGGGAATTATGATAATTTAGGGCTATATTCTTGGTTCGTTGTCTATAATAGGGGTAGATCAAGTTGGTAATGTTATTTTTGTGGACTTTGTTGTAAACTCGTTTAATGTCTGACACGTTAAAGCCGTTGTCAGAATATGCATTATTGTGTGCATTTCACTTTGAAAATTAATATCGGTATATGGTTAAGAAAATCTTAAAATTTTCATATCACATCATAGGTATTATCTTATTTGAACAAAACATAATTTTTCAAATTTTATGATACAATACAGAACAGTATTTCTATTGTTGCATTTTAAAACAACATTTTGGTGTCGCTATTGACTTGTGATTTTGTTGACTCGTGAAAGGTGAAATAAGTGAGTTTTTACAAAGAAAAATCTAAATTATTCAATTAAATCATTTCTGCCCTTTGCATGTTAAGATGATTTGGTTAAAAAGGCAGGCGCAGATACAATGAGAAGTCGTATGCGCAATAGAGTTCGTTTGCATCTTTACATCATGGCAAACATTGTTAAAATTTACAGCACTACAATTTTTAAAGTCAAATTATCAAAAATAACTCAAAAGTAATATAAATACAATGTTCCAAAAAACCCGTTTAACGTTACAATAGTATAGTTTTATTTGTATCCTATTATAAATTGTCAATCTTAAAATCCAATCAAAACTACTGTGATAATATGTAATACATAACAGGATTTTTTTACATTTTTGTTTTTTTACAATAGAATTAAGTTTCTTTTTTGTTTTCAAAACCGGGCCCCTGCATATTTTGTTTTTGTATTTTGAATCCATTGAATTAGAACATTTGTTTGCTACGTTGTATCCACGTACAAAATTGACGTTGACGTTGATAATTCTTCTGTTCAAATGCAAAAATCACGCATTTTTACATTTTTTATTATTTACCCTGTAGTCTATCGTGTGAAGTTTCAATTTACATAAAACACGCTAGCTTGTTTTACAATTAAAGTTATATTTAACAGAAAAATACAATTATTTCTATCGATGTAATGTTTGTAGATACAGCATCCTTGGACAGCAATATAGAGAACCAACGAAACTATTTATTGTATCAAGTAATATTTATTAAAAAGATTGAATAAACCTTTGTAAAGATGGAATCAATCCTTCTTAACATGGACACATTTCAACCACAGACACATTGAAATAAATATAGCAAAACAATTAAAAAATTGTTTTAAAAATAAATTAGAAAACAATATAGAGTGTTCAATATGTAAATATTTTTCCTATTAAACAGTTTTGATCACCATCACAAAAACGTAAAAGCATATCTGTGTATCCAACCTAAATAAAAATCATATTGACAATAATTTTGTTTTTAATAAGTGCCCAAAAGCTTGAGTTGGTGGATTTTACGTCAACGCCAGTATTTGGTTGTAATCAGTACCCCCCCCCCCCCCGCAAATGTCCCGCTTTAGCCCAAGAAAATTCTGGTCACCTTATATATGGTACTCGGAGTGCTCTATCGAATAAAATATCGTAGAGCAGCTTTCTTATAGTTGTTCGAAAAGCGACTAGCTTTTGACATAATGACGTATTGTACTAGAGGTGCCATCCGTCTTCGTTTCGCGAGGATTGTCATCGTGATCTCGTATTTCAAATTATGTGTAGCGAAACGGGACAAAGTTGCGCTGAATAATTTTATCAGAAATGATATGTATCTTTGTTTCTTAGTTCTGAAAGTTTTAACAAGAAACTGGCGTTTTTTGTGTTACATTTTTACCCGATAGTAAAACGATACTATACTAGTAACCTGTGACCCAAATGGTAATGTAACTAATTTTGTTATGAAAAGGAAATGTCAAATTGTGTTTATTATAAAATGTATTGTTTTTCTTTAATTCTACTAATTCTTCTAATACCTAAAACAGTGCGTGTGCTGTCCTCTAGAGGGGGGGTGCGCGTTCGTTGACTGGTAATTCGGAATCGCAGTGACGTCAGTGTACGATGGGGCTATTGTGCGACAATATCGATCTGCCGTAATGGCCCTGAGCCAATAGCCACCGGAATCGTATAGGATTTAGTGTAACTGCGCCGCCGGGATTATATATGAACTATTGGGCGCGTGAAATAGCGATTCGGTGGCGGCGCCTGCAGCTCCGATGAAACATTTACGATAATTAAACTATAGTTTTGCCACCCGTTTATGTGCGCGGCGCGCACCACCCGCATACCGGTCGGTATACCTACCTACCCCCATTGGCCAGTAAATTTCGATATCGTTTATTTAGTATAACGGGGATTTTGCGAAATATCCGGATTTCGCCGGTCAATTTAGAGATGAAACAGTAATAGCCGCAGTTAGCGTCGGTGTTATGTTGCTGTCATAAGTTAAGGGACACAATGATCTGTGGTGATTTGAAAATGAGTTTTTTAACTAACGGGTAAGGTATGTCCCTAGTAACCATATCCATTACTGCCTGACGTTACTGTTTTAGCGTACCGGTGTTGAAATGTGTTCGATGTTTTCTTTCCTTTACAGAAAATGTTACAAAAATTTCTTGATTTTTTAAACAGTCCATTACATGTTAATCAATAATAACTATCAACATTGGACTCTGCCAACAAATTGCCAACAAGATTTATATACAGCACAAAAATTTGTTCAAAGTTTTGACGCCGAAAGTAGTTTTATTGCATTAATAATACCTTAATAAAGTTATTTTCTGTAAATCGACTATACAGTGAGCGCGTAAAGTATGGAAACATGACAAAATCTCAAGAACGATTTGCTATTTTAAGAAATCCTCGAACACCTCGATTTATAATTATCAAAATACACCTTATGATATCAAATTAATATTTTACCTTCAATTGTTTTTAACAGATGACGTCATCTACATCCTTTTTAAATGACAACCCTATATTTTTGTTAATGAAGTTGACGGATGCTTTAATTGTCTTAATGGTAGCATAATATTTTTATGACCTTACATAAGAAAATTTTCGAGACAGTTCAATTTAAGAACAGTTCAATTTAAGAATTTAACGAAATTTTGGAATTAAGTATTTTGCAACCATGTCAAGTCACTGGCGTTATTATCGTTGATGTCATGTTTACAGTTTCTGAGATATAACTTCATACTTTTGAATTTGAAATAGAACACCTTGTATATTTTGACACTTTCTGTTAGTCTTCACTATTATATCAAAAACATCTAGGAATTAACAAAAACCTTTATTACTTAGGTCTAAAAATTAACATTGAAAAATAACAAAACATTATTACATTTTCTACTGCAACTACTCTAGTCGGTTTATGAGGATTCTCAACCATTGACAAGAACACATTGTTTTAAATTTGTTCGGTTTATTTTTTGTTGTTGTTATTTTTTGTTATCAATTTTTTTCTTCGTTAATTTATTGCCCTAAGTAAAAAGGTTTTTGTTAATTTCTAAATGCTTTTGATATAATGCTGTAACAAGCGTAGTAATATTGAATAGGCAATGGAAGACTGGAACAGAAAATGTCAAAATATACAGGCTGATCTATTTCAAATTCAATAGTTTGAGGTTATATCTCAGAAACTGTAAACGTTGCATCAACGATAATACTTAATTCCAAAATTTCGTTAAATTCGGTCGTTCCGGAGATTTTGCCACTTTTATTTCATAACCTTCATATGTCTTTTTCTCAAAAACTTTCTTATGTAAGACCATAAAAATATGATGCTACGATTAAGACAATTAAAAGATCTGTCAAATTCATTAAAAAAAATATAGGGTTGCCATGTCGATGACGTCATCTGTTAAAAACAATTGAAGGTAAAAAAATTAATTTAATATCATAAAGTGTATTTTGATAATATTATAAATCGACGTGTTCGAGGATTTTATAATATAGCAACCGTACTTGAGATTTTGTCATGTTTCCATACTTTACACGCTCACTGTATATGAGTCTGCTTAATGTATATTTCATTTTAGTTAATCAAGTATTTAATTATAGTCAACAGAATCAGCTGGTGGCCTATAGAGCGCAGATTTCATGAATATTATAATGTGAGAGGTTAGAATTGACCGTTGACTGTTGCCTTCGCAACGTCAAAGGAAGAAGCTAGTCTATTTTGACGATGCTAGAAGAATGGACGGAAATATATCTTAAGTAACCCATATATTAATCGGCGATAAACTTGACAATTGAATGCACTCGTTACGGTTTTTGAATGTTGATCATTAGCGCTAGATAATTGTCATGCAAGAAAAAGTACTTTATCGTCAAAATATTGACATATTTAGTACTGTGAGATATTTTTAAAGACCTTTGCATACTTTCTATGGCCTATTTTAATGAATGACTTTAATTTTCGTATATTTATTAATTCTTTTCAATAATACTCTAATCCTAACAGTGTTTGAGTTAGTCTAAGAACCAGCATCTTCAGAACCAAATAATTCCTCAATAATTTGTTTAAGACAAATTTAGTATTTTTCTGGGTTCTGGGTTCTATTTCAAGATATAGGACAACATGTATACGGCGTGTTCATAATATTGGACTACATCTACCAAACCAGCAAATTTCTAGTTGGTAATAGGTACACAAATAAAGCATTAACTTAAAAACTGTAAGAATTGGGGTAGAGCTATTTTGCGAAGAACTAAAAAATACAGAAAAATATAGGCCATTTCATTTAAAAAATTATGTTGACCCTTTTCACGACAGAGAAAAGTGTTTCATGTACCTTTTTTCTCAGAAGGCATACTTTTCAAAATAATCAAATATTAGGATTATAATGACCCAACCATTTTCTTGTATACAGATTTTTATTCTAACTTTATCGCTGTTTACATTTATTTCTTCTATTGGAACGGGATATCGATCGTGGTCTTTCTGCCCGAAGGGTTCTGTTTTTCGAATTTTGTTTAAAAAAAATCAATATACCGAGATTACAAAAAATATTCTCTGGGGTATTTTTATTCTAATACCTGATTCTAAAAGTTCAGGTCTCTGTAATTCTTAATCACTATATAATATAGTCTCCCTATTATAGAGCAAAATTCAATTTAAATATGTACAAATTCTGTATGGCATCCATAAGAAATACTTGTTCCAATACCGCTCAGCAAAAACTGTTGGACAAAGATATTTTCTGGCACAAAAGATTATTTTCTTTGTACGTTTATTTAGGTTTCAGCCTTCTATTTATCGTAACATCGAAATTATTCAAGAACAAAACATTGGAAATCATTATTCAATATATGAAAGAAAGAAAACTCATTTTACTTTTTAAGATTATAAGTTCCATATTTCCATGACAATCGTTGAAAATATTCAAAAAATATCAACTTTTAGACATTTTCAAACCTCATTGCGATACTTATTGCATAAATTCCGATGTCTGGTCTGTAGAGAATTTTCAGCGTAACCCGTAGACCGCCGTTGTTAAACAACTTGGCGAAGGGCGATTGCGGTTCGCAGTAACGGGCTCGCGCAAGTACGCTAGCTGGGCCCATGGGTCCCGTAAACAGCTCCGGGTTTAAATGGAACCACCGTATTTATTGGGCCGTTTCGTTTATTCGGTGTTGTTGTTATTGTAAGGAAGATGGAGCCGAAACGACACCCCCGGGTGTCTCATATTCATACCGGGCATCGTTTAGAAATGTTTTAATGTCCCATAAATGCATGATATGGACATTAAAAATTATTATTATACATGCGATTTTTGACTCATTAAGTTATTTTACAAACAACCAGGAAAATTTTGCATTTTTAGCGGATTTAATATGGTATACAAATTTCTTAGTAGGGTAGAACGGGGCTAAAAGGTCTATTTTTGACATATGAAGTTATATTTTCTAAATTATATGGACGAAAAAGATACCAATATTACAAACCCAATGTATCGTTATTTGATAAGATTGTTTATTCAAAATTATATAAAAGATTATATAAAAAATATAAATGTACTACAATAAATGTTTGTTTATAAAACAGTTGATCGTAGTGTTGTCTCCCTTCATCTTCACCTCGGGATTAGGACGAAATAATATCCGATCTCGGGCTAATGGTATCGAGGGTACCGTTTTCTTGATTGTTCGAGCTGGTTGTTTAGGCTTTGACTCTTCCCTGTAGAATGAGTGACTTTATTTTTAGTTTAAAAGTTTCATAATTTAGGTTTTTTGTGTCTGTTTCCAGATTGTTGTATTTGTCTAGAGCGTTCCCTTGTATGAATGGAGCGTAACGATACGTTCTAGATCTTTCTGATCTGATGTGTGGTCTACTTCTTGTTGTGTGCTCATGGATTTCGCAGGATTTCTTTAATTTTATTTCAGTTTTTATCATATTTCTCTTGATCTTGTGTATTAGTAACATTCTGTTAAAAGCTATTCTCTGTTTAACTGTGAGCTCCTTTGTGGTGTTGTGGACGTCGTGTGTGGGTGTTTTTCGATCAAGACAGTATAGAGCTTTCAAAATCTTGTTTTGTTGTCTTTGTAATTTATTGATGTTGTCTTGTTTGGTGTCACTCCAGATACTTATCATGTAGTTCATGTTGGATATGTATAGACAGTTGTAGATTGTCTTTTTGAGGAATTCTGGTAGTAGATGCTGATTTTATGTAGTGCGGCAATGGTCTTCGCATTTTTGTTCTTGAGTGTCACTATGTGTGCTTCCAATTTCAGATTATCTGTTTTCGTTAGTCCCAGGTATTTCACCCTTCTAGTTTGTGTAATTTGTGTTTTGTTGAAAGTTACATTTAATTCGATGTTCTGACTATATAAAAAATACCATTTAATGGAAGAACCACCAAGAAACTTAGAATTGATGCAACTGTGGTCAATTTTTACGTATGTCCCTCTTTACCCCACAGTTGAGGTAAAAAGGTCCACCCACGGTGCAAATAGGACCTACATCCAATAATGTCTTCTAGCAGGTATATTAAAATATTTTTAGTATAGTAAAATATCAAATCATTCTACAAGGTGTCTCAACAGTGCGATCTCGGAAGATTGTACATCTGTTAATGAAGATATTTTAAAACTGATTTCACTCATATATACAGAACGCCGAGGCGCACATTTTAAAATTATTAGCGGGTATACAGGATGTCCGATAAGGTAGTACCAACCCAAACGTATGTTCTTTTAAATGGAACAAGCTATATTTCGGCACAATTTTGAATTCTCGCAAAATTTTACGACAATGAAAAATAACATTACCTACCCTAAACTTTCACTTTTTGATTTATTATCACTTTTATGGAAAAATAGCAGTCTAAGAAAAATTCTATAGATAAGATAAGATATTTATTAAACCCATCCTTTGACAGTACATTCTTGCCTTTACATTACACATTCAAAAGAAAAAAAAGTCAGAAACAATAGTTGAACTTACGCTAATCACAGTAGAACTACCAAAATCATTCGAACACAATAAATCTCATGTATGAAACACAGGCGTGCAGAATACATGTATGTATATATCTTAATACCTGTTTTTAATTTTATTGCGCACGCTTAGATTATGATTAAGTAAGAAGCGTTCTATTAGCGTGATTACCTACCATATCCAAATTGTGTACAGGATGGCCATAATCTGCAACAAAATATAGCAAATAGTTTTTCGTTTGAAAGTTATATAGGTTGTTCCATTTAAAAAAACATAAGTTTGGGTTGGTACTACCTTATCGAACATCCTGTATACCCGCTAATAATTTTAAAATGTGCGATCCGGCGTTCTGTATATATGAGTGAAATCTGTATAACTGTATAAAATACAACATATTTTTGCCATATTTGCAATATTTTTTTCATGTTTTTGCAAATGCAGTAAAATTTTACTTTGCAAGGAACGCTGTCTTTGTATTGTTCACAGGAAACTAACCAGAAATATTCTTCAGGATTGAAATCTTTACTTGTTAAATTATTTTCTTACTCTGTTTAATTATATTCATTTCATACTTCTTATATACCTTCTTAGTTATTTTGTTCGTGTCGCGGATTTTCCTTTTCAGGAGTATCAGTTAAAATTACATTTTTGCGGCGTTTTTGTATTGATGGTTTTTAGCGCTCTGGCATTATTCAGTGGTTAAACCACTTCAGCTGAAAAACCAACTTGTTTTGTCACCAGCGAACCAACAGTAGATGTTTGAAGATCGAACGATGCTGAAGGCTGAAGATCCAATGATGTTGAAGGCTGAGGATCGTATGACGTTGAAGGCTTAGTTTCTGTTAAGTTATCCGCCTTGGAACACCATAACCAAATCTCAAGTTGTCAGAATTATTTTCCAATAGCTCTTTTACTTATTTCAACTTATTTCACCAGATACCTGGGTGTGGGATTTGTTTTTATTTAGGATTAACTCAGTATAGTGAACCAAACAGACGTCGTACCCAAAACAACTCGTGCGCCAATGTTAGTTTTATACAGCTCGTATTATAATATGCAATATTATGACTTAATTCTAATAACCCAGTTAAAACAATTCGTTTTAGGAGTATCGTTTTACGAGACGAGAACCATAACGGAACCTCATGAATCAGGTGGGTATAAGACATTTTCAATAACGAGTCTAAATATTCAATGGGGGCACTGAGAGCGGCGAAAATGCGCTCCTGGATTGCCCATTGCGAAGTCGATAGCGGCCATTCCGGGCTCGGGTAAGAGCCCACTTTTACAGATAGCTTCCTCCCCGTTCGATAGAGAGAGACGGAAACCTCTGACGAACACTATATGAATATATTTGCATCAAATGCATCGATATCGTCTAATGAATCCTATAATTTAAACAATCATAGCGTGAGATCGTTCAATTAAAGTTGGGTTAGTTGTGTGCTAGTTGGTTCTTTTAGTAATTGGAGGGTGGAGAATGGAGGATAGTAGAGCAGCAGTGCAAGCGGGAGGCATTTGGGAGGCCGTTTCGCAGCTCAACTGCCACTTCCAGGATTATGTTATGAGTTGCTCATAAAGAGAAAGAGCTAGCTCGTTCCACTCGATAGTGATTGGCGTAATTACGCCGCAGATTTTTATTTCAACTTGTTGCTGGCTTAAACGAACACGCGTACGTACTACCACTTCATTGCCCTTGTGTATCGACCTAAACAGTAATGTGAACAATCTCTAAGTACACTTTTATATATACATACACTTATGTTCGATATAATTTCATATAGTAATACACTGTTTCTTTGGGTTCCTTCTTCTTTGTGGTAATTAGTTTGAATTAGAAATACTTGATATAATTTTTGATTCTTGAATTGCAGTCTAATGTCTTCGATAAGTATTTCTGTTACATATCTTCATAATAATTATTATAATCAATAATCATAGTCATAATTATAGTTTTCAGCGATTTACACCGAAAATACAACTTGTAGAACATTCTAATGAATTTAGTAAGATAATATATTGGATGGGCCATTTTAATCTTAACATTCGACTATTTGACTATTTCCCTATAAGTCTACATATTTTTAAGTATTTGGAAAATTAAATTGCATAAGTACGTAAGTAGTCGAGCCTTAATTCTCTAAAAAGGTTATTTATGATAAAATTCAATTTAGAATAGAAGATCATATCAATGTGAAGATACAAACATAACTTTGGACGACATCTATTAACCAATTTCCGTTCCAATAATTTTGATTTGCTTATAACACACTGTACTTACAAGCTTATATGTTTGAAATGTAGATATGTTTACATACAAAAAGTACTAGCTTACTATTCTGTAAAAATATACTGTTTTTGGAAATTGTTTACAGACAAAAGTATCTTTATTTTTCATGTAGAATCATAATAACCAATACAAAAATGTATCGATGTGGAAAAATAAATCTGACCAGCTTTTAATCGACTTAAAATTAAAATTATCTACAAAGCAGTTGATTCTTACACAATATTATGTTAGTACTTATTCATGTGAAAACATACATACGTACACTAGAAAAATGTAGAGGGTGTACACAGGGCAAACAAGATTTTTTTCTTGCATAAATATTATTTTATAGATGTAGTCCAATATTATGAACACGCTGCATATAAACTTGTTGTTGTATATCTTGAAATTAACAGAATCCATCCATTCTAAATAGAATTTAATCACAAATCACTTCATATAAATTTCTAAGAGTTGAACATTGTTTTGGTTCTTAAGATGCTTTCTTTTAGACAAATAAAGCAATAACTCAGAAACTGTAACGATTGGGGTAGAACTACCACCGTATAAGTAAAGGGAAGATTCTCATGTATTCGGTTGAAAAATCAATTTCTTTTTGTTTCAGTTTTTGAAACCTTAAGTTGAAATGTATACAAGAAGCACCTGAAACAGTTTTTTGGTTATTCCAAGTATTACAGTTTAATAAAATATGGTATTCTCCGGTCGAAATTTCCTGCATTAAGGCAGTGCAAAGAGAGGTGTTTAATCAAATGATAATTTTCGATAATGCTCTAAAGTGGGAATGTGAAATTTTGATACAGTATAGAGAACGAATCTAAGTGCTTATGTTGGGAAAATTATTATATTCTAATGAATTCATATAGAAAATGAATTTTAAAAAGTGTAATGTTTCTACCTTCTCTTGTGAGTTTATTACACTGATACAACCGACGGGTTTTTCTAGAAACACGTGCGATTTTTTTAAATTGTTTAACGGGCAAAGTTTTTCTTTTTTGCCTTAGAGAAAATACTTTTTATTGGAGGCTATATTATTATTATTATTATTATACCTCATAATAAGTGAAAGTTTGAAATAATTATATTATTTATAAGCTTATAACAATTTGAAAACGAAGAATTCAACTGTTTTAACTAAATGCTGGTTTAGCCTCCAACTAACTCCATCTAGTTTCACAGAAGTTTCGATTTTTGATATTTTTTACTGGAGCTACCGTACACGTTGTTCAGACAAGAACTTCTCGCATTACCTAATACTTCCTACAACCGTATCCACTTCTTGCATATAGTTTTTATGACACATTTTTTTTTCTACACTAAAGTATAAGTAATAAACATATAGCAGAAGAAACAATATTGATATCTCTTACAATTTGTTTGAAACATTGTCCCAAAGTTGAGCTACTTTTTAGGTCTCTGGTTGAGAACCTCCCCTTGATACACATTGCTTTTGCACCACTAGCGCTATTTATAACATAACCAATAACTCGTTAAATGTCCTTGTGCAGGGGGGGGGGCACATTCAAGAAAAATTTTATGTAATTTTTCTTTCTTGCAAGAGGCGTACTTTTTGTTCTTTACTTTTTTACTTTAGTTCTTTTGTGTAGAGAATTAAATATCGTACCTTCCAAAACACAGGGCAAACAAAGATCTCTGGCTGTTTTACTTGTCTCAGATATATGTTCAAAACTCAAACTCAAGCTAATTTTAGCTCTACAGGAGAAATGTTAGCCTGGAATAATTGCTAGAATAATATATGGTGAATAAACATGGCCATTGCAAAGTCACAAATATTAGAAACGTCCTTGTGGCTCCCCCATACATGAAAATTTTGTATAATTTTTCTTTTCGCAGGAAGCGACCTTTTGTAGCTGTGTAAATGTCAAAGGGTAAAAACTAGCCCACCCTGTTGTTCCTTTGTGTGTAGTATTAAAATAAATCTAAAACCACTAGCCTGCCACTGTTATCAACTATAGTATCATAATATCATAACGACAACTAGAGGTGTTCGACTAGTTATTGGGACCCACGTTCTAAGTGTTTCATAGTGTCTTCATGTTTCATGGTTCGTCGGTTTTTTAAATGATATTCGTAAACCGGTTTTTAAATTTCAAGAACCCAAGAAATAATAGATCAAAACTCTGAAAAATCGCAAACGCTGAGAATATTTCATCACTCATACTGTATGACAACCAATAAAAAGGCCAATGAACTTAGAGAGACCTAGTAATTATTGAATACTTTGACACTATAATAAAACCATAACAAACAAATATTTAAATTTGAATTTTAGTTTCGTTTAGTTTAGTATTTTCTTCTTTATGGAGTAGGTATGTATCTATAAATTTGAAGCTATCAATAGTCATCAATCTTCCAAAACAAAGGGCGAGCAAAGATCTCTGGTTGTTTTACTTGTCTCAGATATGTCTTAAAAACTCAAAGTCAATGTAATTTTAGCTCTACAGACAAATTTTAGCCTCGAATAAATGCTAGAATAAATATGTTTTGAATGAATACCTATGTCGATTGCAAAGTCACAAATATTAGGGCTGACGTTCATCAGTATGTTGATGAATAGATTTATATTTTTCTTTGCTGAAAGTTCACATAGTTCGATTTCCCAACAATATCAACAATCGAATCAATCGATCAACAATCGATCTTAAGGTAATTAAAAATTATCGGATTATCGAGGATTAATTTTGTAAATAGGCTGCTTCGGCACGTCATTGTCATCAAAACAAGCAAAATACGGCTGCTCTGCCGCCAACTGAACGATCGTTAAGACGTATCAAGTATCTAAAGCGCAAATTAAAATCCCTCCTTAAACGGCAGTTAAGTCGCCCGGAATCGTCCCATAAAAATTACGTTTACGACACGACACGAGCTCTCTTTACGACCGTTTATAGGTTAGAATCGACACGTCGCATAATCGCCGGATCTCGACCCACTAAATCACACCCTTATCTCGCCGGCACTCCCATTTAATTTTTACGTAAATACGGATTTCTTTTCGCCACGTTCAACGCCACTTTTTATTGTATCGCGATCTTATATAAAATGGCGCATGAGCACATCATAGCGCTCGTTTTACGATTTCTGGAATTCCCTCAGGATAATGTCGCGTCATCCTTGTCTGGTCGCTTGCGAATAGCCCGTATAAAAAGATGGGGCGAGGTGGCGTGTGGCGAGAAAGTTTTAGGACGGAAAACGCTTTTATTGATTTCAGTAGCGCATAACAGGGTTTTCGCTCTGAATGTGATACTTTTTAAAGGGAATATAAGCGCGTTGGGTCACAGTCTAAGTGATGAAATGGCCGACTGGAATGAAAGCGTGTGGGGTTAGGTGGGGGGGCGGTGGTGTGGGGATGGGAGGGTGAGATTCTATTCAAGTGGTACGGTGGTGGATGGTGCGGGGGAGGAGGTGGAAGGAATGTTTCTTCTGTCAGCGGGTGAAAGGTGCCGAGAAGACGATTTAATTTAGAAGGCACGAAGGTGGATTCTTTAATTTAAACGCCGGTTTAATTGGTTTCCTCCGCGAACGCGTGGAATTCGTCATCGTCTCCAGGAAATTACATTCGTGGGAAGTCGAGGGTAACGGGTTTAATGAGACGATCATTTGATCTATGGCTTCCTCGCATTAGTAGACACCTAAGTCTGAAATGTCTGTTTCCAGGCCTGTCTGTCAACAGAGAGGAATTATTTACATATTGCCAGTTGTTTCATAGTAGGGTTTGTCGGTTTTTTAAATGATATTCGTTAACCGATTTTTAAATTTCAAGAACCCAAGAAATAATAAATCAAAACTCTGAAAAATCGCAAACGCTGAGAATATTTCATTACTCATACTGTATGACAATCAATAAAAAGACCAATGAACTTAGAGAGACCTAGTAATTATTGAATACTTTGACACTATAATAAAACCATAACAAACAAATATTTAGAATAAGAGCAATATTAACTAATTTTACAAGACAGTTTATGTTGTTCTAGTTATATTTCTGAATCTTAGTTTCGTTTAGTTTAGTATTTTCTTCTTTATGGAGTAGGTATAATATATAAATTTGTAGCTATTCATAGTTATTTATGTACCCCAGGGTGACCGTTTAAAAATATCTCGGGCCTATCCGCCCTCGACCTTTTTAAGTCGCCCGAGGGTATAAACATCAAGTAATGCCTGTGATACATACAAAATTTTATGTCCTACAATGGTTTTGTTCCTCCGTTTTAATTATATTAATAAATATAAGTTGACGTAATCAAGTGACATGCGTATCTACAGAGTTGAATAACAATACAAATAATTCGGAGTTGAGTGACAATACAGACAATTGTCAAACAGAATAACCTTAAATGCCAATAATTGACATTGACGATTTAAAATTTACAATTTGAATGTCAAATATTTGATGGATCTGTCATATACACCATAATTCCCTCGCGGGCATGCAGTAGCTCTTTTCGCCCCGGTATCTAAGATGTAAAATGTCATTTTATGATCATCTAGGACATAAAATATATTTAAACATTTTTACAGCTTAATTATGTTGATTTAGGATGCAAAAATTCGAAAACTGGATTTTTGGAACATCTGAATTCGATACAGATTTTTTTAAGACCCGTTTTTGTATAAACCCAATTTATTTTGATATCAACAATATTCAGGTTAAAAACAGAACACAAATGCATTGTAAAAAAACTTTTTACTGTAAAATTGCAGCATGAACTGCAGGGTTACTTATCTAATTTATCTGTGGCCAACACATATATGATAATTGTCTCTATCCCATTGCCATTTTTCGTAATGTCGCAAAACCCAAAATCATAGCATCAAAGCAACCTGAACTCATACAAACTCGAAGTTTTGGAAAATTTCCTGATTTATCCAGTGTAGACAGTGTTGTATTTTTTTAGGAGTATTTATCTAAGTTAGCTGTGACCAAGACATGTATGATGAATCGTCTCCATCAGATTTACGTTCCTCGCAATGTCACAAAAACTTAAATCATATCATCAAAGCAGCCAGAATACGTACATACTCAAAGTTTGAGAAAATCTCCAGATTCAGCCATAGTAGACTGAGTGTTGTAATATTCAGAATTAATTATCCAATTTATCTGTGACAAGCACATGCGTGATTACCGACTCCATTCCGTTTACTTTTCTCGTAATGTCATAAAAACCCAAATTATTGCGCCAAAGCTGCCAGAATACATACAGTGAGCGCGTAAAGTATGGAAACATGATACAAGAACGGTTTGCTATTTTAAAAAATGCTCGAACACGTCGATTTATAATTATCAAAATACACCTTATGATATCAAATTAATTTTTTTACCTTCAATTGTTTTTAGTAGATGACGTCATCGATATTTTTTTTAAATGACAACCCTATACTTTTTTTTTTTAAATTTGACACATCTCTTAATTGTCTTAATGGTAGGATAATATTTTTATGGCCTTACATAAGAAAATTTTTGAGAAAAAGACAATTGAAGGTTATGAAATAATAAAACTGACAAAATCTCCGGAACGGCTCGACCGAATTTAACGAAATTTTGAATTAGGTATTTTGCGACCATGTGAAGTCACTGGCTTTATTATCGTCGATACAACGTTTAAAGTTTCTGAGATATAACCTCAAACTTTTGAATTTGAAATAGAACACCCTGTATATTTCGACATTTTCTGTTACAGTCTTAACTATTATATCAAAAATATCTAGAAACTAACAAAAACCGTTATTACTTGGTCTGAAAATTAACAAAGAGAAAATCGATAAGAAAACATTATTACATTTTCTACTGCAATTACTCTACTTGGTTTATGAGGATTCTCAACCATCGACAAGAACACATTGTTTTAAATTTGACCGGTTTACTTTTGTGTTGTTATTTTTTGTTATCAATTTTTCTTGGCTAATTTTTAGACCTGAGTAATAAAGGTTTTTGTTAATTACTAGATGTTTTTGATATAATACTATAACAAGCGTAGTAACATGAATAGGTAATAATGGACGTATGTAACTGAAAATGTCAAAATAAACAGGGTGATATTTCAAATTCAAAAGTTCGAGGTTATATCTCAGAAACTGTCAACGTTGCATCAACGATAATAACGCCAGTGACTTCACATGGTTGCAAAATACTTAATTCCAAAATTTTGTTAAATTCGGTCGAGCCGTTCCGGAGATTTTGTCACTTTTATATCATAAACTTCAATTATCTTTTTCTCGAAAATTTTCTTATGTAAGGCCATAAAAATATTATGCTACCATTAAAACAATTAAAAGATCTGTCAAATTCATTAAAAAAAGATATAGGCTTGTCATTTAAAAAAAAATGTCGATGACGTCATCTGCTAAAAACAATTGAAGGTAAAAAATAAATATAAATCGAGGATTCTTTAAAATAGCAAACCGTTCTTGAGATTTTGTCATGTTTCCATACTTTACGCGCTCACTGGGACCAGACAAAGGGTTGCATTTTTGAAGATTAACACAACCTAATTTGTCTGTGATCAACACATGTATGCTAATTGTTTCTATCTCATTTATTTATCTTGTAATGTCACAAAATCCCTAACCATAGGTCATAGCATAAAGTTGCCTGAATTGGTACCTATACTTACTCGGAGTTTGAAAAATTGTCCTGATTAACCAACAGTAGACAGTAAGTTGTAATTTCCAGGAGTAATTATATAATTTAGCTATTACCCTAGTATGATGTCTCTATCCCATCCACTTTTCTCGTTATGTCTCAAAAACCAAAATAATAGCATCAAGCCAGAACATATACATACTGAAATTTTGGGGATATCTCCTGATCTAGCCAGACTAGACAGACAGTTGTAATTTTTAGGATGAATGACCTGATTTATCTGTAACCAATACCTGGATGATAATCTTCTCAGTCACATTTACTTTTCCCATAACGTAACAAGGAATGGATATCAAACGTTTCGCTAATCGTAAATAGTCTATCAAGTTATGATATAGATCAGCTTTCAAATTATAAAACACAATGCATTTAAAATAGCTTGGAGAATTGTCTCCGCGTTGGATATCGCCATGGGGCTAAGCGTCTTGATCAACAAAGAAAATGTATTCATGGAGTTGAGAAGTCGTTCCAAAGACGCATTGTCGTTTCGCCCCGAACGAGTCTCGAGGGTTCCGTTCGGGCATTTTCATCTCAAAGTTTTTTTTTGTCCCCGTTCCGTCGCTTTTATGCGTTCACCCCTGAGAAGTCCTTCTGCGCTTTATTTAAATCAAGAGAAACGATATCATAACTATACAGATTACAAACTATACGACGCAATACAGATTACAAAACTAATAACAAGTTCGTCCTATGAAGTCAAAGCTTGGATTAAGATTACTTCAAAGGTGGTGTAAGATAAAGAGTTATAAAGCTTCCCACAACAAAATTATTTTTTATCGGGGCAGGATTGGCGTAGAGCTGGCAACCGTAGACTCGAGTAATACTTCTAAAACTTTAAAGAGGTTTAACCTGCAATTCAAATCACAATTTTAATCAATTCCGGGAGTCTCTTACCCCCTATCTGAGGGTATTTATCTAAATTTTACTTTTATTTAGCGCCGGGGAGATAAGGCCGACTCTCCGGCGAACGAACGGCAAACAACGCCCTCTTTTTTTCGTCTTCTTGTTCTTCTTCTCCTCGACGCGGTGGCCATTAAGCACGGGCCATTTGGCGATAGTAATTTTGCAAGGGTCGTAAATATGACTGCGCCCGGGGCTATCCAAGAAAACTCCGGACTTGGCGTCTTTTTCTCTCGCAAAAAGTGTACGATTTTTCCTTCGGCGAACGTACCTCGTTCGGAGATAGCAAACGGAGCGAAAAGATACCGAAAAAGGGAAGTGGTACAAGTTAATGGACAGGAAAGAGGCGGATAGTTGGTTTTTGCCGACGGATAGAACGGGACGCCGGATCGATTTTGAAGGCGCGACGTGCGGGGGCCGGACGGGGGACCTTAATGAGAGCCGGAATGGCCGTGATGGACATTTGAAATGAGCGCGGCTCCATAAACTCGGTCGGTAAACGGCGGAGAGCGCCCTCTAACCGACTGCTACCAGCGCAGAAACTGCCCCCTGACGGTCTCACTTGGTGTAAATCTTTTCTAAGTCCATCCAAAGGGTTGTGTTTATTTTCAATTAGGAACTCCGACAGTTTATCGAGCTTAAAAGATATTTTAAAAAACGACAGGAGTTTGTAGCGACTTCAAGGAAATCGATAAAAGATTGACTTGACAGACAAGAGAGAGAGGTATCCCATTATGAGTAGCTATACATTAATAGTATATTATTATACAAGTTCTATAAGACGTCAAATTGGCGCACGAGTTGTTTTGGGCACGACGAGCGTAGCGAGGAGTGCCCAAATGGAACGAGTGCACCAATACGTCTTATAAAACGAGTGTAATATACTATTTTTTCTACTTTGCGTCATTAATTTTATATAAGTTTAGAAATTGTGGTTACTATATCGCGCTAAATTAGAATCTAGGGTATTTTGCGGGTACCACGTGGTAGCACTGTAGTAACTGTCAACTTCGTTAAGGATGATATCGATGAGATAAAATCATTACAAAATCTAATTGTGAATAATTTTACTTTACTTTAGCCTACAAGTTTGAATAAATATTCAGCGAGGTCGCAACGATGATCATAATGGAGCTTGGGGCAACACTTTTAACCCTACTGTGATAAATACATGAAACTTAACCTAAAAAGTTAACAATTTTAAAATAGTGGTTTCATAAGTATAATAATTAGAATAGAAGTGTTTGGCGGTGACTGATTAGTTACTTCGAAGAACAAGAACTTACTAAAGAATTGTTATAACGCTTAACGTTTAATAGCGGTGTCTACCTAATTCCGCTACGTAGCCGTTGCGGCTTATATATTTACAAGCACTTATGAACCGAGCATCCAAGCGTCCAAAATATTACCGAAAACTTATATGTTACATAAACTAAGAAATCCTCTACACTTTAAATGTACTATAGCTTCGAAAGTGTATGTTGATAAACCATTTATTGCGCATATACAATCTCGCAGCAGTAATTAAAATCGTTCGTATCTACGATGTAGGTTTGATCTTCGCATAATACCTTATTAAAGTAAATGTGGTCCTTGAATTATATCTGAGAAGGGTATTTGATGTTTAGTTGAAAAGAATGATAACGATCACTTACTAGAGTCGTAAAACATCACCGTAAACGTCATACTGGCGTATTTTGATGAACAGAGCAAAACTAAGAAAGCCCCAATCCTTTAGCCATACTATAGCAGGCTACACCCATGTTTAAATATGTATAGAATATTGATATTTCGCAGTTTATGTGATTGCAAGCGATTAAGAAGATGCAGTGTGTGGTTATGTTGGGTTATGTATTGTACGTTTGACATATGGCATTTGATATCACTGTGTACCAATCAGACAAAAATGTTACTGTTTTCGGTAATACAATGTGTTAATTGTAACACCGAAAACAGTGTTACAATGTGTGCATTGTGAATGCAAAGTAGAAAAAAGATATTATCAATCTAATGGTACCAATATCATCATACAACAGTCTTCCAAAAACCGTTCACCTAAAAGAGCCTTTCCCTAAAAGTTTCACTTGGCAAGCACAATGACATTGTTCAATTTTACTATTTAGTTTCAAATATCAACATTGATAAAATATATAAATAATGGGTCCCCGTAAATAATTGTTATTTTGCGTTTGCATACTAAGTTGCTCGCAAATGTCTCTGCTCCCGAATATGATTCCAACCTGGCAATTTTCATTCCATATTTATAATTATTTTATAACAAAAATTATTTTTTATTGTTGTAAATACACTTGCGTGCAAAAAAAATCGGCCCACCTAATATGTATGTCAATTTTGAAGTTAAATATCTATTGAATCAATTGTCCAATTTTTATGATTTTTCGCTTAATTGAAGGATATTTTATTTAGCCCGTTCCCGTCACGTAATTACTGATCTTATTATAACTTCTTTATTAAGAGAGAAAATGATCTGAATCATTAAAATTAAAATGTTCATAAAATATCGGGCAATTGTTTGAATCCAGTTGATTCATATGGTTGTATCAGGTACACCCCACCGAGCGCTTCAAATGTCGATAACGAAAACTCACCTTAATACTTACACCCTGTATGTGTTCAAAACTATTATTTCAATAAAAAAAAGACTACCCCAGCGTTGTTGGGGTAACTTGTGTTGTTGGGGAAACACCCTTCAATTAAGTGGAAAATCATAAAAATTGGATAATTTGTTCAAAAGATATTTAACTTTAAAATTTACATACATTTTAGCTGGACCGATTTTTTTGCATGCAAGTGTATCATGAAACAAATTTGTATGTCATCATTCAAAATAAAATTTATTTGCTAAATTACAACTTGTTTTATAATATAATTACAATAAACCCACTTGTATTTAATTTTTAACGGAAAGTTTAAACCTATTGCCGATTGATTTCTGTACACCTTTTCATTCACATCAAAAAAGTTGGAGCAAGATGGACACTCAATGGAAAAATTGGCGACATTGGTCACCCCCTGTAGGGAACCATTTGAGTGTTTTTCCATTGAGTGTCCATCTTGCTCCTTGGCTATACCGTACTGATGAGGACTAATAGTCCGAAACACGTGTCTACGGTTGCTTCTTCGATCTTCGATCTTCGTATGACGGAATTGCCCGACAAATACCTTTCTCCTTTATATATATATATATATAGGAAAGCTGGTTAATCGACGGTAAGATATAAAGGAGAAAGGTATATATATATATACACCTCTTCCTTATAACCCCTCATATAGAAAGCTACATAATATTTTGAAACCCTTTAATATTCTGCCTGCATTCAGAACTAATACTAATAATATTTAATATTATTATTATTATTAATACTCGACTCATCCATCTTTTATCTAAACGGCGTGGAATATCCAGAACCATTTTGGATGAAAGTGGTGTGTACTCCGTGAGTTTTCGCGGAGTGTAGTAGTTTACTTACACTGAGGATGGCGCAAGCCGAAACATGTATGTAGCACATAAATAAACAATTTCTGCAAAGTTCCAAGAGGCTTTTATTCCATACTTTGACATATTATATATAATCTATACTACTATATAAAGCAAAAACCTGGAGACTATAGACTTTATCAGTACATATGTCTTTTTATTTTATTGTTATTGTTGTTTGTTTAATAAAAGTGAGCATGAGTATGGTGGTCGGTAAGAAGGATTACAAACTCTCAATATGATCGTACTAATTATGCCATTAAATAATTCTAATCAATAAACGTACCCCTCGCTTAGGAGTCGTCGTTAATCGAGAAGTTACGGAAACTTTTAATACGCGCGAAATGAAATATAAGTGCGGCCCGAGGGTACTAAATCGCCCGTTTAATTACGGAAAAGGGCCACTTTAAAAACACTTCAAGTGTCATTACCGTATCTAACCGCCATCTACGAAAACTCATTTTAATGAAATACTGCTTTCTTGGGCGAGCGCTGAGGGCGCAGCAGCGCGCGACGAGGGTGGCACTTTCGAAATTTAAATACTATGGCCAATTTCGAGTTTGCTTTATCGCGCCACTCGCCTAATATCTTAATTTTATCGCCGATTATACTACATTCACGTCCCCTAGTCGTAAAAACTTTGTTTTTTATTAATTGAGCGAATGTTGGGGGTTGTAGATGCTGATTGTTTGAATGAATTAAATTGAATGATTGAATGAATTTTAAAATTACGAATTAGAATTAAATTTCTTTTATATGTGCCCTAGAGAACAAAACTGACTTTTTAAATTTGATATAGCTGTAACTTCGGTGCTTTTTTTGTGAATCAAAAACTTTTCAATCGATGTTTGCCTAAGTTTTCTATAGTAAGATCTTTGTAGTCTTGTATGAAAATCTTTCTCTTGTATTAAAGGTAATCATCGAACACCAGGCTCGTTAAAAATCAGACCACCCAGTCGAACTGGAAGAAGTTACATCATCGGATCGATCGCTTCGTATAAAGAAAGCTTACGGTTAGTGGGAATTTAGACATAACGTCGACTTGTTTCCGGACCCGAGGAAATAAATATTCGATTCGACGGTTTAAAAAGTTTTTCCGGAGTTATGGAAACGAGCTGCGCTCCAGGCTCCGGGACCTGGGAGCAGCACCAGCCGCGCCCGGCACACTTTATTGTTATGTCTACGGAAACGGCAGATATGAAAACAAAGAACGACGGCATAATTTACTCTTTACGCCGTGTTTGTATCTCCGGTTTTATATTATGGCCGAGATGGAAGACTACTACAGCGCCGCCCTCCGGTGGCGGCGGAGTTCCTAGTGAGATACGGCCTTTGAAATTAGACTCCTATATCTTCCGAAATTGGTAAACTTTGAGTGAGTTCTCTGGTATCTATTTTGCCTGCCGAGGCATTGCCGAGCTTGTTGTGCGTGTATTAAGCATGTAAATTATTGATATTACCGAAGTTAAAGCCGAGTCTAAACTATCTCATAGTATTCCAATAGTTTATGATTTCTATATTGTATATGCTCACTAGGGTAGGTCCCTATTTTAAAAATTTTTTTACTAGTTAGTGTACAGTCTTGGAATTAAGTAAGTTCGTATCAGTATTTCAGCAGTGTGTCGATGATACATCCATGCACGAGTTTTTTGTTATTCTGATCGGCCGCTCGGCCGCTAAGTACAAAAAATTGTTCGTTAAGCTGCATACTCGTATATATCTGAAATTTATTATTTGCGGAACCTTGTTAATTTTATATTAATAATCATAAAAGTTTTCGATTACATAAAATGAAAATCTCATTTCAAGATATTGCATAAAACACAACAAATTATACAAACTTATTGCATCTACTAGCTTTTTTTGCGTTAATAAATACAAAAATCAAATTTCTTGCTGTCAATATTTTTAATGAAGGTAATTTCAGAACTAACATATGTATTAACATTTATTCAGAAAATAGAAATAAATTAAAATTAAATTGTTTTAAAATTGTATTTATGGTAATTTGTTACTTGTGATTTACAGGTGTTTTTGAGATATTTCGCTTCAACGATATTTTACGTAAGTACGTAGGCTTTCACGGCCAGAATCATTTACAAAATAAACTGCTTCCGGGTTATGCCGTGTGTCAAGATTTGTTAATGCTGACGTTTCGCGAACCATGTTGCTCGCTTCTTCAAAGCTAATTGAATACTCAGTAACCCGGAAGCAGTTTATTTTCTAGATATTTTACGTGTTTAACTTAATAAACAGAAAGGAGTATGTATTTTTTATAACAAAAATGTATCATTAATTTTTTTTTATATTGTTAGTTTGTATTTACTTTACACCAATATGTTTCAAACATCTAACAACTAAAAATAATGACAATTATGTATATCCCTAATTTACAAAAACTTATAATAGCTTGTGGAAGCAAGCTCTAAATTTTCAACGAATTTTGATGAAAATATGTGTTAATTATTATTTAAAAAATTAAATAAACCAAAATATACGACCATCTAAAAGAACATTTAGACAACATAAATACATAAATACCAAGGTGTCTTGTTTTTTTTTTTTCTAGAAAGTAGAAAGTAATAAGTTTCATATTGTCTTATTGGTTTTCTCTGTTCCTTCAGTAGTTGGAGCCGTTTAAAATGTTGTTAATATTGTTAATAATTCAAATGGCTGTAAGTTTTTAATGAATTGAAAAAGTAATTTACTTTCTGAAAATATATTTTTCGTAAGAAATTTGGGACATCCTGTATATATTATTGATATAATTTTAATTATTATGGTTGTCAAGCATGTATTAGATCTCATGAAAGATAATTGAAATATTAACTGCTGAAAACTAAATACAAATATAATATTGCCAGTGTCATTCATACAAAATACATGCTACGTCCTAAATATAAATTTAAATTAAATATAGAGAATTTATTTACGTTTAGTGAATATATTTTAATATTAGAATTCTGAAATAGTCTATATTCAGTGATTATCCTTGGCAACAAGTTGATTTGTGCATTTACTTACGTAATTAATATATGTATTAAATGAAATAAATTTATATTACGCAATATAGACTTTTATATCGTATTATCAAAAACTTTAATGTTTATTAATATTATTATATATAAATAATTCTATATTTAATTAAATGCATTACCAACTCGTAAACTTAACTGTAGTGGTCATATTAGATTTATTACATTGCAATGAAGGTATCACATTTCATAAAGGAAAAAATCGGACACGCTCAAAATAAACTAAATCCCGTTACATTACATCCATCGAAAAACCACCTCGTGACGGACAACTTTTGCGAAGCGGCCGGGTCGAGGGAGACCAGTATACGAATATATAACCGACATACTATTTTCAAATCCTGCAATAGCGATACGAACATAGTTAATTCCATGACTGTACCTATGCACTGTCTAGAAAGTGTATACATCTACTAGGAATAGCATGCATTTTTAAGCTGAGTTCATACTTTTACTAAAATGGCCAGTAAATGTATGCATTTTATTAATGAGATCATGCAAAGAAAAATGTTGTATACAAAGTTTACCCCGTGCGTGACACATCTTTACGACAACAGTGACATCTATACTACAGTTCGAAAGGTTTGTTCTTTCGACAACATAGACATATTAAATCACGAAAAACACCGTGATCGAATACAACGTATTCCTTTGTAAACCGAACAGTGGTATCGCTGGGAGATCAAGATGCGGTAAAAGAAGAAAAGAGAGCCGGGCAGTCCAGGTAACTTATTGGCATTTTTCACGCTGTTACCTGGGCCCGTTTAAATGATAATTTAGATTACAAATAATGGCCGTAATCGGCCATTCTTGGAACCTTCATCGGCTATCTCTCTCCAACTTATGCGACAAGAGACCAGAAAAAGTATGGATACCGCTGCACGGCTCGTAAATTGACTGTTGCGCGGCAGTTCCATGTGAATAAGCCATTAATACACGAGATATCTTTATATACGACCGACGTCACTATAAACATGCCCGACCCCCGTTTTCTATCATGTTTTAATTTTTTTTATTATTTTCACTGACCGCCAGTTCCTGACGTATGGGGTTGTAACATACGGCTGACTGAGAACAACCGAAAAATAAATGATTAGGCAGGTGATAATGAAATTAATTGTTAAAGGCTGCACTCAGAGGAGTTTTTTAGAGAACAATGACAAACAAAAATATGAAATTTTTTATTTATCATTAATTTTTAAGAGTTTATATAATCACTTTTAACAGATTGTAGACTTCCGCGGTCTGAGTCAATGATATATTGATTTCCGGGTGGAAACCCTGAAGATGCCTCTTGCAACAGAGCGCGAAACGTTGACTGCTTCAAAGTCCTCAACGCGGTTTCCACCCGGAAATCAATATATCACTTTCAACAGTTTATACTCCAAACTTATTTGACAACCATTTTACCTCATGTTCACCCTTGTAAAATTTGAAAATAAAGATAAGCTGTAAAGGTGCTCCCACACGCAGTGCCAATAGGGGCCATCATTGGCCATCGGAGTGCTTCGCGTAGCGGGACCCAACTGTGCCAATGCACATCGCCAATATGTCGACCTTGTCCGCTGTATTTCATTCTGTTTTAGCATTGTACGTACTACCGATGAAAAGTTTAGTTATCTATCTATGCTTTATCATATATACTGCATTATTTATGTTTGTACGTACTTTAAGAACAATGATGATTTATTATTTGCCAAAATGCCTGATTGCCTGATTAACAAGCAATAAAATAATATTCTGAAGACAATATTGAAGTCGTTATAATGGGTGACCCACGGCATAGGTACGTTTGTTTATTTTTTGCTTTTGACGCCGAAGGAATAAACGTTGTGTTAATAGACAATGAAGAATAGACAAGAAAATGCCAATTTATGGGATGATCTTGAGGTTAGTATGAGGTCAGAAATGATGTCATAATTAAAATTTTTAAAATGAATTCGCACCCGATGGGGAGTCATACGGTATAGGGGTCCAAGGACTGCGGTCAACCCTCTTCCCTACAATCTTGACTACAATCAAACAAAGTTGCATTTATATAATTAACAACAATTAACTATTTATTAATTAACAATTTATAGATTAGTTTGAAGCGGCAAATTTAAATAATCTGATGTATTTAATATATTCAACAAAGTTTAAAAACTATACTGGATGCTTTTCTTTATTTTGATTATCAGAAAAATATCAAAAAGTATATCTAAAAATATTGGGTTGATAATAAATATACCTACATAATATACATACACGTAATTTAAACTCCGTGTATGTAAGGGTTCTCAATTTTTCTTTGTATCTTATTATAAATAATTTCAGTTTTAGTATATAAATTATATTTTAAATCAAAATTATGAATTCATCGATTTGACTGAAATGAAATATTTATATAAAGAAACGACACAAATTAACAGGGTCCTGCATAAAAATATAGACCACTCAGGGTATCAGATCTTATCCCATCTTATTCCGCATTTGTTGCTTGAAACATAAAGAAAATAAAAAGGGAGATTTTTTTAATGTCACGTGGCAAATATAAAAAACTAAATAATTTTGTTTCCTGTATTGCTGTATATTTGTATTCCTTAATGTATTTAATATTTTCCAACGTACTGTATAAATAATGACTGAAAAACATGTTTAATATTTAACAACCTTATTAAACAGTGTCCTCTTTCGAGGACACTTTTTTAATTCTAAGCAACAATGCACTGCTTAAAATAATGGGAGCCGCGGCTACAGCAATGATATCGTCTTCACTGTTCATTTTTAATTCTCTATGGGACGCTACGAGCCTTCTACGATACACAGAAATACCTTGCGCCCAATACCAACGTTGGCCAATGTTGGCGAAGTGAATGCGCACACTACGCGCAGCGCGTCACATCACCAATGTTGGCGAGACGTTGGCACTGCGTGTAGGAGCTCCTTAATACGGGTCAACTTATTTTGAACTATTTGGCCTTTATTTTTTACTTGTTTACTTTGAGGATGATTAGGTAATAAATACTGTATATAGACTGACAAATGTTTTGATTTTACACTATGTGGGACAAAATCCGAAATAAATAGTGTAAAGTGGAGCCTCCCATCAGTGCTAGTTTATACTATTTACCCCCTCTTTACTCCTTTAGAGTCTGTATTTCGAAAAATCAGTTCATAATGCTTTCCTACGTTGTAAAAGGTACACTAAATTCAGAATTTTAAGTATATTAATT
Source organism: Aphodius sticticus (assembly GCA_963966075.1). Taxonomy (NCBI): domain Eukaryota; kingdom Metazoa; phylum Arthropoda; class Insecta; order Coleoptera; family Scarabaeidae; genus Aphodius; species Aphodius sticticus. Next base: position 8,437,949 of record OZ014513.1, read on the forward strand.
AACGAAGCAACTTAATTTTAAATTTGTGGGCTCTTCTTGTACCATAAGTACCTACGTGTTAATAGTCAAAATCATTTTTTAATGCAATGGCCTACATTTCAGTATATTTTGGAATGCTGTGCAACATTTTAGTGGAAAAATTAGAATGGTGGTCCTACCCAGATAGTCCTCCTTAATTAAGGCTTTAGGAGTTATTGCCTTATTTATCTAAAAACATCCTTTTCAAGAAACAAATTAGCTATACAGGGTGTCTCACGGAACTGGTACATTAGAAGTTTCTCATATTCTACTATTTCGGAAAACTTTTGGAATTAGAATTTACTCGATCTGGGCTCTTCAACTAAAATATTCTCAAGTGAACAGTCACGTCCGGTCCCGGAAGTCGATATCAACTTTGTTATTTTAAAAGGAATTATATAACTTTCATTTTATTTTTGGTTTCTACGTATCAAAATACATCATTTTTGATAATGTTTCCCTAAACCTACATATCACAATTTTTGAGATTTTTTTAAATTTTAAATTTAAATTTTTTTTAAATCCATTTTGAATACTCCTGGGTTGCATAAGGAGGCACTCATATTTTGGCAGATAAAGTATTTCATTATCGATAACCTTTCACAGCATCATTTTTATAAATTGGAATTTCTATGTGCGGTATTTAAATAATAAAATGTATTTGAGTACAGATATTTTCATACTTTTTCATGTCATTTTTGGAACATTTGCAGTGCTCCGGCTTTATCGTGTACGCCCGATGGTGGTCGCTGCTAATGCACTTCTACCTTAATTTTTATAGATCTTTACATTTGACAGATATGTTTGTTTGTATTGTTGATCATCTATCGCTAATAATTGTGTATACAGTTGTACGTGGTACCAAAATTTCAAGTTTCCAGAAATTGTAGAACATGAGAAACTTCTAATGTACCAGTTCCGTGAGACCCTGTATACCAACTACTAGAAATTGGTTCGATGTGATTAATGACAAAATGCTATTTGCAATGGAAGGTATAATCAATTTCAAGACTTAGCACAACTAGTTAGCATAATCACTCTAAATTTTCTAAATTTTTGGAATGCAGGTGTATTACATACAAAAAGTACTAAATCGTACTAGCATACCATTGTGCAAAAATCTACCGATTAGGATAAAATATTGTGTGCAAACCCTGGTACGTATCGGTAAAAAGACTATGTGAAAAAATGTATTAAACAAAACTATCTTAGCTTTTTATGTAGAATAATAACAAATAATAAGAAAAGTTTTGTGTAACTATTCGCATCACCCAGGTTTTGTGACAAGAAAATAGCAAATTATTAAATTACAGATGCTTAAAACGCATTTTTCGTTAAATTTCTAAAGCTCACGCCAATTAGTATACTACGCCAAATTTGAAGAGTATACTCTTCAAATTTGTCTTCAAAACGAGATAAACGCCAAATTTGAAGAGTATACTCTTCAAATTTGGCGTTTATCTCGTTTTGAATCCCTACAAAGATCAATCTACACATCATCATACAGACTAGATATCGTCGGTCGCGGCAATAGCGCCATCTGTCTTAACGTCGCCGTAACTGCTTCGGAACTTCTGCACTAATGGGCCCGAGTAGATTCCAGAAACGGTCCGGGCCGAGAGATAAACGATAGCGGAATTTCATTTTAACTTATAATTTAGTGCGTTAATTAAAACGGCTGTTTAATTAGTGTCATGGCGAGTCCCGGATCTACAGCATGGCGGTACGGCGGCGGGGGCTCTCTGGCTTAGCGTGCACGCCACTGATATAACTCCGGGAACTCCGGGCAAAGTTTAGTTAAGCTTTCCCTTACACCGCACCGCGCCATCTAGGGAGAAACTTCGGAATCCTCGTACCGCACGAGGGAGCTCTCTAATGAGAAATAAACTATTTATCTTCCTGAATGTATATATGAATATTAGCAGGGGGCATCGAGAAATTAATTTATGTGGAGATATTATCGAGTTCTTTATTAGCACGGATAAATTATTTGTATGTAATTGTTATTCCATGTAAGAAAGGAATTTTCTATTATAACACTGCATAGCTGCCGATATTAGAGGTTTAATTTCATTTTAAGCCAACAAAAGATGTTCTAGTTGTAAATTTAGTCACACTAATATTTACTTCTATATTGTAAGTTAATCAGGTAATTCTTATGTAAATATTTAATAAGTATAAATTAAGTTAATTATGTGAGAATTGCCAATTAGGCTAAAGAATGGGAATTTGCAGACATTTCTAATTTATGGTAAGAGTTAATTAATTTAATGCTAATTGGTTATCCGTGCTGTCCAATTAAATTTTACTTTTTACCCGAGACGTAAAGATATGAGATCATCTCAGTTATATTTGTGTAAACTCGTATTAAGACTGTCCAAGGAAATTCCGAAATCGATTAATTATGCCGAAGAATTGATAAATTATTTACTAATGAGGAAACAATGTATTTAGGAAAAGAATGTTGATCTATTAGTTTCCACAAAACTTTCATAGTATTTCGGAAAACAATTTACATATACATATAGCATGGTATTACATAGTGTCAGTCACATAATGCCAAGTCCACTGGTTATTGTTAGTAAGCAGAAAATACATTTTTCTACTTTGCATTCACATTATAACGCTGTTTTCGGTGTTACAATTAACACATTGTAACACCGTTTGTAGTAACTTCTTTTTCTGTTCATCAAAATACACCAGCATGACGTTTTCTTCTCTATTCTACCGTTCGGTTTAAAGATGAGCGCGACTGAGGTGTAAAGAGGTACCCAATTTCTACAGTTTTATTGTTTTAAACTGTTTTACATTAACGCCTTTCCGATTTTTTTTCTTCTAAACCTCTTACTGTGAAAAATGTCAGATCATGATTGAGTAAAATTTGGAATCTTGTCTATTGATTAACATCTATGCTTTCTTATGTTTATAAGTAATACTGGTCGTAAACAAGTTTGTGAACATCGGGTACGATTTTTCAAGTCTCACATTTTTCAAGTTTAAACCTAAGTGCAGACAGTTTTGATAGTTATACATATTATAAACAAATGTTTCAGGAGTATTACGCAGTCATTTCAGAGTTATGAACATATTTGAGGTGTGTTTGAGTATGTTTTAGGGCACAATTCATGTTGGTAATCAAGTCAAGTGCTCTGACTGCACATGTTACGCGGCTGTTTATGCACTACAAAATTATAAGATTTCTGCAAACAGAAACCTTCAAAATTTCTAATGTAGTAGTATATTGTCTATTATTTTTTTGGGAAAGGTATCTTAGTATTACGAGTTCTCACTGTGTGGTGATTTAGCCATTTATATTTCTATATTTCCTTACTGCAGTTGCACACTATAATATCAGTCGTATTAAACAGTGAACAGTGAAAAACCCAAAAAAGGTAGGCCATTTCTGAAAAGTTCATGAATGTTCACAATTTGTTAATTTCAGTTTAAGCCATCTCAAAAATAAACATTGTAAAAATGAGTTTGTATGATTCTTGAGCCACTGGAGAACCAATAAATATCAATAAAAAGTGTTTAAAAATGTTTAAAAAGATATGTTGTATTTTGAATACTACGGTTGCTGATAATAGTTACAAATGGGTTTAAAGTGTATTTGTTTTTCAAGATCATATTAATTAGTATAGATCATTTTGAATAAAAAACATAAATTATTGCTTATTCCAGTCATATGTAGTCTAAAACTTACCACGATAATATTTCGTTGGTAATATGGCGTAGTGCTCGAAAACAATTTTTTGTTGGCATAAGAATGTATTTTTCTGTGCGCAGCATTTACAACGTTATTCGACGTTATTTAGGTGTCTCAGGAAAAAAATTAAAATTAAATTCGACGCCGAGGAAATTCTCCAGCTATGAACCGAATGTTTTTGCTGCGTTTCGCAAACTTGAACGCTTTTTCTCGACTATAATGTTTTCAACTATATATCTGGAACGCACATATTTGTTTGGAAATATTTTATTAAGTTGATTTCTTATTGATATTGTGCAGTTGATAAATTATTCATGCGTATTTTACATTAAATAAGGAAAGTGAAAATATACGTCACACCATGTGACAACGATGTACGCAAACAGTACCCTTTAATATTGATTCCTCCCGCGAAAATATAGTGTTGTGGAATCCTGTATCAAACTTCATCAAATTTTGTCCGATTGATGTCGGATACATTGCATGTTAAAGAATAAGATTCCAGCATTCCGAATCTAACAAAACCCCAAAATCGATAATTTAGACGTTTCTTTGAAGCCGGTCACATAAGAGTAACCACAATTTCTAAATTTATATAAAATTATTGACGCAAAGTAGATAAAATAGTATATCATGCGCAATTTGGTGGCCTGCCCTTGTAAATAGCCGACCGCACATGACTAAAAGACGATTGCAAACTTACGTACAAGCATTTTTCAATTGAAAAATTAGAAAGATAGTGCGTACCGAATCCAGACATGTGATACGGATTTACAAAAAATGTGATTGCAAAATGTTTCCGTTAGACAAAGCAAGTTATTTCGAATGCGAGTCATCCGTAGCATACAATTGTCATTTTCGAATTACTGAATTCATTTCATTTTCAAGCTAAAATTTAACACCGATAGCAATTTTTTAGCGTAAACTAACAAATATTACTATAACCCAAGTATGTTGAAATAGTTAGAACCTAAAAAATATTTAACCGTAAATGTGGAGCGGGAAAGTTTGACAGCCCCAACAAAATGTCTAAAAATGTTTGTGTTAACAAACTAAGTTATTTTCATACAAATCCAGAAAATATTTATTTATCTCAGACGTACATTCATGTCTTAAAATTCCTCTCCAGCTCCCCAATCTTCCATTATTTACAGTAGAACGTCGGTGCTTCCACACCCCTCGCCCCTGGCACCATCAAATCCGAGAACAGACAATACCGTGCCATAAAAAGGATCATCACGTAATTCCATAACGTACTCGAATTGCGCCATTTGCATTTCTTCCACGGACTCAAAGCATAAATATTAATTCCACCCTGCGAGAAAAGTTCGAGCGCTTTCCCCCCTTTCGTTCGTCTCGCATTAAAGCGAGCAAGGGTGAGTTTTCTTTGGAAACACAAAGAAAGCGTTTTACTAAGGTTTCCTTAAAAAAATTAGTGGTTGGCGGTACAACGCAACTCCATTAGAAGGGTGTATGGGGAAAGTCGCAAATCACGTGCACAATAAATTTAGATAGGAGTCCAATATACATAATCCTGACGGTAGGGTGGCGCCGTAACAAGAAACGACGCGGGGTTCTGCCGCCACCAGGACCTACCAGGATCTAGGAGGACGCAGCGGGGCGCAGGAAATTGCTATCATAAATCACACGATATGCACGGAAGTCCTTTCTATGCGTAAGCAGCGTTCGCGTTGTTTTAGTTTCTAACCCCCTTTGTTTACACGGTACGAATTAAAAATGGTGGTTGATATGTAATATAAATTGTTTTTTATAAATTTCTATTTAAATTTCAATGATTACAATCGCTATCAATTTCTATGATAAATAAAACGCAACGCCTAAAGATTTGCAAAAATATATCTTCCGTATTAAGTTTTACAACACTTATTTAAGATGTTTTGGAGTGAGTTTACTTCATGTATGATTATCAGAAAAGTAGTAGCGATACAAATTATTATTATATACGATTCCCACTTTCTCGACTTTTTCCAGGAGTATTTTATAAATGTGTTGTTTTAATGGTTCTAATTGTAATTGATCCGGAAAATTACAACTCCATAGCTACTTTACCTTATTTAAGTTTTTTTTTAATATTGTCATGCCCGTGACAAGCCTAGACACAGAAAAGTGATCTCTCGAACGAAGAGAGAATTACTTGGCTGAAGTAGTTGGTAGGTTCGTATATACGCGAGAGATTATTGACTTCAACCAAGAAATTTTATTTCTTGGAATAATTACTAGATTTAAGAAAGTGGTTAGTTACTCTGGTGAAGTAAGTAAACAGTCTTCAATGAAATGTATATTTTTATTCCCGGTAAATATTTTTAGCTACTTAATGTAAGAATTTTAAATATTTGGCACAAATACGTTTTCTATTGCTAATTAACAAGATAGGTATGTTATATTTACTTACTCGTTCTAAACTGTTGCGTGCGTTACATCAAACTACTCCGTGTTGAAACGTTTATTGTACACTATAAATCACAATACACATCCCCAATAAATCACAAGGCACATCCCCTACGGGTACGTCGTTGTTTTCGTACTAGGTTAGGTTCCGTGGCGCCAGCACGTGCCAGCACCACGCGTGGGCGCGCGAGCCTTGACAAAATCACGGTGCGCATATTTATTTCAGAGAAAGGGATTACTTGAAAGAAGTGAGAATCACTTCAGTTAAATAATTGGTGGGTTTTTATTCAGTAAACAATACTTACTTATATTATATGTCTTATATTTGCTTGGATCAAGTAACTACGCACTTGGATGGATTTACTATTACTACGTTGGAGAAATTACCATTTTTGGGACGAAAAATTCAATTACTTCTTTCAATAGCTTTGTTCGCTGAGCGCGTTCGGAACGTGTTCGGGACGTAATTTATATTGGACCAGATGTGTTGTGTGATAATGGTAGGGAAATCATAGCGAGACATCGGATTGGTCCAATATAAAAGAGTACCTGAACTAGTTCGGGGTTCGCTCAGCGAACAAAGCTAATACAATATTGGTTCTTATAAAGAAAGAATTTATTTGTTGACAGCATTTATCTGAGAAATTATTTTACTTATATTGAGTATGTGGCATTTCTTGTATATACCTAACTTTCTACATCCAAGTAAATATGCATTTGAATCTAGTAAATAAATTCAAGAAATTATGTTTTCTCGTTCCAAATAATCACTTTTCTGTGTGTAAATATATAGTCCAGGTTCCACAAAAGGTGGGAGACTCAACATTTGCTCAATATCAATTGTTATGGTAGTTTGATGATTGCAATATTTTCTTTCGTTCTAATATTTTAAAACAACCAATTGCTGTGAAAAAAAAATGCTTAGAATTACAGGAGGACAGTGGCCTTCAATTAATAATTATGGACGTCAAAATATCTATTATCCCAATCAGTATATTCAGTATGACTGGCACTCGTTTCAAATAAATACTGGTTCCGTCGATCGTTTATTTATGAGTATGTTTACTGAATAGAAAATCATTTATTAAAAAGCTGTATAAATGCACGATTTCTATTAATGCATGATGTTATAGCCAATCAAACGACTTCATTGTAGCCAACCGAACATACGTAAAATAAAACCATCCAATGAAAACCTTCCGTCATCCAGGTACACAGTCCAGAACTGTCAGTGTCAAATTACATAAATGGTCATATAACCTCAAACGACATCGACGAATAAAATCATTTCGTAACCAACTCGAATATTTAACGGCGATTAATGATCTCGACAATTAACGCACTCGCTAATCGCTGGTGCGCTAAACTGTCTCGATCATTAATCACTGTTTTTAATGTACCTGTTGGTTAAATAACTGTTATTCAACATGTATTTTTCCTCTTACATAAAGAGGTGCTATTTGAATGAAGCCAGCCTTTATTATGTACCTACAAAGCGAATCAAAGAGAAATAATTATTATATTTTTCGTAATGTGGAAACTGTACTTTTAAGTAAAAAAAATTAAAAAAAAAAATAATAACTCATATTAATAGTTAGAAATTCAATTGTATAAGAAAAAATATTGTCATATTATGCTTTTGAGATTCTGCATTGACAATGACAAACAGCGTTCCATTACAATTAATCTACCGGGTGACCTACGCCATAGGTACGCCCGTTTATTTTTTATGGTGCCGGACGAATGAAATTTGGAGAAGCACGACTTGAAAAAAAGGTCTTGAAATACTCTTGAGGTTATTAGGACTCTCGTTTTTTTTCGGAAATGACGTTATATAAAAATCACTTTTTTATCAGCCTACGTGGTTATGAATTGGTGAATATATTCGAACATGTGCCAAATGAACACAAACTAAATAGATTTTGGCCGACATTTTGTTAGGAGGAGACATGATACCTACAGAAGGTTAGGATTGGAGAAAATGAGTCAGTCAAGTGTATTAATAAACAGCATAGGGGTACCACAAGGTTCTGTTTTGGGACCAGTTTTATTTAATTTGAACATAAACGATGCTGGTTCACTAGTTAAATCTATGATAGGTGAAATAGATATTCGGTAAACCCTACACCAGAAATAGTTATCGATAACACAGTTGCTGAGATAGTGGACGGAAGTTAAATATCTAGGTGTCATTTTACACAATACGTTGAAATTTACGAGTAATATGGAGTATATAGTTAAAAAGGTGAGCCGAAAGATTAGTTACTTAGGAAGAATATCTAATAAACTTACATTAAAATATGAAAATATCCATATACCATACGATTATAGAACCATATTTTAACTATTGCAGCAGTATATTATTTTTGTGTACAAAGACATTAAAACAAATCAAGTACAACAAAATCGAGCGATCAGAATTTTATTACAAAGCTCCAGGTTAACCAGTATCGAGTCAATGTTGAGCAAATTAATATTCTTGAATGTTAAACAAGGAACGGTATATCAGGCTTATATAAATGCATAAGTAATAAACTCCCAAATTAAATGAGTAATTATTTAATAGCCAGCAGCATGAATACAATACTCGGCAAAAGGACAACTTCAGATTACCAAAATATACAAAAAGCAGTACGCAAAATTCATTTTATGATAAAGCACTGCAGATGTTTAACAACCTACCGAGTGATATAAAAAACAGTAGTTCGCTAAGCTTCTTGAAAAAGATCATATCGGGTTTAGGTATTGGTATTGGCTAATTTTAAGTAGTTGATAGGTTTAGTACTAAAGAAACCAAATTTATTGTGATTACTAGTTTCTTTTAACTAAATAAACATCATTATTATTATTACTGGTGGCCTCTTCACTAATTTAATTGGCTTTTGGCCAATGAGTCATTTTTGTCACGTGTACTTCATTACCAAGGCAACGCACAAAATCAATTTGTTTATTAATCTATGAATTTATTGTATTCGGTATCACTGTAAGCGGAAAAATGTTTTCTGTTGAATAATCAGGATGTATCTATGAAGTACAGGTGAAAAATTAAACTCACTGGCAAAAAACAATTAAATCACGCAAGAGGACGCCAGTAATATAATATAAGCCAATTTAAATAGTGTTTATTTTACAATTTTCGACTACTTTCACCAATTCATTCAAGTCACCTAGATAAATAAACAAAAATCATTTTTGTTCGTTGTCTTGGTGATAAAAATTGACGATCGATATGTTGTTGTGTTCATATTTGATTACGTCACATATAAACTGTGTAAATAATCCAGAAAATGGGAGCTTTATACAACAATTACAGAAATATAAAAAAATAAGAAATTTACACTAACACATAACAATATACATCTTTAAGAAAGTTTTATTACGTTCTTATTCAGGGAATGGTAAAAATTCTGCGATGTATATTCAGTACGTGTCCAGAAGTTAAAGCCCTCAGCGGCGGAGCTTAATATGTAAATTCATAAGAGTACATTTTCATAGCTTTTGCCACGAGCTTAGGACCCTCCAAAGCTTACCCGAAGCCCCAAATTTATTAGTTTGAAAATCCAGTTTAAGCGGTCCACGTGGGATTAACACGTTGTTAGTTCTGCCCCGTACAGATAGTGGTAATGGACCCAATCCCAAAAGTTACGTTCGGCCATCTAATAACTCATCTACAATAATACAATGTCTCCATTATAAATTAATTGGTACAAAATTCGTATATTTTCTATAGTGGCTAGACTTCTTGTACTCTCATAACCAAAGACTGACTCATAAAACTTAAATTTAATTCGCGCATTTTAGATCCCTCAAGGTACCATTTGGAGCAGAATCACGAATGGAACGGCTTCGAAAGTCCCCCCAATTGTTTAGCTTCTGTTGTTTCGATCTTCATTAGGATTCGTCGCGTTTAATTTCCTCCCCTCCGTTCGGACGAAATTCTCACGCACTCCACGATCGAGTGTGCTGCGTGACAATTGCCGACGGGTGCCATCTGGCCGCCCACTATCCCTTCCTTACCCTCAGGTGTGAGGGCGGCAGATTTGGGGGGTCTCGAGGTCGTACAGGATCAGCCGTTATCCTTGTTAAATGAAGTGTATGCCGTTGAGGTGTATCCGCCAGCTAAGCCCTTTGCTAAAGCTTGCAATTCCCGACCCGACCCGGCACAGGGCATCAACGAGAGATATCGCTCATGCCCAAGAGCTAAAGACTATCCAGGGTGGTATTTGGGGGTAATTCTCATTTTCCGGTACTATTCCGTTACCACGTTGCGAAGTATATTTTAATTGCATTGTATAAGGGAGGCCAGATCAACGAAACGTTAAAACGTTAAACGTTTTAAAGTCGAAACAAAGACATTAAGAAAGATCAAAAAGCCGTGTGCAACCGAAAGTCATAACTCAAGACTTTTGGGTCAAAAACAAGTCATGACATCTTGCCAAATTTCATATAAAAGCCACGCGACTATAGTATTATTAGATACCTATAACCAGTCAGGTGTAGTACTGGAATTCAGTATTGTCAGCAAAATACAAAACATGTAAAGAACAGTGTGACTTTTATTTACATCTCCATTCTGAATTACAGCCGTCCCCAAACAAGAGCTACGTTACAGTACATATGCTAAATAATATATATATATATATATATATATATATATATATATATATATATATGTACTTACACTAACCAAAGAGTGAACATGGTTAATCTTGTATTCACAAACGACGGTAACGTGAAATGGAAAGTTAAAACCTACGGTGCAGCTCATTTAATATATAGTTGCCCAAAAGATGTTAATTAAACTTTACAAGTGATCAAATAAGTAAGATAACAAGTAAGATAAATTATATTTAAATAATAGTATTTGTGGATTTCTACTCAAATCAACTGAATAAAATTCTAAATACCTTCTGTCTCTAACTACCCCTCCCAGGTAGTAGTATTCATAAGTTCCCATTAAAATGCTGATCATTAACATTCCATTATGGTACCAGATATCCTGAAAAGAAATTTAACGTTCCTTCCTTTCCTGTGACATTTGTGATTTCGTTTTTAATTTCAAATATTTGACTTCCAATGTGGAGCCCTTTTGAAAAGGTGCCAACCCAGTCAGTTAAATAGCTATTTATCTAAATAATATAATTGTTGCATTGACCTGTTATACAGAGTGTTTCAGAAATAACGGCTAACCTTGAAGGATCATTACCGCCAAGGAGAGAGAAGTAATTTTGGTCAAGTGACGTATGGTCTATTTCAAAGATTTAAGTACCAACAAAATTGTATTAAAGAAATCGTCTAAGACCTGCCCTGGTGAACAGCCGATTGCGCATGACCGAAAGACGATTACAAATTTACGCATGAACTTCTATCAGTTGGAAAACTATGGACATAGACTGCAGTTTTTTGTCAGTCAGGATCAATAGATCTTAAAAATTCGAAAAGGTGTGTGTAAAATAATATTGTCGTTATAGGCTGTAAAGCCAAATTTATGAATAACAACAAAGTTACCGATTTATCACATTTTAAAGTAAAAAGTGACTTATCAATTTTGTCCTTTCATGGATATTAAAATAAAAACATGAAATAAATTATGAAAAAATTTATTGCCAGCCAATAGAAATTTATAGTGAATGATGGAGGTATGTAACCATTTATTTATACCGGGTGATCCACGGCATAGGTACTCCCGTTTATTTTTTTTTGTTTATAAATTTGGACGAATGAAATTTGGGATAGTGTTAATAGACAAAAAAATACCATTCTTTGGGATACTCTTGATGCTAATATGACTTCCGGTTTTTCCGGAAATGACGTCATCATTTAAATTTTAAATGACACCCTATATTCTTTGTGTGATATTTTCAAACAGGATGACATTCGGAACACAAAAACATATAAACAATTTTTATCACCAAGGCAAAGCAATAATAACGATTTTGTGTATTAATCTAGGTGGCTATGAATTGGTGAAAATAGTCGAAAATGGTCAGATAAACACTAACTAATTCGACTTTGGCCGACATTGCATTACTGGCGCCCTCTAGCGTGATTTAATGGGTTTTTCGCCAGTGAGTCATTTTTTTGACGGGTACTCAATGGACACACCCTGATTATTCGATAGATAACATCTTTCCGATCACAATGATACAAAATACTTGATATTTTGTTGAAATTCGTAGCGTACAAATGTTGTTAGAAGCAAGGAAATAGAAAAAAGTATTGACCTAATGATCAAAGTCAGCGTACAAATCAAAGTCACTCAATGGACAACTCGAAGGAAGTACCCCGATTATTCGAGGAAAAATATTTTTCCGACACAATGATACCAAAGGCTTGACATTTTGCTGATAATCGTAGCGTGAAACTGACGTTTAAGGGTACTTCCTTCGAGTAGTCCATTGAGTGACTTTGACTTGTACGCTGACTTTGATCATTAGGTATATTTTTTTCGATTTCCTTGCTTCTAACAACATTTGTACGCTACAAATTTCAACAAGATATCAAGTATTTGGTTCATTATAATCGGAAAGATGTTTCCTATCGAATAATCAGGCTGTGGCCTTTGGGGGGGAACAAGTATGATCAGTTCGCTAAGCATAATACTTTTACTGAATTAATCCTTTTTGCATCCCCTATGAGCCGGTGGTGGAACTATGTAATACCCTTCGGAACTCCAGGTATTGTTTATTTTTTTTGTTCAAGAAGATTATGGATTAGCATAGATTAAGGACGGTAATATTTTAAGTACCATATTCACGAAACAGTATAATCCAATTTTTGAGCTTGCGTTTTTACATTGCAGCAATTCCCTTTTTATCAGCATCTGTCAATTGACTAATTTTGCTCCAATTTACACCCTCTTAAAAAAGTTTCAACCTAGAAGTACTTCGAACAGTACCCCAGATTATTTCATGAAGAAAAAATTGTGGATCGATATAATTATCTCCAGTAGAATTCATGAGGTGTTCAATGAATTTCTCGGCAAAATTTCAATTGAAATTCAAACGACATTAAGTCCAGTCCTGGATGCGAGATCCTGGGAGATACTGCGAGACTTGCTCGGAGGAAAATGGGGAAGAAGCGGTAGATACTGGAGTGGGAGGGGGTGGGCGGTAGATAGAAGGGATGGGGACTTCCCATCCGCCGACGTTGCTAGAGACGGTGGTAGCCGCGAGGGAAGAAGAAAACTAGTCTGCTCAGCTATGCTGGGCCCGAAGTTAGGTTAATGGCCGCTCGGAATTGCGCTTTCCATCTTGGCCCATCCCGCCTATTCGGCGCACGTAAGGAACTCAACTCATGCGACTTGTAATATTTGTTCTCGTGACTGCCTCGCGCTATTCATATGGGTTTTATCTGCAGTTTGGAGACGCCGCAAGCACGTGGGGATTAGGGGCGGCCGCCCCACGAAGACGCCGGTATTGCAGAGCACTGTACCGCCGCAATTCTCCGTCGACTCACACTTCGATTGTAAAGTGCACCCTGTCGGCGTGTATGCAAACGAACGTCTTTGTGTACTTCGTTGCTTATGAGGAATTTTGACTGGGGATATCTCGTGGACACACGCTAAAAAACAAATTCTTAATTAAAACGTGTAGATTTGTTCAAATAAATATAATCAACCCAAAAATACATAATGTTGATTTAAAAAGAATCGATCATTTCAAGCGAAGTGATTTTATTCCCTGGAAAGTAATATTTTATCAGTTTATATAATTGAGGTGATATTAGGGTTTGTTGTTTGGATTAGCTAATAAATTCAAACCGAGTACATTCAATGAACATATTGACAATTCATACCAATATACAAAACGTTCAAGATGAGTAAATGGTAAAATCTAGAATATCATATTGAACAAATACGCATGTTCAAGTTATGTGAGAACTACATATTTTCATACCAAATATTCTCAGACCATCACCACTTCCATCAAAATACCATCGGCGTCGTATTGCACTCCGCGCCCTTGTTTACCAATTGGCAATCGGAACGCTCAGGGGTACGTTGATTCTTAAGTCTTGAGTGTGTTCTTTTCTGTTGTTGATAATAAATTATGGACGACTAGTTTGCTACGACAATGGGGGTTTGAAAGCCTCATTCCAGTGTTTACAGGTAAGTGTATCATTTTAATATTTATGGAAACAACTAAATACGTAGGCTTTTACGCCACGATAGTGACCAGCGGACGCTTCTATGTCGCCTTTGTAGAAACTAGAAATGGGACAGAAGTCAAAGGGCAATACCGTTAAGGGCGCCAGTAAAATTACTTCAAACCAGATGGTACCCTTATCGTTACCGGCACCACATTTTAATAAATACTTCAGATGAGAAGTAAATTCTGTTCCTCTATAACACCATGAACAATATCCAATACAATTGTAAATTAATAACTATACCTTCAAGTACGAAGAGTTATATTCTAATCTACCAACAATTAAACATAAAGTTTCAACGAATGACCAATATGTTTCCGTTTCCAATTTTTAACTTACCTATATTATATGATATAGATTATGTATTATATAGTAGGTATTTATATTTTAGTTTGTATAGATTATTATTATTATAATGTCTCTAAATATATTATTTTTATGTGTACGTGCGTTTTTAATTAAAGTGCGTTCATAAAAATGTTAGACAATGGTAGTGTTTTGAAGCAATATCTATACGATGGGTAGTCGAAGAGCAATGTTCTGCGTAAATACTACCATTCACTGACACTGTTCTGAAGGCAGCAATATTCTCAACCTACCACTTACGCCAACCTAAACAAATAATTAATAATTGAAAACCACCATGTCAAGTTGAAAGATATGTATAATAGAATTCAGGTAGGTAAGTATATTATTTAATTCAATCAATATAATTAATTTTCAAATCAATTTAAAATAAATATTTAAATTAACTATTTAAAGTCTTGAATTAAGTAGAAATTTACTTGAATCAATAAATCAAATTAATTGATGAGATAACATTTTATATTCAGGTTGAAAGTACATATCTTAAAATTTAAGAATCTCCCATGATCTGAATGAATATGTAATTGCTTGAAAGTTAATAAAATATATTCTTCACTAAAATAAGGTATATTTACTTTGAATACCCATATCTTCCCGCTGAACATTTGAGTTTTTTAACTTTGAATATTTTGGTTTCTCAGCTGAACAAAATATTTCTTTCCGTATATAGGAACTTACCGTTTACTCTATTTAAAGCACATTTACTTATTTCAAGTATTCCTTTTTAGCGTGCAGAGGTTACATATGGACAGAGGGGGGCGCTTGCCCCCCCCCCTGGATTTTGAACCCAACTATACCCAAACAAATCGGTGATGTATCGGCGATTGCCCCCCGTCCTGAATTTAAAAAGGAATCCTACTGATATTTGAGATACTATAGTATCTCATCGAGTTTGGGCACTTTTCGAGGCCCGGAAATCACTTTTTTGCGTGGCGTACACAGCATTTTTATCCTAATGATGACTAAACCGAATACAATCGTCACCAATGTCAGTTTTATTAGATTGTTTATCTCCAGTTTTTGTCGCGAAAGAGTCACAAGATAAATTGCGCCAAGTTTAGGGTTTTGTGCTGTAGTAAAAAATGACCATGTTTTGGCTTTCATTTAATCATACTTATTAAGTTCCATTACTTCGCAATTTTTTGCACTGCTGAGCTGGTTATCTCAAATATAGTTGGTGTTAGAAATAAGTAAAATAAGTAAAAATGTAAATAAAGTACACTGAATAGTCAACTTTTGATACAGAAGTCATGTCCAGAAACAAACCTGACACCGTTTAGGTACTGCACAGAGCAGTACTATGGCACCAACTTTAGAAACTGCATTAGGAAAGTAGGTAGTGTAAAGTATCATTTGTATGTGAAACTTTATTTGTTTAACGTCTCCAAAAGGAATTAAAGATAACCCAATATTGGCTAAAGTTGGTACCAAAATTACAAAACGGTTCTCATTAACTCCTTTCAAGGACGTTAAATAATAAAAAGTCAGACAAATGTTATTTGGTTTTAAAAGTGCCATCCTATTATACATGACACTATTTTCCATATGCTGTTTGTAAAATTGGTTCCATCTTCCGACTCTCTCCAGCGTTCAAACAATACATTTCCGGATATGAGTTTATTTTAAAAAAAATCCTACTATGGTCTGTATACTGATGTCCTATAGAGTTTATATATATATAGCAACAATTATTATTAATTTCTTGACCTAGTATTGTCGCCTTTCAAGTGTTTAGGTATAATAGTAATCGTTGTTGATGATCGTTATTACAAAATTTTCAAATTTGTCAACTTTTTAATGCGGTTAAATTTTAAAATAATATTGTCGCCTTTTTATTGTTTACCAATTTGTTATGAAGACTTTTTATCGGATGTTCTATTGACACGATTATAAAATTATATTATCAATTGTGTCCATTTTGTGCCTGTATTTTTGGGTTGAATCATTTTCTATTCTCTACAAGTGAATTCCAACTCATATTGCCTTCCCATTGTTTATTAATTTGCTAAGAATTGTTGGCTAGAGTTCATCGAAATCAGTAGAAAGATGACAAGATTAGTTGGCAACCACTAGAATTATTGAGAGGTAATGTTTAAAACCGAAAATACATACAAAATTGACAACATTGCAAAGTCTATAATCGTGTTTATTGAAAGGTGACAATTATTGTTCATTATACATTAGGTCTTGCTCGATAAACAAGAGAAATAGAGATTCTTATAGGAAGTTAACAATAATTACTCCAGCATATTAATAAGTAATAAACATTCTACAATATTGGTTGACAATCAGATCAAATCTTAAATACTTGGATAAAAGTTCTATAATTCTGGAAAAAAATATAATTCCAAACAATTCTTAATAAATATTATTAATTCCACATTAATAAACGATAGAAAGCAGCACAGTTGCTTACAATTCACTTAATATCAATATGCAATAGGTAAGTTGTCGAGCAAAGAGGGGTCACAACCGTGGCTAATAACATAAAATAATGTGAAAAAAAAATGATACAACCATAAAAGCAAGCGAGATTTTTCAGAGTGAATGCAATTTAATGTAACGAATTATATGGCCTGCTTTTTCATATTTTTTTCATGTTTGTTGTGTCTCATTTTAGAATAGTAGCTAACAAATAAGAATAAGGTCTCTAATTATTAATGCCATTTACAACAAATAACACAAAACTAAAATGCTACAAAATAGTTAGTAGCAAGTCATTCATGGATACATAAGTTAGATAATTTTTTTGGGAGTTTTTATAGAAGAATATCCTGTCTGTACTACGTGAATAGGTAAAATACTTACGGTAGCAAATACAATTAATTTGTCACATAGGGTCATTCAGAGCGTAAAACATAATCGGTCGCGAGGTTAATTTGTGTTTTAATGACCCTATGTGACAATATTTTAATTAATTTAATTGATTTTAATTAATTACATATATGCGGCTTATTTTAATTTCTAAACGTATGCTCATTTATCATTTACTGTTACGACCATAGTCGAAGGGTAAGCTAATTCTGCAAAGACGATCAAGACGTAGAAGATCGTTTGAAATAATCACGTTCGAAATCACGTGATTTCGGAACGTGATTTTTCGGTACGATAACGATTGGCGGAACGAACGGCGCGGCGCCAATAGTGCAAGGGGTACCGAATGTTATCGTACCGTACAAAATCACGTGATTTCGGATCGGTTCAGGTGGTGACGTTCGTTCCGTTGCAGAAAGCTGGCAATTAGCCAATTGATTTGCACTTTCTAAGCATGGCTCCTCAAAACAACAAATTATACGCATTTCACCCTATGGATACATAAGTTACATAATTTTTTTGGGAAGCTTTTATAGAAGAATATCCTGTCTGTACTACGTGAATAGATAAAATACTTACGGCAGCAAATACAATTAATTTGTCACATAGGGTCATTCAGAGCGTAAAACATAATCGGTCGCGAGGTTAATTTGTGTTTTAATGACCCTATGTGACAATATTTTAATTAATTTAATTGATTTTAATTAATTACATATATGCGGCCTATTTTAATTTCTAAACGTCTGCTCATTTATCATTTACTGTTACGACCATAGTCGAAGGGTAAGCTAATTCTGCAAAGACGATCAAGACGTAGAAGATCGTTTGAAATAATCACGTTCGAAATCACGTGATTTCGGAACGTGATTTTTCGGTACGATAACGATTGGCGGAACGAACGGCGCGGCGCCAATAATGCAAGGCGTACCGAATGTTATCGTACCGTACAAAATCACGTGATTTCGGAACGGTTCAGGTGGTGACGTTCGTTCCGTTGCAGAAAGCTGGCATTTAGCCAATTGATTTGCAATTTCTAAGCATGGCTACTCAAAACAACAAATTATACGCATTTCACCCTATGGATACATAAGTTACATAATTTTTTTGGGAAGCTTTTATAGAAGAATATCCTGTCTGTACTACGTGAATAGATAAAATACTTACGGTAGCAAATACAATTAATTTGTCACATAGGGTCATTCAGAGCGTAAAACATAATCGGTCGCGAGGTTAATTTGTGTTTTAATGACCCTATGTGACAATATTTTAATTAATTTAATTGATTTTAATTAATTACATATATGCGGCTTATTTTAATTTCTAAACGTCTGCTCATTTATCATTTACTGTTACGACCATAGTCGAAGGGTAAGCTAATTCTGCAAAGACGATCAAGACGTAGAAGATCGTTTGATTATTATTAAGCCTACGTTTAGGTCGGCGGAAATATTCGCGCGGTTCCTTCGTCTGCACAGCAGCGGTCGATGCCTACAAAGAATATCGAAACAATATATTTCGGCTTTTTGATCTAGTATTTGTCTCCAAGACTGATACCGACGCCATCAGTACCTTGTGAAAGGTTGTTTTCAAAGTCAGGACAAATATTGACTGATCGTCGCAATAGATTAACATCCACAAAAGTCAAACACTTATTATTTGTTCAATACAACAGTAATCTTTAACCTTTAAATAAGTTTGGATCTCGTTGTTTGTATTTTATTTTTTCTAAAGTTTTGTTATTTTTATGTATATGTATAATTTATGTATTTTATGTATATTATTGGAATATAGTTTCGGCTAAAAATGTTCAAACATTGTTTTGTTTATTTTATGATAATGAAGTTTTATTATTAATTCTCATGTTTTGTTTATTACCACGGTTATAGAAAAATGAGATCTTTATATCTAATAAAAGATAATAGAGGAAATTATGGAGAATATTGTACCTACACCAGTGCTGCTATTTTACTATAATTCACTCCTATAGGCTGTACTACGCTTTATGGATTTTGTTTGTATATTCTCTAAACTAAAATTATTATCTTATTTTTTTTCGTGAGTAAACAATTTTTATATTCCTATTTATTTCACGTTCACGCCCCCTCTGTACGAAGTAATATTATCTACGTATTATAACGTGATCATTTATTCTTACAAACTAATTATAGTAAGTAAGTGCGTACTTAATCATCTTATAACTAAGATTAGAAATTAATAACCTGCCCGCGCTCCGCATTGAGTATACATTCTACCTCGCTTCGAACCGTGACCGTTTACACCATCTACTACATATATAAACTGCAAGTATTCTCTGCAGCCGTACCGGAACGTTAGCCGGTACGGAATTTTATGCGTCCCGCATAAAGTTCCGTACCGGCAAACGTTCCGGTACGATCGTCCCGATCGCCTCGCAAACCGTACCGAGTCACGTCGTTCCGGGAGACTTCGGAACGTTCCGGAACGTGATATAAAAGTAACGTTACAAAATCACGTTACTGAAATCTCGACTCATCACTAGTGCAAAGGAACTTCAGTTCTGCGCAATGTAGCGGAGAGTACATGCTGGTTCTGACTTGTACCGACTGATTAGGTGCCTCTTGTGAACATGTTGTTGCTTTAGTTATAATTTTATTCAATATTAAAATTTATACATAATTGTAAACAATTTGTGACAAAAACAAACTAATAAAAAGATTTACAATGATCGAATAAATTGGCAATACCTACTGGAAATAAAATAATCTGACGGCGCGGCTTCTCAAACCAAACGTTAAAATATCGCCCATATGACCTACAGATTTGTGAATGAGACATATTGATACTTTCCTTCATTCACTTATTTATGTATGAGGCATATTAAGTAAATCTGTTCCAATGTACTTTCATAATAGGAGAAACAACCCTTAGCAATAACTACTTTTATTTCTTTAATACACCATGGCCGAGGATGCTCGAAACGATCGTTTTTCTTTCAACTTTTTCCTCACCCTTAGAGCTTCCCCTAATAGCGTTAGTACATGTGACGCCTTGGAACATCTGAACCCCTAGTAAGAACGACTATAGGGGATGTAGCTAAGCACCAAAGTTTCCTGTATCCCTTAAGATTTCCACCCGGAATAAATCAACGTTTAATTCGAAATTAAACTGGGAGGGTGATAGAAATTGAAAAGAATATCCATTAGGGTTTTTTGCATTATCGCCCTCTTCAGTCCAAACTTGGAATTAATCTTCGGAAGGTCGTTAGAGTAGACGCAATTGTTGCGGTAGGCGTTCCCGTTGCCTTTGTCTTAGTATAGTGGGTGGGGCTGGGTTGGGGTTACGGGGGTTGCGAGTTAAATTTGCATTTAGAGTAGGTACGAAGTTTCCAAGCAACAAATACAACTCCTCGGGAACCATTCCGAAGTTTCTTCTTGCATTAAATCAACTTGAATGTTCGTTACAACGGTACGCTGTAATGAATTTAATTAAATCGGTTCTTAGCGCGCAGAGATAACTTTAATTAATTTTGGATACTTTTCGTTATCTTCCAGGGTACTAAAGTTAAGATGCTTACGGATTAAGCATCTAATTCAAAATGTAACGCTGTTACATTTTATATTCTTTTCATACTGTATCTCTGCAGTGTTGACGTGGTATCACCTGTTTTGTTAGTATGTGTAGGGAACGGCGGGGCGGGGGACTTTTTAAACATTTATGGGGGTCCCCAGATAGCCTACGGGGCAGGGCCAAATGGCCTAATAAAAACTTATGGCTTTTTCAGGTCTGGGGCCGCTATGGAATCTATATAATCGATATCGGAGTACAGCTATCTCCCCTTTCGTATTTTATACGTGCGCACTTCCCCCCCAAAAAAAGATCGCCATATTGATAGTAGCGCTAATGCAGTGTGGGCATGTTACCAGTGGATACACAGTATACATCAACTCCCAATGGCAGGGCAAAAATGTCATATATCACGGCCTTACACATCCCCTAAACCTTTGCAAATATTTGAAGAGGTACTTTGATGTTTGTCTAACGTTCAGATAACCGTCTTCCGATGCCATCTTGTTTACTCATACACACACACCTTTACAACTTGTAGCCTCAACCCTGCGCTATGATGGTTATTTGCCGAATATCAGTAGATTGCTGAAATTGTCGTTTTAATGATTAATTTAAACAGAAGAAAAAGTTTTTTCTATGCAATATCTAAATACAGTAGACAGTAGGCGGATTAAGGGTAGGCAAATTATCTTTTTAACCTTTAATAGTTTATAAACAGTTTTATAATAATAATAATTCCTTCATATACATAATAAGGGTATATGTATAAATAATAAAAATTCTTTGGATATATTCATGTCGTTTGTACGAATGTATGTTGTCAATTTTGTAATTTGTAAACTGTCTCAAAAAATTTATTATGTACGATTGATAATACAGTATAATTAAGCGAAATGTGCTCATCCCTAAAATTACAGGGCATCCCAGCATCCTGACATCCTGGAAATACTTTATATAGATACCTAATATACTTTATGACTTTGAATAAGATTTTATTAGAAAGTCCATTATTTTCAGTAATAATATAACAAGAGAGTGAGAATAAATTGAAAATAATTTGACAGATTGTTTGAAAACTTGTTGCCAGGCAATAGTCACGAGAGCCCGCTGGGCTCGAGTGGCTATTGCCAAATGGCAACAAGTTTGAACAAAATCTGTCAAATTATTTTCTAATTTATGGAACTCTCGAGTTATATTTGACTAGATTATTTTTTGATTCACAAATTTTTACAATAAAAAAGATCAATAAAACTATCATAAAATTATTGAAAAATTTAATTTAATTAATTATTACTTACAATATATGAAAATATCGTTGACACATTGTGAATATATTAAAAGAATTAACAATTTAAATTAGTACAATGAAAAACGCAATTATTAAAAATATTTCGAGACTTATTATTTATTGAGGATTTGGAATTGCTTTTGAATGATGTTCTTGGTTCAATTGTAAGTATGGTTTAATCGAACTTGCAGAATTATGACCAGTGACCTTGATTAGTTCTTGTTCTCCTACACCAGCTTTTGAAAGGTTACTTACTGCACTTGATCTGGCAGAATGGTTAGTTATTTTTTTAGTAACTGTGTCTAGACCTACTTTTTCTGCGGATTCTTTCATCCATTTTGAAATGGAATTTATTCCCACAGGAACGTTTTTATACCAAAAACCATGAGTTTGCCAAGCCGGATTTGGAGTATGAAACAAGCGTTCGGTTTTAATATTTTCTTCACGTTTACTCATTAGTTTTTCAAAAAGACGAACAGGGCAAATATCTGGGTTATTTATGTTTGGAGTCAACCATTTACTATTAGCGCACCTTTGTGCTCCACCCTGTGCAGTTTTTGTAAAGATGGGATTGTATTCAATGCGGCTAGTATTTAATCTTTTTATGTCGATTTCTTTTTTAAAATAATGAACTAAACATTTCGTAGCTTCTCCTCCCCTCCAAGCTAGTTCATACGATGCAACGTGAAAAAACTTTCTTTGCAATCCACAAGGTGTATCTTCGTCCCAATAGTTAAAAATTTGCAACAATTCTGTATTAGAAAGTGCCACAGAACTTTGTTTGTGCTTTTCAAGATGTTTTTGTAAAATTTCTCTTTTTGCATCTCTTGCATTCCGAGCATTTCTGAATTCTATATCATGGAAAGGATCAAAGGACCTGTTATACTTATTAAAGTAAAGTTCTTGAACTAATTTTGCCGTTTTATTCCACATTGTCTTTATTACTGCTTCTTTATAATCATTTCCGTCTTTTCTTTTCATGTTATAAGCCCAATCTTTTAAAATCAATGCCAGAGTAGCTGTTGTAGTAGATTGATCCAGAATATAATTTCTTTCTTTGGTGAAGGTCTTAAATTGTCTCCATATAGACTGATTACTTATTAGAGTATTTTTCGAAGTAGTTTCTAAAATCTTTTTTGTAATTTCTGCATTAGAAAAGGTACTAAACCGATGACTTTCACCCATTTCGCGTTGATACAATTAAGTAATTATTTTGACAAGTATCTGACAGTTGCTAGGCAAATAAAAGCTACAGTGATTATTCCCGAGAATAATCACAAGAGATTTATCCCCACTATAATAATGACATAATTGGTTGAAACTTACCCTTGTGACAAATAAAGAAGCATTTCATTGGTTTTAAGAAACGTCAAAAAATAATCATTCAAATAATAAGATAATAGAAAATATATCCGGCTGAATTCTGTCGAGTCTAGATGACGGATTTTCAGAATATTGTTGGTTATGTCGTTCATGTTCATGTTCATGTTCTTACGATCAATGAAAAAACACCAAAATTCATAAAAATCGTCACCATACTTCCCTAACTATTGAATAAATTTGTCATAAATATTTGAGTACAAGTACGACACATTTCCACAAGTCGGTTAACATTAATCTTTAAAACATTATGGGAATGTATTGGCTACTGTGTATTTATACAACATACAAAACTACTCTGCTGGTTGCAGAAAAGATGCAAAATAACTTCATTACTGCAGTGACACTAATGGCAGTCATAGATCACATCCGCTTCTGCAGGATGGTGGAAATTTGAGGCTATGTACGCGATTTAGAGGGACACTGGCTGCGCCAACAAACAAATGAATATCGTACATGGAGCGAGTTGTGCCACCCGTAACTTTCTACGTTGTCACAGATAAATTCTGACAGGAATGAGGTACGTACCGTGTCCGTGAACAGCGCGAGCATTATGGTATCATGGTCGAAATCAAACACCACGGATTTCGTTCTAATCTATTTGATGTATAGTGCATAGTAAAATTCCTTGACACAACTGAACATTTATTTTTTATCAAGTTTTGTATCAACTGCTACATAAATTTTGTTACAAGTAAGCAGAGACTTATTCTGGCAGAGGATTATTATTTTAATTTTTTTAAAAAACTATAGCCACGATCTAGATTTGATCCATGGGCGGTTCATTACCGGTACAAAGCACTACAAACCCTACTACTATCAATTAAAATTCTTATTTAGTTGAAACGTTTCAGATTTCTTGTACGTATGATCCGTAAAATCGGTGATGAAATAAAGTGAGAGAAAAAGGATTACGGTGGGGAGATGGGAGGAGAAAAGAAAAGGAACGTCTCGAATCCTGGAATGCATTTTGCACGTACTTCGATAACGACCGACTCTGAAAAATGTCTAACGGCGCGAAACTTATTGGATTTCATTTCAGGAGAACGGTCGTTTTCACGTACCGGGTTAATATTGGCTCATTATTCAGTGCCGTTACGTGTAAGAAATTGCGATTGTCACAATTTATCTCGTGCGGATCGACTTCCCTTTGCGTAAATCCCGTCGATCCATATAATCATGTTATTCGACGGGTGGTAATACTATTAAACAACTATTAAAAATTATACTATTATATTATTACTATATACTATTATACCATTATTGTAAATACTTATTTAAAAAATACAGATATACATATTAACTTAATAACTTTTATAACCTTTTCAAAAACTGCTGACAAATGTCAAATAAAATAAAGGCATGACAACGTAAAAAAGTACTAAATCACAATATACGAGATACAAATAAGGTCAGACCTTACTTTAGATTTCATCACTCTTTTCATAAACTTGTATGATATAAAAAATTATATAACTAAATATAGCTTCATTTACTTTTTTCTGAAAGGTTTGAAAATCAACTGAAAGAAATGTGTTGATATCTTTGAAAACATCCCAAACAAATTAGCCAATGGTATCAAATAACACTAAATTGAGTGATACTTATTTTTTTACTTTTCTTCGATTAATTTTTAATGATTATTTATTTTTCTTTTGGTGGAGTTGTCTTTTCACAAATTGATGAAACTCTTATAAGGGTACTCCTATTTCTCACATTTTGGGTAAAATTATTAAGGTCTGGCCTTAGATGACGTTATTGCAAAATTACCATTTACCATTTTCATTAATTCATTGTGGTTAACATTATTTGTGCCTCGCCTTACAACCAAATTGTTATTACATTAGTTATAATCAAAATCTTCAGTTTACTGTTGAAAACGAAAATGATCTTATTGATTCCCTTTTAGATATTGAAGTTGAAGAATTTTGAAATAATTTCGCTTTTATATTGGTTTGATGTAAGTCTGGTAAATATATTAGCTTTTTTTCTTTTTCATCCCATAAATCAAAAAAATTAACACTATTTTTGGGCATTAAAAAATCGAATAAATGATTTTTTTGGCATTTATTTTATTTAGAACTAAACGGCAAAATGCCATGTCATACAATATAATTTACAAAGATCTCATGGACGCAATTGAAACGAATATAAAAAAAAACCAAAAATAAATTCAATACAATGAAGTTATAAACTGAACAACCAACAAAAAAAAGTCAAAAGAATAACTCGTGAAAACGCAGACACAATCTCTTCAGTTGTCGCATGAAGATGGCATTAGAAATAGAACTATGGAATTAAATGTGCAATTCAAAATTTAGAATTTAAAAATTATTATATCAATTTTTCCATGTTCTTGAATAATGGATTTGTAAAAAGTTTACTTAATCGGTTATTATTTGGTTTTCGTCCATGAATAATAATATTATTCCGTCTCGTATACAACCACTTACATTTTCCAAAATTCCTTATATAATGGATTTACCAAGTGATTTGGGAAATATATGTAAATATGATATTAGATTTGCCAAATATAATTTGTTGAAAATTTAGTCAGTCGTCTTTTTAACGTTAAGGATAAAATTCCATTGCTTTTTAAACTTGGTTGGGGTTTATTACATTCCGTGTTCTGTTAGTCATTTAATGTGTGCTGCTCAGAATTGAAATATTATTTAAAAACTAGAAGTTTGTTGCAAGTTAGATATTAAAACAAATACACTAAGCATAACATAATTTGGAGACAAAACACATAATATTAGGTTCATGTAAAAATCAGCGTAATAGAAGCTTTTTGAAAATGATTTTTATGAAATTTATAATTTACACAAAAAATATTTTTGTTGATGAAGTCCTGAATGAGCTTTACAGGATTCCATAAAAAAAATTGCTTGGCATCTCTGATATTGTGATTTTACTTTCTTTTACGTTGTTACGAAATATTTTGTTTGACATTTGGGTAGATAATTAATGGAATATTATTTGACGAGCACATAACTTAAATAAATCGCTAAATCGCGAGCATGAAGTTTATACGAGTGCCGTAGGCGAGCGTGTGAACATGCGAGCGATTTATATCCGTTGTGTGCGAGTCGAATACGACGTTTTCTCTACGACTCACAAATTCCATTTTATATCAAATATTTTAAATGTATTTCTCAATGATGGCGAGGCAAACTGTCACATAACTGCCATCCACGTAGGTTTAGACAGACTTTGACACTAGCGTTGTATATTGATGACAGTTCGTTCTAATAATGAAGTCACTATTTGAACGAACTGTCATTATTATACACCGCTAGTGTCATTATAATCATTGGCGTGTATAATGATGGGGATTATATAGTCATAGATACATATGCAATGAATCTATTATATGTCAGTCGTAGATAATAGTTTATAATTGTTCATAATTTATTATATATACATACATATATCCGTATTTTTTCAGTACAGTAATCAACAATAAATTGTTGATATCCTGAGAACCCAAAGGTTTCGGCGAAATATAAAAAATTTCAAGAACTAAAATAATTATTTATTGTTGTTGCCGAATTTTCGATTATTACACACTAACTATATTACTGAAATTTATTCAAGGGATATATGACACACAACCCGCCTGGTTGTCATCATTTTTCTTTACATTACATCTAACAGTGTCACGACCGTGCCTAACAATATCAAACGGCTTGTAAAAATGTCACAACCATAGGAGTGATGTAGATTTTAACGTTTTACTTTTTTGTTTGCAGTTCAATCTGCTTAGAGGAAAGTTCATAACTGGATTGGCGTATCCGGGATGAAGTCTCGACGATAACGAGTCCCGGTGCACGGACGCTTGTCCAGGGGGCATACATATACGACCAGAGGCGTCCGGTTGGGTCGGGCCGGGGGGCACGCCGCCGCCACCGAGGGTCGTATTTGTCCATGCGATAAAGGCTGATGGACGGATATGTCGGCACATAACCGCGCGTCCAGAGGCGGAGGGATCCGGGGGAGATCGACCGGAACCTGAACAATAATCGTACATCGTCGAAGATTGGACTCCGGATTACTGGGATGTAGGAGGGTGTGGGGCGGGTCGGAACTCAATTTGAATTTTAATTTACAGGGTGAGTACGTTGCGAAATTTATCGACGCCAGTCCGACAATGAGATGGGGGTGGTGACCACCACCCCCGGGAGAAGGGGTGGGCTTTGAATTTGTTACCCCTTCCCCCCGTTCCGGTTAGATTGCGACGGCTCTAAATTGGGATCACAATTATCTCCATTTGCCCGAATCTATTTTACGATCACAATTACGTTTTGTCATTTTAGGTTATTTGTATTCACTAAAAAATACACAAATATTTATATATTAATGCAAACAAAGTATAATAATAAAGTATATATAAAGTATAATACCTAAACTTTTGAACAATATCTTACTTTGAAATAAACAATTCGTACTAAAATATATATAATTAGTTTAAAAGATACTTTCGTAAAACTAGTTAATTAATTATTTCTTCCCATAAAACATTTATTCAGGACTAATTTATTTTTTCTTTGGTCACTGTTTATTTTTTTAGGTACTTAGGTATTTTCTTAGGTTACATGAATAAAGGAGTTGGTTGTAATTTTAATTGATTGTTCAACAAACTTATTCTTGTGTTTTCTTTTGTATTTTGTATTTCAAGCTGTTCTAGTAAATCTAATTTATATTTTTTTGTATTTAAAGTCTATAGTCTATCTATAGGGTCATTATATTTTATATAATAACTTGTTGGAATTTTATGTATATAAATAATTTTATGTTCTGATTTATGTTTTGCAAATTTTCTTCCGGTTTTACTACATAAAAGAAACAGCACCACAATTAGAGCATTTGACTGAGTAGACTTGGGATGCTGTGAGAAAATCAAATCGGAATTAAGTTGGCAAAATGCGGATAGCAGAAATAAACCATATGCATGGGCGCCGTTTGAAAATGTTCCAGGGGGGGGCAAAATTTTTTTTTTGTATTAAATGGTGACATAATATTAAGGACTATGCCATTAACTGTTTTGGAGCATTTTCGACTTGTGTTATTTTGCATACACTCTGAAAAATCTCTATCGCTTTAAGGTAGTGAAATGTTTTTGTTCACATTTTTGTGTGTTAATAGCCATGGTTAATAGCCATGTTAGTAGCCATGGTCGTGATCCCTGTATGCTCGACAACACTTACTTATTATATATTGATATTCGTTCAATTTCAAGTCATTTTGCCGTCTTTCTATCGTTTATTAATGTGGGATTCATATTTTTAATTAATAATAATTGTTTGTGAATACATTTTGTTTCTGATTCATTGAACTCTTATTCGCAAATCACGAGTTAAAGTGGAGGAAGAAAAGATTTTGTATAATTTTCAACCAATATTGTATTGTTGCCTTTTGTATTACCTTTTAATACGTTAGGAGAAAATGTTGTTAATTTCCTTTAATAATTTCTAGCTCGTGGTCATCGAGAATCTGATACAATATCTTAATAACAATTTGATAAACAATAAAAAGGCAACAATATTATTTTCAAATTTACCCCGTTAACGAGAAATAATGACTAAATGTAGAGAAAAGTGGATTAATTTGAAAATTCTGTGTTTAGGATAATCGACGACGAAATAATATTTTTTTCTTTTACTATTCGACTTGAACACTTTTAAGGCGACAATGTAAGGTCAACTACTAACTTTTGAACGAACTCATGTACGGAAATGTATTGTGTCAACGCTGGAAAGAGTCATAAAATGGTACCAATATTAACAGCCTAGAGAATCTATTGTCATGGATAGCCCTTTTAATACCAAATAACTTTTGTCTGAATTTTTTTTATTATTTAACGATTTTGAAACTCCTTTTTCATTAACCGAAGTTTTGTAATTTTAGTACCAATTTTGGCCAATAATGGGTTATCTATAAATCTTTTTAAATTATTTGATTGTATGATACTTTATACAACCTACTTTACTAAAGCAATTTCTAAAGTTGGTACAATATTCCGGCTCTCTGCAGTTCCTAAACGGTTCCTATCTGGACATGAGTTCGTTATCAAAATTTGGTCTACTACCAAAAGTTGACTATTATACCTTATCTATATATTCTACGCTTATTAGTTTAACACCTAGTGTATTTAAGATAAACTGCTCAGCAGTGCCAAAAATTGCGAAGTAATGGAAACTAATAAGTACGATCAAATAAAAGTGCATACAACAATACTTGCCTACTTGGACTGCAGCGCAAAATTTAGATACCGCATCTTCTCATCTTGTGGCTCTTTCGCGACTGTTACGAGAGGGCAATATCGCAATATCTAATAAAACTGACATTGGTGACAATAGCCGATAATAATCGGAATAGTCATCATTTATCTAGTAATTTTTTTTTCATCCTTCACTATACGAAAATGTCATTTTTGCATCTTTGTAGGGACACGAAAGATGCTAATTGCCCGCTAGGCGTTTCGTTAATAACTTTCAAGCCTAGCCGCGAAAATATTTTACATACAGGCCGAGCGGCGACTGACCTGTCTGTTAAATAAATACATAGCTTTTAATTCGGTTTGATATGCGAGATCCATTTGGTCAAAAAGATCAACCTGATCTATGATCAAAAGATCCATCTGATATGATAATAACCGATTTATCGATCAGATCTATTTATCGGTCTTCAATTCTGATCAAAGATCGATCACAAATTTCTCGCCCACTCCTATCTTTTTCGTTTTTCGCGTAGCGGTAGTTGGGTTCGAAATCCAGGGGGGGGGGGCAAGCGCCCCCCCCTGCCCATATGTAACGGCGCCCATGACCATATGAAATCGGATTATGAAAAAAAAATTTTTTGACAGGTAACATCAGTTGCATCTTTTAACTAAATACAATACACCATTAGCCACCTGTATTTTTGGTCACGATTACAACGTTTACAGATACAGTAACGAATTTTGGTTTCCTTCGTAAACTATATGATTTAGGAACATTTTTGTTGTTGTTGTTTCTTACTAAAATATCTGGCCAATGATGCCACACACGACCTAGGTTTTGGTTTGAAATTCTAACATCAAATGCAGTTATGAACGATTCCGAAAGATGTAACTAAAAACTATTAAAGCAAATGTGAGATATGTGACAA
This sequence comes from Aphodius sticticus, assembly GCA_963966075.1. Classification (NCBI taxonomy): domain Eukaryota; kingdom Metazoa; phylum Arthropoda; class Insecta; order Coleoptera; family Scarabaeidae; genus Aphodius; species Aphodius sticticus. The sequence continues at coordinate 8,468,776 of OZ014513.1, forward strand.
TTATTTATATGATTATACAACCAGGTAGAATACACAATTTACAAAGAACTAAATCTGCTGCTAGTAATTGCAAAAAACTGTAAGCTTAATTAAAGATACATATTTTCATTAATAAACCAATGAGTTTCATTGGTAACAAATTGTGCAACACATCGAGAATTGATGCGAAAAGTAGTTGATTCATTCTTCATTTGGATTTTTAAGTAATTTGGTTTCGTAAGGACATGTTCATCTGACTTCGGTTTGCATTATCGTCCACTGTGCCCTAACAGGATAAATAATAAATATTCCACCCTTAATCGAAATACAAAACCCCAAATGAAATATTACCGTAACTGGGCAATTTCGAAACTTCGTTATTAAATTCTGTACCCCCTTTGGGCTCCCCTTCTTAAAGCGGGCGGCTAATCCATCGCGCCTGAATACGTAATATCCAGCAGACGCGCGAGATTGCTTTAAACTGCCAATAACAATAGACCTAATTTAAAAAGGGGCCGTAAAAGTTAAGCACAGCTTTCGGCGCGACGAGACGAGACGGATCCCCCCGCCGTCTCCCCAACCCTCCGCCCGCCGTCCTCATCTCTCGCCTCGGGCTCCCAGAATTTTCCATTAAAATCCAAAATTTAGTGGCCCAGATAAGCGGCGAGATAAAACGAAAAGAAACGCCTTAACCCTCACATATAACTGTCCCCTGGAATGAGATTCGGAAAGGAGAACGCCCTTCCCCCCATTTTCTAGCGGCGACCCCCCTCCGCCAACTCAAAGACGGCTTTCCCGAAGTTTGCCTTCTTCGGAAGGGTTGGAATGGGGATCTATGGGGTAGGATAACGGGGCGCGCAAGTGGCGTCTGTAACGAAAACAGAACTATAAAGAATTCGAATGTACGTATTTACACAGATCCGTTTTCGGGTCGTTTCAAACATTTTTATATATGCAGGATATGCAGTATGAAAATAAAATTAGAGAGAGAGAAGTGTAAAAATGCACCCAATTCTTGAAATATAAAAATAAATTGCGCCTTTCCGATTTTTTTTTCACCTACACACAGAAAAGTGATCTATCGAACGAAGAGAGAATTACTTGGATGAAGTAGTTGGTAGGTTCGTATATACGCGAGAGCTTATTGACTTCAACAAAGAAATTTTATTTCTTGGAATAATTACTAGATATAAGAAAGTTGTTACTCTGGTGAAGGTAACAGTCTTCAATGAAGTGTATATTTTTATTCCCGGTAAATATTTTTAGCTACTTAATGTAAGAATTTTAAAGATTTGGCACAAATACGTTTTCTATTGCTAATTAACAAGATAGGTATGTTATATTTACTTCTCGTTCTAACCTGTTGCGTGCCTTACATCAAATTATTCCGTGTTGAAACGTTTATTGTACACTAATCGCAAGGTACATCCCCTACGGGCACTTCGCTGTTGTTTTCGGACAAGATTTTGCTCCTCTACGGCGCCAGCACTACGCGCGGGCGCGCGAGCCTTGACGAAATCACGATGCGCATATTTACTCCAGAGAAAGGGATTACTTGAAAGAAGTGAGAATCCCTTCAGTTAAATAATTGGTGGCTTTTTATTCAGTAAACAATACTTACTTATATTAAATGTCTTATATTTTCTTGGATCAAGTAACTACGCACTTGGATGGATTTACTATTGCTTCGTTGGAGCACGTTACTTCTTTCAATACAATATTGGTTCTTATAAAGAAAGAATTTATTTGTCGACAGCATTTATCTGAGAAATTATTTTACTTAGACTGAGTATGTGGCATTTCTTGTATATACCTAACTTTCTACATCCAAGTAAATATGCATTTGAATCTAGTAAATAAACTCAAGAAATTATGTTTACTCGTTCCAAATAATCACTTTTCTGTGAGTAAACCATTGGAGTGCTTTTTATATTTTTATATAGTAAATGCTGTAAACGAGGGATTTATGGATGAGGATAATGGATACCTTTTAACGAATGATAGCAGGACAAAGCAATTTTCGTGTAAACAAGCCGTATTAACAGTAATGGTCATCCATTGTTTGTAAATACATTAAAGTTATTTTTTACGGGCAACGAGTTAGGTTAGCGCGATGACTTCAAATGGTGAACTCTTCAGGAACGTATTAAATATTTTTGTCGTTTCTCGTTTTCTCGGTTTTATTTTTGAAAATAGCATGCGTGATGTGTTTTTCTCTTTGTTTATGTAATTATAAACAGATTCTGTTTTGTAATTTATTATTATTTCACAATACTATTTTTGCCGAAAATCATTGGTTAATGATGATGTAGTTGTCCATGTGGATCCTTGGACCAAACCGAACCATCCGGTATTCTCTATAAATGTTTGAATTGAAAGTACATATTTGTTCTATAATTTGAAACAGTGTTTATTGCTTCATTGCTAAGGTGACCAGAACTCAATTGACGTAAAGCGGGGCAGAATCGCGGGCGGGGGGGGGGGGATAAAAATATTCTATTAATACTTATCGATATGATTTTAAATTAGGTGCCACAGATTTCGTTTTTTTAGAAACTTAAATTTTTCCGGTGGTGATAAAAAATACTAAACAAAATATATTTACTTCATTATTATTATTTTGCCATAGTTGTACATAAATTCTTTGTACGTAATAAATATTGATCTAAATGTTTTTTAAATAACTAATAATAGAATCAGAAAGTTAACGAATGGAATTATTTTATTATGGATAATAAATAATAATACAATTCTTAAGGCCCAAGAAGACCACAAACAAGTGTTCGTATTCAACGGCCCTGAATAATACAACAAAAATGATCAAATATTGATATTCTTTGGTGAAATATTGTACACGTGTACAGGAACGAGTTTTCTAGATCAATTCCTTTTTACCTGTGTTTTTACTTTATCATACGTAGTATGAGAAAGTATTGTAATCGTGTCGAAAAAGATTTTGAGATTTTAGCGAAAATATGTCCTATTGGGTCCCCTGAACATTCCGGGAAACTACTAAAGGTATCGGGACGAATCTTCATATTTAGATGTTTCATGACCAAACTTAGAGCTGAAAAGGTTTTTGTTCAAAAAAGGGTCCAAAGGAACTGGATGTTTACGCTAAGCACTTTTTAAGAATTTTGAAAATGGGCACATTTCTGTAATTTCGTCAAAATAGTTAAATAATAAATTAAAGTAGAGGAAAGTTTGTATAATTTATGTCTATGACATTTTTTAGTCAAATTAATAGTTTAGCAGCATGGGCAAATTCTATTTGATCGAGATCGGTCGTGTCTCCATTAATATAAAACTAGTTCGCCAGGATTTGACAGATATTTTCATTCTAATGACAGTAGGTAGTGTCAAACGCTGATGTTTTAACAATACCTACTGGCAATAGTTCAAAACATCTGTAAAATCTTAACTAACTAGTTTTATTTTAATGCAGACACGACCGATCTCGATCAAATAGAATCTCATGTAGCTAAACTATTAATTTTATATATAGTATGATAAAGTCATGTGTCTAGCTACATCAGATTTTTTTCTAAGAAAACGACAAAATTCGTTATTTTTTCAGATTACATAACATTTTTTAAACAACTAAAAATATCAAATATCCAAACATCTGTGTTTCGTGTTAAGATTCTGTATATTCTTCTAATTCAAATAACAGTTTGAAATAAATAAACAAATACATAGTACCTACATACTACATAGTACTTCGTCCACAATATTGGTATCAAATTTATTTCTTTTTGTGACAGGTTCACTTCCTTTGGTTTTATCGTCCCTGGTCAACTTTCTATTGGTCTGTTGTCTATTTTTTTTTCAAAAACCTTGTTTACATCCAAATAAAGAAAAGCCAGTGGCGCACTATATTTACAGGGAGAGCCAGATACAATCTGCGTATGGTAACAAATTTTAATGGAACAATTCGGTGGTATAAAACCAATTTGTGCGGCCGTAAAAGTAGATTTTACGAGCGCTAAGGGTGTGGATCAAAACGTTTCGGCTGTTGACTTAACGGCCGAAACTTTGAAGCGGTCGAAATAAAAATAGACACACAATCGTCCAGTGGCGCGCGCGTCTCAGGGGGCGCGTGACCGGCCACCGTTCCCTACAAACAAAAGAGCAACGGCTGGAGTGGCTGGAGGTACGCATAAAGGGGCATTGGTTGATCGGTAAATGGCCAAAAAGCCACCCCGACTTTTACTGATCGTAAAACTGGTCGTAAATGTTAATAACTACTGGTCGTAAAAATGATAGTTGTTGACACATTTTTTTCTAGTAGCTGGCACGCTTGCAAACGACGAGATAGAGTAATAGATATTAGAGTGTTATTTTAGTGGTACTACTAATGTGAAAAATTAGGTTTATTGCTCGTAATTTTTAATAGCTTTATTTGAGGGTGTGAGTTTTATTGGTACAGTGCATTTTATAAGGGTGGTAGTGATATATGCAGTAGTGGAATTCATCTATACGCGTGGATATTATAAGGAAAAGCTGGAACAAACAAAAATAACTTAGAAGAGAGTAGTTTATTGGGTTACAACGTTTTGGTTTTGAGGTTTGGAAATGTCTTTTTTTAATATGAATATCAGTTGCCATATTGCTAATCCAAATTTGACATTAGATTAGGCAATACAGTTTGCATACAGGTACAACGTGTCCATAATTACAGAATCTGGAGACTTTGCAAGAAAATTCACTGCTCGGGCGCAAAACAATTCAACAATTCAGTTTTACATAATTAAAAATAAAATTCTATAGGAAAAAGTTGTTTTAAATTTAATTTAGTTCTCAGATACCAAATCTAAATATTTCATATCAATTGTTTTATGTTTTGTTTTTACTGTTTCAGTCGTTTCAGTCACTAATTATTATTAACACAAAATTTTGACACCTGCATTTGATAAAAAAAACCAGCGTTCTCAGCAAATTCTTGTGTCAGATTCCTTTTCTAATTATTCAGAAACCGACAATAATATCAAAAATCCACTATAAGACGAAAAATAGCACATTAATTAATTACCTTTAATTTAATGTATTTTAAAAACTATAAAAAATAATTCTTGATAATTTATTTTAAAACTTCTTAAAGCAAATTATCTCCACAATCTATATTTATAAGAAAATCTGTGAAATGGGTCTGTGCTTGCTATACAAGTCGTCGTATACAGAAGAGAAAGACCTGGTTTGGAAGCAGCAGAGTTGGATATGGTACCAACTTTATAAACAGCATAGAGTCATAAGTCCTGTGCTGTGTATCATACTATGATAGATCTTTTAAAACGAAATAAAAATTCATCTGAATCTTTTTTAGTTTAAAGTAACTAAACGTTAAGGCACTTGGATAGTGCTGTGCTAAGACAAAAATGTCGTATCTACTAATTTGCTAACAATTAACTTTTTTTGATAATATCATAAGATGAAATGACTTATTGTTGATCCATCAAGGCTAAAGTATGTAGAAACGTGTCAAAGAATTCTAAAAAGCATATTAGAACGCTTCTGTTTGCAGAGTAAAAGCACAACACATTTAAACTCAACATTTTACAACTATTCGCAAACGTAGACTTAGCTCGCCAGGACAAAGAGAACACCCTAAAATACTTTTTGACGTGTAACGTTTTTCCATAACCTGGGCCAGGGTATTTAGAAAATTCGTCACCAAATGTTGTCCACTTTGGCATCAATATCTCCAAAACTATTAAGCTAGCAAAATAAATTATACTCCATATTAAGGACAAGGAATGAACTACACCCTGCTTCAACCGTTTTCGTTTTATTCAAATAACAAAATTAAAAAAAGGCCACTTGATAGTATATTACAGTACAAGTGAAGAAACAAAAGACATAAGTGAGTGAAGTGGTTTCTCATAGAGTTTTGTTCAATACTGGCACTAAATTAAAAGAAATAACGCAATTAAAATTTGTTAATTTTGATATTTGTCGTCGTAGGTGACAGTTTGTGACCTAATTGTTTTCTCAACGCCAAGTTACAGCCGCTTGAAATATTAACTAAATAAAGAAAAATAAACAATAAACTACATATCAAACAATGCTAAAACTAAGAGAGAGTTATACAGTTATACATGTGCTAAAACATGCGTTTTCTATTAACGGCGTTATTTATGGTTCAAAATTAATGAAATTCTCAGTGTCAATTCTTAGATAAATAAGGAGTTTGGCTAGGCGAAAAATAATTTTTTGGTAAGATAAAAATGAATTTTACTTCTATATCTTTCTCTTTTTTCAAATATAATACCCCTAGCCAAAGTCACAATACAATAATACATTTTTTATCTAGGTACAATTTCAGCCCAAACATTATAACTTTTCCGCTAACAGAAAAATGCGATAATTGTCAGATATGTAAACAACGGCCATATTTCGGCTGTTACGTATGGCCAGCTCATCGCAGACACCATAAGCTTTAATCGATACGTAAACCACGGCATAGACACGGACCCCGACAGAAAAACATCAAATCTAAACATTTTGTTTCGTAGTTGCGATGTTTTTACAACGGAGCCTTAAGTAAAAAATTAAAAATGTTAAAAATAAACTTTTGAAAACATATGAAACATTTTAGACATTTGTTTCTCTACAAGTAATTGTCATTCTGAGTATAAATTTTCTTTCATGCCGACTTATTAGGTTTATCAATTCCTAAAGAAGTTAAGTCATTTAATATACAGTTTTGCAATTATTTTACAATTATTTCAAACGGTTGTAATTTTTTAAGGAACAAAGAAAACAAATAGGTCCATATGAAACTTCTTACTCAGTGTGACATTTACTATCAGGAAAAAGTTATGCCGGAAAAAATGGGACACTCTGTAGATGTGTACTCTTGATTACAAATAATGTAAAATATTTGAGTTACATAAGAACATTCAGTACATTTAATTGTATTCATAGCAAAATAAGAAATTTACTAACAACGACAAAAGCCGCTATGTCAACTATACTTAACATATAACATATAATCATAAGTTTCTGTTAAATCTTCTTCCATAACAGAATCAGAAAATATGGAAGATTCATACGATTGAATGGACGATGATGACAAGGAAATGTCTGCTCTTGATATATCGTCAGATGAGACTGATATTTTTATTCCTTTTTTTTAATATTTATATTTTTATAAGAATTACTTACCTTTATTTTGTGATAAAAGAATACCTGTTTATTTTGTCATAAAAGAAAAACCTTTATTGAGTAATTAAATATTTCCTTTTACTGCTATTTTTAATAACAATATTATATTTAGAAATACCCCTATAAGTACCCACTTTGGGTAAATACCCGGATATTTACCAGGGGTATTTACCCTGATAATAAATACCCGAGTATTTAACATCAATGCCCAAAACTCCTTATGAATAATAACTTTTTCTCTATAAATTAAAATTTTACCAAACCATTCAAGCATCTGCCCTTATGCTGAATAACAGAAGTATAGAAGGGTCCTCATACAGGTCTATAAAGGAACACGAAGATCAAATTTAAATCCAATTCAAATGAATACAACCGTTGGCCATTAGAAAGGACCTTATCGTGTGTTCGTATCGCAACAAAACCGAAGGATACAGAAGGCTACCAGACGCATTTTTCACCTCCTTCATTAGTCGAGCCAACTGGTTCTCAGAACGGCGGACCAAGTCCACGAGATATCTCAATCTTTCTTTGTCCGAACACACAAAGCACGGCTCATGCATCATTTCAAAGAATACGAGAAAAAAATCCTCCTCGTACTCCATGTTGACTCAGTGCTGGTATTCGGGGTAAGATTAATGATGGTCAGGATTTTTTTTCTGTTGGTATGCGAGAGATAAAATGACGGTCAGAGAGGAGAAAATAAACAGGATAGGGTGGGGAGGGAGTGAATTTTCTGTCGAAATGCGCATAATAACGAGAGACCGCAACAAACGGAAGCATCGAATCGACAAAGTCCGACCTTTATTGAGCAGTTTTTCGTCTCTAATATCTTGCTGATGGCGGGCATTATGCAAATGCAATGGCCACTGAGACGCTTCCGATGTTGGAAGGACAGGGGAATAAAAGGAAACTTAGCCGTTTGCCGACTTGAGAATATACAGAGGGGAACTTTATCAATAACAACATAAATTTCGCTACCCCGAGCAAACCTGGTATTCTTTCGGAAATGGAGTTTGTAATAACAGAAGTTTACTCTATTTTGGACGTTGAAACATACTTTTCAATTCTTAATTCTTTTTTTTTTGGTGTCTTATGAAGCTGTATTTGTAAAATGTAAATTATTTCAAGGTTACGTTTCTATTCCATGAAGTCCTTAATTTACATAATTTATCTGTTATTTCGGATTGCATTGTCACTAATTATGTTGTTATTGCAGTTAGTAATCGCATCAACCCGACCTTTGACCAAAGCTAGATGACACGACAAGCTCGTCCAATAATTTTTTTAACAAACTGGACACAAATGGAAACGTTCGTTAAGTGTCGTCGGTAAATATGTTTGTTGTTATTAGTTTAGGCGGAAAAATGTTGATAAATCTAAAATTGCAATCTTAGTACATTTTGATGTCCTGCTTGACCTCGTAGGTCTGCCAGAGTGTAAGGTGGTGCCCTAATACAGTTATTTCAACATTTCTTCTCCTTAGACAAAAAAACACCTTAGACAAAAAGTAACAATTGGCAACATTCAACGCTGTAGACGATACAATTATCAAAAAATTTGTCAATGGTTATAGTTTATATTGTTTTATTAGTTATTGAGACTAAGGGAAGTGTATGGTTCATAAACGCATAAATACTCAATTATTATCCGAAATGGTGGTAGTTGTTGATTAGTCCATTAGTCCAAGTTATTATCAATATTATATTTTATTTGTCACTCAAGGTTTTTATTTCGAAAAAACAGATTTATTTCTGATATTATTGTTGTTGGACTACATTAATTGAAATCTTCTGGCTAAGGACCTGATTCTAAGGGCATGCCTTTGATTACAAAATATATAAGAGTAAACATCCAGTTCCTTTCGACCCTTTGAACAAAAATTCTTTCAGCTTCTACAAAATTCTTTGAGCTTTTATGCAAAATATAATTTTCTGAAAAGTCTATAATAAAAATGTTTCCCAATAGGGTCTAACTTTCAGCCGGACACGGTATAAAACAAAATAAACTTTGTTTGAAAGTTATTTTTAGGATGTGCTGGTATTAAGAGCAACCTTAATACCAGCATATGCTATAGATCTCATATATTTTAAAAGAAGCTCATGCCTCATATCGATTTATTAAAAATCTCATATATTCAAAATACCAAAATCTACCGAAAATTCCTATTTCGTTTTGATTCACAAACAAAAGTTCCTATTCTCTAATTTTCAACTGTCTTTTTCTAAAAAGAATTCTAATGTCATTAAAAGAAAGATATAGGGTTGCCATTTAAAAAAGTGTCGCTGACGTCAAAAAAATTAAAAATGAAAGAGAATGTTATGTGCAGAATTTCATGAGGATTAATTTTGCACAATTTATTTTGTAATTTTGCGGGTACGATTTGCCACGCTTTTGGCATCTTGTTTGCACAGATACAATGTGGATTTGTACAAAATTTCAAGCGGTATAAATTCGGGTAGTAAAATGGTTCACTAGGTCTTGGTGTATTTCAATAACATACCAGTGAGAAGGGTTAAAAGGTAAATTTATACAAATTTGCGACTATAATTTTAATAATTGATACTGCGTAGTCACAGTTGTATTCTTGATGATAATTAAATACAATACTTTGTCATACTACATATGAGAAATGTACACGTATGCGTATGTATATATGTGTGTGTGTATGTCTGTGTACCCGTTTTGTGGCGACGATTCAGGAGAACTACTAAAGGTATCGGGACGAAACTTCATATTTAGATGTTTCATGACCTAATTTAGAGCTGAAAAGGTTTTTGTTCACAAGAGTCCAAAGGAACTGAATGTTTCCTCTAAGCATTTTTCACAGATATTGCAAGTAAGCTGCCATTTCTGTAATTTCGCCAAAATAGTTAAATAATAAATTAAAGTAGAGGAAATTTTATATAATTTAAAACTATGACATTTTTTTGTAAAGTTATTATTTTAGCTGCATGAGCAGCTAAAATAGCTGCATTAATATAAAACTAGCCAGGATTTGACAGAAAGCGCTGATGTTTTGACAATACCTACTGTCAATTGAATCAAAATATCTGTCAAGTCCTGGCTAACTAGTTTTATTTTAATGCAGACACGACCGATCTCGATCAAATAGATCATGCAGCTAAACTTTAAATTTTATATATACCTAGTATGATAAAGTCAGTGCCTGGCCACATCAGATTTTTTTGTACCTTGGTCAAAAATGTTCAGGGATCCAAAAAGACATATTTCCGTTAAAATCTCAAAATTTTTCGTACGGTTACAATACTGTGTATGATGAAATAAAAAATAATCAATTAACTTTTGAGACTAAATATTTGAGCATTTCATATATTTGCAAGTATATGCAAGTGTATGTATATGATATGTAGACTCTTTTAAGTTAACTGTGGTTTGTAAATTTATGATAGTAAAGCTAAACAAAAAGGTTTTTCTTTATTAAATTACAATTATATTCGATTTTGGGTCCGTTGGGGCATATGTATTCATCAATCTCAAAGTACACAGGAATTAAGGCTGGCTATAAAGGAACAAAGGGGGTCCTGCCGAAAAAAGAGTTGATAAGTAAGAATCACCTAACTGATTATTTTGGCAAATAAATGAATAAAATCGAACAAGTCAGGACTGTTTCTGGTATGATTTCTTTTCGTAGAATCTGAATATGAAGGCAGAAATTCTGAATTAACTTTAGTTTTTGAGAAAATCTGTCAAAAAAAACTGAAAAAAACAAAAGTTCTCAAAATAGAAACACATTTCCAAATTTCTGCTTTCAGATTCTAGTTCTACGGAAAAGCATAGCAGAAACAGTTTACATTTGTTCAATTTTGGTAATTGGTAACCACGATAGTAACTTACGTTAGGTTATTATATATTAAATCATCAATATATTAATCGTTACCCGTCTTTTATATATATTTATTTTGTGTGTCGCAAGTATGCTGATGTACCTATGTATTTATTTGTATTATGTATTATGTTTTGACGTGTCACATCTACGTACTGTAGCTAACGTGAATAAAGATCTATCTATCTATCTATCTATCTATCTATCTATCTATCTATCTATCTATCTATCTATCTATCTATCTATCTATTGTATTTTTGACAAATTTCGACAAGGAAAAATGTGAAATACTATGATGCTACTCAATGGCGAATTGATTTTGTTTATAAAGTTAATAACTTCGGAGCGGAAAGTAAAAAAATATATAAAAGATATTGTTTATTATTATTAAATTAAACTTATTCTATATTTTGAGTTCCTTAGAGCACAGTTTAATAGATGAGATTGAGATTATTGATCTCAAAGTTCACCGGAATTAAGTATGGATATAAAGGAACAATCTGAGAGGGTCCTGTATACAAAAAAAGAATAAAATTTAACCATTCTATTCTTCAGCCAAAAAAAAAGTTATTTCATGAAACGGTTTTTTTCTGCAGTTTGATAGATCTGAATAATTACGTTTATTAAATTAGTTATCTGATATTTTTTGTTTGGGTGTACCGGATAGTAGATACTTTGAAAATACTGAATTTGGACGTCATGGCCATTAGTTCATAGCTTACAATGTTCACCGATTCAAATTCTTATTGATTTAAGTTTTAAGATTTTTTCTCTGGTGTTCGTCGACTCGAAATTTGATTAAGAACAATTTGCTATACTGCAGTTTAAGATTTACTATTAAGATTTAATCTGAACATTGTTAAGGGTATAGTACACACACACAGACACACACACACATGGCATATCTCTTTCCTTTAACCTACAAAAATCCCTATTTTACAGATACCTTGCAGTACGTAACAAAATCCCCAGTAGGTGATTAATTCTTCTCTCACGGCGTTCCTGGATGACCTACATAAACCACGCCAACTAAAAATTATTCCCCAGGGCGTCGTACCACCCGGAAAAGTTGTTACGTACGCGCTTCCACCCAGGAGGCTCCTCCATCACCTAGTCGAGGCTTCCTGGAACAAGAGAGCTCCCACCGCATCCAAGAGAAAAGTACAAGAAGCGCGGCCCAGCGCGTCTAAACCATTCGCGGCCGCCCACCGCGGGTTCGCGGATTGGTCGTCTCCATGGCTACGAGAACGGCCCCCCCGCTTGCTACGCCACTGATTCATTGCCACCTTGAGATGGGAGCCCCTCTCTCGGATCTCCCGGCAGCCTTTATGTTGCCTTTATTCAAATTAACGGCACTAGTCTCGGTTCCGATGGATTCATATCGCGAGGGAACGGTACGTCAGCCGGAATGGCGGAGGCGCTCGGTCGTGTTTGTTGTTTTTCCCGCGGAGCGGCGCTGCCCCTAGGCGAGACGTGCCGCTACCACAAAACGGGAATTACTGCTATCCCGGATGGTGGGAACTGCGTGCGGAACGAGTTCGCCAGATGAATATGAGATCGTTCGGGGTTTTACTCCGATTTATATTGCGGTGTAGCTTGCCCGCGAATTGGTTGTAAAGTATGTTGTGTGTTTACGTTGGCTTGATTATGTTGGTTTGATTTAAGGATTCGGTAGAAAAGTCAGCATTCCGATCAAAGAAAATTTTGTTTCGATTTTTCTTATTGACGTAGTGACTTGAAGTGGACTCGACACCATATTGTTGTTTTTATTAATTATTTTTCTTGTGAGTATATGGTTGTCCACGTTTTCTTGAACTCGAAAATACCAAACTATTACATTCACATTCTCATATGTATAAAATTTGGTTATTAGCTTTATTATGAAGGTACGGTTAAAAATACAAAAAATCTATTTATACAGTGAGCGCGTAAAGTATGGAAACATGACAAAATCTCAAGAACAGTTTACTATTTTAAAAAATCCTCGAAAACGTCGATTTATAATTATCAAAAGACACCTTACGATATCACATTAATTTTTTTACCTTCAATTTCTTTTTCACAGATGAGGTCATCGAAATTTTTTTAAATGACAACCCTATTCTTTTTTAATGAAGACAGATGATTTAATTGTCTTAATGGTAGCATAATATCTTTATGGCCTTACATAGGATTCATAGGATACATAGGATTCTCCACCATTGACAAGAACACATTGTTTTAAATTTGTTCGGTTTATTTTTTGTTGTTGTTATTTTTTGTTATCAATTTTTTTTTGTTAATTTTTAGACCTAAGTAATAAAGGTTTTTGTTAATTTCTAGATGTTTTTGATATAATACTGTAACAAGCGTAGTAACATTGAATAGGAAATGGAAGACTGTAACAGAAAATGTCAAAATATACAGATGTTCTAGTTCAAATTCAAAAGTTTGAGGTTATATCTCGGAAACTGTAAACGTTGCATCAACGATAATAACGCCAGTGACTTTACATACTTAATTCCAGAATGTTGTTAAATTCGGTCGAACCGTTCCGGAGATCTTGCCACTTTTATTTCATAACCTACAATTGTCTTTTTCTCGAAAATTTTCTTAGGTGACCATAAAAATATTATGCTACCATTAATACCACTAAAATATCTGCCTAATTGATTAAAATTATAGGGTTGACATTTAAAAAAAAAGTCGATGACGTCATCTGTTAAAAGCAATAAATTGAAGGTAAAAAAATTAATTTGATATCATAAGGTGTATTTTGATAATTATAAATCGACGTGTTCGACGATTTTTTAATATAGCAAACCGTTCTTGAGATTTTGTCATGTTTCCATACTTTATGCGCTCACTGTATATTTTAATCAAACTTGATATGGATATTTTCTTAGTGACCTTTAATGGTATCTCCATGACAAGGAAAATTACCGATTTCTGAAGTTTTCTTAGTAACTTGCACACAAAATAGTGTAATTTTAAGAACATCTAAGAGTAGATGTTAAAATATATCTGAGATTTTCTTAATTCTCAAAAATACCATAACACTGGTCCGGCCTAATACTTTCAAACTTATTATTTTCAATACTGGGTGTTTCATTAATACATTTATATGTATCATATTAACCTCCTAAAGATGTTTTAAACTAAGAATACGGTCTGACGTCATTTCCCGCAGTACTTCATTGAAGTAGAGATTTGTAATATTTTGTCAAATTAATGTGCTCGATCATAAAATGTATTCCAAGACAAAGTTTTAATAATCTAGAATTCCCTCGTCCGCAATGGTTAATAATAAAAAATAAAGTTAAAAAAATCGATTTTTTTTTATTTAATCCACTCCATACAGGTGTGTCGTTCCGCCTCCCGAATTTGCATACTACAAACTATTAAATTAATAAAAAAAAAAGTCAATGAACTTTTGAGTGTGGATAGAAGACAAAATAACGACAGACTTTCCAATATGTACTAAAAAAAGACAAGACCTGCAGACAAATGATTGCGCTGGCCAAAAGCTAATTCTGGTATAATATTTGATTCTCCTAGAATTGGAATCACAAGGTAGACATTTAAAATTATAGAAGTCAGGACTATTATGTTTAAAAAACATTTGTAAACAAACTCAAGATTTCAGGAAAAAGTACAAAGTCAAAACGTTTACTAAGAGACCCGTTTGAATTTTCTAGGACATTGATTTCAGCTGGCATCAATTTGTAAAAAATGACAAACCGCGCATTTTGACATTTGATCTCTATCCAAAACGAATTTTGATATTCCAATTCAGTTCAGATAATCCACGTCTCCCAAGGCTTTTTCAAACTGCACTAATATACAATTTGGATAAGCCATGTATGTATCAATAATAAATTTTATTTTCACTACTCTGGAGATAATTCATGTCTATGTTTTTGCAAAGTTTTTTGTAAAAACTCACAATTTATCGTTTGCAAGAGATGACATTCAGAAGAATAACATTTTATATACAATGGGGGGCCCTATCTTAATCAAATTGAAAACAAGATACATCTAAAGCCGGTGCCATACTATGCGGGGTACGTGGCCAATGTTTGTCATTGGCGATGCTCCGCGAAGTTTCATCAAACATGCTAGCATTGATTCAGTACATAACACGCCAAGTAGTTTTACATTAACATTTATTGTTAGTCGAAACATTTTTATATACTGTATTATTTTGTTTATTTATTTTTATTTTATTTATTTATTATTATTGTTGTATACTGTATATACCCAGTACTAATTAATTAATTAGACGAAAAATGGGCTATGACGGAAAATAATCCACTATCATTGCCCTTTTGGGAGTGTTGGGTTTCAATATTCTATGGCGTCCGCAAACTTATTTAGAGTCTGGAACCCCTAAATGCCCCGCACACTCCTATCGTGCACGTTCGGAGTTTTTAGCATTTTACCGCAAAATGGCCACAAATTTTGCAATTCCGTTTTATTAAACTCATAATATGCCTGCAGCAGTTAATATAATTCTATATTTTCATTTAATTCCGTCAATAATTATAGTTTTATATTAAATATTTAACAACAACAACTCCTTTTCAGAACTCGATGGTCGTAGCTTGAGAGTATTAAAAAAATGCAGTACAATAAAAAATTACATATTTGCTACAAATGCGTTTAGAGAGTAAGCCAATTTTATTTTGGTACAAACAAATAGGTCGAACAAATAGTTTTGCCTCTATCGAAGCAACTGTTTATAGGGGTTAACTAAATTTTCTATCGGTAAATTCAAATATTTTTTAGATAACGTTATAGTAACAATTAAATAATAGAAGCGACAATATTAGTTGTAATTTACTAAATTATCAAGAAAGAAGGTTCAAAATTGAAAATAGGTACAGATACAAAATTGACTAACTGAAACTGAAACTAACTGAAAATTGAATATTCTAATATGGCTGTTTGCCACGTGAACATTTAGAATCGTGAAAACTTTTGAATTTTAACAATTCACCTTTCCTACCGAAATCATCTGACTAAAAAAACATTTTCCTCGTTTCAGATGGTCTACCATTAAAAGCCGAAGGATTGCTCCTATTCGTCCAAGCCAGACACCCAACAACAACCAGTTGCCCACCAACAAAAAAACAACAAAAACAAAACTTGCTCATTATCGAATTCCTCATTGGTTACTTATGTGAGTGTTTTGCCGAGCTCCCAGGACCCGAGAGATACACACAATTTAGAAGTCCGTTGCTAACGACCCCTACCGGTCGTTATCATACCTCACCTGGTATCTGTCAGACCGACAAACCGCCGGAAAGATGTTAATTTGGAAGACGATCCTCCCGATCGTTTCGAACGAGAATATACTTCACATAAAACGAAACAGTATCCAGTAATTAACGACGATAAACGTCCCGGGCGTTGATTGATGTAAAGATCCCAAAAAGGAATCGGGCGGCGAAAGAATCGAACAAAGGAGTCATTATGGTTTCTTTTTTGGTAAATTTACGAACGTCTACGAAAATGGCTGCCGACCGTGGACGTAACACGTTAATTTGTTATGCTTTAATGACTTGTTTTGTGAATCATAATGTTAGCGTTAATGGTTTTTATTTTTATGGGGAGTTGTTATGCGCATTGTAATGGAATAAATTGTGTGATTAGTTTGTTGTTTAGTATGTAAATTAAGTTTAGGATTGAGGAGTAAATAACGTGGAGTTATATGTTTGTGTTAATTAAATGCCCGTTTAGGGTTTATTTGCATACAATTTTTTATTTGTGTACCAATTTGTAACAACAGAGCATTTCCAATTATTGTTGTATGAAAAACTACAGCGTTGTCGATTTTTTATTACACAGCACCTTGTACAGATTATCCAGTTCTGGACAGCCAATATTTAGATAAAAAATATCAATTTAATTAATAATCATAATGCAATGCATAATTTAATTTGTTCGTCAAGATAGTTATTAAGAAGAAGTGTTATTGTGCTGTTATTACTTCGGTCAACTGTGTCTGTCTGACACCCTGGATAACATTAATAATGGCGGCCTCTAGATTTAAAGAGATTTTACCTATTTTATTATAAAAGTACAGATATTTGAGATTTGATAATTTACAAGCCCAATAAAACTTTTTCTCAAAATTATATTTACTTTCGGAGAAAAAAATAATTTACGAAAATAAATGGGACACCTGTATATTCAGTATGCAGAAAACAATCTTTTAGAGTTATCACCATTAACTTCTGTAATCTTAAAATAAACTATCAAGTAGAGCCAGTGAAAAAAAATGTTGTATTAATACGAATCGTCTGTTGTTAGTTAACTATTTTATATTGAAAAAAATAAACAAAATTTCAACATAATTTAACGAAAATAATAGCTTTTAAAACCAAAAACTTTTGTTTGAATTTTTCTTTTGAAGAATTACTAAGGTGTTCCGGTAATTTTGACTAATCATTATAATCCGCCATTTTGCATTTATTGTAAAAATCTGACATGACATTTTTAATTATCAACCTTCAAATATTACGGGAAATAAGTTTGATGCAAATCCTACATCATATATACATACCTACATCTCAATAAAAAGTATTGTTAAAAATGTAAGCTGTTTTTCCATCGAGTTCAAAGACAGTACATGTTCATGATGATTGTTTTAATCATATCTCTGCTTTTAATCAAATATAAATAAAATATGTAGTACATTTAATTCTCTGTGAACTACTTTATATTTTGTCTATTGGCACAAAATAGCTAACTGCTATACTTTTCAAGATATTGTACCAACAAAATTATTTTGTTAATTTTCTCAGAACTCACTTTTTGGACTTGTAGTGTTTTCGAACCGACCGATTCATTTGATAAATCAACAAACAAGTTTTCGTTTGCAAATCTTTATTTAAAAGTTCTTTGGGTATCCGGCTTTGTTAAGTTAATAGCATCGTTAGATCTGATGTCTATTGAGATAATATCCTTAATTAAAAAAAAAACAAAGAATTTTAGTCCAACAACAGTACTAGAAGTATTAGAATTTTCAATTTAATTCGTTGCAGATATAAAAAAAATGTTAAGTTGTTTTAATACCCAGTATATTATTACAAAACACGTTTCAAATTCTCGAAGCGGACCGGCCGGCTGGACAAAAACGTGTTCTATTATGGCTGTAAAATAACTACGCCGAATGTTGCTCGAATATTTGACGAAAACATACTCATATCGCCAATACTCTACAGAAAAATAGATTTTTCTTATCGAAAGAAATTATTTTCGAGGCATAGTACGTGACGTCTTTTTATATTTCAATTTCGACAAGGAAATAATATCCTTGTACGAAGTATGCACATGTTTGTTTTTGCTGCATTACTAAGGCGTTTCGGAAAATATAATAATATGAAATGAATAAGGAATTTATTGTTGACGCCAAAAACACTATAATACCTACATCACAATAAAAATATTATTTAAATGCTTTAAATAAACAAATATTGTTAAAAATGTACGCTGTTTTTCCGTCGAGTTCATGATGATTCCGTCCGTGATTTCCGTCCATGATGATTGTTTTAATCATAGCTTTGCTTTTAATGCAAATATAAGTAAAATATGTAATACATTTAATTCTCTGTGAACTACTTTATATTTTGTCTGTTGGCACAAAATAGCTAACTGCTATACTTTTCAAGATATTGCACTAACAAAATAATTTTGTAAATTTTCCCAGAACTCACTTTTTGGACTTGTAGTGTTTTCGAACCGACCGATGCAATTATCATCTCCGTTTGTACTTTTTAACCCATTTAGCCCAGTTAAATTATAAATAAATAGAAATGAAATAGAATTTCATTTCGGAAAAAATCCAACCCAGTTGGATTTTTGTATACATCTTTGGTTGGGCATTACATATAACGTGTGAAAAGTCACCATCGATATTGTGTCTGCGTTTCGAGTTATTCGCGGTTTGTGATTCCCTGTATGATATGTATAATGTGTTCGTTGCTACTTGTCGTTGACGCTCTTCAGCAGTAGAATTTACAAATGGTTTCTCGTACGAAGAAGATGAATATATAGGTGATATTATTGTCGAAAATTGAAAGTTCTATCAATCTCATTCTAATGTTCATTGTCGTCAGCAAGACGTAGCAAGAAAGTAGGGATAAACCTGCTAGACTTTTATTCATCTACAATAAATGTTATGTGTATTTTTTGCGAACAAGTAACCGTTCTTACCGAATACGGCTGAATGGCATCACCTACACGTAAGAGAAACAAGACACAGATTTTATACAGGGTGTCACCTTACGAGTCTCGACAATTTATAGGGGAATATAAAGGAGCATCATATTTTATGATAAAAACACCCATAAACATATAGTCAAAATTTAGGCGTTTTGGATATATTATGTTCTTCTGAAAAAGAAAGAGGTTTATATATGTAGGTACCTCCCTTGCTTTTACGGCATTTTTTTTAAACTAGTATCCTTTACTACGATACACTTGAATACATAGTTACAGAAGTTGTGTTTTGTTTTTGCAAGAAAAACAAGGTGAGTATTACATAAGACACTTGTTAACATTGCATGATATTACTTTTCTTATTATAAAATATGAAGTTCCGTCATATTTTCAAAGTCTTTAGGTTTACCCAGCACACAAATACGTTGTTTCTCTTACATGTTTTTGATGTTTGTCTAGACCTACAACTTGAAAACGCCAATTCGTAGCGAAACTATTTATAGACATTTGTTGCAGAGAATTAAAAGATTTAGAGATTTCCTAATAGCGCTAATTGTCGTCTGAACTATAGAAAGCAAGATACTTTTTTCTTTATCATACGTAGTATGACCAAAGTATTGTAATCCAAATTCCGGAGAAATTACTAAAGGTATCGGGATTAAGCTTCATATTTAAAAGTTTCATGACTAAACTTAGATCTGTAATAGTTTTCGTTCAAAAGGTCCCAAAGGAACTGGGAGGTTTACTCTTAGAATTTTTCAACAATATTGCGAATGAGCCACCATTTCTGTAATTTCGTCAAAATAGTTACATAATAAATTAAACTAGGGCAAATTTAGTATAATTTTTGTCCATGACATTTTTTTTTTAAAATAATAGTTTAGCTGCATGAGCAAAATTTAACTTTGATAGTCATGCATAGCAGTTGTCTCTGTTTGTCGCTCTGTCCATTATGTAGGTATATGACATGCGTTACTGAAGATCCCACAGACTACATTATCTACGATCAATAAGACAGCAGTGACGCAATTTTTGAGAATTTATAACCACCTGCCAACATCATAAAGGCACTTCCGTTGAAACCATTTGAAAATAAACTAAAAAACACATGATTTTCTACTGAAGGACCAAAGGTGAAGACCAAAATCCAGCAGGGTTTGAATTTTTCCGAAGTGAATCCTTATTTTACTGCGTTATTTGACCCCACTTTCATACAAGTTCTAACAACAACTTAACATACCTACAATTAACTGTTAATTTAGCATTATTAAATTACTTGTAATATAATTAAATAATATTATAGGTATAAGATAATAAAATAACATGGAAGGTAACGCTTCAGAAATTTAGAAAGTTTCACGTGAAATCTTCAGCAAATTCTCAATAAGATTGCGACAGCTGTTCAATATTTTGCATCAGCATTTTTAACTAAGCGTAATTGCTGGGTTGAAAATTAATGACGTGACAACAGAATGAATAACATACTAAGTGCATTCCGCGTTTAATGCAATGCACTGCTGTAACGCAAAACACAGATAAGGGATTATTTATTAGCACGAGCCTCTCCGGCGCGCTATCTTCATCACCCAGGGTATATACATACATACTTTCAGGAATTGTTTGTCCCAACAAAGTAAACAACCTACGTCAAACTTCTGCAACACTAATTTGTAACTGTGTTTCAGCTTTAATGTGTTCATAATAAAAATCTCTAGATTCTAGGGATGAAATAGGTTAAAACTGCAATAAATTCTTGTTTTTCATATATTATAAAAATTTGTTTAATTTTTATTTTTTTACAGTCTCTTAACTGTTAACTCTCGCATAACAATTAACAAGAGCGTTGCTGTTAAGGGCATGCTGCTATACATATAAGAACCAATGTCTGTAGACCTGACAATTTAGAAAGCGTCTAATAACAATGGGTTCCGTTGTCATGGTAAACTATAGTTTATCTCTTCCGCAGGCATAGTAGTCTGTAGTTGGCCACTCACAAGACGACTTTCTAAATGTGCAAATTTCAAAATGGCGAAACGGTCAATATTTTAATAATCTTTGATGTTTAATATCTTTTGTAATGAGTGATGGATTAAGATAATTTTATCAACGTGTTGTAAACAAATTCATCAAGACAATCACACGTATTTGTAAGTTTTTAAAAATTGGTAATTGCAGGCCATTCTAAAAACTACGTTAATACTACATTTTTGCAAATATTGCCCTAAAAATTTTGTCACAATAATAACTAACCCCATAGCTAGATGCTGATGGCATGCAAAATTTGATGCGCTATACAGGGTGATCGTAACATGCACTAGTTTTTAAACATTTTTAAATGACCTTTTCTTGAGATTTTTAAATGGAACACCCTGTATATTATTTGCTAATTGAAATGTCCCTTAAGTTCTTTGTAATTTACATTCACTATGTCGTATATCTATTTTCACTAGTTTTTGTAATACTTCGAATTTAAAGAGTAGTATGGTGTTTAGTATCTTAATGTTGCTTTGTATACAGTGTGCTGGGTAGTATAATGTAAAATATTTAAAGCATTATAGAAAAAGCCATTTAAAACCTTGTTAACTAAATATATTCACATAAAAAATATTACGGTTATCAAGGTATTACACAATTTTATTAGTAACCTAGTAACTTCAGTTGGGCTTCGAAGTAAACCAAAAACAGTGTAGTTTAAGGGGGACTGACGTGAAAAATTGTTCACCTTTGTGAAAATTGTGCGGAGACGTTTCATTGTAATAGTATGTGCGCTCATTCACAAAAACAAACGCTAAAACCTGTCTTGATGAGCTTAGTTTGAGAACGGATTTGTATTCAATACAAAAAACAACCAACAATATCTACTTACTATTGTTAATTGGTTTAAAATAGGTTATTTTTCTGGAGAGACAATTCAAAATTGCGAAAATAGGAATGATAGTATGAGTAATGTTGATAATGTGAATGGAAAGTGGGTATTTGGAAGTGTTTTTAATAGATTTTTTTGCTATGAATGAAAATCATATCATAAATCATTGCTATGAATGAATGGTTTTTGTGTGTGAGCACATAAATCACATCAAAGAAAATCTGATTTTCAACACTCAGAAGTCAACAAATTTTTACGATAGTTAACCTGAAGGTACAGGATTTAGGGTAATTTAAATTTTTAAATCGCATGTTCGGTTGCCATATGATAGACGGCAAAATATTCTTACAAAATTTCATATAAAATTGTTAATATGTTGATAACGGAAATACTTTCTACAAGGATCAAGCTGGTTAAATCGTTTCTAAATTATCTCTTCTATCGCCACTTGAAGACTTTACTTCAAACTACCAAATACTTTATTCACAGCAATATTAAAATTTGCAATTGTATTACATATTCGTTAAATTGCAAATATCAGAAAATATAGTAACATTTGGTGTATGACATATTAGATGTAAATTGGAGCGAAATAAAGGGTTATTACAGCCAACACATATTATACAGGGTATTCCATTTAAAAAACTCGAGAAAAAGCCATTTGAAAAACATCCAAATTTACTAAGTTCCATGAACACCATATTAGTGTACCTAATATCTTTGGGTACTATTTAATAATAGTAGTTTTTTTTTTGAAAAATAAATTCCAAAATGTTATTATACCGCAATTCTAGCTTAAACACAAATTTGCTCTTTAGTTTACAGGAGAACGAAAATGTTTCTTGTGTTCTGGTGGAACAAATTTGCGACACTTGATGGGGAAATTAATGATTTTTGTGAGGTTCTCAAAAATTTAGTGCACGAACGTGGTTTTTGATATGTCCCAATAACTTAATATATATGTAAAGTTTAGTAATTTGTTAACGTTTATTTAATTAACATTAAAATTGCAATTAAATGGATGAATGCATTAGAAAACTCCGAAATGGCGGCTAAATAAAAAAAAAGACATTCGGAATACCATAGATCGTATATTACAAACACTAAAATGATGAAAAAATTAAAAGAACATTGCATTTTTTCCTTAACTATGCAACTTAACTATGCACAAACTTTCAGTTATTGGGAAACCAATACAACAATAAAATATCAAATTTAGACCACCAGACCATCATTTTGGTTCGTCTGGTATAATAGGCTGCAAGTTTATTTTTCTTGTTTCAAAATTTGTATATGTGTTGAAAAAAATAATCAAAATCGGTTGAAGTTCACTAAAGTTATTGAGCATTAAACATAAAATCGGAATACTAAATAACAATACAATCAGTGCACTCACTCATGTGTTGATTCTTTTAACCATCCACATGTTTCCTCTTAGCTTTCCATTAGTGTTATTCACAATACTTGTCTCCTAAAAAAATCTGAAAGCTACAACAATAAATCTTTCGTTTTTATCGACGTGACAACCGAAAATTGCGTAACCTTTTACGCAATACTAACAATAGCGCCGCACAACAAACGAAAACAATACCTAGAAACGGCGGGGGTGCTCCTTTTATAACTCTTCAATTTTTTTCACGTTTAAATTTTCTGGGAAGAGGAAATAGTCAACCTGGCACAGTAACCTATTGCAAAGAAAAGGTGAAGCAAACAACAAAAAAGAGAGAGTCGTCAAACTGTGAACAATCGTGTGTGGTTGTAAAAAGGGTTAACATGGAAGAAATCGGACGATCTTGAGAGCTACTGAAGGAACAATGACTAAATTTGTAACTTTCGAATGGTCCCAAAAGTTTGGTATTAAACTTCAGAGTTCAGTGTTTTGCGTACGAAGTCGGTGCTGTTTCTTTTAGTGTTGTTGGCAGTAAGTGAATAACTAGGTACACCTGATTTACAAACACGAGCTGGAATATATTAATAATACGTAAGTAATTTTTGGTTGTATACTTTTTGTTTTTTCCTTCAAAATGATTATTATTATTAGATATTAATTTAATTTTAATTAAAAATACCGTTGCTCCACATAATTTCATTAATATGACAATAGCAATAATAATAACAATTATAGTGCAGAATTACAAGCATTTATTTTTGGAAAATAAGCACGAAAAATGAGAAAAAAGCACACAAAACAGCGTTATAAGAATACGTATACCTT
Organism: Aphodius sticticus; assembly: GCA_963966075.1. NCBI lineage: Eukaryota > Metazoa > Arthropoda > Insecta > Coleoptera > Scarabaeidae > Aphodius > Aphodius sticticus. The sequence continues at coordinate 8,493,049 of OZ014513.1, forward strand.
GTATTATTTTTGTATATATGTAATCATTAGCACATACACGTCATACAAAACATTGGTATAACTGAGGAAATTGATACTTAACAATAGAAATAAACTATACACAATAAGTAAACGCTTCATATTTTATTTTAAAAAAATCTGATGTGGCCAGGCACATGACTTTATCATACTATATATAAAATTAATAGTTTAGCTGCATGAGATTCTATTTGATCGAGATCGGCTATGTCTGCATTAAAATAAAACTAGTAGAACTAGACAAATATCTCGATTAAAGCTGCGTTCGGATATTGTACTCCGTTGACAGCGGGTACACCGTCCAAATGACACTTACGTGTTATTGGGTGTAAAAACTGTAACGGTGTTCAATATCCGAACGCAGCCTATATTGACAGTAGCATTTTCAAGACATTAGCGTTTGACACTAGCTACTGTCATTAGAATCAAAATAATCTGACATATCCTGGCTACTAGTTTTAAAGCAGTACGCCCGATCTCGATGAAATAGAATTTGCTCATGCGGCTAAACTATAAATTCTACCAAAGAATGTCATATACATAAATTATGGAAAATTTCCTCTCCTTTAATTTATTATTTAACTATTTTGACGACATTACACAAATAGCGGCGCATTTGCAAAATCTTCGAAAAATGCTATGAGTAAACCACCAGTTCCTTTGGACCCTTTTCAACAGAAAGCTTTTCAGCTCTAAGTTTGGTTATAAAACTTCTAAATATGAAGTTTCGTCCCGATACCATTAGTAGTTTCTCCGGAATCGTCTCCACAAAAACGGGTACACACACACACACATACACACACACACACACACACACACACACACACACACACACACACACACACAGACATTTTTTTGTACCTTGGTCAAAAATGTTCAGGGGACCCAAAAAGACATATTTCCGCTAAAATCTCAAAAATTTTTTTTGGCATGATTACAATACTTTACATACTGCGTATGATAAAGTAAAAAATGGTATTCGATTCATATACGCAGGTAGAGATAAATTGAGCACCTCGGAGGCATATTGTGTTGAGTACATAGGATTTCAATGCAACTTAACACTGTTTGCTTCTGAGGGACTTAATTGAACTAAGAACCATGTGGTTTTCCACCTAGTTGCGCGCGTGCATATGTGCTTGCATTTTTCGGCGCAGATTTAACTACTTGACCAATTCTTCTTAGTCCAAAGAATTAAGTTAATATGTATTACTGAAACAATGTATTAGTGTAGTATGGTTAAGAAGTGAACTTAAATATTTTATCTATGTGGCAGACAGCCATTTATCTTTAATAGCATTTTAAACACACTAAAAAGTTGAAAAACTGTTGTGTTGTGATATTTGAGACGCAAATGCGTCTACTACCTAAACCCTCTAAAATCGGGTATAAACACCACAAAAATTCCGTAAAAAGTTAAAATAGGCAGGAATATGGCAAAATAAGCGCATATCTGCAAAATCTGGGAAAAAAGCAAAATAAGCAAAATAAAAATAGCGCTTTATTTTTTCTGAATTCGTGGAAATCCATAAACTGCTTACATTAAAACTGTGCAAGCAAAATGCTTTAGAATCCGCACTCTACTAATAATAAAATATTCCTCAATGAGCGTTTGTTATATCCTATCTCGACTGTAAAATCTAATAATCATAGTAAGAAATCATAGTAAAATAAACGAAAATCTTGCTAAATCGTCACGTAAACTGTAAAATAATCGAGAAATCTATATCAATACGGTACCGACACCTAACGGCGAGCCGTAAAAGTTTACGGCGCTATCGCGCCGACCTCTATTGGCAATCATTTAAACCAGCTCGTAAAATCGCGTCCGTCCGTCGGCCGGAAGATGTCGCGCGCCTACCGCGGTCGATAAATCCCCGAACGGAGGTCCGAATCGAATCGGCGGCGTCGTAAAAAGTCGGACGCACGCGCCGATCGGTCGTAAAACTGGCGGCAAGTATGAAACGCGCTTGAAAGCGTTAGTTTAACGATCGGACCGCTTAATGTAGACGGCCGGCGGTGGCGCGAGTTTATTGTTCGGCTAGGGGGTAACCGCGTGCCGCCCGCCGCCGTTTTCTACCTAGGCGACTCTGATCGTAATTCACGGACGCACTTTTTACAGTTTCAAAGACTGTAAAAGTCAACTTTTAACGGTCGATTTTATTGCTACGGGACTACCGGACAATATAAGCGCAATTTCGAAGAGTTTACGAGATCTCACGGGATAGATAATGATTTATTTTATGGACCAATTCGACAATTAGCGGCTTCGCTGGAATTATTTTATGTTGAGGTTTTGGCCACGATGTTTATGTGCCTTGAAATTAAATTTAACTAAAACAAATTCAGTTTAAACACAAATAACAAAGATTTTTTTAAGCGAATGGAGAATATGGTTTTTAGAAAATATCGTAAAATGACAAGTGTTGTAATTAATTTCAAAGCTGACATTTGTCATAATTTTGTAAAAGCACGAAAATTAAGTCAAATTTTAGTCGTTTTTTTAAAACTTAAGTTAACTTAACCGACACTAAACACGACAATTAAATAACGACTGGAAAAATTGTTCATAGAGCCCGCTGCATCTTCCAAAAAAATGCATCCAACGGTATACAAATAGAATGCATAGGAAATATATTTCGGAATTGGTATAAATAGACAATCTATTGTTGGTATTTGGAACAGTAAATTTCCGTCTTAACAACAGTACTAAAAGAGCGAATGAGAATGCGTTATAGCCTTAATACATTCGCGTGTAACCGAGGAGAATAGCAACATAACAATTCGTAGTAAAATTACAACCCCATAACAAAAAGTGTTTTATCACTACGGTAACTATAACAGTCCGTAATAAAACTCGAATTTCAAACGTCCCGCAACGGGCTATAACAGAGCGCGTAGCAGCTCAGAGCGCCCATAACGCCCTCTGTACATAGCAGCGCGAACGCGCGTATACGCATAACAATTTGCCCCGGGTGCCATCAAGGTGGCTGCGACAGCGTCCTAAAACGCTCGCTTGCCCGTGACATATGCCCGGCAGGCATCCGATCCAAAACTGCGCTCGAAACTGTTATTGTATATCCCGCGCAAAGTGACTAGAGCGCGAGCGCCCCCTACAATACCTATCGTCATCACTTTCCATCTCGCGGCGATAAAAATAAACCCGACGTGACGTAGGTCGTAGATGAATATCACGCCGGGAATTCTGGCGTGAGCTGCGACGTGACTTTCGATTGTGATTTCACTCGTTGTGCGTACGCGAGAGTAGGGGAAGCGGTTGAGCGTTGGTCCGGGTATCCCCGCCAGCCAATAGCGGAGCGGTAATGGCCACCGCGCAGTTCACCGCACCGCCGGCAGATAGCGGGTAAATAGCACGTCGTAAATTGTCTTTATTTCCCGCCCATTGCGTTGGGAAAGGCGGTAACGCCTGTGACGTCACCGACGATGCGCCCCACCTCTGGCTGATGTTTTCTTTTTTCTCGAGTTGCCTATACTACTGTGCTGCTAGTTTTGTTTTGGAGTGTTTTTGTGCCGTTCCAGCGCGCACTGCAAAAACTCACACATGACACGGTATTTGTTGTTATTGCGTGTCGTAAAATATGATTTGATTAGCCGGTAAAAGTAAATAAATACATGATTCTCCGAGTTTTCTTTTTATAGAGACTTTAGGCGTTGGTAAAAAAATTACAGAAAATCGAAGGCAATGACACGAAAAATTATAACATTACGGAAGACTTCCATTCTCCTGAATAAAGTACAACTGAGAGAGCTTTAATTTTCAGCATAAATTACACAAATTTATCTGTGATGGAGGCATTTTCGCGTACACGTGAAGTAAAAACATACCTACCATTTTACCAGTCATAAAATATCTAAATTTTATATTTCAAAAAGTCTCATGAGTAAAGCACCTACCTACGGCAGATAGAGAGCTAAGATAATTTTCAGGATTAATTACCTAATTTATCTGTAACCGAAGTGTCTATGCCATGACTTATACCCCATCACCTGCTCGTAATTATACATGAAGCAAAATCATACCTATTATTTTAAGTGTAAAAATATAAATTCTATACATTTCAAAACTGTCATGAATAAAGAACATCAGATAGAGGAGCTGTACCTAGTTTTCAGGAATATGAATGACAATAATTTATATACAAACTGCATTGCCGGTGATAACATATGAAGCAAAATCAAAACACTACAAGAATAATACATAAATTCTCATAATTAAAGTAGGTACTGCAGATAGACGGCTGTAATTTTCAGGATTAATTATCCAATTTACTTGTAACCGGGGCATACATGATAATAACTTACATCCCAACTACTTTGCTCGTAATAAGCTCTATATTTCAAAAATTTTGGTAAATAAAGTACAGCTGAATGGGAGCTGTATTCTTCAATATAAATTACCCAATCTATGTCACCGACGCGTAGATGATAATAATTTATACGTCAACTACTTTGCTGATAATAACAGATGAAGCAAAATCACATTTTACCACAAAAAAGTAATTAAGTTATATATTTTTTTAAAAATCATGTATAAAGTACAACAGATAAAGAACGTATATGATAGATATTTGTGAGGCGTAATATGATAGATAATAATTTATATCCCAAGGGCTTAGCTTGTAATAACATAAAACCAAAACCGTAACATTTCACCAGTAAAAAAAATCCAAACTCAAAAATGTTTGTAAATAAAGTACACCCGATAGGGATCTGTAATTTTCATGATAAATTACCAAATTTATCGGTGACCACCTCGGTCATATACGCCTTGTATATGATAATAATTTATATCTCAAGTACTTTGTTTGTAATACAATGACAGATGAACCAAAATCATAACATTTTACCATTCAAACGATATCCAAACTCTATAATTAAAAAATGGTGTAAATAAAGTACAGCCGTTAGGGAGCTGTAATTTTCTTGATAAATTACTCATTTTTTTGTGACCGAGACGAATTCGATAATATTTTAGGTATAGTCCAAGTACTGTGCTTGTCATAACAGATGAAACAAAATCATAATATTTTACTAGCCAACAAATATCTAAATTTTATCTATATATCAAACATTCTCTAAAAATAAATAATATATAAATAATATCTGTGACCTAGTTATAACACATGAAGCAAAATAATAACACTACTGAAAAAAAGGTACAAAAAATAACAAAAGTTCTACTCAAAAATTCGTGAAATGAGTGAAGTAGAACAGATAGGGAGCTGTAATTTTCAAGTAGTTAGGCAAAATATGTGTATGTACCTACTATAAATTCTATGAGTCAATCAAAGACATAATAACAACTTTTTATATTTACAAAAGTTCCTAGTAATATTAAATTACGTAGAGGTAATATTGCCAAACAAATATTAATTTTCTTGGGTAACATTAAATAACAGAGAACGTTAAATTTACCCCAAACTTTACCATTTTCAAAGTTATAGGGTGAATGTCAACCCCTAAAGGTATGCGACGGAATATAACAAAATAGTTATGGGTCTTACTGAAAATGTTAGGTGCCGTGTACGATTATTTACTATGAACGTGTAAATGTTGAATTTAATCTATTAAAAAAGGTGATTTATCAAAACGCCTGACATTTATGCAAATGGTCCGATTTAATCATATAACGCCCTAGACGATATTGTAACCAAAATAGCACACCCGTCTGTGGTTGGTACTTGATAGCACCAACCATTTGATCTTAATCTAACCCCATTTACAAAATTGTTATGAATATGTTTCTATTAGGTACGAATAAAATTAGTTATTTTATTTGTCGAATAATTCATTTTGAATTTTGTTCGAAAGCGTTATTTCTTTCTTTCTTTGTGATGAGTTGGGCCATGAAATAGCTATAATAAAGGTTATTCGGACTTCGTCTGTATGTTTTTCTATCCGGTTAATGTAGGGCACGTATAAACATTTTAAATTCGCCAATACAATTTAAAATTACAGTGTTAAAGTACATTGTTTAAAATTGACTATAACATAATCAAATCTAACGAAAATAAATTTTCACTTTTGTCGGAATAATATAACGTAAATATCCTACAATATAAACATCTAGATATCTAGCGAGCAGTTATAGTAGCCAGGCACTGAGTGATTGACGGTATCACTATCTAAATGTCAAGCCGAACATACATATTAATTGAATTATTTTCAAAACAGTGATTACAGCGTAAATTATTAGGTTGTAAATTTGTCATGGAACAGCTAGTAGATAGCGTATTATTAAAATTATATTATATTAAATGAAAGGAGTGCGTATAGATTAAGTTTGTTGATCGTGTGGTACTTTCGAATAAGAAAAAAAAAGTTAGATAAACCCATCTCGGTATCGTTTCGCGAACTTAATTAAATAGAAACTCCGTCTTAACGGCGCTGTAGACCGGACGATCGATAATAATTAATTCGTAAAGTATTCCATTTCCACAATACGCAAGGAATTTTAATCAATTGCATGTAAGTTGGCTGCGATGCAAAGCGTCTCGCTTCTAGTAAAATTAAAAACGATATTTTACCTAGAATGGTGCCCGCTGAAACTAGCCCCCACTTAGCAGATTATCAAACTGAACGTACAATCTGAAATATGAAATCGTCGGCCGCATAAAGAATGACTTTTACTGCTTTTGTCTGCACATTTAATTTGTATATTTTTTTAATCTCCTACAGGCATAGGGATCATTTTCTTTAGCTTTTATTTTGGCTACACATTAAGTCTTTTTTGTTATTTGTGTTGTATTTTGGCTACAATTCTAAAATAAATGTACATCACTCCTATGGGCGTGAAAATATTTCACGGGGTACCAATTTTGCTGAACTTTGATGCTCAATAAGTTTGGTTGTCTTTGACCGATTTTCGTTATTTTTCCTGGACATCCAAATGATGTGGTCCAAGTTTGAAACACCTTATGGGGTGACTAAGCAACTTGTGAAGGTTTTTAATTACTGCCAATTTCTGTCATTTGGAGTTTTAATTCATCCCAGAATCTGAATTTTACACATTAAATTTCACTTATTAAAATGTAATTTTTAACCCATCGGATTATATCGGTTGATTTAAGATTATTTATTACCTTTAAGTTAAATCATTGCTGATTTAAAAAAACAATAGTAATAAATAATAATAGTAAATTAAGTACCTAACATTTTCTGAAAATTGTTTGCTGTAAATCGACACCTGTTTGACATAGACAACAAATTTAAAATTTTTTGAAATGTTTTTACTTTATCATACGCAGTATGTAAAGTATTGTAATCGTGCCAAAAAAAAATTTTGAGATTTTAGCGGAAATATGTCTTTTTGGGTCCCCTGAACATTTTTGACCAAGGTACAAAAAAATGTCTGTGTGTGTGTGTGTGTGTGTGTATGTGTGTGTGTACCCGTTTTTTGTGGCGACGATTCCGGAGAAACTACTAAAGGTATCGGGACGAAACTTCATATTTAGAAGTTTCATAATCAAACTTAGAGCTGAAAAGCTTTCTGTTGAAAAGGGTCCAAAGGAACTGGAGGTTTAGTCTTAGCGTTTTTGAGAGATTTTGCAAATAAGCCGCCATTTTTGGAATTTCGCCGAAAGAGCTAAATAATAAACTAAAGATGAGGAAATTCTGAATAATTTATGAGTATGACATTTTTGGTACAATCAATAGTTTAGCTGCATGAGCAAATTCTATTTCATCGAGGTCGGTCGTACTCTCGTTTTTGTGGCGACGATTCCGGAGAAACTACTAAAGGTATTGGGGCGAAACTTCATATTTAGAAGTTTCATAACCAAACTTAGAGCTGAAAAGTTTTCTGTTGAAAATGGTCCAAAGGAACTGCAGGTGTAGTCTTAGCATTTTTGAAACATTTTGTAAATAAGCCGCCATTTCTGGAATTTCGTCGAAATAGTTAAATAATAAATTAAAGAAGATGAAATTCTGAATAATTTATTACTATGACATTTTTTGGTACAATCAATAGTTTAGCTGCATGAGCAAATTCTATTTCATCGAGATCGGTCGTACTCCTTTAAAACTAGTAGCCAGGATATGTCAGTTTATATGTCAGATATGATTCTAATGACAGTACGTAGTGTCAAACGCAAATGTTTTGACAACCTACTGTCAATATAAGCTGCGTTCGGATATAGTATACCGTACACTTTTTACACCCAATAACACGTAAGTGTCATTTGGACAGTGTACCCTGTGTCAGCGGAGTACAATATCCGACCGCAGCTTTATTCGACATATCTGTCTAGTTCTACTAGTTTTATTTTAATGCAGACATAGCCGATCTCGATCAAATAGAATCTCATGCAGCTAAACTATTAATTTTATATATAGTATGATAAAGTCATGTGCCTGGCCACATCAGATTTTTTATTAGTAGAATAAAAACAAATTTTATGTTATCTTGTAAATATTTCATTGATGACTGCATTCCTGATAGCGTTTATGTCTTCATATCCGTTCCTCATCATAACGATATGTCTTTTACGATATGTACTTGCGCAACTGCATTTGGATCATCAATATGATCGATAATTTCTCCACAATATTGCTGTCGCCACTATTACAGTTGGCATCAGTGAGCTATTGATGCAAAACGTCGTATCAAATAAAGAAGATTTCGCTCTACTCATATTTTATACATTCTTTCTTTACAAAAGGATATGATATCTTTTTCATCGGAACGTCGAATCGCTCAGTCGATAAGACTTCACACATTTAATGCTTTCCAGTCTAGCACTAATTTATTTCCTTTGCAATATAGAACCATCCTAACCTAAAATGTTGTTTGCTAAAATTTACAAATGGAGTAAAACACCTCTGACTAAACGGCGGCGTCTCCGATAAATCAACGGGTAAACTAGAATCAGAATGCACGGTACACAGCGGTTATTAACAATTCGGTTGGTGCACAAGAAAAGTAACATCTCAAAATTCGTAATTTTTGAGGTAAATGATGAAATATGTTTGCAAAAGCCTGTATTATCATCAGAAAAAAAAACATATCATTAGTTGTCTCGTTCAAGCCATAGTGTCAAAGTTCATACAAAGTTCACAAGAAAAGCGTCACATTTAGAATTAGTTCTTTGCTAAGTAAGTATTTTCAATAGTTTATTTCAAGTAAAACATCATAGTTTGTGATGTGCCGTCTTTCATAATAAAGTAAATTAATGTAATAATGTGCAATTATCCTCTTCATGTATTATTTTAAGTTATGACACTATACTTGAATTTTTAACATCAATTGAGAAAAATACGCGAGTCATAGACGTATTGTATTGTTTTGGCATTGTCACTTTGCCGAATACTAAAAAATTGTATGTCAACACAATGGCGCAGTATTTAGAATTGTGTCATTTTTGTTGATGAAGTTGTGTCTATATGTGTGCGTGTCTGTTCTTTGTTGATAACATTATTTTGTATAACAAAAACTTCCTTCCTGACTAAATTATAATCGACACAAATGATTGTCACTTACGATGAAGTAAATAAGTAGGTGTGGAGTTACTTGGGCTGACCTTGAATGACCTCTAAAGCTCAAAAGCTCAAACAAGTCTGAGAATAGGGTCTGTTGGTTTTTAAACAGGGTTTGTTGGTATTAAAACAGGATCTGTTGGTTTTTGAACGCCTCACGTAGGGTCGACCTGTTTGACTTCTGAGCTTTTGAGCTTTAGAGGTCATTCAAGGTCAACCTAAGTAATTCTATATCTATTTAAATAGTTTGTTACGTTTATTCTCTCAGAAAAACAAATAAAAACCTGTTACTTCATTCATTTAAAGAATAATAATAATATATCGATGGACTAGCTGCAATACCACGTTGAGGTATCACCTATGCTTTAACCATGATGATACGTGGTAATGCAGCTAGGCCATCGATATTATAGTTTCTAGCTATTAATTAAATAAACTAAGTAATACCGTTCTCATGCAAAATGACGAATTTTGAGCTGTCAGTTAGCTTGGGCATTCACGACTTCTCAAATTCGTCAAATTCGTTGTTTATAATACCACGCTTAAATTTGCATAGTTTAAATTTTACAAGTATGCCACATAAGAAACCGTTGAAATCTTGTAATATATACTTTAATATTTATTTAATCTAGACATCCACAAGGCCATGGAACCCTCGCTGCATGTGGTCAGACTTCACTGCTTAAAAACTATAGTTTCTCTATTCTTGGATTGGCCATTGTTATCTGACTGAAGCTTTCAGTCGTTTTAAAAACGCTTAAAAATTTTGTCCAAAATGACTAGTTAAATTGTAAATCATAGAATGAATGGAGAAAACGTACCGTCGAATAGACTAATTGAACAATGATCAATTCTTTTGATGCTTTTGAAGAATGCTTGGAGGTTAAGTTAAGCTTTAATAATGTCTTCTATAAAATTTGGAGGACTTGCAACAAAAAATGTTTTAGTAAATCAAGGAAATTGCAGTTCCGTACAAATAAGTGTTTCTGTTGAAGGCTCATATGAAACGCTAATGAAAATTAACATCGATGTGTATTTATCATCCAATATTTCTTAGTAACATGTGTACCTATGTGTGTAGGTATATGCTTCGATCATGTAGGGCATTAACAAGTCATGTGGTCGAACAACACAGCACCTCTCTACATTGTTTTCCGTATCAGATTTCACCGCAATCTTATCTGTCGGCAATAAACGTCACCTCGCGTCGATAAATAAACGGCGAATTACAGAGGTAGAGGGCGCAGCAGTCGTCGTTCGCAATAAATACAGGAGGGCCCCGCGCGAGGGTTCCCGAATTTTGTATTCGCTATCGGGCGCTCTTTATATCCCCCTGTTGTAAATTAGACACACGGAATAAATGTTGAGTATTATATTTCTCAGCTCGATTGTAACGCAGGCAATCCTTTTTCGTTTTATTTTTTCTGTTCTCTCTCCTTTTTTTTTCAGGGAAGCGAGTGAAGCCTCGCGCTTTCGCTCCCGACGACAGCTATTTACGTTTATTGTCGACGCACGCGACAACTCGTTCGTATGGGATATTTTCTTTTATTTAATGCGTGATTATGACTTTAGCTTCAGCTGGAATAGATGGTAATGCGACAGTAAACGATTAACAGAGAAATTTTTCGAGAATATACTGTAGTCACCACGGCATTACTTTTCGTAATGAAATTTAGCTTTACGCGACCGTTATCCTTTATTTTAAATAACGTTTTGCGGACATAACGTGCACTGATAAAAATGAGTGCGAATTTACAAATGAAATTTACATTTTTTTCAGTAAACCTACCTTATTTGTCGGCAATTTTACCATAATTTTAAGCAAAAATACTAAATATCATTGAAAATGCAGTTACATTCATTAATTGTACAAACTGTAGGTAAATTTGCTAACAAATTTGTAAATTTCATAATAACAATTACTTCAACGGAATAAAATTACAAATCTATACATTAAAACTACTGTCTGATATGTAAATTTGCCCTCTGCTCGTGCAATTTTCCTTTCTAGATGGTAAAGTGCTACCGAGATAATTTTTATCGCGCTTGCGCAATAATGGGATATACAGTTCGAGTTCCGTTCGCCATCCGTTTGGTTGTGTTTCCAGGAGCTAAGTTAGAGTTTTATTGAGTGCGATTGTTATATACAACTAGTCTAACACTGTTAGTGCCTCTGTGACTTATCCTTTATCGGTGTCGTGTGGAATATTTGCCCCATATGGTTCTATAGTATTAAAAGGTATAATATTGGTACATTCATCTCTTCGTATATTATGGAGGACTTTGCAAATATATACTACAAAGTGCAGGTAAAAGCTTGCAGTCTTGATATGTATAATTTCACTTTCACTAATTGGATGTTCTTTTTAGGATACAAGTGTTGATGATACTGACATTCTACAAATTCAAGGACTTGTGTGGTGTCCATAGGTAAGATTTCGCTTATTGTTCTTTCTTGTACATGCGGTCTTACAATCAAATTTATTACTAACATGTATAACACATATCATTTCAATCACCAATATAAAAAAATACTTTTCTATAAACACTCATTAATAACTTTACACACACTCGGTACCTCAAAGGAAAGCAGCTGCTGACATTGTTATACTCTCTATATGATATATGACTCATGTACTTCTTATTTTGATTTCAGGTGACACATTTTGGACTATATTATATGCTGTGGTTGGATTATCCCCAGGTTATCTTACTCTGGAGACGGTTTAGCTTTTTAAAAATTATTCCAAGTCAGGGTTCAAAAACGAATAAGGTGACGTAAGTTTACCATAGGCATTTCAACTTAATATTGTTGAAATAATATTTAATTTATATTTAAAAGATATGTTTCTCTCTGTTAAGTAGATCGATTTATTTTATTACACGATATGTAGATAAGTATAGTCCATGGGTTCCTATTTTATTTCATTTACTTATATTTTTTTGTCAAGAACTTCTATTTATTTAATGTTAAAAATATGTAGATATATATATATATATTATAAATATGTTTCACATGTTATTTATTGTTAAAATTATAATAAAACTTCATACTATTATTTTTTGTTTTTATTTATGATCTTCACATTAATAGGATTTTACTAGTGATTTTACAGTTGACAATACAGGCTTGTCCCAGCAGTCGCAAAACCAGTTTACACACAGTTCTTTTGTGAGAAACCAGATAATGTTTCATTGGTATTTATAATGGAGTTATCATAGCAACATATGTGGTCCATCACAAAAGTACTGATTGTTAACTGGTTTTCAGTTGCTTGGAGAAATCTAATATTAAAGTTGCAGAAAATTTACTGTACAACAATTAATTTCAATTCCGTGTTTACGGTAAATTTACTGAACGTCAATAATTTTACTTACAAAAGTATATATAAAACCGTACACATCGGAAACCTCATTTCATATGAGAAGTAAATTTAAGCTCAAAGTAAAATTACAAACCACATGGTTTGTAATTCCCTTCGATACACGGAGGTTAAAAATGACCGCCGTGCCACTCGGTAAAATTACCTTTTCAGTTTTATCAGTGTGCCAATACAACTTTCAAATATAATTACTTAACATTGAATTGAAGGTTTAAATTAAATACAAATTTTGCAATTACGAAGTGGCAGGGTGTTCAGAACCCGCACCATTATTCACTACTCACGCTTCGTATGAAATCGTATGAATATGTGAGAATTGATTTATTGCAAGAAAAGTTTTGCGACCGCGTTATTTGTGCCCTTACTAATATTGTAGAAAGACTAAGATTATCTACTAGTCTGCTGCATGTTGCTCAAAATAAAGTCTATACTATTAATAAAGTTTTCGAACAAAGTATCGGTGTATAGGTATATCCTCTCCATTTGTGTTGGCTTAAATCAAGTGAAGTTATGAAAAGACAAATTCTAAAATATATCCCATAAGATAAATAGCGCCAAGCAGCTTGAATGAATTTCTATTTTCGTTCAACTGAAAGCTTGTAGAGCCGCGAATATATATCACTACCTACTCCAAAGATAACCTGAGCGTCGACCTATATGCGCCCGTATAGCAAATGTGTTAGTAATAGATAAAGTTGAGACCACAACACTACATACTTTGTATATGTAAATCAAGATTAACTGTATAAAAAATAAATTATGTATTGTTATAGGTTACAAACGATGAATGAAACAATAAACTATGCGAATATCTACGAGCAACGTTACAGAAAATGAGCTTCACCAGAATAGAAGCAAATCTACAAAACTGTCGCCTAATTAACATAACTATCATGGATATCATTACTAGTGTAAGTAAATTAGTATCAAGGAAAGTTAAATGCCTATTTTGACGGAAGTACTTATTACATATGTAAGGAACAAACAACAAACCAGGCAACCGATAAAAATTTGCACTGTCCATGGGAGGTCAACCATTGTTGTATGCCTTTGGGATCAACCATATACCAGACAATGCAGATTTTTTTAACAAAATGGCGAATACGTCTTTAGGTAGCAACAGACACACAAAAGAACCAGTTTGCACTGTGACAAACACCAAAGAAACTCACAATAGATACTTACGAAGAAAAAACGGAACACAAAACATAATTATTGACCTTAAGTAACGTGACAGATGCTTCCAGAGATTCTTTTGAACGATTCTCTAGTCTAATCATTGGCACTCATTAATTCGACGGTATCCTACCTACAAAAACAAAAGAGAATCTTTTTCTTGTGCGCGCAGAGATGCAGGTGACAGTTCTGCTATCTTGGACAAGTTACGATCTGGTAAGATGTCTTGACAGCGCCGTCTTGGGGCCCATAACTTTTGTCAATTAACTGCATCAATTATATCCAAGCGGGCCCGGTGTTATCTCGAACGACTAGCACAGCTAGCCGCGATTCGCGCGTTGTTTTGTCTTTTTTTGTGGCTTTACCGAGAAGGATGAGGTTGTTTTTGCACTTACCATTGCATATAGGAACAACGAAATAATTACAAACATTGAGGGAAACACTTTTTATAAGATTTCCAGTTGGGAAATGTGGTCTGTTGTTTAAAAGGTGTACAGGGTGTTCAAAAACCTCACGTCGACAACTAACGGGGAACGTTTTTTTTTGTTTTTTTGTTTGTGCGAATACATGGAAATCTCGTTTAATTGACGATTTAATCAAATTCAGCCTGGTTGCGCTTCTTATGCTGATCAATTAATTAAAATGAATGCCTTGTTTTAATTTTGAAGCTATCAAAACAATTTCACCAGATAAATGTTAGAACGCTGAATTCTTGTATATAGCAGTTAAAATAAAATCCATGGTGATTATCTTTGAAATCTCAGACATTGGAAAAGATATCAGTGTGAATTTTTGGTATATAGTGTGTCCCAGATGCACCGAAGAAAATTATATAATTCTTAATAAAGAGTTTTTGGTGCTCAAATAAGTCCATATAGCCATAGACATAATTCTGATTTAACATAGGCACAGTGTGGCCAAAAAAACAAGAAATTGTTAAATTTGATCATAAAGAAACTAAACTATTTTCACATTTAATTAAAAAAGGGTCATAGTTTTAATTTTTATGCTCAAACGTCAAATTGGAATGTTGAAACCTTTTGAGGTTAGGCGTCTCTGCTAATACAATTTAGGACGTTCTGCAAACCTCCGTAATTAAAAATGCTAGAAATGTGAAATTTTTAGTCAACAATTAGAATCAAGCTACCTACTACAAATATTACTAAAAATATGTTTTAAGTCACATTTTGGCATGTGACGTCCCACGCCATGATCAAAATTTTTTAAAACGAAATTCTATAAATTTTAAAATACGAAAAAGGGGAGTTTTTCTCAAGCATTTATTCAGATAATCTTAAAAGCTATACACCAAATGAAAGGTAACGAATGTATAGATTTTTGTCTTTCGGCGGAGTTTTGACATTTTTGTCGGTTGTAGAAAAATCTAATAACCTAATAAACCAATAAGATAATCTAATAATCTAATAAACTATTAAGATTGGACCGTTAAGATATCATTTCATTCCGTTCTCGAAAAGAGGTACGAATTTTTGCCCACGGGGTCTTTTGGACTTGCTACAACTGTTTTAATAATAAATGAGTTAAGTCTAATACTTTATCGGTACACAAATATAAAGTGGACGCTAAATTGTTTTATCCCACAGGATAAAAAGCAAGTCATAAGTGCAAACATATCAAATTTAAATTGCGAGCAATTTTACAGCATTTTTACAATAAAATTTTACTTTCATATATGAAAATTATGGCAGAATAGTTTCGTCCGGCAGTATTTTAGTAGGATATATTATGTCTTTAATACAAATTGAAATGAGAAGAAATTGAAAGATATGTTGCAGCAATTAATTTAAAGCACATACAAAATAAAATTAACATTGAAATAAAGTAAAAAACTTCTATATCTTCTGAAAAGTAATGCAGAAATTAAGAAAATGTTTTTAGTTAGACACCGCATGCATGCTCTTAGGTGGACTCTTGTTCACTCTTGTACAGTATTGTAAAATTATGAAACAACTTCAAAGAATTATACATGATAAAAGGAAAATTAAAAAGTCTTAACTGGAAAATATAAGTTTTCTATTTTATTATTGAAATATCGTTCAAATCACATTTGAAGAACTTGTTTCGAATTGCCAGAAACAACTTAATAAGCACTAAGTAATCATTTTTAGGGTCGGTTTATTCATCTCCTGTTAAGTGTCTGATAGTTTAACCACCACATAAGGTATGAAGAGCTATGCAGCACTTTGCTGGTAAGTGAATATACGCCTCTGAATCTCACTTAATAGATAAAATACCAAAGCACGGAAATGAAAAAGGAGTGTGTCTCCATTTTCATTTCCAACTAAAATCCAACAATAAAATTTTTACGCTGTGTGTGAGCATCAAAATTTTATTTTTCTCATTTTTTCTTTAGAATGTGTACTAATTTATCACTGCATCATCATCCGCACAATATAGCCGCATATTTTGAGCAATGTACTGTACAGCTATTTTGTTAAGATGGCAAATGTTAAAGTTACAATTACATCAGAATTATAACTTACAAATTTTCATAGTTTAGACAAATTGTGACTGCAAATAAAAAAGAAAAACTTACATCTATGTTTGAAGTTTTTTTTGGAGCAATACCAAATACATCACAACGCATATTTTAGCATACGAGTTATCACACTTTTTTGGCAGTAACTGTGTTGGCCTACACAAAAACTTGATTGTAAAAAATCTGATGTGGCCAGGCACATGACTTACTATCATACTATATATAACATTAATAGTTAACTGCATGAGATTCTATTTGATCGAGATCGGCTATTTCTGCATTAAAATAAAACTAGTAGAACTAGACAGATATGTCGATTAAAGCTGCGTTCGGATATTGTACTCCGTTGACACCGGATACACCGTCCAAATGATACTTACGTGTTATTGGGTGTAAAAAGTGTAACGGTGTACAATATCCGAACGCAGCTTATATTGACAGTAGGTATTGTCAAAACATAGCGTTTGACACTACCTACTCTCTTTAGAATCAATACCTCTGACACATCCTGGCTACTAGTTTTAATGTAGTACGACCGATCTCGATGAAATATGATTTTGCTCATGCAGCTAAACTATTGATTGTACCAAAAAATTTCATAGTCATAAATTATTCAGAATTTCCTCTACTTTAATTTATTATTTAACTGTTTCGACGAAATTCCAGGAATGGCGGCTGATTTGCAAAATCTTTCAAATATGCTAAGACTAAACCTCTAGTTCCTTTGGACCCTTTGCAAAAGAAACATTTTCAACTCTAAGTTTGGTAATGAAACTTCTAAATATGAAGTTTCGTCCCGATACCTTTAGTAGTTTCTCCGGAATCGTCGCCCCAAAAAACGGGTACACACATCCATACACACACACACACAGACACACACACATACACACACACAGACATTTTTCTGTACGTTTGTACCTTTTTGTACCATCAGGGGATCCAAAAAAACATATTTCCGCTAAAATCTCAAATTTTTTTTTGGGGATTATGTTTTGTGCCATCATTTTTACGTCCACCAGATCTACAACTACGTATCGTATATTATCACTGAAACATAATGCTGTTCTATTTCTTCTATTGTCACGCTTTTAACATGTTTATTTTAAATGTTTTTAAATGTTCTTTTTTCTCGTCCCGGATTGTAATTTCAAAATTATGGTAAGCCTATCTTTAAGGAAGTAATGAAACAATGATATAAAATCCATTACATTCTATTACTTTCTAAATAAGCAGCATGTGAGAAAAAGAAACAGTTTATAACTTGATGTTTACTTTTGGAACTATTTTAAGTTTGTAATACCTGCAAATAATACCTACCTTAAAAAAATAAGTTTGACTACCGTACTATGTAGTGTGTGATATACTATCTTACTTTTAATTATTTAGTGGGTGTTCATTAAGTATTAACAAATAAATTTAAACAAATCTATTCGTGTAACAAAATCTTACATTAACTCAAACTGCTTACAGTGAACGAACGAGTGTGCAGCAGCAAATGCTTGAGGCGATGTAAAAGATTAAACAGTACATTATAAGCACACATTATACACACACTTTCGAAAGGGCCCTATAACATTTACGATCGGGTCGTAACTCTCAGCTGGCCGTAAATCTGTTCCAAGTAACTAGCTATTAATCAACATTGTTTCTATGATGTACGCTGTGTGAATCGGCACACACCGGCACACATGAAGACAACCGACGGTTGGGCAGGAGATTTTGCCCGAAGCAACTGACAAACCGCAATAAGGAAATCGGTTTTACTGCTTCATTGTAAAGGCGCACTATAATAATTGTGGGGCCCCGAGATGATGAACATGTGGTCTTCAAAGTACCATGCTGCTTTACCGAGAAGATGGACACGGCACGTTTAAGATGCGAGAGTATGGAGTTACTATTTTCTGTCTAGTCTCTGTCGACAGAGAGTAAATTACGGGAAATTGTTGCCGGGAGATTTACAACTGCAGAACTGGTGATTTTCTTGCTTACTTTGAAGATAAATGACTGCAAATTGGCTGTTTGCGAGACGCCATTCGAAGCCGACAGAACGCACAGTGATGATGATGACTAAGTACTCTGTAATCTCAAAAGGTTTTTTTCCAGTAAACGTACAGTTTAGGGTCGATAAAAAAATATATTTTTTTTAAAAGAACCGTAGTGAATCACAAATCATCAGATCAACAAAAGTGACCAGCAAACCACTACAGCAAATACTTTTATAGGGGATGAAAAGGTGGAAAATTGTTTTTTTTTGCGCTTCGTTTATATTGGAAACCAATTTTCTCTGAAAATATAAAGTACTTACAATTTGTGTCAAATTAGCTATTATTACGCGATGTTATATTTAGATATTTTGTAAAAAGATTAAGTTTCGAGCATAGACAGGGTGGAGGAATGAGGGTAAAGGTTTTTCCGACATTTGCAATGCCCTGCGGAGAACAGCAGCTATTATCACTCGTATTAACTGCCATCAAGGAGTCACAATTATTTCCAAGCATTTTCCTTTTTGATTCACGTCATTATCTCTATTACTAATGGAGTTACAACAAGAACAGTATCAACAAGTCTAAAAATACTTGAAAATGTGAATTAAGAATGGTGACGCATTTTTTTTTCATTACTGTAGTAATTTTTATTGTAAATTAAAAATTTAATAATTAGTGGTAAATAACCTATTACAAAAATTATTAGTTATTAATATATTAAATATAAACCTATTATATTTAACTCAAGAAAAACAAATGAAGAGTTGAAGTAAATAACGAGCAAACTGCCAAAACCATTATTCTGAGATATTTAGAAAATAGTGCCTGGTAAGCTAGATGTTGAATAGAAAAATTTCACTATATTTTGCTGCATACTAGATAATTAATATTAGACAATATTCTTATTTGTTCTATTTTTTATTATTTTAGCTTTATTTTTGACGTAGTTCTTCTAATGAACAAGCAATCATAAAACAATAATTTGTAGTAAACTCATACTTCGCTATAGGGCCCAGATCGTAACGTGGAAAGTTGGCCATAAAGCAAAATGCCGTATAACGAATCATATTTTGCAATTTAAACCCTCGCAATTCCATAGATCGGTTCCATTTTCACTAAACTGTTATACATAAGAAAAGTGCAAAAGAAACAGAAAACACAGGACAGAGGCAACTTTATAAAATCCAGTGATAAGTATAAGGCGTCATTTTTAACCCTAGTTTTTGAACTGACTCTTCTATGTATTGACATGCATACTAAACAGCCAACTGTCAAACACGACTATGCGAATTCTACAGTGGATGAAAAATAATGTATCACAATGTTTGATCTGTTTTTGTCCTGAATATTTCCGAAAATACGAAGAATATCTGGGTGAAAGTATTCTAAGTTCGTTGGGAAATTATGATAATTATTAATTTTTACCCTTTGAAACATAAACTTTGATATAACATTTTCAGGATTTGTATGACCATTTCCTTTATTTCTTAGTGATGAAAACTCGATCTAACATTCTGAAGGTAGCTCCTCTACTTTTGGTTAAAACGTCCTGTCCTTGTTGTTTAGCTTTTTTTGTTTTGCAATTTTTTAATCCTAGAACAAATTGAGTAACATCAGATGCAGGACATCTAAAACAATTAGAAAATTATCCAACAAATAAACATTAATAAACAAAAATACACACTTGTCATATCTTAATAACAAATGTACGTGCATGTGATTTTTCAATAATCTACAGAATCTTTCATGGTAAATTTGTTTCAAAATGCTCTTTCCGGGGTTGTTTTAAGGCCGAATAACGAAAAAATTAGGTCGCAAAACGAAGTCTAGTTATAATTCCAAATGACCGTTATAGCAAAATGCCGTATAAAGAGGAGCCGTATAGCGAGGCATGACTGTAGCTGCTAAGTGACATAACATTTATTATCTACAGACAATAGTCTAAAGGTGGTTGTTTGTTAACAAAATGTAAAATTTCAAAAATATGTCATTTGGCAAAATTTACTTTATATTTGTATTAACTATTTCAAAGTTTTATACAGGATGTTCGTTTCCTGTGAGTATATATGGGGTTCTGGTTTATTTAAACATAGTCAATATACACTGTTAGCAGAATTTACACGATATCTAACTGATTATTTGTAGCCACAAAAAATGTAATTCCTTACAAGAGAATATGTATATTCTACAGGTTTAGGTGCATTGTACATAAACAATGTAAAGCCACTTTCCATAATTATAAGTATCAATACAAATCGATGTGTAACATACATAAAAATATATATTTGTATTTACTCGGCAGAAGTATTAATACAGATAAATATGTAACCTACATATGTATGTGTAAATCAGTTTACATGTCCGAAGTATTATTACATATAAATGTGTTTCATACATAAATATATGTAAACCAGTTTCCATAATTGCGTGTATTAAAATACATGCAATATTATGTAACGTAAGCATATATTTTTACATAAATGACACCACTATATTTACACAATGAATTTGGTGTATTCGCTATTAGTATTCATTTGCATACTAATACCAACTGCACCCAATCCATTGTGTAAATACGTAGGTATCATCAATTAATTAATTATTTACTTAATTAATTACTGCAAAAATATATGTTTGTATTATAACTTTAAAAATACCACTTAAAATATACCCACTTACCTACTTTTATTATTCTTTTAAATCAACATGTACCGTCACTTCCAATAATACAGAGGACACTATTAAACAACATTAACTTTAGGAAATCTGTATTGTTTAAAATAAAAATACATTCTAATGTAAATATGATATACTTACAATAATTTTAATTATACAGAGTGAGTTAGCAAACCTGTACCACCCCTCTTTCTGAGGAAATAGAAGTGAGACAACTGATCATAAATTTTGGAATCTTGGTTTTTTTATCAAAATACTCCAATACAATATATTCTAGTCACTGATTACAAGGACTGATTACACTCATTCAGGTTTGCGTCATTTTTAATTTCTGAAAAATGGGGGGGTTATACTCAAGTTAAGACAGTTAACGGAAAACACGACAAAGCAAAATAGATTTATAACTTACTTATATGAAACTAAAATCAACATACAAAAAATTATTTATGGAGGAAAGAATTTGCTTTCGCGACATTGTTTAGTTTAAAAACTAAGAAGAAATAAAAAATCTGAAGATATTGACTCATTTTGTAAAAACCACTAATTTTACGCTATACCTACTTATTTAAACAACATCGTGCAGCCTACGAACAAGTCTTAACATACGAGCCTTGGAGACGCTTTTCTTGGTAGGTAATTTTTGATCCGGCATCAGGTGGATCTTTCCATAATATTGCTGT
This sequence comes from Aphodius sticticus, assembly GCA_963966075.1. Classification (NCBI taxonomy): domain Eukaryota; kingdom Metazoa; phylum Arthropoda; class Insecta; order Coleoptera; family Scarabaeidae; genus Aphodius; species Aphodius sticticus. Next base: position 8,514,962 of record OZ014513.1, read on the forward strand.
ACAAACTCTAGCGTGAAACATTTTTTTTTGTTTTTGATCTTGTAAATATGCTATAAAATATATTGAAAAAGCAACCCCAAACGCAAAAGTGGAGCTATCTATCGTACGTGCTGTCATTGATCGGTTTACTCTCCAACAGCACCTTAAAAACCTAAAAAAATATATGTATATCCATTATACATATATAGTGTTATTATTATTACCTGATTTTACAACGCGGAGTATTACCGGCAGATTCTCCGTATCTTCAGAAGTTATATTCCTCATCCTGCAACAAAGTGGCATCAGGATCATCAATGCCATCAGATGTAATTTTATTTTACAACTGACCAACGACATCGACCTTAAGACAGCTTGTTAATCTATGCTAATGAATCGTAGTGTGATGATAATATACCTGCTTACCTTATTAACCTTAACAATATAGGAACCACACCAACTACCGTGAATTTCGAAGGGTGAAAGCGAACTAATGCTGAGCGACTAGTGCTTGGGCGAGAACGCGGCAGAATGGCGCCAATGGGCAAAAATGCACTTTCCGAACACAAAATACACACTTTGTGTAAAACAATACACACTTTATTTAAAATAATACATCACAAATGTATTAGATTTACATTAAACATCTATTATTTTACTCTTTTAGTTTATTAATTCACGTTTTGTGTACATTTGTGTTACTCTATGTGTGTTTTTACAAAACTATTGTGTATTACACTTAAAACATGTACTTGATATTCATTATATATGTGTTATTCTACTTATTAAATATGTTATTTAACGTATCGTGTAATTTTGCATCACAATATGTATTTTCTACAATAAAGTTGTGTGTGTATACATTTTATTGTCGAAAACTACTGAACGCAGATATAAAATGTAATTTTAGCAACAAAATATGTATATTAGTAGTTCTTATTCGTGTAAATTAACAAAAATGGAAAATATGTTGATTTTACCTGCGGAGATGAATTTTTAGGAGTTTTTGGTGTATTTTTACATCATTTTATTGATATTTACAAACAAAATATGAAATATTGATATTTACAGCTATTTCATGAAAATTTACCATCATATAATAGGTAAAATCTATGTAAATTTCCATAGGTTTTTGTGATTCAGTGATAGGTTAAATGGGGAAAACGAAGAGGCCGTTTATACTGATCAATTCTCCAAAAAAATATTAAAGATATTACCCGGTAAATTTTGATTTTTATTCTTTTTTTTTTGTTTTTACTACAATTAGGTATCCTGATCTGATTTGATTAATTTGATTGATATAAACATTGTTCGAATTCTATTTAAATCAAGTTGATAACTTGTGACGTCACATGCGAAATTAAAAGTTTATTTTTTATACCATAGTGAAAAGTCGCGTCTAATTCTTGATTCTAAAATTTCAAATCTAGTGATGCTGCGATTTGAGATACTACATTAAAATTTGACATTTGAGCATGGAATTAAACGTTTCACTAAGATTTTTTACTTTATCATACGCAGTATGTAAAGTATTGTAATCATGCCAAAAAAAATTTTTGAGATTTTAGCGGAAATATGTCTTTTTGGGTCCCCTGAACATTTTTGACCAAGGTACAAAAAATGTCTGTGTGTGTGTGTGTGTGTGTGTGTGTATGTGTGTGTGTATGTGTGTGTGTGTGTGTGTGTGTGTGTACCCGTTTTTGTGGCGACGATTCCGGAGAAACTACTAAAGGTGTCGGGACGAAACTTCATATTTAGAAGTTTCATAACCAAACTTAGAGCTGAAAAGCTTTCTGTTGAAAAGGGTCCAAAGGAACTGGTGGTTTACTCATAGCATTCTTCGAAGATTTTGCAAATGAGCCGCTATTTGTGTAATGTCGTCAAAATAGTTAAATAATAAATTAAAGGAGAGGAAATTTTCTATAATTTATGTATATGACATTTTTTGGTAGAATTTATAGTTTAGCTGCATGAGCAAATTCTATTTCATCGAGATCGGTCGTACTGCTTTAAAACTAGTAGCCAGGATATGTCAGATTTTTTTATTATGACAGTAGCTAGTGTCAAACGCTAATGTTTTGAAAATACTACTGTCAATATAGGCTGCGTTCGGATATTGAACACCGTTACACATTTTACACCCAATAACACGTAAGTGTCATTTGGACGGTGTACCCGGTGTTAACGGAGTACAATATCCGAACGCAGCTTTAATCGGGACATCTGTCTAGTTCTACTAGTTTTATTTTAATGCAGACATTGCCGATCTCGATCAAATAGAATCTCATGCAGCTAAACTATTAATTTTATATATAGTATGATAAAGTCATGTGCCTGGCCACATCAGATTTTTAAATTTAAATGTTACATGTCGTAAATCGAAAAAATCAGCAGGATGATTTACGAAATATGAATTTATTACTTAGATAATTAATTTTCTTATGGGTTGCTTATTTATTTTGGTTTCCTTATATTCTGGATACCTATTTAGTTTTTAGTCAACAAATAAGGTATTTTTAATGGAAGTAAAACTGCTTTAGAGACTACATTTTGAAGAAATAAGCACCAAGTTGCAGCTTCTGATGTCCCATGTGAATTGCAAATATTATTTGACTGCACTATCAGTGTTAAATTAAAAATGCACACACACATACACACATGATTTTCTTCATATTAACTTGATATTAATCAATAATTTACTTTTCATATTATTGAAAGTTCGAAAAATAAGCCATATAACGCACAAACAAAGCAATTTGGCACATAAATAATTTAGCCTTAATGATCTTGTAGATAGATCAGATTTAAGCATGAAATCATCAACAAATATTTTTTGCTGAGACTTAAACTGCACGGACGACAAGAAACCCGCGAAAAAGAAAGCATAACATAGATAACGTGGGGATAATGTCTACTCTAAAGAATTTAAAGAATTCGGCCAATGTTGAAAAGCGTTTATCATGCAAAAAAGACGATCGACGCAACGTGTGTGGTATTAGCAGTGGCTGAGTCCATTCAGCGGAGAGAATTGTATTGATCCAGGTCCCTTTAATTAGGGGACCCCTGCGCTGAGCCAATGCCGATAAATAATTGAATTATTTAAGGACGGTGATACGATCGGCAGTGCTGATGGCGTAACCCTTCGCAATATCGGCAGGCTCCGCTGACAGTGTTGTCGCACAATTGCCCATTTAATATTAAAAGATAAACCTACGTTTTCCACATCCGATGAAGATCTCACAATGCGCGGTTTTTGATAAATTTCCCGATGCATAGCCGCCAGCTGTTTTAATTAAAACTTATCGCCATCTCGCATCTGTCCGCGGACGCCATTTTGTTTCATTTGCATTTTCTATATTGCAGCGGAGTGTGCGGCCCCGAATAAGAGCGTACCTAATTAAATTGTCTTCGGAACGGGTCTAAATTGATCGTTGATGGAGTCATCAATTCGCGTTTTTACTGGCACCGTTGTTGTTAGTGTACAGTATTCCCGCATTTATGTTTGAAACGGTAGCTGCCGATGTATGTTAATAACCGAATTTATTGGATATACCGCCCAGCAGCAGCCATATCGGTACACTGCTGCATTTTGCCATAAATGGAACCATTGCTTTGATGGGCATTTACTGTACATTAAATGGGATTCCTGTGTAGTTAGTTAGCAATACTCATTTTGCAACTTATTTGTAACTGCACTCACATCTACAGTCATCCCACTTCTGACTCAACCTCCTTCTATATAAAGGGATAAGAACAGCAGTTTGAAGTTAAAACGAACCAAACATGTTTCGAAGATGTATGTACAGTGATAGGCGTTTTTGATTAATTTCATTGCGCTGAATGCGAATCCAAACTCTAAAGATTCCGATTTTGATCTATCTGTAACCCCGCACAATCTCCTGTATACAGGGTGTCTCACGGAACATGATGCGAGATACGTGAGCATCTCGGAAACGTTGCGTAAAAGGGTGTTTCAGAACAGTTTTTACTTTTAAAAAATGTTGCATGGATGACTAGATATTACGGAAAAAGTAAAAACTGTCAATTATTTTCTTCTTGATTAACTTCGATATTACGATAAATAGCCGCCATTGACTTTTTACAGATTTATATAGCATATTGACAAAGCTTTACAACCATGTATAAGGCGTGTATGAAATTGTCACAAAATACATTGAAGGTCACATTAGGTCGTCCGCCAGATCGCCCGACTTAACCTTCATAGATTTTTTCCATGGAGCTACTAAAAACTAGGGTCCATGAACTGTGATAATGTAGAGGGGCTCCAGACGGCAGTAAAGGAGGCTCGTATGAGCCCATGTAAAAATTGTTAATTCTTGTTTATAACAAAAAATAGTTAACTAAGTTAGGTTCCATATTATGATGCTTACAGATTTAATTAAAATTAAACAAAAATTGACAACGTAACTTTATAAAAAAATTGCACTAAAAATTAAAAATTTTGGAAAATGTACCAAAAATTCTCCACATTTGTCACCGGAAATTCACATGCAACATTTAAACTTGATTAGACAATGGGACGTATCTAAAGTTTCGATTACAAGATTTGAACATAATAAACAAGTGAAGTTAGCATAGCCGTAGCAATAAATTTATGTAAAAAGATATATATATATATATATATATTAGTATTTGAATTTTTAAATACAAAACATTAAAGCTTTTTTGAAAATTTCCAAACAGTGGCAAAATTTCTACAAATTTCCCAAACTTTTTTTGATTTTATACTTCACCGGAAATCTGTCGACACGCAAAATTTAAACTCGATTGGACACTGGGAAGTAGCTAAAATATCGATTAAAAAATTCGTGAAAAAAAAACATATTTCTTTCGTAGGTATACTCTGTCCCACGACAAGTGCGAATTACTCATAGCTTAAAACCATAAGAACAGACACATGTCTCGTTCTAACGCATAGGACGGTGTGCAGTGTGCACTGTGCAACGTACACGCAAAATAACAGCCGAAACCGATGAATGTTCGTAGTTGTCGTGGGACAGAGTATATAGATTTTTGTAAACAGATGGATAGAAGAGAATGCTTAGTTTCCCAAAAAAAAACGGACAAGAAACAAGAAGTAAAATTAAAAATATTGCGACCGCATTTAAGTTTTAAGAAATAATTTAATCAAATAAACAAAATTATAAAAATTATTGATGTTCGATGCCTTTCGCGACCAGAGTCAATTGAAAGTGAAATTTTTATCACTCAGAATGATATTTACTGTCTAAAAAACGAATTCTGGACAAAAGTAACTTTGGAAATTTGCGCTATAGATCTCTTTTTTATAATACATATAACAATTTAAACAGTTATAGCACTTATTATTCCAAGCTATTATATCCTGGTCTAGGATATCAATTTTTGAGCTATAAAAGGTTCTAATGCTTTATTCTGCAAAAGTACATCAATTTTGCACATTGTCATCTCTTGCATCTCTTGTGACAAAATCAGTGATATCATGTCTTATTTTGCACAGTATTTTTTGTTGCTTTGTGTTTCCATTATGTTTTATTTGGTTAGTATTCAATTAGAAAATAAAATATTTATCATAACATGTTTCTGATGAATCCTACTGATGAACCTACTACTGAATAACAAAAATCAAAATCAGTTTATCAGTTTGAGAAAAAATGTACGAAATCGATACAAAGTTAAAGCAAAAGTTTGAAACACTGAGTTTTGTATAGGGTATAATAATAAAAATAAAGCAGTATTTTACATAATATCAGTTGCATAAGTGGAAAATTTTGCATATTTACCAAGAATAAAATTGAACATTTTTGTGCATATCTCGTAAAATAGGGGTTGTTGCGGAGGTGGACAAATTTATTTCAAACATCTAAAAAGAATCACATTCTCTAGTAGCAAAATACCAAGTTTGCGCAGTAATGCGATTAAAAAGTGCAATTTTTTTTTATGACGCTGCACCCTATTGGATACTTGCATTGTAAAAAATATAAATTACCATTGAAAATCTAGTAATAATTCAATATTGATACTGGAATGAACCCCTTGAGAAATGCCTGATCCGACGCGGATGAAATCATCGGAGTATATAAAGATCCCCAATCGGCAATAAGTCAATTTAAGATCGGAGTAGTCAACATGGCGTACGGCGACGGGTGAAATTCTTTTTTACACCCTTTAATATTTTATCCCATGAAAACTATAAATTCTCATTTTCATATTCGTTCGTCTGGCGTCGATGTTCGGGTGAGCGGCTGTGAGGTAGGTGCACGCCCCTGCTACGGGGGACTCACAAATTACAATTTGTGAGCTTCCCGTCAAATGCAGCGGCCCCCGAGTCCTTCATCTTTTGTTTCCGACCCCTTCCGCCTCGAACCCCCGCGCCTGTCCACGGACCGAGAGCGGGCCTGAGAAAATATTACCCAATAAAAAGAATACCGTAGAATATGTATTAAGCAATCAGTTCTCTACGGATGAACGATTTTTTGGGAACTGTATAGCCACCCCATTGTAGGTGATCTAATATGAAAAACCGGGGTGGAGTATGTGAGAAATTGCTGCCTCTTATAACGGTTTAATAGGTGTTTATGGATCGTAAGTTTTACTGTCACAATACGGATCGGATATGGCCGATAAAAAGACTTTACCCTTGGAGGACTTTGGTATTAATCAATTGTGTTTGTGGTTTTATGCGCTTGATAATGTATAATGATTCAAAGCAATTTCTGGGAACATTGGAATTACAGAGAATAGCACTCAACGAAGAAAAACAGTTTGTATCTTGGCTTCTTATTTACCTTTCTTCCCATGTCTTATTGGCAAAAACTGAACTAAACTATTTTTAAAGAAAATAGCTTGGCTTTGTTCACATGACGAATGGATTATTACACAGATCAACGTTGATTTTGTCACAAATGTTATAACAGGTTATTTCGGTGGGTTTTGATTTTTCCGTAGATTGTGAACGTTGTAACCAAACGTCTCTATAACTTTAAATTAAAAAAAAAAATATGCACAAAATATCAACAAATTACTTTTTTGTACTTTTTAATACCCTTCAAAAATAGTTTTATGTGATAGGATTCTTTAAGTTTATTTTTTCGTGTTATGTGTTATGTAATCTTGCGTCGGCTTTGACAGTAAAAAATGCCCAAAAATATAGGGGGATCCTTATTTATAAGAAATATAACAAATAAACAACAAACAAAATTAAAAAAAATAAATGAAAAGGATCCTTTTACTTTATCATAGTATTGTAGTCGTGCCAAAAAAAATTGAGATTTTAGCGAAAATATGTCTTTTTGGGTTCCCTGAACATTTTTGACCAAGGTACAAAAAATGTCTGTGTGTGTGTGTATGTGTGTACCCGTCTTTTGTGGCGACGATTCCGGAGAAACTACTAAAGGTATCGGGACGAAACTACATATTACCAAACTTAGAGCTGAAAAGCTTTTGGTTCAAAACGGTCCAACGGAACTGGAGGTTTAGTCTTAGCATTTTTGAAAGATTTTGCAAATAAGCCGCCATTTCTGGAATTTCGTCAAAATAGCTAAATAATAAATTAGAGTAGAGGAAATTCTGAATAATTTATGACTGAAATTTTTTGGTACAATCAATAGTTTAGCTACATGAGCAAATTCTATTTCATCGAGATCGGTCGTACTGCATTAAAACTAGTAGCCAGGATATGTCAGATATTTTGATTCTGGTGACAGTAGGTAGTGTCAAACACTAATATTTTGACAATACCAACTGTCAATATAAGCTGCGTTCGGATATTGTACACCGTTACACTTTTTACACCCAATAACACGTAAGTGTCATTTGGACGGTGTACCCGCTGTCAACGGAGTACAATATCCGAACGCAGCTTTAATCGACATATCTGTCTAGTTCTACAAGTTTTATTTTAATGCAGACATAGCCGATCTCGATCAAATAGAATCTCATGCAGCTAAACTATTATTTTATATATAGTATGATAAAGTCATGTGCCTGGCCACATCAGATTTTTTTGTTTTACCACAATAAATTTACATACCACAGTCGACCACAACTGACTGAATAATAATCAAGTGACTTTTGAGTGACTATCCTGGCCAACAATTGACAACTTTGATTTTGATTTTTTCCGTAGAATCAGAATCTGATTGCAAGAATCTGAAACATTCCGAATTGTGTCTAGTTTTTGAGTAATTATTTTTTTTTGTTTTTGGACGCTTATAAACACTGCTTTTCAAAAAAGAACTGGTCTCAATTTGGGATTTCTGCATTCAGATTCAGATTCCACAAAAAAATATACCACAAATAGTAATCACTAGTAGGTACAATTTTGTTCATTAGGTTAGATTATTGTATTTTTAACAAATTAAGTAATTGATTATCGGACCTGAAAAACAAAAAACTTTAAAAATAAGAACCACCCTACAAAACAGTGTTGTCAAATTATGCTCCGGTTCATAGCTTATAGTTCGAGGTTTAAGCTTTCATTTTTGCCTACTTAGAGAAGTTTAGTTTACTTATAAAGTGGTCAAAAAAATTAAAAAAAAAAAACACCATACTCCATACAAATATAAAGTCAATGTAAGGATGAACTTTTACCTTTCAAGCTAATTCCCATACACAGATTTGTCAAGCTTTTATTTCAGCTTACTTACATAATTCTCTTATATCAAGGGTATGAAAAAAATAGCCTAAAATGTCATAAAGCACGACACCCTCCCAATAAGTGATTATACGTGATAGAATTATGTAGGTAGGTTGAAATGAATCTTCAGCTTTAACGTTGTGTGAAGAAAAAACTAACTTGACAAGTGTGTGAAGTGGTATCAAACGCGGAAGAAACACAAGCACGGGCGAAAGCCATGTGACACACCAGTTCACAGAATTATAACAATATGTTTCTTAACAATAGTGCCAAATAAGTGCCAAACGGCGCTTGCATCTTTTGACATTTTAAGTATGGTGTTTCTTTTGTTGAAAATGTGGTTCGGTGGAACCACTGTTTGTTATCATTTTCGTATTCTACAAACAAAAGCATATCGAAATGATGTATCATACCATCTGTAAAATAAAAGTATTGGCCAGAATACGCTTAGTAAATTTTTATTCCCGAAATGAAATAATTAATTATTTTTTTAAGTCAAATTCTCATGATTTGAAACCTGATACCACTTGTCATTAAATAAGAACGATTGTAGGTTCCAAAACCGAAATATCGATAGTTTTCTTCCTAAGGCCCCTTTCTTCGGAGAGATACACATTTACTTATACGTATAATACAGATTGAATAAGAAGATTTTTGGAAGGATAAAGGTAAAACCACGACAGCTGAGAGTGAGTCACCGCTTCAAAACGTAAGAACAGACGCATGAAAAAGCACTTTGTTTCTTTCTAACGCACGGGAACGGTCTGTAACGTATCAGCAAAATAACAGCTGGAATCGATGACTCACTCTCAGCTCTCGTGGTTTTACCTATATTCACGAAAATGACGACTATTTTTACAGACGAATGCTTTTTCGGACACCTCTCTAGCAATAACTCGAAATTATTTCACACCAGCCCGTCCTTAAAATTCTTTATCGGCACGGTCATAATTCGGCCAATTCGGATTCCATCTGCGATCCCGTTTCGATCATATCTCGCATGCAGTTCCTGGCATTTTATCGTGAATTTCCGGTGAGGTATTCCGATTGAAGGGCCTCTCTCCGTTCGTCCCTTTCCCGGAAACTGCTCGGGTTCGCATCGATCCGCTTCCCATCCTCCCACTCCCCAACCCCTTCGGGCATCGTTGCCACAGAAGTAACACCGAGACTCGTGGATGTTTGGAAGCGCATCAAATCGCACACTTTTAAATTATTTTATTTCGAATGGTTCTCTCCAGATTCAAGTTCTTATATTGGTGGTGTGTTAATATTTTTATTTATTCAGGACTAGAGTTTGTAGTTAATTTTTTAAATTGGTTTTTAAACAATTTTTTGACCATTTGGAAACAGGTTTTCGAATTTAAAGGAACAATTTTAGATTCTAGAATTTATTAAAAAATGGTGATTTATTTTTAAAACCCTTTTGGAAAAGAGTTTTACACTCTAGAGCAGCGTTTCTCGGTCAGGGTTCCGCGAGATATCGTCAGTGGTTCAGCGGAAAAAAAGTAACAAAAAGCAGTATGGTGGTGGCCGATACATGGGTTCAATATTTATTGACTTCAAGTGACAAACAACACCTGGCAGAATTATTGGTTAATATCTAATATTATTTGTGTTCAATATTTCACCCCTTTCATACAAATGAACCTATAATATGAACTTGCTGCTCATACTGGACTGTGGGTTGTGAATTTAATTATGGACTTACATTCCATGTAAGATAACTAACCTATCGCTTGACAATTCTGCGCTTCTGTGAACGATTGTATCGTAACATTAATAGGAAAGCAATTAATTTACAGATTAACTTATAATCACAATAAAACTATAATAAAAAATGCTTTGTTTCCGAAGAAACGGACCGGAAACTGCAGTAATTTCAAGTGTTCTAAGATCTAAAAAAGTTTGCTGATGCAAAATAATTAAAATTGATTTCGCATTTTTTATTTAGAATTTGTTACATTTAAATGTCACCTCTAGTTATCAATTACTGGTCGTTAGTACAGTTTTGAACAGTGTGCCTGTATGAGCAAGAAGTTCTTTCTTATATACTAACTTTAAGAAAACATATAGAAATCATCTTTCACACTAGGGTGTTCTTTCTAACTTTTTTTTCAACGTAAATGTTATTCTGAGTTAATTGTTTCATATAGACATATTTATTTACCTAATGTCTTGAAAAAAAAAATACAGTCGTTTGAAATATTAACAAATAGTATTTTCTTACAATCTTCTTAAGGATAATGTTATTTACCATAATTGTTCCTTAATTTTTGTATTCAGTTTATTTTTGTGATTGACGTTTGATTACGTTGTTAGTGGATTTTATTTTCTTTATTCTTCCTTTGGTAATATTTGAAACAGCTGTAACTTGTTAAAGTAATGAAAAAAAAGTAATGAATCAAAGCAAATATGCTGTAAAAGAAGAATGTGCAGTTATTTGCGCTTAGTTTTCATCATCCCTGGTTATTGATACCAGCATACTTCTGTAAAATTACATCATCAACACGGTAATTTTACACGATAATTTTGTTATTTTACAGCAAAATTACAGTAATTTTACAGCAGAAGTAATTTGTAACAATTAAACTGCGTTTTTTTTACTGACATGTCAAGTACGTGATACATTTGCCTTACACATTTTACTCTATGTATAAAAGCTTTTACTCGGAATGACAGTGGGGAGGATACCGTATCTATCGTATTTTCGAACCAGATATTGACTGATCTGACAGCTAAAGGTTAGGGTTATTCTAACCTACAAAGTTATGCTTACATGGCACTTTAGTATTATTAAATTCAAACGGGAGAAGCACACCGCGTTCGGATAATCGGGTAGGGTACGGTGAGAGTGACGCGCTGCATAATAGGCGGACTAACGTCATACGGCGAGACAGCCGACCCAGGTTATCTGAGCATTGCTGTCCCCATACCCTACCCTGACAAACCGAAGGCGCTCTAAGCGTACTAACGAATGACGTCACTGGACACTGAGCCAATTACAGAGCGTTTTCAATCACGTGATAGGACGTGAATAAAATTCAATTTTAATTTTGGTTTTTAATAGAAATAAAGCATATTATTTTTGAAAAGTAATAACAAATAGTTTTCTTAAACTGTAATCTATTAGGATGACTATACTACAAGCCATAATTTTAATACAGTCAAATACCCTATTGGTAATGGCCGTTGATTTTGACAAGTGTATTTTCTGTTTTTTTGGCCCCTAATGTTTCAAAACTACATATTTTCTCAAAATCACGTTTAAAGTACCAAAATGGCTCTCCCATGAAAACATTAAAATGAACTCGAGTAAAAACGCTGTGACTGTCGTTCTTCTCCTAGCAAGTCGTAATTTGTTATAATCCACTTAATCATTGTGCGAGATCTACACAAACATCATTTCTTTGGTTATTCCAAAATTTTTTAGAAAATGTGATTTATTTTCTATACTGTGACACACATATTAGATGACAGATATTTTTTAGTACATAGGTAGAGATACAGTGATACCAATAGTGGTACACAGTTCATTAATATAGAGCAGTAAGTTATGTATCCGTAACCATAGTTACCGACGGTTTTCATTACGAAACTGAGTGTCACAATGTGTTCATTATGGAACTAAGGTAGTATATTTTACATTTTATTGTATATTTAATAGCTTTTATACTTTAATAAGTGAAATATTTTAAAGTTTACGAAATGAGTAGACACTTATAAACCAATTTCATTAAAAAATAAAAATTAGGTTAGCAGTAGAATAGAAACTGAATCCTTTAGATCCTGCAGTGAGCTTCCCTGCAAGCAGAATTGAGCCCAACGTGACAACATCAATAAAACCATTATTCCAACGACTTAATTCCCTCACGATGAACCAATTTAATTCAATTCTACCGGTACACTGGTTGTCACGATTAAGAAATTCGAACGTTAATTGTTATTGATATAGTGCATAAGGGCTCCTGGCGCAGCTTATGTTTTGTCGGTGGCCGTATTAAAATATTTATAAATGCAAACAAGGAGACGGTTATGTGACCCAGCAGTCGCTCTGCGGACGGCTGCGTTCATTTTTTCTTTCGCTTTGCTCCCTCAGAGAAACTGGTTCTCAACCCAATACACGACTGGATTACAATGACCAACGATTCTTTAAAGATTGTAAATTGCGCATCTCTTGAAGTTTCATTGACTCATGGATGACGGTGTTGTGAAAATTTAACCGTCAACAATATGGAATATTTCACTGATTTTCTTAGCAAGCTTTGTAATAAAATGTATCCACCTCGTGCTCACAGTCGCCGCACAGCTTTTACCACGCGTTATTCTAAAGCAGGGGCTTCATATTTCTATACTTGCCAAATATCAAATATTTGCGAAATATCATAAAAAAAGAGATTTATATATTCGACATCTAGCTGTGTGGATGAGTTTTTAGACCACAAATACTTTGGCATTTGCAATACCCAGTTGAAGTGGGTATAGTAAATTCAAGCCGACAAATATTGAACGCGTTCATTTGTACTGATTACACATTTTTATACCCTGTTTGTTTTGTTTGGAGTAGGTCGGATATGAAGATTGACAATTGATGTAATTACAAGTAATTATATTTTATTTTTATTCAGGATGAAAATAGTATATTTTGAAAATAAACGTGTTTAAAAGTTTTAGACATAAATTCTAAAATACAGAGTGTCTGTTTTTCATGGTATCCAGATGGTAATTGAAGAAATACGGAAACGACCAAAGAAGGGCAAAGTTTTGAATTTTTGTCGTGATCAATTTCTTTAAAATGAAAATTTACCCAACCAAAGCATGTAAGATATTGATATTTTTACCTGAAATTTTGTACACTTATATTGAATTTTTGTCGTGATCAATTTCTTTAAAATGAAAATTTACCCAACCATTTTTTATTCAACAATTAAATTATGTTTTCAATTTTTGTACATTTGCCAAATATTTGATATTTGCAAATATGCGAATATGAAGCGCCTCAATAAAATGCAGCTGGGCACAACTTTTCCAGGTATTTTATTCATATTTTATATTTTGTTATTCGAACAATGTTGGTAAATAAACATTATCCCATGCGAGAAGATTTTGATCATCAAAAGAGTCAAGGCCGGTCGTTTTGATTTACGCTATTTGGTATTTGCACCGTAGGTTTTAAGACAAAATTTAAAAACTACTTTTGGAGAATTTCTTACAGATGTACATACCGGATATTATACAATCTTCGAAAAGATCTCACAGGAAAGAGCATGAAATACAGATAGCGTTTATTGATACTGGTGTCCGGAAAATAAAAGAAAAACTATCCGCTTTTGAGACCGGATTCGTATTGAGCCCAAAAAAAAGCTATCGTAAAACACTAAATCATTTTCCATTCCAATATTTTCATAATTTTCAAGTTTCAATGCTGAATATGGGTCCATATGCAAGCAAAATGATTCACTATTAAAATGGTAGGCTAACCAAATATAACAAAAAACAAAAACGAATTGTGCATAATATTTATAATGGACTTGTCTCATATTTGCATGTTCTTGTGTCATTTAGAAGCAACCCGAAGAAACATGAAACAAAAAAAAAATTTCGCGAACCACTTATCTTCAGAACTAACTGAATACAGTTCAGTTGACTTTTAGTCGATATAACACAAGAACAACCGTGCGGCTGCGACTACAATGCAAGTAGTGAGCGGCGGGCTATCTACAGTACAAGCGACTATAAGCGAATACTTATGGTGTCGCTTGTATTGTAGAAAGCCCGCCGCTCTGCCACTCTGCCGCTCACCGCTTGTATCGTAGCCGCAGCCTGATGCGGAGACACATTTACAGAAGCAGAAAAAGATTATGCACATCTTCATGATCCTTTTTGGATTCTGAAATTTTTCTCCAAAGGTTTTAGAAGATGCCGTGAACGAGAGAAAACTACGTCTAATTATTCTTCGAGAAAACTTCAAAGACAGAAGTCAAGAAAACATTAAATGTCCATGTTAATTGTTTACCGGGAGCAATAAATAAGGAGGCACTACAAATCTTTAGACACATAATTTTTTAGAATGTAATAACCAGGTAGGAATATGAGTTGTGATATGTAGTAAAACGAGTTATGAGTTGTGATTAGTGAGAAATTGTGTATTGACAGATTAATCAGACAGAATAAAGTAAATTTAGATTTTACGATTTTGAGATTCAACGTCCTATCGTCGGGAATAGTTACATTTTCTAAATAAATATTTATTCGCAAATTCGGACAAATAGTAACTTTTTCTGGCTATACACTCATCCTTAAATTTCTGTATATCAACAAAATAAATGTTTCACTTCAAAACGTGAATTAATAGTACCATCACCCATTTCATATGAAATATTTTAAATGTATTTGTCAATGGTGGCGAGGCGAACTGTCAAATAACTGTCATCCACCTAGGTTTTGACAGGAGCAGTCGAAAGAATTGGGTATTCTTCTACGCATGGCAATGAAAGTTTTCTAAGGGCAAAACCTCCAGTGCGCATACGTAAGAGAACAAATAAGTGCTTTATGCACTTATTTTTGTGCTCATCAAACAAATCTATTATATGTGAGTCGTCGATAAATAATTTTAATACCACGAAGTAGGAAATATATTCTTCCCTGTCTAACTTAAGAATGTTGTCATATTCTTGGAAATTGATAAAGTGTTTAAAATAAATTTGGAAAAACTAAACTAAACTAAAAACTAAATAATCTTTCACCAGATCAGTGAAACTAAGATTTATTATTGATTAGTATCTACCTAAATTTATTGCTTATGAATAATTTACACAAATTGTATATTTTGTGCAATATGAAAATAATCTTCACACAGAAACATCATATTTGAATACTTCCCTCAGAAGAGTCTAAGAAACGAAATAATGATTATCCTGATCATTATACCTGCTATAGATGGTCAATAATACCCATTCTCCCCAGAAGATGTATTGGTCGGTTCACAAAAGCCTTTTTCGGTAAGGTGCAGTGGTCCACCCTCTGTGAAATACTCTAATTAGATACGGGGTTTGGGAATTCTGGGGGGAGGAATAAGAAGGTTTGGGGTTGGTAGACAAGGGATGCGCCGGTGTTCGACCATGAAATTAGGAGCACTCTGCTATCTTCTTGGACTTCTCGGAGAGCTGAGGCAAGTTCAATGGAAAATCGGAATATTTATTAGGGGAAAAATTCCTCCCCTACCTTACGCGGAACGGGCAAAACTTTACAGCGCCTTTATTTCTTTTACGTGATTGTGCGCCCTGTTCGTGTTTTGGAAATATACAGATGTTGTTCCACCCTGATAACGTTTAAAACGATGATGTTATTTTCATTAAATGTTTCATTGGAAAATTTTTAAAGTTACACCAGCTTTACTTTTGTGGGATATTTTATTAATAAAAGCTTTTGAGTCCTTTAAACGGTATTTATGCCATTAACTAATAGTTAATACTAAAAATTGGAAGTCTCTTTAATGTTAATATCGTGACTAAATACCTGAAATAAAGTTATTCAAATTAGACATTTGATACTACTATTTACGTTTATTTTTGTCTATAATACTTACCGCTATTTGCAAATACGTGAATGTTATGTTGTGTGTCCATAAGGAACAAAAGAGAAAACCTTATGGGTAGGCTGATAACTTCGACGTCTACTTGGGTACCGGCCACTAAAATAAACTACTTTACAGACTACTCACTTTGGAGAGGACAAGGTTTCCTTAATTTATTTACGATTATGCCGTGTACGATAAACCGTTCTTGATAAGGGAAATGGAAACGTTAACGAAACGGCTTGTTACTTTTTATGCCTGTTTAAGTATATTTGCATGTTCTGACAACCATATTTTTGCGAGGTACATTGCTCAAGACTTATTAATATTACCAGCACTCCCATATATGCACTTAAATAACAATTGCTACAAGTTAACACAATATCGACTTGTGTTAATTTGAGTTTCTGTTCGCAAAATAGATCAGTTCTAAGACTAATAACTAACGAATTTTATGTCAAAACTAACTTGTTAAGATGAATCAGTAGGGCTATAGTAGGTCTATAAAACAAGCATCAATAAACTTAATTTTGAATCAATTCTCACATGTTATACATCAAATTATAGATAAAAGTATATTACTTGTTGTGGTAATGTAAATGTATTAATTGTTATGGTCGTATCCACGCCACTAGATAAAATATGTTTAATTCATGCACTCAAAGAAGCAAAGTTTTGAGTGAAAAAAGTATGTAAGATATTGATATTTTTACCTGAAATTTTGTACACTTATAGAGGAAGGTGTAACTTAGATCTATTATGTGTAGGGTTGCCATCCGTCCCGATATATCGGGACTGTCCCGACGCGTTTGGTAGTTTTATTATATATAGTATTCGTATACTATATTTTATCGTAATTTCACGACATCTGACACAAACCTTTATCATGTCATAGCGGTGAATCCTTATTTTTTTGACAAACCAGGAATTATATGGATCCTTAATTATTCTTATTATTTTCTTCACATCTCACTGCAACAGTGTGTAACAACACTGTTATACCTTTTTAAGTTTTTTCAATATATTTTTATGTTTGTTTCAGAAATTAAACATATACCTAATGGCTACCAAAAATAAATGAAGAAAAACGAAAAAGAAATTATACCTAAATTAAACCTCACATACAAAGTTTCACAAAACAAATCTTTTGAATTTTTATAACACGGAAATGCTACAACACAATTTACAAACTGTGCGGTTAACGTTTTATTATAAGAAATTGCCACAGTACGATCTAAACCGCGCTAGAGTAGTATTTTTGAATTACTTTTTTTCTTAGAAATCTCATTGTGTTAATCTGCCAAAAAAATATTGAAAGGCTTTTAGCAATTCTGAACATCTATGAATATTTAAGCAATAAAAAATCCCTAATATTACTTCTTATTTTTTTCTTATTCATTTTGTTATTGCAGGTTGCTTGGCATTTAAAGAGGGGTTGTTGTACTGACCGTTGTGTGTTCCATTTAGGAAAATAATGGATTTGGAAACTGAAAAAAGACACTCTTACGTGGGTGTAAATGACCGAATAAAAATTACAGCATTTATTTCATAATTCAAATTAATATTTAGGGGTTACTACTACCGGCTGTCTAACTTATTTTTAATTTTTACTTTATCATACGCAGTATGTAAAGTATTGTAATCGTGCCAAATTTTTTTGAGATTTTAGCGGAAATTTGTCTTTTTGGGTCCCCTGAACATTTTTGACCAAGGTACAAAAAAATGTCTAAAAATGTGTGTGTGTGTGTGTGTGTGTGTGTGTGTGTGTGTGTGTGTGTGTGTATGTGTGTGTGTGTGTGTGTGTGTGTGTATGTGTGTGTGTATGTGTATGTGTATGTGTATGTGTATGTGTATGTGTATGTGTATGTGTATGTGTATGTGTATGTGTATGTGTATGTGTATGTGTATGTGTATGTGTATGTGTATGTGTATGTGTATGTGTATGTGTGTGTGTGTGTGTACCCGTTTTTTGTGGAGACGATTCCGGAGAAACCACTAAAGGTATCGGGACGAAACTTCATATTTAGAAGTTTCATAACCAAACTTAGAGCTCAAAAGCTTTCTGTTGCAAAGGGTCCAAAGGAACTGGAGTTTTAGTCTTAGCATTTTTGAAAGATTTTGCAAATAAGCCGCCATTTGTGGAATTTCGTCGAAATAGTTAAATAATAAATTAAAGATGAGGAAATTCTGAATAATTTATGACTATGACATTTTTTGGTACAATCAATAGTTTAACTGCATGAGCAAATTCTATTTTATCGAGATCAGTCGTACTGCATTGAAACTAGTAGCCAGGATATGTCAGATTATATGTCAGATATGATTCTAATGACAGTAGATAGTGTCAAACGCTAACATTTTGACAATACCGTCAAATATACTGGTAATATAAGCTACGTTCGGATATTGTACATCGTTACACTTTTTACACCCAATAATACGTAAGTGTCATTTGGATGGTGTACCCGGTGTCAACGAAGCACAATATCCGAACGCAGCTTTAATCGACATATCTGTCTAGTTCTACTAGTTTTGTTTTAATGCAGACATAGCCGATCTCGATCAAATAGAATCTCATGCAGCTAAACTATTAATTTTATATATAGTATGATAAAGTCATGTGCCTGGCCACATCAGATTTTTTTAAATAGAAATAATATTTGTATGTATTTTTATGTGTATTCATTTTAATACGTTTGCATACAATATTAATAAAAAATATCGAACAAATTACAACCAGTTCTGGTATTTTTTTGTCATAGAAACTTGATGAGGTCAAAAAACATAAATTGTAAATTGACTCCAGCTGTGGGCAAACCAAATCCCAAAGAAACCTCTTTTGTACATTTTGGGACTGATTTTCTCAAAAACTGGACATAGTTTAGAATATCGCATTCATACTAAAATTCTACGGAAAGACTCACCCTGTATATTCTTATTTTATATCGTTATTTTTATTTTTACAACTCTGTAACCAATGTTTTTATTTACATTAATGAAGGTTGCATAAGTAGGTATATTAATTTTAAACACATTATTGTGAATTTAAAAGATAATTATCCCTACCGTTATATTATATTAAAGATATTTTCAAGAAAATTTTCCAAGAAAGAACAAGAATGTTGTGTTACAAAAAAGTTTTTTCGATACGATTTTTGGTATTATTGCGTGTATTATTGCTCCTTAAATTTTTCTTCTACCTGTTATAATAAAGATAATGTTAGCTTAGACAAGTAAAATCACACTGTGTATTTTCCCGGTTTTTTAAATTTTAACCTGTATTTTCCGTAAAAGAATCACAAAGTCCGTCAGTTTTATGTCAAATTCAGTAACCGTTTAGTCAAAAACAAACAAAAATATAAAAAAATTACCACTAAACGAATAATTATATACCTATTATCATTAATTCTTTGTATTGCTTTTACGATTCTGTGAACTACTAGCTGAGAAAACCTTCAGAACTTTTACGTGTTTTCTGAGTGTGAACGTAGGGGGTACGGATTCGCCTTAAAGTCAAAATCAGAAAGCCCGTTCTATTGACCACAGCGTAAAAAGAGGGTAAAAATGATTTAAAATTCTAGCTTGGCACCATCCTCCTCTGGTAATCCATCATTTATCCCTTTATGTCTCTAGTCGCCGCCTTATTTTACATATTTCCAATTTCTCACCGTAGGGCCGGTGTCGTTTCGCCGCTAAGGTCGTAAAA
Organism: Aphodius sticticus; assembly: GCA_963966075.1. Lineage (NCBI taxonomy): Eukaryota > Metazoa > Arthropoda > Insecta > Coleoptera > Scarabaeidae > Aphodius > Aphodius sticticus. The sequence goes on from OZ014513.1 coordinate 8,534,858, forward strand.
ACAATGAATTTATGGTGACCGGGCCTCCTCTTTCTTTTTTGCGGTTTTCCTAGAGAATCGTTCGCACCCCATGAAGAGGACCCCTAAAGCCATCCAACTACTGACCCCTGCTTACAAGCGAGCGCATAAAATGCCACTGTATGACATAATTTCGGACACTCCTATTCCATGGGATAATACCGTCGTATAATAGATATAATGGATAGGGTAATTTCGGGGTGGTTAGATTTTGGGAAAGAGTTTCAATAAAGGGGAGAGGCGACACAATGGAAATTATGCGTTGCATTCTAATGAATTAAGTGGATACAAAATGGTGGTTTGTCTGTGAGTAGTAAAATAAATAAGGATTACACGGTTTATAACGGATTTCGTCCAGCTAGGTCGGTTGGTTTATCGGAAGGCACTTTCTATTTTTAGTATCATTTGCAAATAGCATTTTTTGTTGCAGTCTATTATTTGATTAGGTAAGTATCTAATACTTACAACAAGTGAAACATGTTCATCACTCACTGGATCACTTTGTCATTTTTTTATCAATTCAAAACAATGCTGGTAACTATATAAAACACTTTTATCTTCTGAAGAACATGCATCAAAACCCCCAACTTTTGCCTACATATTTATTTATTGTTTTATCATACAATATGATGCCCCTTTAAATTACCCTGTACTATTTAGAGGCGCGGATAGAACATAAGGTAAAGAAAATTAAATTGTCTACTAATTTTTGTCAAACCGTCATTGTCGTGAAGAAGCAAAATAATGTAACATACACGATGTTATGCATATGCATTTTTACGAACTAGCAAAAGTTCTTACGTAATGCTGCTGAAAAGCATCACCCACACGTAAAAGTAGCTCGGCACACAATGTATACAGGGTGTCACCTTCTAAGTCCTGACAGTTTGAAAGGGAATTTATAAGAGCATCATATAGCCAAAACTCAAAACTTGTGCGTTTTCGATATATGTTCTTCAGAAGAAAACAGTGGTTTATAGAGGGTGTTTCTTAATAACATGCTAATATTTAAGGAGGTCATTCTTGGGTCCATTTTGAGAAAACAAAATCATATAAACATACGTCCTAAAGGTCTTAACTTTTGAACTACAGGGTATTAGGAAAAAAATCTGTATTGTTAATTTTGATGCCTTGAATACGTGACAACTAGACTAGGTAGACAACTGTCCAAACTGTTTTTGTTTACAAAACAAAATCTGCTTCTTACCTAGGTACTAGATATTATTATTAATTATATTATTATGGTATGGGCATATTAAAAGAATGAACGAAGCAAGAAGAACCAGAAGAATATACAAAGCGAGACCACTACGAGGTAGATGCAGAGGGAGGCTCAGAAAAACATCTCAGGCAAAAAAATTCGGAAGGCAGTGCAAAAACGATGTGAAAAATTGGAGGAAGTGTCACACCTAAGATAAGACAGAAAGTTGAAAGCAACTTTGGAAGGAGCAACTTGCCCAAAGAAGACCCAGAAGCAAGTTAACCGTTCAATCGCAGTTTTTGTTTTTAACAAATTATGTTCTGGAAATAGTTATTAGTTACCAGTAGATATTATTAGCCGTTTCCAGTGATGTATAATAGTATGTTACTAATATACTTTTTTAGGAATATTGTAGGATCTTTAAGGGTTATACCTACCCTGGTCTTCAATTATTATGTGAATGATAGGAGACCATAACGTTTGTAGATGACAACGGCGGCATAGGAAAATGGGAACGACTTGAAAAGAGGATAGTCTACAAATCATCACTTTCTGGGACAACTCTCATGTTCGATAAGGGTAATTTGTGGAGGGAGGAAATAATAGCGGCATATGCTTTATACGACCCGTTTGAGATTACGACCGAAGTCTCTTTTTATGGTAAATAGCCGGTGGAGTCGCTCCCTAACGGTTCCGAATCGTCCATTGGCTTGAAAATTGTCATCGGGCCTGGGGTGGACGAGAAGCGTTCCGCATCGGAATTATGCACCTAGAGCGGCGATAACAATTTGGAAACAGAGCCAAAACGCGATAATTTGACCCCCCAAGTCGAGCCCAGGCCATCCCCAGGCACCAGGGCGCGAAACATCGACTCTCTCTCCCAGTCTCCAGTCTACTACACGCAATTCCATTTCACAGGGCGCTGCGTTCCAGACACAACACATATAATTTCATAGACCACTTCGTCCCAACGACGACTAGTCGTCGTCGTCTCCAACAGATTTTTTTTGCGCCCTCATCCACTTGGTAATTACCGAGCGTGAGTGATGGTGATTTGATTTTAACAAAGGAAGAAAAAATCTAATTAAGGGTTCGAATGCAGGCAAACAAATCGTTTCCTTGTTGAACATTTTTATGGCCGGTCGTCATGTTTCATGTATTCGTGTGCCATCCTGCCATCGGTTTTGAAAAAGAGGGCGGTCGCTATTGGTCGCAAGATCATAAACGAACTTTTACGAGTGTTTCGGGCACAGGTACAAGGATCGGTTCGCACGCATATCTACACGAAAAATATGTATATGTGTGGAATAATCATTTAGAGTTTAGGAATCGATCGACGACCTAATTTTCAAATTTATAACAAATATTTTTTTAGACACTGGAAAGAAAGTAGGTATAGAACCGGTCACAAAACACTACCTTGAGGTACTACTTGTTTTACTTCTTTAAAGTTAAACAAACAAAATGTTAAAAAAGCAATAAATTATACTTGTTGTTTCATGATGTCAGTAAATCTCCGTTACTTGTTAATATTGTTAGTGGAAATTTTCAGAAAATATACTGTATTAGCAAATTTTCATCATACGTCTTTTCGTTGAATTATGATAATACAGAAAAGTGGTGATTTGCAGGTGTAAAAGCAGATTCTTTTAGTTCAAATCGCTGTAGCAATCGTTTAAATTACTAACAAAACAATAAATGAAAAAAAAAATACCATTATGACGTTTACATTATAACAATTGCTAGAAGAAAAACATTTGAATAAGTACATGAATTTGGTTGTTTTTATTAAGTTATAAAGTTTTTATTTTATGTATTTTGGTCTGTCTTCTTAGTATTATAAACAATTGTAACTTTTTATAGAATGGATAAAAAACAATAGAATATTATCTAAAAAAATGCGAGAAAAACAAAACGGACGACAGGATGAAGCATCGAATGTCGAGTCAAGGAGCACAGTAGAGACACCCGGCTAGGCAAGATTCAACAGCCGGTGCTGCTCAACAGTGCCATGAGTCGGGACACAAAATGGATTTCGATGACGTTAAGATGTTGGCAAGGGTGAGTAATTATCATCGAAGGCTTATTGGAGAAGACCATCGAAATTTACAAACAACCTAACAACATCAATCGTGAGGACGGCAGTGACATCAGTAGGATCTGGAAATCGATCCTAACGCGGTCAGGTGGAAAACACATGGGAGCGGTAGCTCCAGATGTATGTGGTGAGGTGTAAATTTAGGTATATATGGGGAGATTTCTTTGGTAGGTCTTCGGTATTCAGTTAGCTCTGAAGAAGCGAGCAACATGGTTCGCGAAACGTCAGCATTTACAAATCTTGACACACGGAGGCAATTTATTTTCTGTATGAATGATATTTTAATTTTCAAAATACAAACTAACATATAAAAAAATGATACAACTATAACCACAGTTTTACCCTTCTAAGTTTAAGTTTAGAAAATTAGTTAATTAAGGCTGTGTAGTCTAGAGTGGTTAGCTAAAGTAGATTCAATAGAAATTAATGACAGATTTCTGGGTTTACTTTGGTTTATTATTAATTTTAATTTGGAAAAGCTTCTTTCCCCACTAGCTACAGAGACAGGGTATGTTAGTAAAATTCTCAGAGCTACAACAGTATTCGGATACAAAGTAATTTTAGTTACATTGGCACAAATAATTTAAAACATCCAAAGGTTTTATAGATTATGGTTACAACCGGGATACATCACATAATTCTCATCAAAATTTCCTAGAATTTTGTCATCTATATTCTTGAGTTTTAAACTATCATATAAAAACTGAAAATTTTTGCTATGGGTTTCTAGAAGCACGAATCGTTCATTCAGAGAATTAAAAGTAATATCCAAAACATAATTGAAAACGTTTATTTTTAATTTATCCTCCTCCGTTAAGAGTTCATCGACAGCTTCTTCATAGGCAAATTGAAGCTTTTTCCTTCTGGCTCTAACTTCACTTTGAGCAGGAAATTCTGTATTGCATTCAAGGTTCTCTACAATCTCATTAGCAGCAATAAATTTTCATCTGATCATATCCAGATTGTCTATAAATGCTCACTTTTTGTACACTGTTCACTGATAACACCCTTACACAGTCTGATAAATTTATAGTTACATATTGCATCAACTTCGAGGCTGAATTTATTCCAAATAAAATATCATCCCAAAGAATTACCACTCATATAAACGTGTAATTTTGATTATTTTTGCTAACGCTCTTGCTTTAACTATAGTTTCTGCATCCCTTTTGACGTCTTCTATTATGTGAAATAACGCATCATAGATTTCGCAAAGTTGAAATCGTAAAGGTTTTAACGCATCTACTCTGCTTGACCAGCTAGTAGAACACAATGGTTTTAAAGTTAATTGGGAAACACATTTCTTTAGCACTTCCTAACGCTTTGTTGAACCAGAAAAAAGTGTAAAATTTTTGTAATAGAGAAACAAAACAAAACACTATCAACTAAGTTTAAAGAAAGACATACGGAGGGCACTTAAAAAGCCTTTGGATTTTGTTCACAGTTTCTTACTTCTTTCATATTGGCTCCGGTGTCACAGCCTTGTCCTTGGAGCCACTTTAAGTCAAAACCTGCCTTTTCAAAATGTGACAGAACCAGTTCTTTCAAGCTCTTCAGTTCTCCAGCCTCAAAAACCCAATAAAAAGTTCTTCAATTTCATATTTATTTGGAATTGAGTTAAAAGCAACAATTCTTATCGTGGAGCACGTGTGTACCAGTAAATCAAAATTATATTTTATAACCAGAAGAATTTGATTCAAAACCCGAATCCAGAACATGAACTCTTTGGGGTAAAATCCCATTAGACTTCCATTAGGTCACTCTCACTGTTTGACAGTAAAATTCATTTGTTGCGTGCACTTTCTTGGTGTCAAGAATATGATATCATCAGTCTTAATGTCATCATGGTAAAACCCTACTAATCCTCGACTATTCCTCATGTACAACCTTGGGATATATAATTACAACCCATTCCAGAAAGGAACTGGAATGGAATGGCATAGGCATATGAAGAAATAAACAACTATTTTTCCGGGCAATAACAATATGTTCGCGGTGTGGAAACCGTTTTCGTTGGGACCCCAGGCAGGGGTAATGGGGCAGTTCCAACGGGGTCTAATACTGCATTCGCTCAGCTTCTTCCGCCTGCTTCCTGTACGTAAGCATCAGAAACGACATGCCGCACGGAGAGGCGTAGGAAAACGAGCGAAGGCGGCTCTGGAAATGGGCCGTAGCGCGCCATGCCTGCCCCGGTAAATTGATCAATTCAATAACCTCAATGTGCCACTAAGTTTCGGCCTACACGGTTATGTTTATAAGGCGACGGTGTTCGTTACGCCGGGCCAAACGGGCCGAGCCACACATTACGGGTCGCCTTTACGTGACCCCCACAGGAGCTTGCTTTTGCTTTTAATATAAGTTGGAGATGGTATTTTAATGTAATTGTACGATACAATGGTGTTGGGCGTAATCGACCGAATACCTACTGAATGTGGATGAAGACACATATTACACAGTCCTGCGAAATTTGAGTTATTAAAAGTATTGTTCTTGTAATATAGTTAGTTATATTCTGAGTTGAAGTGTACTTCTTTAATGTATTAAACAGTGACATAAAAAGGTACTTTTAAAACTTTTTCTTCTTTAACATCACTGAAGACACTTGAGAAAAACGGAAGATGGGTGCTTTATATCGTTGATAGATTTTGTTTGACTTTATACCCAGCAACAAAATTAACCCCTCTCTGAGATATACAATTTTTATATCTGATTTTTTTTCTTTTTGTGCTACCATTGAAACAATTCAGTAATAGAAAGGAAATATTGATGAAAATTTACCCGAGTTATCGAGAGAGAATATTCAAAACTGAAAATTCAGAGAAAAATTTACAACATTTAGAAGTCTATTCGCCCTGTGCATACACCGTGGAGGGGACTTGAGAAACGATCTAAGCGCCCGTAGCGGAGAAATACCTGCCTACACTATGAGCGCATTATGTTGTGTTCCAATCCGTCAGAACAAATAACATATCGTTGGTATTAATAATAATAGTGGAACACAATTAGTGTTGCGTTACCAACTGTAATAATACAGGAAGAAATATTATCAAATGCAATATTGTAATAAATAATATAAATTTGAACATGTTCATTGGAACTTCTACAAAAAAAATCTGAATAACAAATTAAGAAACAATCGAAATGCGGCAATATTAGGTAAAATATATTTAGTCTGGCTCGACAAACATGAATAAGAAAAAACAAAAGAATTACTCATAGTATTTTTAAACAAAAGAACGCAACAATTTTACCTTAAAAACAGACAAAATCGTAAATTATAGTATAAGGGTTGAATTGGCGAGAGAACATGTTTAGATCAGAAAATACAGGATTACGACCGTGTAACACATGTCCCGACTAATAATTTGCTACATCGTATGTCTTATGTTATAACATTTATAATATGTACACGAAATGAGTGCAATCACTTGGAGGGATAATATAATGTCAATATGAGGAACAAACAATATTAATAAAATTTTTAAAAATGTTGCAGTTGAAAATTTCATTGTAGCACGCGGATTTTACGTTAGATGAGCAAACATTTTGCAAAAATTGCTATTTTTACTAATTAAAATTACCATTGTTTGTCAAACAAGAGAGGCGTACAATGTCATCGCACACAATTTCAGCGGAGGTGAACATTCTCTCACAGAGTTTATCTCCTTTGTCTACTTCAGTCTGATACACTAACCCTTTAATGGGCCACAGACGATGGCATTTTAAAAATATTAATTTTAAATATTAGATTACCACGTAATTAAAAATTCAAAATGGTAAATTACGCAGCCTAAAATTACCGGGTAATTAAAAATTCAAAATGGTTAATTACCGATGACGGGTAAGTAATTAGTTACTTATGTCAATAAAAATGTGGGGTACAACCTTAAAAGACATTATTCTGTATATAACTATAAAAATCTGGCGATTTTCCTGATTTAATCATTCACTATTAAAATCAAAACAAAAACTACAATAAAAATACTATTTATAGCAGAAATTCATTGGAAATAAACAGCCATACAGTCACACAGCATAATTATAGTATAAAATACATTACCTAATTTATTACCAACTCACAATCTCACAAAACAACAAAGCTCGAATTCACAAACAATGATCATGTTTGTATCCGCATCACAGGAACACATCCTTAAATTGTGAATTCGATAGTAGGTACCTAAAATGGATTTGGAATGGAAAGGGGATTTGATAAATAAAAGGAATGAGAAAATGTCCCGGAGTTACAAAAATATCCAGATCAAAAATGATGATTGTTTGTGAAACCAGGCACACAAGTAATAAAATACAAATGAATAATAAGGAAACAAAAATGAAGTATTTTTTAATGGGTATTCATTTTTCAGGACTGAAATTATTATTAATATCGGAAAAATACCAACGGTATTATATGCTGACGGTAATTTACCTTTGGTAATTTAAGCTGTAAATTACGGTCATTAAAAATTCGTAAATTACCATTAATTACGGTAATTTATTTTGTAATTATTTTGTAACACATTTCCGGAAGAATTTATAAACAATTACAGAAATTTCTCTTGTTTATGGTATACTAAGTCTGTCTTGGTATCTTCCTTTTTTTATCTGAAATTACCAAAGCAACTGCAATTGCAACTGCAAAACACCAATTGCAACAATTTCTTGATTGGAGAATTGCAAACAGGATATAATGAAAATTTAAAGTACACTGAAGTCGCGGGAGACATGCGCCCCCGCCTCAACGTGTATGCATGCTCGTTTCGCTTTGAGATTGCTTGACTCTGAGACCTGTCTTTCTAAAAACGTTAGGAGCAAAATTATGCATTTTCAATAATTAATTAGGGGAGACCCGGGCAGATTGGGACACGGGGCACATTGGGACACTTTAAATTCACGGCCTTAATGACTGGCGATTAAATGCGCATTCACACAGAATATGCGTCAGTGAATGTAAACAATATCCAAAAAACTTTTACAGCACGTTAGTGTCGAAACTACGTTTGTTGATGAATGTATCAGTTTTTGTTAACCAAGTGAGTATTTTCTACGTCTGTTCGTAAGGCTCTACACAAGTTTATATGTTATATTGTATAATATTATGTATATTCATACAATTATACATATATTCTTCATACATGACCGCTATTGGCGGCTACCACATCATAACCTTCAATTTTCTAGAATGTTTTCAATTCATAAAACTCACATTTCAACTGGGGCAGTTTGGGACCGGGAAGTTTATTTATCTATGCGAAATTTACTCATTTATGCCATTTGCGCCTCGGTGAATCATATTTGAGGTTAAAATCGTCTCTTTCCGTTGTCGGCCGAAAATTTGAATAATAATTTTAAAATATTGTTATGCTCGTTTTGAAGAAATTCCTCAACAACCATTGTAGGTAGTTCATAAAACACTTTGACCTTCACAAGGTCACACCATACAATGAAGTCGCCGTTAGGCTATATGTTCATTGATGTTTTTCTTCATAAAATAAGATAATATTCGGGACTTGGAACAACACAGTCTGTATAATAATATAAAAACTATTTAAATTTTAACTATATTTATCAGGTATAGTCTGGAATGACAGAGGGCAAGATTTTTTCGTTAGATACTCAATTTAAGAACATGATTTTTTTAGTTTGATAATGTGATATTTGTGAAACAAATTTTGAACACCCTGTATAAGATATAATAATGAACTTAACGGCATTTTGTTTGTCCATGTTGATGGTTTGTACTCACCAAACATCAAATTTGTATCTTCAATAATAACCAAGATATTCACACTGTCCCAATGTGCCCCATGCCTGTCTCAATGTGCCCCGGGTCGGGGCACATTGGGACAAACTGCAATATGGAAAGAAGTTATTATAATTCCAAAAATACTTTATTCAACTTAAAATTTCCAGTGTATATACCTGGATAAATGTATATATTAAGTAGTATTGCCATTACCAACCAGTTATGGTGAAAAATAAGGCAACTATATGCGGATGTCAAAATCCGTCCCAATGTGCCACGGTCTCCCCTACTCATAACTAACTGGTCCAATTATTAAGATCTACATCCCTAGAAAATATTGCACTCATTTAATTATACAGCCTACATTTCGATGTACCTCCTACAAAAATTTCTGAAGGGTAATTCTTCCTCAAATCGTATTATGGACAATATGCGAACTAGATTTAAGATTATGTGAAACGATAACCGCTGAAGCAACAACAAGCCTAGCGAACAAATATCAAACAAATAATGCGAGTCCACATATGCTGCATGTTTATTTATCGAATCCATCAGGTTTTCATCACGAATTTTCCGGTAGGAAGCAAAGCCAACCACAATTGAAAACTGAGCAAACAAGCCCCTTAGCTGGTGCTTGTTTACTTTCCTTTGACGCGAAAAGGAAGCGACCAATTGTTTATTGTAGCACAAAGTTGATCAAAGCTCCACTACTGCCATAATAATCTAGGATAATCGATCTGCAATACATCCAACTACAGATCTGTCCTTAGTCAGTTCTGGAGGCATGTTTTATTAAGATGTATTAAATAAATAAAGGTACGTACGGTATACCGTGATATATTTTTTTCGCATAGTCATTTGACGCTATGCAGCAGAGTGGAGTAACGTAGTGTCAGCTGTTGTAATGACTTAGATTACGAGATCTTGGTGACGGCCTTGCTGACCTAGCATCTAAGCGTTTTAGTAGCTCCCTAGGGTTATTGATCATGCATGTAAACATCAAGTCTGAACAGCACACCAATTTGTGCCTATTACTTTCCCCAAACGTCTACTATTAGTTTATTCCATCTATATGTAGGGAATAGTTGTGAACCAGTTTTATTCATACAATGTTTGCTTGGACATAGCCATGTCATTTTCCAGACGTAATCGTCTTGCATTTATGAGGATAATTGGAAATCTCGGAGGGAATATATTGAATTAATGCCAGTGTTAGGTAGTATTAAGTTGTACGGAGCTCAGTAATGTTAACCAAGGTCGAATTTGTCGAAATGCAGTCGTACTAAAGCACGAGATACGTGCCTGAAGTGTAAACAGACGGATACCATACCGAACACGAGGTCCAGGCGTTGCAACAAACTTAACGTTGCACCTATTCAGAAAAGAAATATATGCTCAGGCCATAACTCATCCGCATTGTTTAAAGACGTATTAGTAAATATATTGAGCCACACGAAACCTCATAAAGCGTTGTTAGCCAATGCACCATAAAGGAACTGGTGCAAAATATTAACGCAAATTTTCATGGACAAATCAATTTGATCAAAACAATGATAAAATCAACCGACGATCACGGAGTTCTTTAAAATTGTATAAAAATTGATCAAATTGATTAGAATAAACGCCCATAGCTGGTCTCTAATAGACAGCTTAGTTTGATCTTCTATAGTATTGTTTTGTATTTCTGGATTCTCTGATAATCATATTTTAATAATGTAATATATACGTACGTATACATGACAATTACTCATTGTTTGAATTTGTGTTTTGAAATGTTTTAACTAATTTATGATTTGTTTGAGTTACTAATTAGTCGTATACGGTTAACAATAACGTAACATTTTTAAAAGAACAAATTATTCTTAATTTGGCGCGTTTCAGCGGTCATTTGTTTTCTTTTCCCATAGTAACACGTATTGATGTTTTGCGTGCAACAAAAACTAATTAAAACCGGTAATTGCCAATAACACTTGGAGCAATGGTAAATTTCCCATTATAGAGGTGTTTTGTTCACTGATTCATATGTCATGATGGATGTTATTTACTGCAAAATAATGATTTACCACAGGCAATATATCACAAAACGGTTACACAACTCTCAGAGAATGAACAATCATTGCTGTTGTTCGTGTATATTTTAGTAAAGTGGAAAAAAGGCCAGATAGTTCAAAAATTGGTACTTTGGTACATTTTGATGACACAGCTTGATAGTAATAAATACGCGATATGGTTTGTAAACATATATGGTGGATTATTATACAGGGTTGGGCAACTAAATGGAATATTGTCTGCACAGAGTAAATGATTAGTTTTATCAAAAATTATTAAACATAAAAGTTGTTTGGCTATTTTTTCCCCATATATTCATAAAATCTAATTATGTCTAAATAATAAAATAAAAGCATGGCGACCATGACGTCTTTTTTTTTAAATGGCAACTTATGACGTGTGATACATCGTTGGATAGCTCTATTTCTTACCTTTACAGCCGTATAATGCATTCCTCCACATTCATAATAAATCAAATGTAAATTTAATAAAAAACGCAAAAAGATCAATAATTTAATTTATTATTAGAAAAGAGAAAGGAAATACAGGTTGCTTACTTAAATTAAGTAAAGCGAACTTAAATTTAAATAATGAAACTAACGCAAAGGTTCGAACTGAGCACCATTTACTTCTTGACAATAATAAAGTCTGTCAGTAAAACCCTGTAGTGAGTTAGACAAGGCCTATGCTGGAGTGCGTATTAACTCACGTCGGATTTGTTCCTTCAAGTTTTCTAATCTATCCGGTCTATCTTTATAAACCCTATTTTTTAAATCACCCCATAAATAAAAATCCTATGGGCTTAAGTCCGGTGAACGTGGGGGACACTCTATTGTCCCCCTTCTACCAATCCAACGATTTTGAAAATAATTATTCAAAAATTCACGGACTATTGCGGAATAATGAGAAGGTGCTCCATCCTGTTGAAACCAAACCGTGTTGATGTCTTCAATTCTTTGGATATCAGGACAAATGTTTTGTTGCAGCAAGTCTAAATATTTCTTCCCAGTCAGCGTCCCGTCTATAAAATATGGACCAATAATGTGGGTATTTAAAATACCAACCCAGACATTAACTTTTTGTCGATGCTGGGTATGCGCCTCCTGTATCCAATGTGGATTTTCTGCCGCCCAGTAACGACAAATGTGACGATTAACAGTGCCATTTAAGGAAAATGTTACCTCGTCGGAAAATAGAATCTTCTTAACAAATTCATTGTTGTTACACAGCTCGGTCATCTGTTCACAAAACTGTAACCTTCTATCGTGGTCATCTTCGGATAGCTCGTGCACTAAATGAATTTTATATGGACGGTACTTTGCTTGTTTAAGAATTCTTCCAACAGATCGACGACTTATTCCAACATTTAAAGCTAGTTGATTGGTAGATGTTTGAGGGCAATCTTGGACAGACAACAAAACATCCAAGCTCTTTTCTTCGTTTGTTGCTGATTTGGTTCGAATTCTAGAATCGCCACGTACGCTTCCAGTGGCATTAAAGTATGCTAACATTTTTCTGACGATTGACTGAGTTATGGGATTTCTGTCGGGATGGACATCATTGAATAAATCGCAAACCTCTTGTTGCTTTCGTTTATGGTCTCCATAACCTACCATCATTAAAATTTCAATTTTTTCACGTTCCGTTAATCTAGCCATTTTATAAACTAACAACAAATTGTACTATTAACCACCACGTGTATACCATGAAAATTGACAGTTGACAGTTGATTTATTATGAGTATGGGGGAATGTGTTATACGGTTGTAAACGTAAGAAATAGAGCTATCCAACGATGTATCACGAGTCATACGTCGCCATTTAAAAAAAATGACGTCATAGTCGCCATACTTTCAGTTTACTCTTTAGACATAATTAGATTTTGTGAAAATTTGGGAAAAAATAGTCAAACAACTTTTATGTTTAAAATTTTTTGATAAAACTAATAATTTACGCTGTGCAGGCAATATTCCATTTAGTTGCCTAACCCTGTATAGGGGGAGTACGTAGACAATAATCATTACTATCTAGAAGTTAAGCATCTGCATAATTTCATTGCAAACTGTTATCGTGCATTTATTTATATTTAATATTTGCTATTAGCCTAGGCAAATGACTTACCGGAACCGTTGGTAGGCAAATAGCGTTTTAAACACGAAATATAACTGATGATGAACGTACGAACAAATAGCATTTTAGTTATGATCATGATAATGCTGTGACGTAATGTGCGAGGCTAACCGAACATGAGGCCGCAAGTGCGTCAAGATGGTTTTAAAATTATTCGAGGTTATGTCGACGTACATGTACATAACTGTTGTTGTTCTCGTCGAAAAATACCTAACTCTTCAGATTTCTGCGAATGGTCGGGTTTCTATTTTAATATTATTGCTGCTTTGTATTTTTCAGAATTACTTGTTTACTTTTGTATGTATGTATTTTTTAAGATTTGATTTTTGTATGATATATTTTTACGCTTTACTACAGATCTGTGTTGTGTAGTTTCAGTTTTTACTCATAATTATTTTAAATATCACTAAATTCTTCAAAAATTGGAAAACTCAATAAGTTGACATGAAACCTTTTACAGTCATTAAATTTATTTACTTTTGTTGTTGTCACTTTTGTTGTAGGATTTGATTGTCTTCTTTCTTTGTTTTCTTTGTTTGTTTACGCAAGGTTTGATTTTTATTTTATTTTTTCATTTTCTTTAATTTTGTTAATATTTCAAATGGCTGTAACTTTTTAAGGATTTGAAGAAACAATTAGGTCCATATGAAAAGTTTTAATCAAAATAACATTTAAAAAATACTATTTTGCAAAAACAATTTTTGCTGGGAAAAGAAGTGACCCCTGTATATAAAATTTTGGATAATATTTTTAAACACCACTTTTATATCAGAAGTTCTATCACACTATTAAATGTATGGTTAATCAAAGAAGTAAATAAGCAAAATAACAATATTTTGTTTAATACTTTTTTAATAGCAAATAATTGTCAATAGACGTATCAATATGCCACACTCAAGTATGATTATGACATGTGTTGTGCATAAATGTGATATTTTTTAGAGTATCATTAATTAGAGTTACCATATAGCTTTTTCATGTAGGCAGAAAGACACAAATATTACCAATGATAGATAAATAATTACAAAGCCAAAAATACAACAGAAAAAAAAGTTTATTACAATCAATACACGATTGAAAAAAATTCTATTTGTTTAATATGGTTTCGGAAAAAATATTTGCCTAAGCAAATAGCTTTTAAAATGTAAATGACGGCCAAAAAGTTATTTGCTCAGGCAAAAGCAGGTCACTATTGTTTTATTTATTAGTCTATTAGATAAAGAAATATATTTAATTTATTAATATGGTGACATAGGCGGGATGTAAATTTTAAATAAGTAAATCAAAAATATAGAAAAAAATAAAATATATAAAAATATACCACTAGGTACTTCATTTCCTTGATTTATGACAAATTATATCTAACAAATGGCATAGGCCTCAGTAGCTCAGGTGGGAGGGCATTGTGCTAGAAACGCAACGGTCCCTGGTTCAAATCCAGGTTGTGGCTGTAATTTTTGATTTATTTAAAATATACATCCCGCCTGTATGTCACCATATTATTAACCTATAATATTAATTTGACAATATGTCGTTAAACATTTTCAGTTATATTTAATTTATTTTATACGATTTTTAGCGTCCAAATGTCAATACGTCAACGTTCATAGTTGAAAATTAAGTTTTTTTGTGTGAATTATTTGTTACCTTTTAAGAACTAAGTTGCGACTAGTACCATTTCCAATTTAGAATTCACGCGTCTTTGAATCATTCACACTTACACAATACTTCTAAATTTGTAGTATTGACACTGAAAACAAATAAATAAAGTACGTACTTGAGGAGAGAGAAAACTGATTTAGGGCACCATCTTACCACTCTGGCGCTATGAGGTAGAAAGCTTAGTGTATTATTCAGGACGTCAAAATGTAATACAATTGTAGGTAGATTGTAGGACATTTTGTAAAGTAAATCATAGATGCTTTTTATTCTTCAAAGAAATATTTATTCAGTTCAGACAAATCTGTACATTTACAATATCATTATAATACCTAAGATAGGGTTACACAGTAATTGTATAAGAATGGCATCATAAGCAATTTTTTTTCTTCCTTAATGACAATAACCTGTAACTTACCTACACGTTATATTATAATACATTCATGTTAATTCGGCTTGAGAGCTTTGAACGGAGCGCCATCTAGCGCATCCGTCTGCAATAATCGATGAAACGAAAAAAAGAACAAAAAGATACACTTATACCTTACGACAATGCTAATTACATTTTTTGCTTAATTAGTATTTTATATATACTACTTTTTTTATAAATTAAACTCATTCAATGTTCATTCGCACAGGTTTGGGGGATAGAGAAGAGAAATGAACGGATCGAAAGCTTAATTTTATTTAGTTTACATTGACGTGCTACGGTCACTACGATCCTACGAAAATCTTAAAACGAGTTGTACCAAAAGTATGCTCTGTCCTATGTTTGTTTAAACACAATTATAGGTTATCGATTGCACATTGTTGTCTTTTTCAAACTTAAACAGAAACGGTTTATGTATAACGACAATTTCGATTATTAATATTGCACCATTCCAACCTTCAAAATAACACAACCCTTCCCATCGATCAATCAATGTAAACTAAAATTAAACAAAAAAAAATAAACAAAAACAACTCTATCACAGGCTTAAAAAAAGAGCTATTCAAATAAATAAAGATGTCACTTTATACAATACGCAAACACGACTGATTTTATTTATAAAGCTTTCCAATTTTGGTGGATAACAGAGTTAGCGATTTTGGATAAAACGACATCTTAATATGCAAGCACGTACAACATAAACATACACATCAATTACGTATCAGGTCTTCATAACAATTATTGGGCGGAATTAGCAAATGAAATGAAATCTTATCACTAAAAAGTAATTTCGATGAGAAAAATTATATGGCAAGTTCGTGCTCGGCTGCACTTTTTATCTGTAAGCATTCGCCGTTTCATAGCAACCACCACAAAGAGTTGTCTTTTACTGCCAA
The DNA here is from genome assembly GCA_963966075.1 of Aphodius sticticus. Lineage (NCBI taxonomy): Eukaryota > Metazoa > Arthropoda > Insecta > Coleoptera > Scarabaeidae > Aphodius > Aphodius sticticus. Next base: position 8,551,084 of record OZ014513.1, read on the forward strand.
CTTCTTCCTAGCAAATGAAGATGTAAGACTATTTTTTAACTGGTTTCGGCCGCTAATATCTGGCGAATCTTAGTGCACCTTACTATTAGTTAGCGGATTTCTCGTAAATATGCTCACGAAAGCTATGAATATCAGTCAAGATTGTTAAAATAGTGAAGAGAGGTCGTAGTTCTAATACACGTATTCATAAAACAGTGTAATAATTTTATGAATAATGGTTTAAAAGTGGCTAAACCTACGTAAGCATAAAGGTCAAATTTATATAATAATATATACAACGGGTTTACAGATGTACTGTACATGTAAAAAGAAATAAATACAGGGGCGTCCGTTATGGGGAAACAAGGAGGAAAAAGTAACAATGTCCTCATATATATAGCGTATACAAAATTTTCTCACACAACATTCTGATTTTATGTCGAAATGTCCGGGTATAGTTTTATAAATATTGTACAATTTACGTATGTCATTCCAGATTTGTTATTATTATTTTTTTGTTTAAATATGCACACATTCACTATGCTTTTTTAAATATCTACACAATACAACATCGATCTATGTTTTTAAGAGAAAGATAAGAATAAAGGGATGTATATTTGTTATTAATTTTATTCTTTCGATAGTGGATACTAAAAGCCCAATTTACACCGTAAACTTTGCGTTTTGCCGGAGTAAACACGGCTTTCGCGAGTGTCTATAAAGGAATAATTTTGGGTTAACCATCTAAATATATATATATTTATAATATATATGACTATTTCTTTTTTATACTCGAATGCCTATAGTACTACTAAAATATTTTAAAATGTTGTTTCATCTTCATATATCTACCCTGACACCAAAATTACGTATATGAACTATGAGTTTCGAAACTCGGGCTTTGTTTTTCTTTTTGTGTGGGGCGGTTCAATGAAAAATACTCCATACATCGGTTGGCACAGTATTCAACAACTAAAGCAGAACAATAACGACGGAAAAGAAGTATGTTAGTCGGTAAGAAACAAACAAAAAACAAATCACAACAGATCATGCCTCACTCATAATAAATTAAATAATAACGTTTAAACCGGAATAAGGCGACGCGATAAATTAATTAATAAAAAAAACCTCTAATCGACGTTCACGAATACTTATTTAACATTTAATAATATCAATTTATATTTTTTAAGTAGTACAGAAAATTTGAACACAATCTTCTAAATAATAATAATAATAATAATAATAATATGTACAACAAACAAAAATAAAAACACATCTTGATAACTTTGCTTACGTATTTTATAACAACTAATCATTGTCCTTGAATCCTTGCTCCTTTATGCAAGTCCATCATATCGCGCACTTACAGTTCCTCCGTTTTTTTCTGACTGACACACGCATACTAGTCACTTTTTTAACTAAACGAAATACTATATAAGGGAGATTTATGTGGGTACTTTAGTTACAGATTTGAGCAGATCCGAACCTCCAGATTTATCAATACTCATCTTCATTGGATCGTGATGATGCTGGTGTATTGAAGAGTGCGTCTGCTGTTCGATCTTCGCTTGCTGCTTCTCTTGCTGTTGCTGTTTCTGTCTTTCCTGTTCTTCTCGCTCCCTGCGCGCTTGTTCGTTGATCTCCTTCACTGCTCTTAGTTCCTTTTTGAGTTTCATTCTCCGATTCTGGAACCAGATTTTTATCTGTCGTTCTGTCAGACATAACGCGTGCGCAATTTCAATCCTTCTTCGCCTTGTCAGATAATGGTTGAAGTGGAACTCTTTCTCCAATTCGAGGGTTTGGAACCTCGTGTATGTCTGCCTACCCCGTCTCCTCGGACAACCATTTGGACCTAGAAAAAAATAAGATGAGAATTTAAAAAATTTTTATATATGGTATATAGATTATGGCGTATAACTATGTTAATAATTCTTGTCCAATGGATTCGATCAATTTGAGTTGACTAGAAATGTATTTCGATGCGCACCGGTTGTGTTCGGAATTTGGTTGTATCAAGTAACCAGAAAATCCCTAAAACTGAATAATTACAGTACTTTGCCTGTGAATTTGCAAGAATATCCTGTAAAATTACTGTAACAATGCTGTAATTTCACAGGATCATAATGTAGAAAAACAGCTGGTATCAAGTAACCAGCAGATAATAGTCAATTCTTGTTTTACAGCACTACTGTTATAGTTGATCACATTCATTTCCTCTTAGCTTTGCAGAAATTTGTGTTTGCGTATAAACTTCAGGTTCAGTTTCAGCTGTTTCAAATATCAACAAAAGGAAGGAAAGAGAAAATTTACATCCGACTCTTTACAATAATAGATAAAATGTAAATAAATTAATTAATAAGTTTAGAAAAATATAACTAATATGTAAAATCAAAGTGAATAAGAAGATAAAGAAATAGTAATTCATAGTAAAAGAAAGGGCTCATATAGAATTATTGATTCTTTTAAGAAGCTAATGTTCCTTAAAACCAGATATGTTAAATTACCGTGGTAATTTACGGAGCCGATGTTAATCTTAAGGGGTAATATAACGGTAAATTACGCTGTTATATTACCCATAAGAATTTCATAGGCTCTGTAAATTACTGCGGTAATTTAACATCTCTGCTTAAGACATAGAACTGTTTAAATTGTTCAAAATATAGTTTTCTTAATATTTCATACTGTTGTATTTTTGTAAGGCATTAAAAAATGAGTCCGTTTAAAACATTTTACTCAGAATTACATTTACGTTCTGAAAAAAACAAATGCGGGAGAAAACCCGTAGAAGATATTTTTACATCCTAATTTCATGTATATAATTTTTTTTTTCATTTTCATGTTCTCTTTTTCGTTTTTTTTAAATAACTATAATTGTATTGTGATTACCGATATCAATTTTTGCCTAGAATGTAAAAATTACTCTGTATATTTATTGATTTCCTATGAATGGTAGGACAGAATTTTATGCTTTTTATTGTACATAATATTTCTTAAATTCTTATAATTGTTTGTGCATTGTTTTGCTATAATTGCTGAAATGAACAATGTATTATTATTATAGAACTGGCTGACGATAGGTTAGTAATCTTATCTGGATTGTAAGCAGGGCTGTGGAGTCGGAGTTCAGACAAATTTCAGAGGAGTCGGAGTCGGAAAAAATGTACCGTCTCCGACCCCGAGTCCAGGTTTAATTACTGTAGAAAAAAACATGCCAGATAGACGTTGCCTCAGTAGTCAGTAGATAGTAAAAAAATAACCAAATATTCTATTAGGTCTTTTACAAAGCACCTACCTACATACACATATGTAAATAATCAAATTACACACACTTTCCAAACGAGATTGAGAAGTAGGCCCGTAGTTCAATGTAGTATCATTTATTCAGAAGTTATACCTGAAGCCATAATTATGATTATTTTCAGCTTTCAAAATAATTAAAAACGATTTAAGGGCATCTTTGCAGGAGAATTAGTTGGAGCTATTCTGTCCCTCACAACAATTTTATAAACGTATATTGTACTCATTTTGTGTTTATTAGAATGAATTTTATTTCGTATTATACACTTTGTCTTATGGATGCTTTTGTTATTATTAGAGATAGAAAGTCGGTTAAATGAACCGCGATTTTGTTCATAGTTACGATTGTTCTCAGCTTTGAAAATAATTAAAAATGATTTAAGCGCATCTTTGCAGGAGCTATTCTAGTTTTTAGTTGGAGCTATTCTGTTTCTCACAACAATTTTATAAACGTATTTTGCACTTAATTTTGCATTTATTGGAATGAATTTTATTTCATATTATACACTGTGTCTTATGGGTGATTTTGTTATTATTAGAGATAAAAAGACGGTTCAATGGACAAAGTCGTGACGATTTGTATGTTCTCTAATGAGAAAACAGTTTAAATATCCGAACGCAGCTAAAATAAGTCGTTTTTATTTACATTTATATTGTCAGTTTAAATATTTTTGCCAACAAATTCGCTGGACACAGATAAAACTTCTGTTTTTCCTAAGGGTGCATCATTTGTTTGTGAGTAATTTGATACGCACAAGCTATATGCTTAATACAATCACAATACTCGAATAGAAATTAAATTCATTAAATTTGTTTCTTTTTTTTTCCTGGTAGTATTTTTGTTCTCTTAGCAAATTTAAAATTGTTTGGTTGTATTATTCTGTCAAATTTATGATTATTTACATGTAAGATTCATATTAGGTACACAGAATTATTTGAAAATATTTTTGTATGCAATTTTTCTGGAGTCGGAGTCGGACCGCGAAAAATATCTGGAGTCGGAGTCGAGTCCGCGTCCGCAGTCCGCAGTTTTTTATTATTGTTCTAATAAGCGTTTAATACTACGCAATTCTTGAACAAGAATTTGTACAATACGTTAAGCAACTGAAATCAGCAAACAGAAAATGATTCTATTTTCTAGACAAACTAGTCCAGCATAAGAAAATTCATCACAAATTCTGTTTAAGTGGTTGTTGTACCTACTTACTGCACAAATTGTGCCCTAAATTATACAATCAATTGTGTAGTGTAAAACAGCTTTAAAGATTATTGGTGTTCAGGTAACAAAATAGTTAACAAAGTACTTAGTTAATTTTGTCACAACTAAGAGAATAAGCCAGCTGAAGGTAATTTTGACAATTTGATATAAACACGTTTGTCGCTGCTACGCTGGTTTTCTGATCGCGTTTTGAGTCCCTAAAAGGGCTAAAACTGGTAATTTAACGTCAACATCGAATAATTATTTCAATTTGCTTTACTTGGCATACACTAAACGCGGAGTAAAAGTAGAAAATACTGTAAGTAGGTGTAAAATCTTTGTGTCCTTCTTTTTTCATGCTGGATGGAAACCTGTTCCGTCGTCCAGACAAAAATCGCCGTATAGCTGCGAGAAGACAATGATGAGAGTACGCGAGAGAAGGCACAATGGAATTCGGATGGCTCCGGCTACAACATGGCGGCTTAGCGAAGTTGCCATGGAAACCAGGGCGTTTGTTAGCCGGCACCCCGAGGAGAAAGCAGCCCGCCAGGAATGCCTGCCTCCCCTTTCGGGAACTGCCATAAATCAACGGGACTAACCCTCCCTCCACCCCTCGAGGGAGCGCTGCGTGCAAGAGACGGAGATGGAAGATCTAGCGGGCCTTGTCGGTGATGTACGGTCCATGCGATAATTAAAATTCCAATGCTTTTAGATCGGAGAGCAAGGATATGCGAAGGAGGCAGGAGGGCAGTGATCTATAGGTTTAATTTGAACGAAAGGATACGAAAGGATCTTACGATAAAGGTGATTTTACTTATGGGACTATGTATTGTTCTGTTCATGAATATTGCAATATAAAATATATCGCATTAAAATTACTTATAGTTTAATTTTAGTTTAATTACTTTCATATAAGACCTAATTTTAATGCCCAAGATGATATAAAACATAATTAACAACAGATAAACAAATAAAAATAATGACTGAAGATGTGAGTAGATGAAGGAAGTAAAAAGTTAAAATATACTTAATAAAAGTTTCTTCGTTCACAAAACTTCCTTCCGTCCATATAATGCACTTACACAAATCATCCTTTAAAATTGAAATTATCCAGTAAATTGCAATTTGTTTTTATAATACATTTACAGTAATCTTAAGCAAAAAAACTCAAAAGAAAGGCTTTTTACAAATTTTCTGACGTCAGATGTATTTTGAGTTGTCATTTTTGTAGAAAGAGAGCAATATGTTATTAATTTCATTTATGTTCCCTTTGATTCTTGAAAATTCGGAATTCATCTCCATGATGGTGCTGAAATGTGCAAACTTTACTTTACTTCTAATTTACTAAATAATACATACAAATAACTGAAAATATATACATTGTGTTTCTTAATAACATGCTAATATTTAAATCTTGGGTCCATTCTGAGGAAAAAAATTCATATGAACATATATGTCCTAAAGGTCTTAACTTTTGAACTACAGGGTGCTAAAGGTTTAGGAAAAAATTCCTTTTTTTATGATAACTTTGATACTGTCATTCCAAAATGTGTTTAGATTACTTTAATTTTATAATTTTACTATTTAAAAGTTATTCTCTTAAATAAATTTTTGTTTGAAGTTGTATTTTATTTACCTTTCGTTTTTTCTCGTAATAGGTTTAGAGATGCAAATAAAAGAATTTTATTTTTTAAGCGAATACCGTACTTTACACAAAAAAAAATCAAGAGACCAGATTTGATAAGAAAAGAATGAGGATTTAAAAAATAATTTTTAGTTTAAGAAAAAGCAGTATAACTTTTCTCCTTGAAATGATTCAGTACAAACCCCGCAGGAACGCCATTGGCAAGTATAAAAAAATATGTTGTACAGCAGAAAATGCATTTTGATGCATAGAAGATGAGTCGTTTCACAAAAATATCCAGAGTCGTACCAAAGTTACCATAAAAAAAATTTTTTTCTTAAAACTTTAGCACCCTGCAGTTCAAAAGTTAAGACCTTTAGGACATATGTTCATATAATTTTATTCCTCAAAATGGATCAAAGAATAACCTTCTTAAATATTTACATGTTATTAAGAAACACCCTGTATACACTAATTTAAGAACTTTTTCACATGAAGGTATGACACTAATTACACAATGAGTGTGAGAGAGTGATATGCAAGAAAGCATATGCTTAGGCTTGGCATCAATATTTAAACCAATAGGTATTAGAACCAAACAAATTGGATGTATTCAAAGTATGTCACATATTATATAATATATGTAGTATTTTAAAAACCATTTGCGGGACCGAATGCGGGATACTGTATAGTAAAAAACATAATAGGTAATCTAAACTGTGAACATTTTAAGACTATCTCAAATTACAACTATCCAAAAAACATTTTGGAAACATTTTGTTTTAACTAAATAACCATTTTGCAGTTCAAGGTTCAACCATTCATTTAATCCTACTTTGAGAATGCTATCAGGTCGTAGTATTTAATTTTTGGAGGGATGCAAACTATAATACATTTTGTAGGCTTGTATTTTAAAATAAACGAACTAAAAATAGTCATTACGTCATTTATTACGAACTAAACATAGAAGCTTATTTTATGGTATTCGAAATTTCTTCTATGTCACGCATTTGCAATAATTCATATCTACTACGCTAAATAATCAACACTTTGTACTTTTGCAAGTAAGTATAGCAATAATTAAAGAAAAATCACTTGATGATATTTTTATTAGTTACGCGCAAATAATGTAATAACAAATTGCTACTAAATAGCGCATACCACATTCCAAATGTTCAGAATTCTGAAGAAATTTATCGGTAGAGGACATTTAACAGACATTTTTAAAAAATAGATAACCATTCTTTAGAAATATCTAACCACAAACTTTCGTTAACATAAATGGTTATCATGTTGTAGTAGTGGTAATTACGTAATAGATATAGGTATGACATGAAAACAGAGCTACTTCAACCGGGCGTAAGAATAACAATAAATATTTTTTTTAACAAATTGGAATCGAATTGAAGAGTTACTCTTCAAAAACTGTTTTTTTTAAACCCCAAGAACTACAAGTGAATCCATCTATTACACCCGAAATAAATTTAGCCCATGGCGTGGCAACTGCAAGTACAAATTTCAAACGGCTAACGGAAGGGTTGAAATCCTTCGTTTGCGGTCTCCATTTTCGCCATTAATTGCAGCCGCTATCTAGTCGGCGTAGTATGGGCCCCTATAGGGCCATCATCTGAGCACTCTGCCGACTGATTTTATGCAAATGGCTTGGAGAAAGAATGAAAGCGTGACTGTAGGCGGATGCCGCTAACGTAGACGCGGCCCCCTTCCCTTCACATTCTACGCACGTAGGTCCCCGTTCCCTCCCGACCAACCCCTCACCGTCATTCCACCCCGGCTGGGACGATGCTCCTAAGCCTGGGGGTGAACAGCCGGTGCAATGAACGTGCCTCTAAAATTATTGAAGGTGCAGATGCAAACGTGATAATTCAAGTACGGTTTAAATCGAATAAATCCTCAAGATTTGCGAGACAAAACTACAGACACGGTCGCCGTTACATATAGGCAGGGGGGGGGGCAAGCGCCCCCCCCCCCCCTGGTTTTCGAACCCAGAATTATATCTTCAGTTCCTGAACACCTTTTTCTAAACAACGTCAAGAACCTTTTAAATCAGAAATTAGACCAGCGTTGGATAGGCAAAAAAATCGGAATCGAGATACTGGCCAGCTAGATTCCCCGACTTTACACCTTCAGATTTATTTTTATTACGTCATAAAACGTTTATACGTTTATAAAGGTAATATTTGTTCACTTCTTGTATGTTATGTGCTCAGGGGCGCCGTTACATATGGGCAGGGGGTTAGGGGGGTGCTTGCCCCCACTGGATTTCGAACCCAAGTAGCGCTACGCGAAAAACGTTAAAGATAGGGGTGGGCGAGAAATTTGTGATCGATCTTTGATCACTATTGAAGACCGATAAATAGATCTGATCGATAAATCGGTTATTATCATATCAGATGGATCTTTTGATCATAGATCAGGTTGATCTTTTTGATCAGATCGTTCTCGCAAATGTCAAACCGAATTGAAAGATATGTTTATTGGACAGACAGGTCGGTCGCCGCCCGGCCTGTGTGTAAAATATTTTCGCGGCTAGGCTTGAATGTTATTAACTAAACGCCTGGCGGGCAATTAGCATCTTTCGCGTTCCCACAATGCACAATGCAAAAATTACATTTTCGAATAGTGAAGGATGAAAAAAATTACTAGATAAATGACTATTCCGATTATTATCGGCTATTGTCACCAAGGTCAGTTTTATTAGATATTGCGATATTGCCCTCTCGTAACAGTCGCGAAAGAGCCACAAGATGACCAGATACGGTATCTAAATTTTGCGCTGTAGTCCAAAATAAGTATTGTTGTATGCACTTTTATTTGATCGTACTTATTAGATTCCATTACTTCGCAATTTTTGGCACTGCTGAGCAGTTTATCTTAATTACACTGGGTGTTAAACTAATAAGCGTAGAATATATAGATAAGGTATAACAGTCAACTTTTGATAGTAGACCAACTGTAGATAACGAACTCATGTCCAGATAGACGCCGTTTAGGAACTGCAGAGAGCCGGAATATTGTATCAACTTTAGAAGTTGCTTTAGTAAAGTAGGTTGTATGAAGTATCATATGATAACTAATTTAAAATAAAATAATTTAAAAAGATTTAAAGGTAACCCATTTTTGGCCAAAATTGTTACCCAAATTAATTAATGAAAAGGGAGCTTCAAAAACAATAAAAAATTTCAGACGAAAGTTATATGGTATTAAAGGGACCATCCGATACGATAGATTCTCTATGCTGTTTGTAATATTGGTACCATTTTCTGACTCTAGCGTTGATACAATACATTTCCGTACATGAGTTCGTTCAAAAGTTAGTAGTTGACCTAACACTGTCGCCTTACAAGTGTTCAAGTATAATAGTAAAATAAAGAATAATATTTCGTCATCGATTATCATTAACAGGGAATTTTCAAATTAATCTTCTTTTCTCTAAATTTAGTTATTATTCCTCGTTAACGGGGTAAACTTAAAAATAATATTGTTGCCTTTGTATTGTTTATCAATGTGTTATTAAGATATTGTATCAGATGCTCGATGACCACGAGCTAGAAATTATTATAGGAAATTAACAACAATTACTCCTAGCGTATTAAAAAGTAATAGAAAGGCTACAATATTGGTTGAAAATCATACAAAATCTTAAATTCTAGAATAAGAGTTCAATGATTCAGAAACAATATATATTTACAAACAATTATTAATTAATAATATTAATCCCACATTAACAAACGCAAGAAAGCCGGAAAAATGACTTGTAATTCAATGAATATAAATATAATATAATAAGTAAGTGTTGTCGAGCATACAGGGATCACGACCATGGATGGCTATTAACACACAAAAATGTGAACAAAAACATTTCACTATCTTAAAGCGGTAGAGATTGTTCAGAGTGTATGCAAAATAACACAAGACGAAAATGCTGCAAAACTGTTAATGGCATAGTCCTGAATATTACGTCAGCATTGAATACTAAAAAATAATTTTGCCCCCCCTTGATCATTTTCAAACGGCACCCATGACTACAGACTGTCAGTTATGTTGTTTGCTTTCTCAAAAGGTATTACGACCAAAAGTTAGAATCTTACAAAATGTCTTCATTATTTCTCTTCTACAAGTTCACCAATTAAAAATTTTAAACGCACTCCGTTATTATCCTTTATCCCCAAAACACTATTTGGCAGGTGTTTCTGACAAAAGAACAATGGAGTAGGTACGTCCAGCTTGGTTTGTCTATCAGCTGCTCCATGGAACAAGAAGGTCCCGCCATAATAAATTTCAATTAAAACTCGTAGACGAGACCATTGAAGTTTATAGTTGGGTTGGGGCCCAATTTAACAAATCACTTGACGACTGCCGGAAGATCACGAATGGCTTGTAAAACGGCCGCTCTTACCATCCGTGTCCCCCTGTGAATGCCGCAGGGCGTTAAAGTTATGGGCCTGCTAAGTTATGTCCGTAAACAGACACTTTACATAACTAGGAGTTCACCCCTGGCATATCCTGAACTCTACCTCATATACACATCAACTTTTAGGGGTTTTTAGGGAATTTTACTTTTTGCCAACCTGCATATTGTTTGACTATAGCAACTGTGGAGTTTAGAGTATATTCCGTGGTAGGTACTTCTATATCAACCAGTTTCTAGATTCTCCAACAACTATTGAAGCCAGTGGCCGCCAAGTTATTTGGTTGACCGCCCTTTAGGAAATATAACTCCATGAACTCGATTTTTCAATTTGTGACCACGCGAAATCTTCAGTGAATTAATAACCATGACAAGCAGGTACTATTTTCACAATTACATGTAAAAAGTTATTGGGAAAAGTTGCTTGTTTTAACTTAACGAAATTGTTGGTTGAGTTAAAATGCGATAGTTCAAGATATCGATAAATGGTGCTTTGATTAAATAAATTATTCCATTTGTTGAGGGAATTAATGTGGGGCCTATTATTGACTAGAAATTTTCGTAGGGTACAGCAGATCAAAATCTCCACGTGTCACCGCCTTTTGGGATGTCGCACATCCTCGGCCAGTGGTTGGTTTTCCCAGACCTACATATAGTCAAGGTTAGGGTAGCAAAGTGTACGCTGATTCGGAATCGGAACTTGAACCTACATGCACTGTGCTCTATACTGCCCATCACACAGACTTTTTAACAATTTAGGCAGACGGATGACATCAACTGAAAGGTAGGCTTTCACCAGCTACTATTTATACTCAAGATAAGGCCGAACTGCAAGGAGAGTGTTTACCGCGCCATCTAACAATACAGTTGGATGAGATATTCACACTGAAAATATTTATTTATTAAATATTTATTTTAATCAAAATAGGATCTTTGGCGGAAGTAAATCTATTTTTAAGACAAAGGAAAAATATTTCTTTGACAGAAATAAATCTCTTCTTGTATACTTTAGTGTAAAAAAACGTCTTTTTAAACCAAAACAAAAATATTGCTTTAAAGGAAAGTAATTTTTCTTTGTATACAAATATATTTATTTGACTTAAAAAAATATTCCAAATAAATCTCTAGAAGCAAGTAAACTAGAGTGATGAAGTAAATATTGTTGGCGTCAAAGAAATACGTTTTGCTCCAAAAGAATAAATTCAAAAGAACATATTTCTTAAAAACATCCATTTGTGTATTATTAATAACAAATTATGAGAACTGCATTTGATAATATACTACTGCTAGTGTTAACTTTTTATTGTCACAATTATAGGTAACAATTTTTAAAAATTTATTTGTAGAATTCCTTTACTAATTCCTGAAGAAGCGACAAAAAATCCTTTATAAGACGGAAAATTTTACATTATTTGCTTTTAATTTGGTGTATTGCATTTAAGAATGAGAAAAATTGTCGGAATTGTTACGTGCTTTAGTACTAAATAAATGCACCCATTAGTTTAAAAAATCAAAAAAATAGAGAACGAATTACTTTATGGTCATTTCTACGAAATAAGTTCTGTACACTGATTCCGTTTTAAAAAATCAGGTTATGTTAAAACAATTATTTTTAGAACATAGGGTTTTAGTAATTCGAAAACTTTTTAACTGTAGTAGTTAAAGCAATCTATAACAACTTTTTTTTCGAAAAATTAAAATGTATCATCTGACCACTACCTATTCGTACAGCTAGATGATACTCTGTATTATCTATTCAGTATTATGTATTATCTATATGAAATTTCTACAATATGATTACAAAACTAACAAACATAGTCACCGCCCCCTTGCGACCCTTCTTCGGCCCCCATTTAACCATGAGCTATCTAGCGCCTTTTTGGACTGGGTAAACTGGGCGATATCGCCCACTTAGAGAACCACTGATTTAAACCAAGCGTAAACAATATAATGTATTTATAAGTTATGAAACATCCTGAATACATGTAAGTGTAGCAAACGCATGATATGAATAATAAAGTAATTCGCTAGTTAGTAGCGTATCAATTCGCCAGTTAAAATTATACGTAAGGCATAATGGAGACCATAAAGCATGAAAAGTGGAGAAACACACACGGCCAGCCGCGATTATGTTATTAACTTTATAGGCGACGTTTTAATAAATAACCTCAAGTAGACATGCGTGCAGTGCACACACATACCACGGAACGGCGATATGCATCGCCAGCGTTTACTATTCACCGTTGCACTCCAGACCGGGGAAAAAAATGGAAGGAAAATGCATGCCAGTTTTGCGATTCGTGGGACTACTCACTACTGCGAGAACGTGATTCTAATTCAGCATTAGAATTGTAACGTGCATACTAGCTTTGTTGATAAGAGGTTTACGTCGGCAGTAAATTTACTTGAGTTATTAGTTGATGATTGTTTTCACTGTACGCAGAAAGTTGCGATAAGCTTTTATTGTTTTAATAGCATTACACACGGCCGAGTAGGGTTAATGTAAATGTTCGGTGGCAATGCTCAGAATGAACAACGTCATCATTAGACTGTTGAGAAGCTACGTCTCCACAGGGTCGGATTGGGAGGACCCCCATTTGCAGGAAGGTCAAGCCAGGATTATGTTACGAAGAACTGAGAGATATCCTTGAAGGCAGAACAGGTTCTACGTGAGTCAGTTTCTGACCGCCATCACCACGTTCAGATCCTCCACCACGTTCGTATGGACTTCCTTTGTTGCACCAAATATCATTCTACCAATTAATACCTACATTAATGTTGTTGTGTAGTAATTCCTTGGCTATCATTAGAACAAAGAAGTTGCTCATATCACCGTTTAAAGTTCTAATCAGAGTTGCAGCAATTAATTGGTGCATCCGTTCCAGCAATTTCACAAGGTTATTGCACAACTGGAATGACAATGCAACGGGCAGGGTGAAACAAGCATCCCGACTGGTGGTTATAATAGCTCGCACATGCAAACCCCATCCCAGTAGGCTCGTATGTACTACAAATGAAGATAACGCCACATTTGCCCCGTCTACTACGCGCGAAACCAGCACTCGCCAGCAATATCACCGACACAGGCCATCTCGCACCATCGTATGAGCGAGAGAAGGAAGGATTCTGGTTTACGTGGGCGAGATTTAGCCCGATAGGGGGCGTAATTGCAATGTGCAGCGGCATTGCGCCATTGCCGCCAATGAACAAAGCTAGTGGATGCATTTGAAAATCAACGGACCGCCACGGACGGGTCCGTGTATTGCTGCAGCCGACGCTTTCGGTATTATTATATAAATATGGGGGGGCGGCGCACCCCGTAATGAAACCCCGCACACGGCCAACTGGATGCACGTTGCGGGCGCGATGCATGCGCCAGCAAAAACGAAATTACCGCTCGAGCGCTGTACGCCAACGCCCAATGGCCCACTGCAGCCAGCGAAATGCTTTCGAGAATCGAGCGTTTCGCTGCGGATGGCCGTATTGCTAGGAATTTTACCACTGCTAATTAAATTTTAGAGGAAAATTTATGGTGAACATTTTAATGAAAAATTACGAGATACAATTTTCTGTACAGACGTTGCGTTTGCGACCACATTACTTTTTATCATGGTAAAGGTCAGGAAAATTCCAATGTATATAAATAAGTTGGCGGCCAATAATTTTCCTTGCAGTTCAAGCAAACTATGCTCACGTTAGGAACATAATAGCACTGGAAAAGCTACGGCTATATTTCGAGAAAGATAAGGCTCTATGTTGGAAGTTGTGATTGGTTGAAAGTTGCACCAAGTTTGGACCAGCCAAAATCGGGAAATTTCCGCGTATTTAGTACAGATATATTACGTATAGATGGTCCAAAACCAAAACGGACTAGGGGGATATCTCTATTCCTTTCTGTAAATAAAATTTTACAGAAAAGGCGTTATGGACGTCGCCCAAACTTTTCAGTGTTTCTGTTATTATTATCTCTCTTCATCGATGAACAAATTTAACAATGACGGAATCAGCAAGCCGCTATAAATGTATAGTAATATTACATACAGTGAGCGCGTAAAGTAAGGAAGCATGTGCAAATTTCTGAGACGGTTTTATTTGTTATTTTAAAAAATAACACGTCGATTTTTAATTATTAAAATATGCATTTCTGTGACAAGTTCAGTTCCCGACCATCAATTGTTACTGAGTTATGACGTCATTGACACTTTTTACTTTATCATACGCAGTATTGTAATCGTGCCAAAAAAATTTTTTGAGATTTTAGCGGAAATATGTCTTCTTGGGTCCCCTGAACATTTTTGACCAAGGTACAAAAAAATGTCTGTGTGTGTGTGTGTGTGTGTGTGTGTGTGTGTGTGTGTGTGTGTGTGTGTGTGTGTGTGTGTGTGTGTATGTGTGTGTGTGTATGTGTGTGTGTGTGTACCCGTTTTTGTGGCGACGATTCCGGAGAAACTACTAAAGGTATCCGGACGAAACTTCACATTTAGAAGTTTCATAACCAAACTTAGAGCTGAAAAGCTTTTTGTTGAAAAGGGTCCAAAGGAACTGGTGGTTTACTCATAGCATTTTTCGAAGATTTTGCAAATGAGCCGCTATTTGTGTAATGTCGTCAAAATAGTTAAATAATAAATTAAAGGAGAGGAAATTTTCTATAATTTATGTATATGACATTTTTTGGTAGAATTTATAGTTTAGCTGCATGAGCAAATTCTATTTCATCGAGATCGGCCGTACTGCTTTAAAACTAGTAGCCAGGATATGTCAGATTTTTTTATTCTAATGACAGTAGCTAGTGTCAAACGCTAATGCTTTGAAAATACTACTGTCAATATAGGCTGCGTTCGGATATTGAACACCGTTACACTTTTTACACCCAATAACACGTAAGTGTCATTTGGACGGTGTACCCGGTGTCAACGGAGTACAATATCCGAAGGCAGCTTTAATCGAGATATCTGTCTAGTTCTACTAGTTTTATTTTAATGCAGACAGCCGATCTCGATCAAATAGAATCTCATGCAGCTAAACTATTAATTTTATATATAGTATGATAAAGTCATGTGCCTGGCCACATCAGATTTTTTTAAATGGCAACACCATTTTCTTCTTACTGATTTTGATAATAGATTATTTAATTATCGAAATATTTTAGGGTCTGACATTTAAGAAGATTAAAAAAAAAAAAAAACTGGGATTTGGTTAATTTTGATAACTTTTGGAAAATAGCTATTGTGAATTGCATATGAAATTGCGGTTTTGCTACAATTAATTGCCCGTATTAATTGGAGCCGAAGTGTCAAAAACGCTATTTTGTTAATTTTTACAAATTTATACCAGCTAGAAACCTCAAAATGACCTCATAGTGCACCTTAATCTTTGCACTTTTATCTGTAATCCCAAGCGTTTGTTCCCAAATGTTTTTGAAGCATTTACAGCGAGTCTAAGTGGTGCGGACGGCTTCCTAAAGAAAACCTCAAAAAACAACTTTTGAGCTCAGATGCGCATTCAGGGCAAATAAATCAATCGAACACCAATTTGCTTTCCATAATCAAACATAAGTTATCAATGTTACCCTAATTTTCAACTGTCGTTTTCTCGAAAATTTTTTGGTGTAAGGCGATAAATTTTGTGAATTACTTAAGACACATTAACAGATCAATATCAATATAAAAAATATGGTGTTTCCATTTTAAAAAAGTGTCGATGACGTCATAAATCGAAAACAATTGAAGCTCGGAAATTGTACCACGCATGCCTTGCCTCACATTTTAGATACTTAATGACAACATGGAGGAATTGCTCTTGGATATTGCAAACGAAAGTCCAGCGTTTGAAGAATCGATGCATAAAGTCCACGTTCAACATGCACTAGAGAACACCAACAGCTGACTGTTATGAATCGTTGAGGAAGAACCAGTGCAATAAACTCCAGTGTAGTGAGCTACAATTCTTTGCCAACTGAGATTAAGGCATGAAAAAATTGTGCTCACTTTAAAAGATATTATATCATATGTAGAATGATCAGACTTGTTTACTGTACCAGATTATTTGCTCTCGATATCAGCTGTTGGCTGTTTAGAGAACATAATAGTGCCCAATATTACGTATGGAATTTGTTTTTTATTTAGATTATTTTAGATTTTTGAAATTATTGTTGTGTTAAGTTCTTGAAGAACTTAGTATAATTTTGGAATTTGGAGGAGTAAATAAATAAAATAAAATATATTTTGATAATTAAAAATCGACGTGCCCCAGGATTTATTCAAATAACCAACCGTTTCAGTGATTTGGTCAGGTTTCTATAGGTACCTACTTTACGCGCTCACTGTATATGGTAAGTTTGAATGCATTAAATTTTTGCCAACAACAATTAAAAAACTAAAAGTGGACCACCGTGGACCAGTAAAATCGGTAGAGCAACGGCTGCGTATTAATTCCTGTAAATCCCCAAACATAATAATAAGAAAAGACAATTTCAAGCTCATCCATCCGACAATGACTTTCGACTCAGACAGAACGTGGAGCCACCGTCGCGTCGGTCGTCGTGATGTTCATTACAACAGCTTAATTACTAGACTCGGTGAGTTTTAATTATCATGGCACCACTCACCTGGCTAGTAGAGTTGTTAATTCCAAACTTTCATTATAAAACAAAATTACTTTGGTCCCGAATCGCTTCTATATTACATCATGTGACCGCGTTTCTACCATAAACAAACACTCTGGCTGCGGCTTAATGGCATGTCAATTGATCCACAGCAGTATAATGTTTAATGTTTATATCGTGTCGAGCCGTTTAATGTTTGAACTTGAGGAGGTGCATAAAAAAACGACAGCTCTCTGTGAGCAATTGCTTTAATCGAGCTTGCCTCGGCTCAAATGACACGCCGGTCGCTACACTGAATGTATTCATTAGATCGTTTGGGGCTGGACAATGATATTGATGGCTGAATGAATAACTCTATTAATCGATCAAAAGATTTTCGGTTTAAACGCGGCTTTAGACATAGGTAAATTATTGTGTTGGATGTAAACTAAACCAGGCGTTTTGAGTAGCGGAACGCGTGTATACGGAATATAATTAATATCATTTTTAATGGCCAATTAAAAATTTGTATGCGATATTATGTGAAAAATAATAAATTGGAGGATAAGGATAAGTTGGAGGAATGCTGGTTATAATTAAGTGTGAAATGATAAATTTACGGAATTAAATTTTGATTGTTTAAGAACAATCTGTTAGTGTTATCCTAAAGGATATCCTCAATAAGCACTGTGATATTTATAGATACAGCTTTCCCAAAAACCTCTTACAACGTCCACATTAAAAGCAGTAAATTATATTTTGTTCATAATATCACCCCAAGAGAACCACTGGAAAAACTTGGGAAATAAACAAGCAAGCATTAGCTCCATTTTTCATACTTCTTTGACAGAGCCAATTAGTTGCTTCCCTCAAGGGGGAAAACTTTGATAATACATTACCGAACCCTCCCCCCTCACCCCTCAAAACAATCGATAAAGCCTAACCCCACGAGAACCCCACTTTGCAATTTTAATTTCGCTTTAATTGAAAAATACGAGAGGGTCGAAATTAAAATTTGGGCATCCGGAAGTACATACAAAGTTTAAAAGGGGCTGTTCCACCACCTGAGCACGCTATTTAAACCCTCCCCCGAAGAGAAACACATATAAATCTAATTTCCAACGAATCTAACGTGATAGGAAAACATTATTTTGGCCAGTCTCCACCTAACTTTGTTATACAACTAAGGGTGCCGCGTGCAGTTTATGACGTAAGTTCGCGTGTAAGTGATGGCTCAGCCGGTAGAGGGCCCTTCACGAGCATCGCGACTGGAATTGCAAATTAAGGCGTAACCGCTCTGGCGGGCTATTATAAATCGTGGCCTTATATCTATTCCAATCATGCACTCGTTGTGTGGGTTAAATTATCAATGATGGGAGTTAAAATGTGACATTAGGATTGGCAACTGTTTGCTTTAAGTTGTTGAATGGCATATGCAGTACCCACCTCGGAGATCTATCGGCTTCGTTGATCGACTGGGTTCGGCGATCTATCGCCTTGCAACACTGCACAATGGTTGAATGTTTCAACTATTTCAACTGTTTGCTTTAAGTTGTTGAATGGCATATGCAGTACCCACCTCAGAGATCTATCGGCTTCGTTGATCGACTGGGTTCGGCGATCTATCGCCTTGCAACACTGCACAATGGTTGAATGTTTCAACTATTTCAACTGTCAGGTTTGTGTACAGTGTATAGAGGGGAGGATAATAGGAATCTAGCTCTTACTGGGTGCCTTCGGGAACAAGGAAGTCGTTTCCTGTGTGAAATATCTGAACCTGTCCGAAACAGGAACGATTTCGATTACTTTCATTAGCGATTGCTTTCCATTCCCTTTTTTCCTCCAATGGATGTGGGCGCATTGATTTGGTTTTACCTGCTTTCTCTTTTCTTAAAACGGACACGAGCTCACTCACATTCTGGGTTCATGACGATCGAATACAGAAAGTCGCAAGCGCGTTTAAAAATATTTTATCGAAAAAAAAAGATCGTTTGGATATAAACGTTTAGGACAATTGACTGAACGAAACGAAATTACCTCTCAGCAGTACACCACCATAGAGCATAACGATGAATTTTTATAGGTCCATTAAATCCAACAAACACTTCATAAAATCGAGCATATGGTAAGTTGGAAAATACTAAGCAAATGGTAGGAGTAGTAAGCTCGTCCTGGTCGAGTGGTGTGTGAATCGATCTTATAAACACGACCGGAAGTACTCGACTTTGTGTATTTAATGGTGTCGTAAGTAAGGTCGTAAAAACCGTAATGACCAAGTAATAAAAACGAACATACATCGATGACGTGGCAATGGAACACCACGCTGATTTTTTATATGGTTTGCAAATTTTATCCACGTTGTTGTATTTTATTGTTGTAGCTTTGAGAAGTCCTGGATACTAGTCATCGTTGAATATCATTCAATGAATGCTAGCAATACGCACCAATGGGAATAAGATACGTCCCCACAGTACCGACAAAAGAATGAGACGTTATCATTCCACTCACGTGGGACTGTCGTCACACCTACGGTGTGCTTAGATGCTTACTCGAGCCGACATTCCCAGTTTTCATAAACGCAGCCATTCTCCATAAACGTGCGTGAGCGAAGGCGTTGCGAAAATGGCCCGAAGGACACCCAGAGGAAATCTAAGAGGAACAGAGAACTGGCGAGACTTCAATTATTTTTATTGCGTCACGTTGTTTTATTGGACCTAGCGCGCAAATTCCAATAGAGTATGAGGAGGTCGGCGAATACGAGAGGGAGGATGCAAGGGGTGCAAGCGACGCAATTTCCCAAACCCCCGAATTAATTTGACCCTTTGCCTAGATGAATTATGGGCTCGTACAGCAGTTTAGGCGCCATATTGCGCGGCCATGGCGCTTCGGACGCTGTAATTAGGAATGGACGGGGTGAGCGGCGAGGGCGGAACGAGGGGTGCCTAAATTGGAGGCTTAGGGAATCCGATTAATAAAGTATTTGCCAGCCGCCCTCGACTGAACACAATGGACGCCTCCAAACAAACCAAATTAGCAATAAATTTGTCAAGGGAAAGTTTCTTTTCGAAATTAAGAACACCAGCAACTCAAACCACCACTAAACTTGTATACACACAGCGAAGTATATTCTCAAAACGTGAGAAAATTATTTACTTGCGGTTATTGCTTTAGATGAAAGTTAATATTTACTTGGTTTGAACAATTTCTTTCATTTAAGAATTCCTTGTTCTCACAATTCAAGAATATCCCAATCTCAGAGTTATCATCAATCGGTTAAGTATATAATTTTCAAACCAAGTAGTTTAAATTCTCAATTCAAGAAGTTGATCAATATCTTGAATCATGTAAGCCATTGCTTGCAACGCGCTTGCGTATTTACACTCAAACGTGCACGAACGTTGCCGAGATTTAAGATTTTTCGCATCGGCCTTTGCCTTCAGTTAGTTGGGGTCTGCTATGGCGTCGTGTTCGCTGACTACCGAGTATTGTCCGGGAAGAGTTCAATATGTATATATCTTTACTAATTTTGTAGGTACTGTACGCAATAACTACGCGATCTATAATATTATGAAAGTATATAGTTTTAATTTTGCGTGAATAGCCTACAGTACTTATGTTCAACGTATTTGCGACGCAGTTCGTAGTTGTGACTTGTGACGCACACGGTACGTAAATTTTGCCTAGCCATATAGTGGTCACCAAATCAACATACAAGCCACAGAAAACTTACTTGTGTAATATAATGGAAACAAATTGATGTCTAATAGAATACGGTGTTTTTTTCCATGCCTTAGATATTGTAGGTAGTGATAATTTATAAATAGGTAAGTATATATGTAATTAAACAAAGAAATTTCATACAATAAAACAAATATCATTCGCTAAGTTATTGTCTACTTATTTCACACAATTCCCTACCCTTTAAAAAAAAACTAAAACAGTAATTTCTATTCAATACATTATGATCATGTTCTTGAACTAATAATATCTATTCTCATTTCAAGAAAATATTTTCTCATTGTCAAGCATAAATCAAATCAAATCAAATCAAAGCTTCCTTTACTCATTGCAATAGTCAAAATAATATTTTGTCAAAATATTTTCTCATTGTCAAGCATATATATTCACTTTAAGAAAATTCCATTATTCTCAACGTGAGAATAGTTTTCTTGAATGAATAATATCTATACTCATTGCAAGAAAATATTTTCTCAGATATACAAGCATATGATCATTTCAATTCAACAATATCTCTTTATTCTTAACTTGAGAAAATATCTACTTGCGGCTATAGCAAACTAATCATTTACTTGGATGAAAGCATATTGCTTTGAGTGAAGTATTTACTTTTCTGTGTGTACCAGCTTCCTTTACTCATTGCAATAGTCAAAATAATCTAAAGGAGCTATCAAATCTACGTTTATGTGCACTGGAACCAATAATTTAATGGTGGTCGAAAGAAGACTTGGAAATAATGGATGAAACATAGCTTAGCACTTAATTATAAATATCCCGTGGGTATTTTTAACTAGCCCAACAAAAATTACGCTAAAATAAACTTAGGTCCTATTCGAGAGAACAAGCGAGGCAGACCGAAAGCCCGGCAATGTATCTAGATCAAACTCTCAGTACTTACATCTCTCTCTTCTTCATTCCCCCTTCCCTGTCTATTTTTAGTTGTTGCACGCAATTCCTTATATTCGTAAGCATCTGTGAAATGTCAATTCCCCCCTCCGACCAGTGAGAGTTTTAAAATATTTACAGGAGCCGGGATGCAGCACAAAAACCTCGGCAATAAATTCATCACGTTGTAATAATATTTTGCGCGCTTTTTTCCGATCCACTTTTTCAATTTACGATGTTATTCTGAGACCAGTGGCGAAAAATGTGTGAATTATACAATGCAATAAGCTTGCGATAAAACATATTTCAGTACAAGTTATACTAAACGAAAATCTCTCTTCTCTACATTTCAACCCTCTCCACGGCAGAAATTCTGTTTTGAAGCTCCCTTTGAACGCCACCCTTAGTATCTCAAAAATTTAAAGCCGAGTACAATCTCTCAACAGCACACAAAGGCGGAATTCTGAAGCGAGCCGAAACCCTCGCGCTATCTGCGTTATAGGGGGCGCCAGTATCTCGGGTAGTTATCTGCCACGTAAACGGAACTGGAAGGGCCGTTCCGTAGGGCCCCGCCAGCACCATTGGCGATAAACCGCCGGTTACGGCCGTTTTACGCGTGTTTATGCGTGGCGGGCTTGAGCACCGCTTTTGAGTCTCACCAAGACTCCAGGCTTGGATATTCGCGCCCTATCTGAGCTGTGTAATCAGAATATGAACATAAGCGCGAATTTAGCGACCGTTAGAGGTGTGACGCTTCTGTACTTTGTCGTTTCGGTCGCAGTAAAATCGAAGAAAATTTGGGGGGACTGAAGATCCTACAGAGCCTGGACGTGATAAGGAACGATTTTAATATGGAAACATGTGGTTAAGATTCTTTAAATACCGAATTACAAATATTGATGGTCTACCAGTTTCTGTTCTACTGGAGCCTTATTCTGCAGCACTTAGCGATATCGCAATACGTCATATCAAATACTTAGCGACATCGATAGCCGTATTCTACCGTTTTGGTCGATATCGACTGACGTCATGACATTCCGATATGTCGCTAAATTTAACGACAGCTTCGGAGGTGTCGATAAGTTGATTCGATATCGATATGCGCATGTAACCTCACTTTACGTTCATTGTGTACGGAATGTGTGAACCCACTGACAACCAGTGTGTCAAAGGTGTAGAATATCCAAACACAGCTAATAATGGTTCAGCAGTGTGTTGCGTATGGTTGCAGCAATGAGCATAATCCAAGACAAAAAATTTCATTTCACAAGTAAAAAACGACCAGCGTTTTAGTAAAAAATGTAGTAATATAATAGGTTTGTTCGAGCAGCACCAAAATAAGTGCAGAAAGCACTTATTCTTTCTCTTGCGCATGCGCAATGGAGATTTTGCCTTTCGAAAACCTGCATTGGAAGGATGTAGCAAGAAATGTTTGAAACTTGATGCTTTGCCAAGTGTTATAGATGATACGTGGTATTGCAGCTACGCCGTCGAATTATATTGTTAATATTGTTAATAAGAACATTGCTTTTTATATTGTTAAGTAAGTAAGTATTGTAGTTTTAAATAACAACATTTCGAATAAATCAAAATTTTAAAATGTGAAAAATAATTTTTATTTATAATTGTTATTATCCAATAAATATATAATCAGCATCATGTGGACTACTTTTTATATGAGAATACGTTTCCCTAATTCAGTAATACAAAGAACATTTAGTCATTAGATTGAACATTTTTAAAATTAAGTAATAATTACTAATATATAATTTGAGAGTTCTTATATATGTAGACCGTAATTTTTTTTTAGCCGGAATATATGAATAAAATATACTTTTTATTAAATCTGCTATTATTATCTAGTTTATTGAAGTCTCTGCAAAAGTTAAACTTGATGAATTTGTTGCAATTTAATTGAAAAAGGATATTACAAATAAAAATGTGTAATTCGGCCGTAGTACTGAATGAAATACAAAGAGATGGCTAGCCCACATCACTGCGAGCTGCATACCAAATGCATTTGCCTCACTTATTGACCATTACGGGTCCTTTCCAGTAAATCCGTAGTATATACATTTCACTGCCTCAAACGTACAACATAACCTCCTGACCACTAATCGAACTGCTGTCACATCTGACAGCAAATGTACTGTCAGTAAGGTATTTTTTCACCGAATTTTAGCGATATCGATACCCGTGACGTCATGTCGAATCGAAACGGTATAGCGATGTCGCTAATCGCTATAATTGTAGAATAAGGCTCCTGGATTCGCTGTTATCCGGTTACGGTGATCGACCGACTTCAGCGATCTACCATACTCAGCGATCTACCAAAATCAGCGATTTACCGAACTCAGCGATTTACCGAACTCAGCGATCTACTCATGTCAGTGATTTACCGAACTCTGCGATCTAGCGACTCTGGTATCGGCAGGCTTTGTTATAAAAGTGTGAATGTAAATATAACGAGAAAATATTATTATTAAATACTGCATGCCGAAAATGGTGGCAAGTATCAGACGAGCAGTTATTCAATACAGGGAACAACCGTAAAATTCCCGTTGTGCTCCGAGAATTGATTTTTATATCCAACAATTCCGGGCCGTAAAATACCACTCTTAACTTCTTGCAAATCTGCTATCGGCGTCAAGTCATTCCGGAATTTACGATGGTCGTAAACCTGCAAAAAGTACTATTTTATATAGTAACCCCTTTAACGGTTTCGATTCGCTTCTTCTTTGTCTTCGTAAGTTTATCTTAATTCTAACCTCTAATACATAAAACGCTCATAAGTAGGTATGTATGTTAAAAATTATATAGAGACATCATGGAGCTATATAACTACTTAGATTATTTAGTTAAAAAGAAAAACAATTCACATGCGTTATAAATTCCACGTAACCGTGCAAAAATATTACCGCGAATATTTTACAGGCAATTTGTTGCAGGATTCAGGCGCTTTCATTTCCGACCCCACTTCGGGGGTTGTAATCCGCAGAATTGGTCCCCAGGGGTGAATAGTCCGGCAACCGCCCCATTGTCCATTTAGGTTTTATACCGGCCATCGAGGCGATAGTGACCATACTTTGCATAACTGGCCGCGGCCGGTTATTGCTTTTATTCGTTGTTTTTTACGGCTACGAAGCACCCCTTTCAATCTCACGAGCCTAAGGGTTGCTCACCCTTCCCGTCCATGTGCTCATCCGATACTTGAATTGCAAATTATTCTCCATCTTGCTTGTCGACATGAGCTCCAAAGTTCGAAAATATTTTGCTGTGCTTTGTAAAAATAATATTATCAATTTTTTATGTTGTCCCATATAATTAAGGCGAATCCGTACCCCCTACGTTCTACTCACAAAACACGTTAAAGTTCTGAGGGGTTTTCTCAGCTATTAGTTCACAGAACCGTAAAAGCAATACACAAAACTAAAGATAAAAGGTATATAATTATCCGTCTAGTGGTATCTTTTTTATATTTTTGTTTGTTTTTGACTAAACGGTTACAGAATCTGACATAAAATTGACGGACTTTGCGATTCTTTTACGGAGAATACAGGTTTAAATTGAAAAAATTTGCACATAATACATCTACGTTACACCTTCCTCTATGTGTACAAAATTTCTGGTAAAAATATCAATAACTTACATGCATTTTTCACTCAAAACTTTACTTCTTTGAGTGCATGAATCAGAAATATTTTATCACGTAGCGTGGATACAACCATAACAATTATTACATTTGCATTACCACAACAAGTAGTAATATACTTTTATCTATAATTTGATGTATAACATGTGAGAATTGATTAAGCTCATTATGGATGCTTGTTTTATAGGACGTACTAGCCCTACTGATTCCTTTTCATGTGACTATAATACCGTCCCAACTTTACACATTTTGATCCGCGGATTATTAAAAATGGTCCGCTTTTACGATTTTTGTACAGAATTTTTACAGTATTACCAAAAAGAAATAAAAAAAAAATTCTAGACGGTAGGTTTGTTCATCATTTTGTCAACTTACTTTTGATTAATTTGTCAACAATAAGGTAAGCTAAATGATCACAAAGCAGTTTCTTCTGTCATTTGTATGTGGTGATGGTTTGGTTGAAAAGCATATACATTAAGAATTCGCTGAAGCTTTAGATTTGGACCTAAGCTTACGTAAAATGGTTAAAATTCAGACTACTGCCTTCACTGTCGTCACATTGGTATAAATAAATCCAAAACTGTAATAATATCATACACCCGGTATATCAATTGGTACGTAGTCGTACTAGAAACTGATTCAGAGTTTTCCAAGAAGAAGGTTTAATGTAATAAGTCATCTCAACTTAGCAGGTTATCTCTGTTGCAAGTCTTAGAAAAATATTAAAATCACTTTATCATACGTAGTATGACAAAGAATTGTAATCGTGTCGAAAAAAGTTTTAAGATCTTAGCGGAAATATGTCCTTTTGGGTCCCCTAAACATTTTTAAGCAAAGTAAAAAAAAATGTCTGTGTCTGTGTATGTCTGTGTGTATGTGTGCATTTAGAAGTTTCATGACTAAACTTAGAGGTGCAAGAAGTTTTGTTCAAAAGGGTCCAGAGGAACTGGATGTTTACTCTTAGCACTTTTCAACGATTTTGCAAATGAGCCTCCATTTCTGTAATTTC
Source organism: Aphodius sticticus (assembly GCA_963966075.1). Taxonomy (NCBI): domain Eukaryota; kingdom Metazoa; phylum Arthropoda; class Insecta; order Coleoptera; family Scarabaeidae; genus Aphodius; species Aphodius sticticus. The sequence continues at coordinate 8,577,478 of OZ014513.1, forward strand.
AATTTTTAAGTACTAAAATAATCAATTAAAGTATCAGACATTTTGTATAGTTTATGTCTATGACATTTCTTGGTAAAATTAATAGATAACAATATCTAAAGAATATCGGATTCAGATGTCATTTTACTGCTTACTTTGACTGTAAATGGTTAACGGAAAACCAAAAATCTTTCTACCATAAAAAAAAGGATTGCATTTTTTTTTTGCTGTGTAAAAACGTAGCTATGAACAAAACACGGTATTTATTATCCCATAACGAATTGTAAATCTTATAAACCAATCAAAATTGCATTAATAATACTTATGTCCAATTTTCATTAATTAGAAAGTTTATACTTTCCGAGGATTTTTCAGGTATGTATACACAGCATCTTAGCCATAAAACAAATTATTAGAACATTTAAGAGTCCCAAAACTATCAAATGAAAAGAAAAATCAATTTTGTACAATCATGTGTAGGTATCTTATACTTTTTGCCAATTCAAAATCTTGCACAATAATGAATTGTAAAGTTGTCAGAGCCCCGTTTGCGTTAAGTACCTACTTAAATAGTACCAGTATATATATATATAGTACGAATAGTATCAATTACTGTATTGCATTGCAACATAATCCATATCGTAACTTCACATATAATATCCTTCACAAACGTGTGAATTTGTTAATTGCAAATTTTCCATGTGCGTATATACTTTAGATAGGGGGTACACATTCTTAGCGGAATGTTACACGTAATATTGAATTTATAATTAATCGCAATAACCCATGTGAAATTTATCGTTACAGTCAATTCCACAGGCTTGTTAAGTGTTTGTAATTTATTTTTTAAGAAGGCTCGCATAGTAAACACGTTATCTAGCGCACATAGCAATAATCTGTCAATAACGACAGAATACCCATTCCTTTTTTATTAAAAATATAATTTTAATTTGTAAAATGTAAGTATGCCGTGCGCACTGAGATCTATATCGGACGATAAATGTTCCTTCCGCCTCCCTCGGTGTCGTGTCAAACGGTGATACACTTAAAAATACCATGCCGGTATGGCGAGGAATGTAGCCGATGATATATTTAAAAGATGAACAACACGCCGGCATAGGTTATGTTAATGTTGTTATAATTGGCTTAACGAGCCATTACGGCTCTATATGGGAGCAAACGTCCCCAATGGTAAAAACGCCATGTTTGTACAGCTACACTTTCTCTCCCTCTGGAAGCAAACAATCCATTATTTATGTGTCGTCTTGTTTATCGAGGATTTTAAATGCATCATCGTCTAGGTTAGAATCAAATAACAAAGCTACGGGGTATTGCACTTTTATACAGTGTTTTACAACCATTGCTGTATTGTATAATAGACCAAGCAAGGGAGATTTTCGCGTGACAAAAATACTAGAAGGAAGTCGACGATCCCCGGTCACGTGGAACAGTCCGTAGATGTCTTTTGATGTGTTTCCTACTCGCAAATATCATTTCTTAATTTGTAATAAACAAAAAACGAAAATCGTGTTTTCTTTAGTTTTTTGCTTGTAAAAACTGAACCGATGGAGCAATCTTGATGCTTTCAACAGACGGACTGTAGAGAATGAATAGACGACAAAAATGAACAATGCTCGGAGTCGATTGAATTAATATTAACGGAGGAAAATTCATAACTCCGCTATTATCAAAGTTGTAGCGGAGGCTTTTCGCGTGAAAGTAGCGATTGATGGGTACTTTGAGTGTGGACAACCCAGGCATTGTCCGATGATTAGTTTCTGCACAATTGCGATTTGAATATTTGTATGCAATATGATTCGGCGAGCCTGGATGCGTCGGAGGTGGTCCGATTTTAATTTTTTGCGTATTTCGAAAGTAGAAGTATTGTGCTGCAAAACGTCTATTCTGATTTTACGTTAAAATGTTGCGAAGGAGGTGAGAAATGCTTGCAAACATGAGCGAAAACTTCCGCGCGCTCCAAACCGGTCGAGCAGTCTAATCGCACACTTCCCCCATCACTCGACCAGTCCAACGGGCGCGGGCGTTTTTGCTCATGTTCTCAGTAGTATATTACCCACTTAAACGGGTCTTATCGAAAAATCAAATAAGGATTGTACGAAAACTAATGTGAATAGCTACCACTGTGTAAAGTTTGGTGGAGTTTTTCTAAAAAAAAGCAAAATTTTGTGGTTTTTCCAGCTTTTCTCCGGTTCTAATTATCCGATAGGATCGTTTGACCTGTCATTCTCTTCGTAATTTAATACTAATCTTGTAATTAAATACAGTTCATCCCGTTGCACCATTAAGGCTGCTTCAATAATTTTCTTTTTACAATAAAAAAGTAAAAAACTCGATTTTTTGTTGATAATTGTTTATAAAAAATTAAAAAATTGCATTTTCGAATAGGAAACATAGTGGGAAAATACTAAAGACTGTCCTGCACAGGATGGTACAGGCGGCTTCCTGCTAGTCTTTATGTCAAAAAAGCAATCATTTGTAGCTCTATTGCTTGGCCTATAACAGAAAACAAATGGACAATACATGAAACGTTTATAATACATAATATTGTATTAATGTTTACTTTTTATGTGATAGAATAATACATTTTTAACGACTAAAGGATTTACACGTCTTCGGGGTAATTTGTGTTCACCAAAAGATATATAAGGCGATAAACCTCAATAATTGTCAGGAAGAATGAAACATGGTAGCATTATATCAACACTGACCTAGGCGAGGAGCCAAAAAAGGTACATTGACCTTCGCTTTATTTTGGCTGCGTCCAGAAGAGCGCACAGTCAACAAAAATATTTTCTGGGCACCGAAATAGAGCGAAAGACGAGAATAAACGGGAGAGGGAGCCTTATCATCGCTCTCTCCCTTTCGAAATCAAAAATAAAAATTGTCGGTTGCCAATTACCGCCGCTAGTCTCATCTGGGCGAAAGAGTTTTATTGCACGTTGACAGGCAGAGTTTACGACGCTGTAAAACCATTCTTGGTGCGGCAACCCGACGGCTCTTAGGGCTCTTAAGGGTTTACCCCACCATCATACCCGACACACTCCATAAACGTTACATGTTTATGCCTCGACAAATTAAGTTATCAGTCTTTGGCGGAAGAAATGTCCTGTTTATGACCCGCAAACTATTTGATTGCATACCATTTGGAAACCACCATCGCAACAACGACCATCAAGACTTCGTCTTAGCGAACGTTCATAAAATAATCTCCTAAAGATTGCATTACTATAATACTAAATCACTTTCCATGAGAAATTATGAATCTAATATGTAGATGAATTCTTCTTCAATGAATCGTGAAGACACACTGCGTTTAAGACCTCATCTACCACATATCATGTCTCGAATGACCGTGAGTGCGGTCCTACATTCAACATTATTCGTTCTGGTTCGGTACTGCCAGATACCTCTACTACAGGAAAATGTCAAATTGAAAATGTGCTGGAACGAGTTTTTGAGATTTTTATTTACATCTTTCCAAAACGGTTGCATCTGGTTTCATTGTAGTTCGATGCAAGTGTAGAGCTAGCATAAGACTTAAATTGTTCTCTTAAATTGTCTTTGTAGTTAAGAGTAGTCTTGTAGCTACCTTAAAATCTCGACAAAAAAATTAAAGAAAATATCTTCTCATGGGCGTATCCAGCTCAAATCGGAAGGGGGGCAGTTGTCTCAATTTAACTTGGTGTTTGGGAGAAGGGTGCCCATTAGGTCGTTCAAAAAAAGTGGACACGGCCTTAAACTTACATGGAAAACGCATGGGAAGAGGACATTTTTTGGTATTTTTCAAATAATTGTTCGGGGTTTGTGAAAACTTAAGATTATTTAAGGACTTGTAGAGGACTTTCCAAGGAAGAATTTGACCTATTATACATATGGGTTTGAGGCCCCCCAACCCATCCCCATAGTGCCCTGAAAACTAGCCTTAAAGGTCTACTGGAACGTTTATATACATTTGTCAGTTAATTTACAATAATATTAACAAGAATTTAATAATTTACAATAATAATATTTCCTATTGTTTAAGCAATCAATTATTATTCATTTACAACTGTTTTTCTAATTATGGTGAAGAAGTCAAAAAATTAGCTTATAAATTTCATGTTCGAGATATCTAACAAACCAATTATCTATATTATCTAATAAATCCACATTTGATTAAACAAATTCCATTTGTTGAAACAATGCTTGTTTGCAATTCACTTAAAATTCATTTTTGTTACATCGGTATGGCCAACTGTTATTCTCAAGTGACAGCAATTATATTTTGGGATGATTTCCATTGTCTAAGTAATAAAATATTATTCCTTTTCAATATCATTTATTCGAAAAAATTTAAATGATTTGAAATCCTTTTTTCGGGAAATTGGGGAGTAACATTTATTTTTAAAATAATAAATTTCCTAAAGTCAACAAATTTTATTAATCACATTTCTTTCTCCACTTCTTATTATGATTTCCTACCACTGTGTGACGCAAGATAATGTTGATTTGTTTCTGTCCTGAAACTGTTCCCTGTACTCTATCCCTGTTCCCTGTCTATTACTCAAACACTGGAAATCATCGCAAAATATACATGATGTCACTTCAGAATAACAGTTAGCCAGACTGATTTAAAAAAATAATTTTAGGCGAATTGCAAAAAAAATGGCATTTGTTTAAACAAATGTAGTTTTTTATAATTGTTAGATAATACAGACTAAATATCTCGAACATGAATGTTATAAGTTAATTTCATAAATAAACTGACTACTACCACAATTAGAAAAAAAAGGGGAAATGATTATAATTGATTGTTTAAACAATAGGAAGAATTTTTTTAATGAATAATGTCCCTCTAAGGTAATAAACTGCCATTTCGAAATCAGAAAACAGAATTCAGACGGATTTTCGAGAAAAACGAATAATTTAAAAAAATAGAATTTGTTTAAACAAATGGAAATTAACATTCCACAAGAATTGTAGTAATGATTTCTATGAGAAAAAAGATGATGAAATGATTAGAAATTTTTTCATTTGGGTAGTTTTCAGGGCACTGTGGGGTCGATTGGGGGCGTCAAATCCATATGTACAATAGGTCAAATTCTTCCTTAGAAAGTCCTCTACAAGTCCTATAACTTTAACATAAGTTTTCCCAAACCCCGAACAATTATTCGAAAAATAGCAAAAAATGTCTTCTTCCCATGTAAATTTGAGGCCTCGAAAGGCACCATTAAAAATCAAAATTTCGAAAAAAGCGTGTCTACTTTTTTGGATTTGGAAACGTTTTGGAGGAGATCGTTGCTTTCTAAATAACCACCCTAGTGCCCATAAGGGAACGAGTGCAATGATTATCATCTAACCAAAATGCAAAAGGGGGGCAGCTGCCCCCTTGCCCCCCCTGGATGGAGAGAATGTAAATTAAAGATTTAGTTTAAAGTAATTTCTCCTTTCTGTCATCATCTGGAGCGTTCTAGGAAGCGGCGAGAAAGTTGAACGCGCTCTCTAAGCAATTTAATCTATCTAGAAGCCGCACTTGATGAAATTTAATACAATCCTCCGACGTTTAAACAAATATTTCCTGGCATTAAGTGTCTTCGTAACGACTCCACCCGATTTTCTACGAAGCTGACGCATCGTTACTGCAAACACAGATTCCACACCTCTTGGATCTCTCAGCTAAATGAATTTTACACCAAACAAAGTAAACAAACGAAAAAAACGCAACCTCGGTTCGATAAATTTCGAAACTTTCCAATTTCGCAAAGTTTAAATCTCCCGCCGCCGAGCCGGCGCCATCTTTCGGTTTTAATAATAGAGCCGTCCGGGGTTTATTAAAGCGTGGACGCGCGGGCGCAGCCGTCGTAAAAACAACGGCTCCATAACTAACTTTAAACGAATAGAGTTTTCGCCGTTGCCGAGCTCGTACAAACATTGTAAATTCGTGGATGTAAGTCCGCTGGAAGAAGAGATTGCAGCGCTCGACGGCTAACGGCCGAACTACCGCTCTCCGGGCACATCGCGCACCGTTCGTCGTACCATTGACTATTCCCGCTTATAACCGTTATCGACCGAGCGCTGCAAATGCAGTCGAGATCCGCGTTAAGCGTTTTCGTCAGGGCGCACATTGGGGTATTTGACCAAAAAAGCATAAATCAAATTTCTAAATTGTTAAATTCGAAAAAGTAAACCAGTTCCTGGGATAGGTAAAGGACCGATGTATTAAAAGGCGGCAATATTTTTTCACCTGAGCCCTGCGCCACGTGTCCTTGTCAGCCAAAAGTTAGAGTTTACTATGGCTAAACATAGATGCACATAGGTTGACGCTCTTGAAAACGGTTGTAATTTTGTGTGTTAAGGAAAAATGTGACTTGTTTGTTATACCTTCTTTAGAACCAAGTATAAACTTTCATTCGACATTGTTTTTATTAAAACTTACCCACAATTCTGTTTATTGCAAGGCCGAGAACATTCGCTATTATAAATAAAAACAGTTTTATGCAGAATTTGAGTGTTTTAGTTTTGTGTATAGCTTAATTAAGCTCTTGAAAGTGGTTCAAATTATAGTACACATATTTGACATTACAACTACTGCAAAATCTGCTGCGGATAGGTGCGGATGCGGTTTTTGTGATTTTATTTCTATTACGTTGTAAAGGAAAATCCAAAAATTGATGTACGGGCTTATGTAATTTGATGCAATTCCTTGAAACCGTGATAGTAGAGGTAATTTAGAACATATTTAACCATATTTAGCTATATACAAATGATTACGGTTATCAAGATATTGACAATTTTATGTACGTATATTATTTCGTTTTGGATCATGTATAGCAAACAACCCCGATGACCTAGACTCTTAAAAATCATACGAAAAAAACCTTAAACTTTGTACTTGTATGTGAATTTCTTGGAAATTTGTTGCTTGAAGCGAATCGGATTTATATTCAGGGCAAGAAAATACATCGAAAGCACCTACTCGCATACACAGTTATGTGCATTAAAATGGATTATTGTTGAGGTAAGCTTGTGAATAGAAACTGGTTAGGCGTTTTCGATAAATGTGTTCATACGGAATGCGAATCTGGGTTCATGCGTATTAGGGTCAAAGTTTTCATGGAAACAATAAGTATTAGACAATTTTGAAATAATACTAAAAATAATAGTTTTTATAGTGATAAATATGGTTAAATAGGTTCTTAACTGCCTCTACTATCACGTCTTAAAAGTAATGCATCGAACGGAAAATAGCATGAATAGCGTATGTACCGTTTCACTACACAATATCGACTGGTGTAAACTTTCATTTTCTTCCTCTACCACTGGTCTTAAAGATAAAACTATTTTCATGATTTTCTTACAACATAACAGACCCAAAAATATTATCTCATATAACTGGACTCTGATCACTCTGCAATACTAATGACTCTAAGCGAAAGCATAATCAAAAAGGAATGTACCCCAACCTTGACCAATAAAACTACAGACTGGGTAAGCTTTAAAATAGAGCTTGAAAACACTATACAGCTAAATATCCAGCTTAAAACCAGAGATCAGCTCGACGTAGAAGCCGAGAAATTCATCAACACCATCCAGAAAGCCGCTTGGAACAACACTAAAGAAATCACCCACAGAACTATTGGAAATAATTATCCTATGGAAATTAGAGAAATGGTCAAGCAAAAAAGACAAGCTAGAAGAAGATGGCAACAGTCACGAGATCCAGCTGACAAAACCATACTTAATAATAAATCCCAACAACTTAAACGCGAAATTCAAAAACTAAAAGAGGCATCATTGGAATCCTTCTTAACCAAATTGACTCCCGATAAAGAAACAGATTACTCGCTGTGGAAAGCAGTGAGGAAATACAAGAGGCCAGTGGCCCATGTCCCACCTATAAGACGAAGAGACGGTACCTGGGCAAGAAACAATAAACAGAAGGCTGAAATTTTTGCAGAACATCTAACAGAAATCTTCCAGCCACACAACATCGAATCAGAGCCAATCACGAATGAAGATATAACCTATGATGAAGAAGCCATACAGCTAGTTACTCCAAAGGAAGTTGCCAGAGAAATCAAGACAAACCTGAATCCAAAGAAGGCACCTGGATATGATCTTATCACAGGAGAAGTTCTTAAGCAATTACCTAAGAATGGTATTGTTATGCTGACGTACCTAATAAATGCATCGTTCAGATTAAAATACATCCCACATGTCTGGAAAGTAGCAGAAGTCATCATGATACCAAAACTAGGCAAACCACCGACCGAGGCCAAATCATATCGCCCAATATCACTGTTACCAATGATATCGAAACTCTTTGAAAAGTTGCTTCTAAAGAGAATGAAACCTATCATTGAGAGAAAAGAACTAATTCCTAATCACCAATTTGGTTTTAGAGAAAAGCATTCCACTATAGATCAAGTCCATAGAATAACAGATATCATAGAGAAAGCATTAGAAGAAAAGCTTATTTGCTCAACAATCTTTCTTGATGTGACACAAGCGTTCGATAAGGTTTGGCATGAAGGATTGATACACAAACTAAAGAGTATGCTACCTTTACAATACGTCGAGCTGCTAACATCCTATATATCTGATAGACTATTCAGAATAAAACAGATCGATGAATACTCGGAACTAAAAGAAGTCAAAGCTGGGGTACCCCAGGGTAGTGTATTGGGACCAATTCTCTATCTACTATATACAAGTGACCTTCCACAGATGGAAAATGTAACAGTGGCCACATTCGCAGATGACACGGCTCTAATGGCAGTGGGATCAACTATTGGTGAATCTACCAGGAATCTTCAACAAGCTAGTAACAAAATATACAAATGGACCAGAAAATGGAAGACCAAGCTCAACGAACTGAAATCTGTCCACATTAACTTCACAAACAAAAGAATCGAGGACATACCTCATGTCAAGATTAACGACGCCATAGTTCCATATGCGAACACTGCAAAGTATTTGGGTATGACACTGGATACAAAACTAAGGTGGAAAGAACATGTTAAGAAGAAAAGAGTAGAGCTTGGCCTCAAATACAGAGAACTGTACTGGCTTCTGGGAAGAAACTCTCAGTTGTCAGTACAGAACAAACTACAAGTCTACAACCAAGTACTAAAACCGATTTGGTTATACGGCATCCAGCTTTGGGGCTGCGCAAAAAGCTCCAATATACAAGGAATCCAGACCTTCCAAAATAAAGTACTAAGGAATATGGTTAACGCTCCTTGGTACATACGGAATAGTGACCTGCACCGTGATCTTGGTGTCCCACAAGTCATCCAAGAGATAAAAAGACTCGCCACTAAGCATGAATCTCGCCTAAGCCATCACGTCAACGTAGAGGCCCTGCAGCTACTGGACAACCAGAATCTAGTGAGAAGACTAAAAAGAACTAAACCCTTCGAACTAGTGAATCAGTGAAATGTGTAAAAAGCAGAGCACAGTGAGTGACGTGTTAGTGCTTCTTGTTTGGGACAAAGTAAATATAGGGACATCAGTGGATAGCCTATTAGAGACAAGTACCTAGTTTTAAGAATTCAGATTTAAATTGATGGTTAATCTTTTAGATTAGTTTCAATATGTTAAGCATCTTATGCTTATTAATAAAAAAAAAAAAAAAAAAAAATATAACTCAGAAACGACATGTGTTGTTAAATTTTAAATCCGTCTATTATGCATATTTAATCAGGACATGCCATATATATTTTTGTAAATTTCACACAGTAATATAAATAAAATCACAAAAAATATTGATGACAAATCTTGTACCAGTAATTAATTTACAATAGGTGTACTGCAGTGAAGAACAACTTTTAATACAGTTTGCTTTTTTCCCTATTTTGTACTGTTTATTGTGTTTATTAAGTTGTTAACCTTCAAATACGATTCAATATGAAGTTTAAAATGCTATACATAAATAAAACAACACATCTAGAGCCCTTATAGGTGAAGAAATAATTTTGGCCAGGTTTTCGCGTCAAATACCCCACTGTGGGGCGGTTTCAAAATGTTGTGCATATCCAACGCGTTCTACTAACCTTATGTTCATAAATACATCTGCCGGTGGTGTATGCATCCTAATTAACAACTGGTTATTCGGTTGCCTACCCTACAGCTTCCCTATGAATTCCTCAATTATTAGTACAAACTCACAAAATTATTATTAGTATTATTAATACAACATTTACGAAAATTTAATGATACGAATTAAGGATATAGCTTTAACATAATTTATATCGGTGATCCTAGAATTATACCTAGAATTTTAATAAAATATTCATTCCCTCAGGACATGTTTTTTTTTGTTTTATTCGTCCGAATATCTGAATGTTACTATCAATTAAGGTATAAAAATATGAAATCTTACATGCTAAAAATAAAAAGAAATCTAAAAATTGGTGAAATATGATTATATAAGCTTACGGTCAAATAAAACTATTACAACGTTATAATGTGCATTTGCAGGGAGGTTCGGATATTAGTAGACAAAATCAGGTGTATGTATATGTCATAAAAATAAAGTAAAAACACAAGCATTTCCCAAGCAAGAAGCTCTTAAACTCTATAATCATACATTAGAAACAGGTCACGATAGTGATTAGAAAAACACGATAAACTGGACTTGTTAAAGCAGTTTGAAATAGAAAAATATAAACTGGATAAAAATGTAAATGACCAAAACTAATTTTCCACATATACCAGTTTTTCATGTACATCGTCTAGACTTGCTCATATGGTAATTAAATATTTCTGAAAATTGTGTTCGACACGTTGTAATAGTTTTAATTCCACACTTAATTTTATCATGGATATTAGCGAAAACGCGATATCTAGATGATAATTTACTGTTGTATTATTTTGACCGATTTAAATTATTTTTTCAGCACGTAAACAAATGTATCAAGAGTATCACCAGATGGTATGGTGGTCCAAGTTTAAGGCACCCTGTAAATACATTAAGGTCGCAAAGCCATATCTTTTTCCAACATTTTGTTTTTGTATTGGCCCCAATATCTGATTGTTTAAAGGCGTACAAAAGAAAAAAAAAATTTTTAGCTTTCTTCACTATTTTGTAAACTTTTGTAGCATTGTATTGTTTGTAATTTTGGTCAAAACCAATTTTACAAGAATTTTTTATTTTGTTCAGTCGGCGTTTGTGACTTCGTGAAGTGTTATCTATGAATTCATCTAATAAATTATTATTATTCCATATTAAATGGAAATCAAATGTGTATTACAAATAGTAAAATTATGAAAAAACAACTAAATTCACACTAAAATCCTTAATTTCTGCAAAGGTTGTCTCAAAGTTTGACAGCCAGAACAGTTTCGTTTCTCTTCTAAAATTGGTTAGTGCTGAAAGAGAATCAAAACCGGCTGAAGTTCACAAAAGATTTTGAACAGACTACTTGAGTAACAGACTACTTGAGAATCTGACTCAGTTGCCTAATTATTCCATAGGCTGTCTCAAAGGCGAGTGCTAATATTGATGAATTAGTTTACAATACGTTGAAGACAATCATGTACTATCCACGGCAAAAGAAAGTCGTACAGTTAAGTTTGACATCATGTAATTCTGGCTTGTCAACTTGACAGTTAGTGCATGTTTTATACCTATGATTAATGTCAGAATGACACCGAATAGGTTATAAAAGAACCATTTACAATGCTAGAAGGTGTACGACTTTTTTTTGGCGTGCATAGTACATTCATCATTCATTCCAAAAGTTACTTAACTAAGTTTGATGTCCAGTTTTTTCTGCCCTGGAGTATAATTCAATATACTACACATTCGTATGTTCACAATGTATCAAATTTCCGCAAATGGGGTTTCATGATCACCTAATGCTTATTTGATGGTAAATTTTGATAATAACCCAAAACATACGACAACCGTTGCAAACAGTGAGGCAATGTTTTGCCGTTTATCGCGTCAAATTCCATCGGATACATTCCAAAGTCAGGGCTTTACCAAAAATGCAATTCCTCATCAAAATGGAGAAAAGAACGAGAAAGCCTGGTCCGAATCTCTTCGATTGGAGAAGGATCAAGCAGGCGATATCGAGATAGCCGCGTCTGTACGTAGGACGTCCCCATGGCCCTCTTCAACTTATTTTACGAGCGACGTATCGCCCCACGATTCGAAAAAACCACCTAGCCAGCCGGGCGTACCTCTCTCTCCAGATCGAAGGACCATAAATTCGGCGCGGAGCTCCCTACTCCCCTCCGGCCGCGGAGAGTGCGTTCCAAGGATCGCTTGATTCATGCCGGGGTCCCTCAGTCACGCGGGGACCTGCCATGTTTTATCCCAATCTAAATTTCGGATTTGTGCCTACCTTCACTCGGGGTTTAATTTATAGGAACCGCTCGGTCCGAGTGTGCTTTGTGTAGATGGGATTGCCGTGCGCGCAGGGGCGGCAGCTTTTCCCCACTTTTTATTAGTTGTTTACTGCCATTCGGAATCGGACTTAAATTATTGTTATGGACAGTTAAGGCCCGTGTGGTCGGCACCAGATCGCATATTATGGAATATGATATTACGGATAACGTTCTAGTGATTTTTCTGGTGATATATTGGAATGATTGGATGATTTTTTTGTTTATTTTCAAAGAATCTGCACAACTTTATATAACATTTTTACAGGGGCCTTTGGAGATAGTATGAAACATTACTAATTTACGTACTCGAACGTCATTTTTATGTCATCAAAGACATACTTAAAGTAGAAACCGCTTTCGATGTCGTTATGAAAACACTAAAGCGCTCGCTTTTAGTACTTTTTAGTTTTCCAAGATTGGTGATATTGATGCCAAGCGTCAAATGATGCTGACATCTCAATCGCTATTGGCCGGCCTCAATCGTATTTGCCACTTTTACCCCAACTACCAACTGTTGAAGTTAAAACTACCCTAGACTGAAAGACGAGAACTGCAATTTTCGAAATTTGTCAAATTAATGTCGCAAAGTAGAAAACATAATTTGCCTTAGTGAAATGACTAAAGCTGGTAATAAACATTTTTAATTGTTAGTTTAAAAAAGTGATTTGGGAAATTCTGCTGCTAGTTTTGACATTTTTGTTTCATTTTATCATGTAAGACCAATTATAAATCATTGCGGAACCCTTGAAATTGGGTTGTAAATCAAAAAAAAAAAATATTACACCTATTCTACCGTGTCTCACTTAAACTATCTTTTTAGAAAATAATCATAGTCATTCCTGGTAAAAAGTTGTATACACAGACAAAAGAAACGTCTATAGAGAAAAGCAGTTCAATTATAAAAACCACTTCAACTATGAAATTACAGTATTTGTCCTGTGAAATTGCAAGCATATCCTGTGATATTACTGTGATATTCCTGTAATTTCACAGGAATGTCTTTACCATATTATGTCCCAATCGCATAGGGACATAATATGGTAAAAATCTGCGTACAGCAATATAGCTGACATAAAATAACCAGCGATCATGCAATAGAATTTCTTCTTTTACAGCATTTTTTCTGTAAGATCTTATATACATTTAATTTACTTTAATTTACTGCTACTTTCACATAATTTTGTGTACATTCATTCTCTGTAACTTTACAGACAGTTTTCTCTGTTACAAACTTATTTGCTTTTTCAATTCTTCAAAAATTATAGCCATTTAAAAATATTATCATAAAGGAGGGAAAATAAAATACATATCAAACAATAAAATAAAACGAATGAACACAGAGATTACTAAAATGTAAATAAATTAATTATTATCTAAATTAAAAAGTATCAATAATAAAAATAATATTAATTCAAAGGTTAAGAAATTTAAAATAAAGAAAGTAAAGATTTTCGTATAAACTTATTAGTTTCATGAAGAATTCTAATCGTATTACGAAGTTAGAGGCGTTTAAAATACGGGTTTGTTAATATTTCTATCGGCTGAATTTTTTAGGCACTGAAAAAATATTTACCTACATTCTAAAAACAAAATGCAGCAGAGAACATCCCCGTAGATGAGTATAAATATATTTCTTTGTTATTGGTACACCCTAATGTCATCTACAACAAATTAAATCATTAAATAAGAAGAAGCTTGCTCTCATAAATACATACATACACAAATTTGAGAACTGCTCATCAGTTTTTTTTTAATATTTGCTGTAATGTAATATAAATTATAATTTAGGAAATAATTAATACCCAGGTTATACCGCGGTTTTTCTACAACTGGTTTCTACAACTAGCAATACGTCAAAATGATGAACTTTGACTGACGGCACAATTTTTTGAGGTAAGGCGATATCATAACATTGAATTCAGAACAAAAAATCCTCCACTGAATGCCAGACAGAAAAACACATTCGAAAAAATGTGGCAAAAACTACCCCAAAATGCTTGATACCATGTCTATTTAACAAAACTTCTCATTACGCACGCTAAATGCAAAGTGCGAACTATCACAAACATTGGATATTCTCGCAAAGGCTCATGAAAAAATACTTTTACAAAACTAAGAGTTAAGTCAATTAGTAGTCTTGATCACGTATATTTAACTTTTGTTCTCTAATTACAATAATTGTCATCGTAAATGTGTTATGCAACATTAAGAACAAAAGAAAACAACGCTTGGGTACATAGTTAGGGAGCTAATGGGAGTCAGATACATATTTATCGACAATTTACGATTATAAATCAATAAATTAGCCCGTAATCTATTTGATACTGCCTATAAATTGTCATTTTAATTGCGTCCAAGCCTACTGACGCCTACCGAGCATAAAAACTCCTTCCTCTCACTCGGATACTTTCACTTTTGCTTCTTTATCTGAAGCACTGTAAGAAGGAACCAAATTTGCAACCAACTAACACCGAGCTATTTTTAGGTGGCATAAATCGTAATTATGACTCAGAAACAAAATATAATCATTGTCCATCCGGCCTTGGACCAATATATCAGTCTAGCCTGAGTTAAAACCAAGCCGAGCGAGTGTAGTGCTTATAGTGGTACAGTTGTCAATACAAGGTTCAAAAATAGGGTACTGGGGCTTCTATTCTGCCTTTTGTTGCGTCATAGGGACAATGGGCTAAAACACCTTTGCTAAAACTATCTATATAACCCTTTTGCGGCGATTTCTAACTTTCCAATTCCGGGAATTGTTCCTGGTTTCCTTTTGTTACTGGCGATTTCTAAACGAAGCCCTACTTTTGAAATTTCATGAGTGAATTTGCATCTGTTTCTTAGCGTTATCACATTATTAAAGCTTGAATATTGTAGGGGTCATATTGAAAGTCATTTACGACCATAAGGATGTGCTGGAATGCTGAATGAAAAGAATAAAAAATGAGGAACCTAAAGCAGCTGTTTGTGGACTCGCATGGTTGTGCATGGATTGAACAAAGTTGGGGTACATGGATTAATGCGGGTCCTCAATGAGCTATAATACTGGTTTTTTATTCCTTAGTCAGAACAGAATACTATATTATTCATCATTATTAGACTCCATGCAAGAGATACACATTCAAGACCAAGAATGTGAAATTGTATCATGTTTACCGCATAATTCTCAAGTGAAAGGCACTAGTATAATAGAAAACTCTTTTACCGACACAGCATTTAATGTTTCCGTCTCAACACTATAAATAAATATGCAGCACTAGCAAAAAAAAGAATTAAAAATAGAACAACCTCGACAGTCTGACAGCGCCAGACGATTAATTTGTTTTTAAGTTTTTATAGTCAACTCAAAATTTTCGCAAACATGGACAAGAATGTTGTTAAAAGCAAAATAATCGCATACAGGGTGAACCAAAAGGTTACGGTAGAAATAAAACGGTTGAAATTAAATAAACGATTAACCCTGCATGATTAAACTTAAAATTAAACTAAAATCTTAACTAAACTTAAAGCTAAAGAAAGAAATAAAAGATATATGTACCATTGTACTCACCGCACACCACCCGGTCAAACGGACTCATCCAATCTGGAAAATAACAAATGCAACCATCGTAAAAATCGAGAAATTAGCTACATATAATGATATTGAAACACAAACACACGATAAACAAACTAATATAAGAAAACCCTGACACTTCTAATGTTAATCATAAATCAAAAGCACAATAAACTTCTAACAGATTGATATTTATGAATATTGAACAGTCGAATTAGAAGCTATAAACCAGCAAAAATGATAATTGCGTTTATAGATAAATAAACTATGAACAATTAACAAATTATCCAATTACAAGCAATAAAATATTCGTAATAAACCTAGTGATAATCACCTCGAAATTAAAAGTGCTAACGACTAAAAATAAAAGTGAATTAACTGTTTTGTCGCGGTACCATAAAGTTGTCGAGGGCCCATAACGGTCCTAAACAGGATTTAAACGCTTTAATTGAGTAATTAATTAAACACAATGGGCGTTGCATGTGCAGTACTTCGACTGCAAAGAACTGCATCGACAGAACTGCGTTCGGCAAAGTGTAATCATTCATCAGATTACGCCAGTGGCAAAAAATGGGGTTATGTCATTGTTGTTTTTACGACCGCTTTTATTGTTATTGCTGCAATAAAAGGAGCCTATTAAAAATCTATCGGCACCGATCTTATTTTCTACGTTTCTCGCTCACGACGCAACAAGAAAATCTTCAGCTACCGACGGCAAACGTTGACACGTGACATAACCCAACTTTTACGACGCTCCCCAGAACGGAAACTTTATGGCGTTTTAATTAATTTTCTAGCGGAAGCAAGATTTTCGGTTGTGAGATTCTTTTACGCGCTCGTAAATTCGAAAACGAGCCGAGTTGTAATGCAAAATGTGAGAGGAAATTGTGAAACTCATCCGCGTTTTAGTACCGACTTTTACCGTTTCAGATTCGGATTTCTTACAGTTCGAGATGTTGGTTGTTTGTTGTCAAAATGTGGCGGCGCGTTAGATGGCTGATAAAAAATAACCTTGAACCAAAAATTAAAATACTGGCCTCGTACTCAACCTTGTAGATATTTCAGATTTTATATTTATATTTGTATTCGAATTATGAAATTTATAGCTTAAAATTACAAACAAGACTAATTAAAAAATCGATACAACTGCATCCGCCATTTTGGACTATGAACTACAATACCCGACACATTGTATAGTGTAATAATCATTATCATTATTATTCAAGAAATCGGGGAACCCATAAAACAACAATTGAGTTCAAACGTGTTTATGGCCACTTTATAGGCAATTAAAATCATTGTTACTACTTTTTGATGGCGATTCTAGTGCCTAGAACGACAGTTTCCCATTTAAAATGTCGAATTTTTGCAATTCTAATTACACGCCATTACAAAAACTTTATGACTCCTTAATTTGGGTTTACGTAAGGTAGATAGAATGTATGAATACTGAATATATTAATTAATTTAAATTGAATCATTGTAATAAGACTCACAGTTAAAAGCAAAATTACGATCTCAAGGTAAAAGATCAGTTTATGCAATCTTACATCGTTTTAATGATTTTATAGGCAATAAACGCAATCTCTAACAGTCCAGGCGCGTTTTTGGGCGGCCATATACCTACACAACACACACATGCAGCAGGGGCGTCAATAAAACAACAATGGAACTTTATGGGTGTTTATGACCGCTTTTATTACCATTTTAAGGACCTTGTTACCATTTTGCGGTCGTTCGAGCGATCGCTTTCGGTTTCTGTTGGTTTTTTGACGCTTCCTCTTTACTCTACACACGAAAAATCATCTCCTTACCTGTGATCGACATCCATGGATATCTGGGGATGTCTGGTATTGGTTGACCGCCGGCAGTCGGTTGAGAACATGACGTGCCCAAAGGATCAACAACAGCGCTCGCAGCCTGATGGTAAAATTGAGCCGCTGCAGCCATGGAAGCCGATGCAGCGCTCACGGAACTGGCTGCACTGACGGATACACCATTTTGATGATGATGACCCAGTGCGTAATTGACCATCGAGTCTGTAGCTCCTACATTACCACCTAATCCCGTTGTATACCTGCAGGATTTATCAGCCGCTGCTGCATCCACCGCTGCCGCCAAAGCTGCCGTGCTTGCGCTCGAGGAGAAGGCCCCAGGAACCATACCTCCAGAAGCTGCCCCAAATGCAGCCGCCGCGACGGCTTGCTGCTGGTGATGATGGTGAGCGGCAGCTGTTGCCGCTGATACATACGGATACATTCTTGAAGCTGGTGATGTGGATGAAGCTGAAGAGTTGCTGTGTTGAGGCGAGGAACCACTGGGCGATGTAGACGACGAGTAATTAACAACGGAGGCTAAGCCAGCCTCTAAGGAAGATACGGTTGTCGTTGGGCTATGGAATAACTGGTTGTGGTGCTGGAATTGCTGATGATACTTAGGGAGCATGCTATCAATGATGAACTTGGAACTCATAGCTGGTTCCGATTGTCACTGCACCGCACACTTGACAATGTTGTCATAATACGCTGTCCGACTTGTAGCAAAAGGTAAACACCCGATCGCGAACACCTCAATTTCAATAACTGTCCCTTTAGGCCCCGGAGAATGGTTCTGAACTGGCGCGCGTCCTTACTCCGCCACTTCTTCGAATCCTTTATGGCCCATGTATGTTCAGTCTATAGCCCTCTATGCCTTATCCGCGACACTAGAAGCTGTTATGGCGCCCCACCACGCTAGCGCCAATCGGAGCAGGTGCGGAACGGACCAATGGGGGCCTCCGGAGTTCCACGGCCGACACGCGACCAGCTTTCGATCGACACCAGCCCACTGTCTCAAACACAACCTATACTTCGCTCCTCATCGCACATCAAACTCTAATTAAAAATTAACATTTCTTTTACTACACTCATCTCATCTCACATATCTTTCATATATTAACCCTCAAATTAAAATTTTCGTCAACTTTTAACGCCGTTTTTTACTGACGGTATTCAAGTTGTACCAGTGGCTCCATCTCTTGGCATAAGCGGGAACGGAGCGCACTACATCGGCAGTGCTCAGCGGGATGCTGACTACGCTGACCTGTCCCACACAGTCATCGTCGTTTCAATTCTCTCTCTCTTATCTCCGGAAGATAAAGGTGCACCTTAATGCTTGTTTATGATTTACGTTACGTTCGGTCGGGAAAGTGCCTTTTACGACGTTGGCATGCGTAGATATTACAGCTCGCTTAATTTAACTTGATATGATTAGGTATCTTATAGAAGTATAATAGGACGAATGTATGTAGAATAACAGATAACAGAATGTAGACGCAAGTAACCTTTTATGGCCTTTTGTTTTTTTTATGGAATGCCGAATAGTTTATTTGACGTATTAGTGTCCTGCTACTCCTGAGTGTAAAACTCTAAGGCTGCGTTCGTTTAGTTTGAGTTGTGGGATGGGAAGGAACATGAAAAGAAGGGAACTGACTCCTTCTACAGTTACAAACAGCCTAGGTAGTCCGCGAGTTATCCAATGTCTACTCAAAGGAACTAACTGAACGCAGCCCTAGCATATAATAAGTCACACAACATAATCAACTAAACAACTCAGTAATGATGTCAAGACTCACCAATCGCAACCGGATTATCTGAAACAAACAAAAATCGAATATAAATAATCGAAATCGTCAAGTGTCAGACATTTACGATAATTATATTGATATAAGTCCCCAAAAAAATAAAAATTAATGTCAACTCGAATGCGAGAGTATGATAGTTATGAAGATTTTTATGGAGACGTGCAAATATCTCTAAATCAACGTAATGTGTCGATATGAGATTTTTCGGCCAATAACGGACTATTTATTGGTGATTCCACTTGTATAACTCTATCACGATGCTATTTGTATGCTGATTAGTAAATTATACCGGTTTTATGATCCGATGTCGAAAGAATCGGTCGCTACTAAATAAGTGGCATTTTAAACAGCAAATTAACAATGGCATGACTCTGTCAACAAATATTTAATGCAAAAGAAACTAAACGAATATCACAACAATTTATGTATATAGTCGCGTATAAGTTAACAATTAATTTTGTGTTTATGTGTTTAAAATTATGAATGGAATAAAAATTCACACCATCACAGCAGGAATACCATACTTAACAAATATTTCAAAACTTCCAAACGATTAAGACATCCACAAAACTGATCAACAGCAGCGCCATCTAGGTTCGAAGATTTGAACTACCGCTGTGCTCAACATCGTTTTTGTATAATACACTTTTTTTGCCAGGATTTGACATCTGTCAATTTTAATGAATTTTGATTCTATTGACAGTATTGTCAGATCAGCGTTTGACACTGCTGTATAGTATGATAAAGTCATGTGGCTGGCCACATCAGATTTTTTTATGATACACATTAGTTCTATAGAATTTGGTGATGTTATAGCGATCAACGAAAGCTACATTCAAGCAGAATACGTCTCTTACTATACAAAATCAATCATGAAACAAACGCATAAAACGGTTAAATCCAATATTCAAATAAAACCCGTTTAATAAATTTGTTCTACAAAGAAAATAAAAGTACGTCTGGCTGAAACATTTTTTCGAACAGTGCTTGTATCAAAAAATAGCATTTCATACAATCGACGTGAAAATCAGTGGCGTAGCGTGGGTGTCAGCCGCCCGGGGCGGAGGAAAATTTCGCCGCCCCCTTATTTAGGGATTTCAATTTAAAATACTAAAAATATACAGTAATTCCAAAGAACTATTATATTGTGTATTGTTCGGTTTACAAATGTTGATTTTACATAATTTATTATTAATTTCAATTTTGAAAAACTCCTCTTACAGCTGGCATTGTTTATGGCAATTGTAAGAAATATTCGGAGCATAATTATAATATTGGGCAGACTATCTTCCACAGGGTTGTTATGTTTAATACAGTTTTAAAACAAATATTTAATTAGTGTTAAATTATTGTTTTAAATGTTGTGTTTTAAACATATCTTAAACTACCGAAATTTGAACAGTTTTTGTCGTTCTTCATAAAATATAGTAATACAATATCAGAGGTAGCAAGTCCCTATTTTACTGACGAACAGACGGCGATTAAAACGCAATGAACTAATGAACTAATGAACAGACGCCGATTAAAACGCCTAAAAATAAAATAATTGCGTGATTTAGAACATGTTTAAAACAAGTTTTATTCACAGTTTAAGACATGTTTTTTGTGATTTAAAACATGTTTTTCGTAAGTGTAAAACAATGTTTCGTTAAAAAAACATCATTTTATAAAAAGAAAACATGTTTGTTTTGTTTAATATAAAAAAAAAAGTTTTTATAACAACCCTGATCTTCCAGCTTCGATTTCACAATAAATTTTAATAATTCAAGTGGACAATACAATTTGTCAATAAAGTTCAGTAATTTAACAATCACTACACGTAGGTATGTATGGATGATTGAATTAAAACTTCCCAAATTTGGAAAAATGTGATGATTAACATATACGGAAATATTGTAATTCCATAGGACAAGGCCTTTTGTCTCAGAACCTTGCTCAAAGATTTTATTACATTTTGATCGTTTTGATTAGTTTGTGACGCAAAAGTTGATATTATCAAAAAAAAATAAATTTTTACGAAATTTTATTATAATAAAAAAATCTTTAATTCTAATTTACTAATTTTTTATAAAAAAAAATCATGTTTGATAGTCTTATCGTACACTGAGCGGCCTTTTATTGTCCCTTAACTGACTTGTAGACTTGCAGTGGTTTAGGCAAAAAAGAAACGGTACAAAGATTCAGTTACTCATATTTCCAATAAGATTTATTCAATTTAATTATTTCTCTCAACTTAAGACCCGAAAAGCTTATATTGTGAAGGTTAGAAGGTTATATAGGTTACATTGCGAAGACACCACATTCGAAATAATATGACATTTCAATCCAATGTTATGTTACTTTAGGCATGAATGTGCACCATTTCAGGCACGACACATCCATTTGCGTAGGTACTTGAGTTATCTTTAAAGAAGATGGAGAAACAATGGCCAACTTTGCCTTTTTTATGGACGCCATGCATGATTTTAAAATTTTTAATGATGATTCTTGCTTCTGATTCACGTATTGTACCACAAATAATGGGCTTGTTTAATTTTTTTGGATGCGTTAATTGCATTCTATGTAAAATATTATTGCTTTCATAATAACAAGTTCATTTTTAAAAGAAGTAGGTGTATGTTTAATCCAAGAATGTGATCTGATTAATCTAACTACCCAACCTATATATTTAAAAAAAACAAATTCGTAAGTCAAATCAGTATAGTATCCATTTAAAATTCTACAATCTTAAAGTAAGATAACCGGCCAAAGCAACGGCTTTCTTCAATGAACGATATATATTCTTGCGTAAACAACCGTTGTTTTGGATCAACAAAAGTTGCTTTGAATTGAGGCTACGTTTCATTGTGTGTACAGACATCTACATTCAGAAAATGTATATAGGATGTATATATAGGATGTTCCAATATGCATATCGATATTCTTAGAATTAAAAATTGTTTGATAGATGTATTTCAATATTGCGACCACGCTGTATGCAAAGTAGTTATGTCTATGTGTTTAAATTGATCTTTACATATAATTTGATCATGAATCAGTTTAAGGGTTATCAGTGTTATCACGCAATCAAATTTTTAAAAAGTTTTTTAACGGAATTTTCAGTTTGCTTCACAAAAATTTCTAAACAATTGTTTAAAAATCTACAATAAAACAGCAAAATTTCATACATTTTATATGGCCACCAGTTTCTTTTATTCGTGCTTAACGCCTTTGGATTTATTCGACCTTTTACAGCTTTTTTATGAACGTCATTAAAGTGTAATAAAAATGTGGTCCCGCATACTTAGGGTGCGTATAATCACTTTATTAATAAAAAGGCGAATAAAAACGGACGCCATTTCAATTTCGGAAATAGATACGCAAGCAATGTTTTAAATTATAGCTACAATATATACAGCACCAGACTGCACGTTGTATGAGTAGTAGCAGAGTGTATTTAGGTTATTCTTTGGGTGCGTTTATTTATAAAGGTGTACCTTACGTGTTCGATGCCATAAAGTGAAGTTTATGGCAAACTAACAGCCTAAATTACAACCTAAACGCTGTACTTTTGCGTACAATATGTTTTTGCAAAACCTGCACGCTCTGTTTAATGTGGCTTTTAATAAACAATTTCAAACCAAACTGAAGGTCCTCAGCATCATAAATACCTAGATTTACTATTGAAATTTTATTGCATCATTCTTTTGATTTTAAAATAATTCTCTGGCACTAAAAATTGATTCCTACCAATACGTATCCTCTCGATACAATATATCATCCTGTATAAATAGCCATTTAGCAAAAAAAAAACACACTTATAGCTAAGAATACCATAAATAATCACCTATCAGTAAGGCAAAGGTCTGCAGATAAGAGGCTAATGATGGTACTTCTAACGAGGTACAAACGGACGAAAAAAAATCTTCGAGAGAAGCAATAAACTTGAAGAGCGAAATGCGTGGAGGGCGTTACTTTGTGTCGGCGTACAGAAAGCAGGCCGTGCTTTTGAAACAAACCAACAAGCTCTCAAGTCGTTAGACACACCCTGGGTGCCTTGTAACCTTTTCTTTCAGTTTCCATTTCAAACCCCGCAAGACACGTCGTAAAGATGCTTGATGTGGGCAATGGGGTTTGGGAAAAATTACAGGTATTCCTTGAGCAACAAAAAGATAAGTGGTGATTAGTAGAACTAACAGGTAGATGAACAGGTAGATATATTTTTTGAAAGTGTGCGAAAATTGCGATTGATCTTGACAACGAAAGAGATTTTACAGCATGTTCCAGTATAATATATTTCCTCCTCTGTAAAATTATTGTACAACTAAGTATACTTCCTGTAAAACTACAGGAAGAATACTTTATTTAATTACAGAATAATCTTGTAAAATTCTGTAATATTTCTGTAATTATTTTTGACCTGATGATGCACAACAGTTGTATGTTGTATTAAAATTGAGTAGTAATATAAGTAACTAATATAGGAAATATTTTCACTTCTCGAGAAAAAAAAATTCTTCAAGAGCTATAGTGAGTTATAGTAATTTTCAAACTTATATTGTGTCCTAGAATATTAAAACTGGGTTCTGGTCTTGACAGACTCCAGTTATTAGTATTCTACATAATATTCAATTATTGGAATATTGGTATAAGTATATGTACTTACTATTTTGTTCAAGTGCTATTATAGACCTATTTTCAAATACTTCTCCTGTAAAATTTACCTTCTCTTTATTGTGTTGTGCCAATATAGGTACATAGCTAACTGTCGATATAATAAATGAACATCTAATATTAAGACAATGATCGTGGATAACATCAATTCATACGGGGGTTGATAAGCCTAGACAAATAATTGACGCTGTATATAAGAAAATTTTATTTTTTGTGACAACCACTAACAGACCAAAGGAGTTAGGTAGACGATTTTTATACCCCCCACATTTAATGTGGTGAGGGTATATTGAGTTTGATTCAACATTTGTAACACCCTTAAGGAGGCGTGGCAGATATAGACACATATATGGATTTGATCATCAGAATTGAAAACTGAATCAATTTAGCTATGTCCGTCTGTCTGTCCGTTTGTCCGTCTGTTTACACGATAACTGCCGTAATTTTGAAGCGATTGATCTTAAATTTGGTATACAAGCTTATCTCTGGAAAAGTAAGGACAAGTTCGTGAGTGGGCAAAATCGGTTCACTTATTGTATTGCAGGATCGTAGAAGTAATCGTTTACAAGACATTTCATGTTTTTCCTAAGTTATATTTCTCAATTTTAATTTTTTATATTTACTTAAGTATTTTATTTTATATGGAGTCGGTATAATCACATTTTGTGATATTTTTGTAGTTCAATAATTATTAAAAGTATTAAAATATGTATTTTTAACAGTTTTTATTTTATCATACGTATTATAACAAAGTATTGGAATCGTACCGAAAAAAATTTAAATTTTAGCGGAAATATGTCCTTTTGGGTCCCCGGCACATTTTTTTTTATCAAGGTACAAAAAATGTCTGTCTGTGTGTGTATAAGGGTTGCCACATTTTTGTAATTGTTCACGAGGGCAGTAAGTGGGTGAAAATATTTTGTCATGTCCAATATGTCCACATCATACTGCCACATAAAACACAATTACATAATAAAACAAAATATTCTTGAATTGTAACAAGAAACAAATACTACATTACTTTATTAAATATGCGAATATAATACCTTCACACAGCGAAGTATATTCTCAAAACGTGAGAAAATTATATGCTGGCGGCTATTGCTTTAGATGAAAGTTAATATATACTTGGCTTGAAACAATTTCTTTCAGATAAGAATTCTTATACTTGGATCATATCGTTTTATTCTCAAGTTGAGGAAATATCGACTTGCGGTATAGCAAACTAATCATTTACTTGCATCGAAGCACATTGCTTTGAGTCAAGTATTTATTTTCTTCGGTGTTGCTGTGGTAATAGCACATAAACAATATATTTAGGTATATTCTCAAAAACTACCATGTAAACCGTAATTTTGCTATAAACTCGTTTTTGGTGGTTAGCCAGGAATTGTTGAATTTTGTATCTCGCTTAATTCTTTTAGATGGCGCATTCATCATTGCTGTAATGAAGGTAAGACGTAGTAGGTCGGAGAAACCGTATAATATCAAAATCTTACCGAAATGTTCAATAGATTTCATCCTAACACAGATAGAAAACTTTGCTTAATTCAAATAAATATGCATTGAAATCTACAATATGCATCAAAAGAATCTGGTGTTTCTATAGAGGCAAAGAAATATTTATTTGCGGATAAAAACGCATATGTGGGAAATATGTGCATGGTAGAAAGAGCGTTTATTTGTGTCAAACAACTTATATTTTCAATTAAAATTTACATTTATTTTTAAAACAAAAACAAAACAAAAATATTTCTTTGAAAGAAATACACCTCTTTGTATACAAATATAAATATTTGAATTCAATAGATCTTAGATTTCTTTGGTGTAAAGAAACATCTTTTTAAATAAAAACAAAAATATTACTTTAAAATAAAGTAATTTTTGTTTGAATCCAAATATATTTATTTGAATTAAATAAATAATGCAAATAAATTAATCTCTAAAAGCAAGTAAACTAGAACATATAATGAAGTAAATATTGTTGGCGTCAAAAAAATATGTTTTGATCTAAAACAATTCAAAAGAATATATTTCTTAAAAACAAGAAATCTTTTCTATCTGTGTGCACGAGGACAAATGTTATCACGCCGAGGACACGAGGACAAATGATTCGTACGAGGACGATCCTCGTGAAACGAGGACAGGTGGCAACCCTGGTGTGTATGTATGTGTGTGTGTTATGTGCGTACCCGTTTTTTGTGACGACGATTCCGAAGAAACTACTAAAGGTATCGGAACATATCTTCATATTTTTCCAAGTTTCATGACCAAACTTGGAGCTGAAAAGCTTTTGTTCAAAATGGTCCAAAAGAACTGGAGGTTTACTCTTAGCATTTTTTAAGGATTTTGCAAATGAGCTGCCATTTCTGTAATTTCGTCAAAATAGTTAAATAATAAATTAAAGTAGAGGAAATTTGGTATAATTTATGTCCTTGACATTTTTAGGTAAAATTAATAGTTTAGCTGCATGAGCAAATTGTATTTGATTGAGATCGGCCGTGTCTGCGTTAATATAAAACTAGTTAGCCAGGATTTGACAGATACTTTCATACTAATGAGAGTAGGTAGTGTCAGGCACTGATGTTTTGACAATACTGCCGCGGAATACATATGCACTTCCCACTTGGCCGATTAACAGCGCGGCGAAAAGTGACTTATTGGTAGATCCTCTGGTGTACATTAAAAAAAACATAAGCGTTCCTGAAGAATTTATAACTCAGTCAGGTTTGGAATTTTAAAGTATGAACCTAGGTTGTGTAGAACTAACTTTCCATTGGGAAAAGGTGAAACAGTTAATCAGTTTGGAATTACGATTTATTTTAAAAAACTCTGTATTTAAAAAACGTAGTAAATCTGACGTGTTATTCGACTAAGAAATAAATCACAAATTTTGTCCGTAAGTCGTAAAAGTTTCATCGTAAAAATTTTCCCAGAAGAGTTTTGATTTACAGCCTTGCTTAATATTAATAAGTTTTAAATTCAGCAGTAAGATGCGAAGTAAATCACCCACCACCAACACTTTTACGTTACTTTTCGTTACCACCCTCTCATTAAAATACATCGCAATCGTCGCGGCAAAAATTCGCTTCATACATTTTTATCGCCATCTACACGTAAACAATCGAAGTTGAGACTTGCGAACGGCGCCGATATGGAATTTCGCTGACCGTACTGCTATGTAAACTCGGGCGTAAAAATGAATATCGGGAGCTTTCTCCAAGCTTACTTCAGCCCCGCGCCTCCTATATTTTGTCGACTCGGGTCGAAATTGGGAGCATAATCGAAAATTCTAGCGGTGAAAATCCCACTGCGGTGCAGTTGCACTTATTTCCCCGACTCCCAATGTTCCAAATGATGTCGAAGTGGCCAATTTTCAGGCGAAACACTTGCGTCGTTTCAGACTCCAAGACGCCCTACGTTCGAGGTTACGTTTTCGTATATTATACTTTTTTTCTGCTTTATTTTCCTTTTCTTTTTCAATAAACTTTAGAGAAAATTGTTGAAAATAACTTTTGAAATAAGTTTTCAGTTGCTATTGACAAAGAACAACACCACAATCTAGGTTTCACAATAACTTTCTTATTATAAAAAAATTCTTATATTTATTATAAATAAATAGAACAAATAAGAATAAAGATAATTAATAAAACAATTAAGATAATACTGTCAAAAGTGGGTGTACGTGTCGTCGCACTGCACTGACACACGTCACGAATTTGAATTTATTCTTTTTGATCAAAACATATTTCTTTGGCATAACAAATATGTACTTCATGCAATAAATACTGCATCTTATTTGCTTGTCCTTTAATTTTTTTTTGCTTTTACTGAAAAATACGTTTCCTTTTGTCTATAAGGCCGTCTGCACATGGGGCAACCGAAACGAAACTGTAGTAGCGTGGATACCAGGAGACTGGGCGACTGGGGTACTCAAGTTGCGCCTTGTCCGCACACGGTCTATCGTCACACAGTTGCGATCCAAATCAGTTTACTCGTCTCTGCCCTTAAATCAGTACATTCTTGGATGTAATCATGGAAGCAGAGCCCTCACAGCAATCATTGTCCTACGTAGTGGATAATAATGATTTCAGTGATAATTCCAGTGATGAGGATTTGTTACTATACTACTATTATCGTCGCAGAAGAAATGGAATAAAAAGAAGATTCTAGGTCCCCCCATATATCAAAAGAAATTCCACTACCGATTATTCGTTGCAGCAAAAGAACTCAATATTCCAGATAGTAATTTTTTAAGCTTCTATCGTATGTCGAACTAGAGTTATTTACAATTGGTGCGATTTTTCCCCAGGAATACATAAAGAAAGTACCAACATGAGGGAATGCGTGAGTGCTGAGGAGCGGATAGTAAAAGCACATTGACTTCTTTTCCCACATCACTCCAAGCTTTGTCCGTTACATATTTGGTTGTGTAGCCCCTTTCTTTATAATTGTACAGCACAGGATACTTTTATACCAAACTCACAAATTTTAAGTTCAACTGCTGCTCCATGTTCAGTGCTGTCAGCTGTCAATATAAGCGCGTCACGAAGAGACTGGGCAACGCGCGACCCAACATGTCAGGTCTCTGATACTCGAATCGCGTCGTCTCCCAGTCGCCGGTACTCGGGTTGCCCCGTGTGTGTTGAGTCATTGAAATATCATGCACGTAGCCCAGTCGCGCAGTCTCATGGTATCCACGCTACTACAGTTTCTTTTCGGTTGCCCCATGTGCAGACGGCCTAAGAAAACTAATTTTGATTGAAATACTCTTAGTGTCAATTAGGGTTGCCGCCCATCCTGGTTTTGCAAGGACTGGCTTCGTGATCGTGTACGTATCCTCGCGTTCTCGCCGTGACAATATAGTCCTCGTGGAACATACAATTCTTAATTCTTGCAAAATGTTATAATTCTTTACTTAAATATATGTATACGGAAGTGTTACACTGAAGTTGCGCTGAAGAATTTGATCAAAAAATAAATTTAACCTTTTCTAGTCTTTGCTTTCAAGATATATCCAACATTTCGTTATACATTATTACTCCAATACATCAGTGTCAACTTGTGTTATCTCTATGTTGATACTATATGATATGATATTACGATGATACTTTTTGGTAGAAGCGGTAGAGTTTAGAACAGCTGACTTAAAATTATTTGAATCAGATCTTCGTTTCAAGACTGGCAAGTTTTAGAAGGTATTAAACTTAATAATACAAAGTTAATATTAAAAAATAAAATTTTTACTTAAAAGAAAATCTAAATAAAAATATTATTTTTATATTAAATTGACTCCAATTTTTGAGGAAATCATCAGAACGAGTCCTATACGCCGAGTTTCTCAAAAACTAGAGACAGTTCACAATTTCTGACTAACAGGTCCACTGAACAAAAAAGTATATAGCAGAATTAGTTATTTGTCATTTGTTCGATATTTTTTGTTGCTGGCTAGTGTAGTCGTTTGCCTTTGATTCTCGTCTTTTCGATAAATGAAATAAGTGGAAATCTACTGTTATTTTGACCTTCAGTATCAAAAGATTACATTTTTTGAAAGAAAATTAAAATTAATAAATATTCAACATTGAATATTGACAACAAAAACATTATTTTGAAATTATAAAAAATTCTAGAACAGACCATAGAACCGTTTGAAAACCTGTCGCTTAAAAAACAAACAAACAAACCTACAGGAAAGTCAGTTCTTTAAAGTGCCTTGTCTCAATGTTCTAAATTTCAAAATCTCATTTTTACGTGGAACACGAGTCACAACCAAAGACAGATCGTCAAACAATTTCAAAAAGTTCAAGCCATCGTTGTCTTTAGTAAAAGAAAATGAAAGAAACATTTAAATCAGATTAGAAGATCAGGTCAAAATTTCAAATTGTTTTAACTAAAAAAAAACTAAAAACAAGTTAATTCAGCAACGAAAAATGTACCACGCTCTATTTAAAATGTCCTCGTAACGAGTTTTTGAAAGATGGGAACCCTAGTGTGAATTGGTAAGAGGTCAGCATGTAGGTCGTTAGGGTCGGGTGTACCTCAAGGTTCTAGCCTCCCCTTACTTTACTCGATATATACATCAACATTTTGCAAACATGTAACATTTAGCAGTTCGCACTTCTACGCTGACGATACGCAGCTGTGCCTTTCATTTCGGCCTTCGGATATCGACGAGTCGTGTGAGAGATTGAACTTGGATGTCAATGGTCTGATCACTGACTGGCAAAACAACACTCTCTTTGTATTAATCTCTTAAAAACAGAGTTAATTTTATTTGGCCCAAAGAAAATAAGAGAGGACACTCAGAGTCGCACTCGGGTAGAGAGTAAACTGGCTATTCCACTGAAGGACTGTGCTAAAAACTTGGGAGTCTTTCTCGATGGAGCACTGACTTCCAGTGATCATATTAATAAAATTACCCAATGTGCTTATGCACCTTTGAAACTGATCTACAGCAATAGATCTTTCCTTTCTGTTGAGTCAAAGATTATGCTCTGTCAGTCACTCGTCCTTTCCCACATGAATTACTGTGATGTTCTGTATGGCCCTTTCTTAACAACTAGAAACTCTTTTAAAATCCAAAAAGTTCAAAACTCATGCCTCAGGCTAGTGTTTGGTGGTCCTCGTCGTCATCACATATCACATAGACTGACAGAGCTTAGATGGTTAAACATGTCAAACAGGAGGCTTCATAATCTGAATATTCGTTTCAAGGGAACACTGACTCCACCTCTACACAGACCGAAGCTTTTAAACACTCTTACTCGTATCAGATTGGCAATATATTTAATCATCTACATGCAGACGTAAGAATGAACCCTCCCCAAACATTCAAGAGTCTTTCGCGCATCTGTTTTCGTTTTGTGTTCTGTATTGTTCTGTATTGTTTTGTGTTCAAAGCTGAGTACATTTATCTTTGTTTTAACTAGGCTATACTTATTGGAATTTATTTTTTTGTGCTAATTTAAATTGTTATTTATACATTTCTAATTGTACTAAAGGTTGAGTGGAAGAGCAGAGTCACGCTGTAGCGTCCTCTGAACTCCGCCCTTTTTCCCTATTCTAATTTTCACTACAATATAAAATTTTTTTTTTATTTCTTATTTACATTTCTATCTACTTTAAAGTATGTTCTAGTGATCGTGTATTTTTTTGTGCATGTATTACGTATTTTTTTGGGAAAATAAAGAAACTATTATTATAATCCAACTGTATTGTTAGTTGGCGATGTACCTAATTTTTCTACTCACATAACGGCTTCAGTATATAATATAGATTTGTGAAATCCTGAATAGGCTTCTCAGATGCTATTTCGGTCATACTTACAATAATTATTTCACTCGTGATGATGATTATTTTAAATAAATAAATATTGTTCTTTATAATATACAAATTGTAAATTTTAACTCAAAACGTAAATTGTTTGACTTCGAATAAACAAAAAATTATATTTTTATTCGCGCAGAAATATTTCTTTGCCTTTATTGAAATTTATAAATTCTTTGACATTTCTTCGAGTCGATACGTATTTATTTGAATTTAACAACTATATATCTGTCTTTCTTTTGAAGCTATTTCTGCTGAAAGAAATCCGACAGTTTCCTTCGTAAGTTTTATTAGACAAATCTGATGGTTCTTAACTAGCAATTTTTAATATTGATGTGATCGAATATTGTTTGTTTTCCAATTCGAATGATGTGTTTAGATCAGATTTCACGAATCGCCTTTGAAGCAAAATGATCGCAATTTGCTTGAAGTTGTTGGACGATCCTATCTAGGTTGTTAGTGTTTCACATAAAATGGCATTAGGTATCAAATTACGAATATCGAGAGAAGCAAGATTAAAGAACTGAGCTTTCTGCTGTAAGGTTGGCTTGTATATCGCTATATTTATCATCAATAGTTAGTCATCAATAGAGTTTAAGAAGGGCGTTTATCCATATACCATGCAAAACACGGCCGCATAAAAAGCAGATCGGAGTCAAAACTATTGTACTTGTGTGTAAAAGCAAGGTACTGTAGGAATGTGCAAGCATAGGGCATTGTTCCGGGATAAATATAAAATTCAACCGCGCTTGCTTTAAGGAACTTAATTAGAGAAAAAAAGCTAATTTTTGACACAATATACTGGTTGATTTAATATGCTTTCATGGTGATTAAGCCAATAGCATTAATCCCGAAACAGGAGCTAATATATGGGTGTCATTTTATGACATACCTCTTTATAATTGACCCAGCCGTTGTCAAGTTGATCTGCTTTTTATGCAATTGTGTCGAATTACTACGAACTGTCACCGCGGAGCTCTGTAAAGGTTTCTGTAATAAAGTTCAGAGACCGAGACAAGGGAGAAGAGTACCAACGGCTTAGATCAATAATAACTAACAGTTGACAAGAACTACAGTAGATACCTACTTATTGGCAAAGGGCAGAAATCGGCTGGACAAATTAAGTAAGTATGGTTCATTTGACAACTGTCAATACCTAAAGTAAACACTCATCAAGACTAAGCTACTCCATCGCAAGCGGTAAACACAAATCTACTGTATGTTTACACGAAATAAAAAAAAACGATGGCAATGTGATCCTAGATTTATAGTAGCGATAGTGACGGGTTAGCGAGAGAGAGATTGCAGTAAAAACGAGGTCAGTAACTCTATTTGAGGGAGCCGAACCCACCCGACGAGCGTGGCAGTACGTCACGACTATAACCAATAAAAAATTTACTACCGGTAATAAAAGTAAGTTTTTAAGCTGTCGTTTTTTGACGGAAGCCTCATCCACACGACCTTCTATCCTTCCCTCACCACTTTTACACATGTTAATTTGTGTTTTACTGTCCTGACTAACCACATTATCGCCCTGTCAATAGTTTTCTAAGTGGGTGCTTCTGCTTACTTTAGGGAAGCGATAATTATCGACAAATAATAATGAGTAATTTTGGTGGGGTTTTATGAGGTAAATACTATTGAATGCGAATCTTCAGTATTTTACACTTACTTCCATCATCTGTGCAAAAGACTTGTGCCATTTTAAGGTATGTTTGTCCAACAGAAGCAATAGAACGGTTTCAATGGCAAAAAAAAACACTTCCAAAGTAAATACGAGGGCATTTTTATTGTCCGACACATCGTAAACCCTTTTTATGTCCTTCCCAAATCTTTACCTCTATAGCAAAAAGAAAACAGACCAACAGAGACAAAAGTTGCAACTTGCGCAACCTTGCTGCCACCTTGTATGCAATAGTTGCATCCTACCCTATCTGCGGAATGTTACGTAACATCCCCCGGTGAGGGGTAAAACACCCCCTGCAATTTTAGAGAACCCTCTCTCGGTGACCTTCAAAACTACCAAATCCGCGTGCATATTCGCACTGCAACGCATGTTTGGTTGCATAATTTGATAGCGCCATGATATTTCAAGAAATCTCCATCTATAATATATAACAGATACAACATACTACAGTAGCTACGGTTTGTCCACAGGATAAATAAAAATTTGTATTACGTATAATAAAGAAAAATGATTCATAAAAGGTGTTGCATAAAAGTGGACTCGGTGACGATATCGAGAAAAATTTTGACGAATGGATGACTTGAAAGTCGACAACGCTCGCTCACGTTTTACAGCTTGAATTATAACCAAAAATAGATCGTAAAAGGATGACATAAAAGAACTGCAGCTAGCGTATAGTACCACGAGCGAACAAGGTCAATATTGTAAGGCCATCCCTTGGACCTCGCGCCATCTAGTGGCTGGATGCTGAAGCCTCAAAGGGGTGGTTGGCGCCAGAGGGATGATATAAAACAGTTTCCTTCTACCGACGTTCACTAAAAGTATTTTAATTATTTTTATTATTGTTGCGTTCAATGAAGTCGAATAGGTTACATCTTATTATTATATTAGAAAATAATGGTTTCAGGTCTTATTGTTATTTTTATTATTTTTATATACATTATTTATTATTCAAACCATCTTTACTGGCCGCATACATTACAAATGTTCCCCTAGACATTATTGACTAACACAATAAAATAAACAATTTTTATGTTACTAATTATCTCTAAAATTCACTCTACAGAATCCAATATTTACTATACCTATTGGTCATTCTCATATTGAGAATTTGTGGACGCAATTTTATTTTTTGGTTTTATTTGCGATAGATTTTTGTTTTTAATCGAAAATAGTCAAAGAACCGTCAAAAAGATAGCTGAATTCTTTCGTTGAGCTAAAATTCCATTCCACGACTTATTTTTTTACCTTGGTACACTCAAAAACCAATTGGTAATTTTCTAAATAAAAATATGGGGTCGAAAACCAAATTTTTTTAAACGTTTTTAATTTTAGAATTAATTAACGAAATTTGTTTCTCGTACACTCTTTTAGAGAAGAATTTTAATTTTATTCAAATAAATGTATTTTTTTATTTTTAGAATATTACGACAAGAAATAAGCCATCTAAGCAGACCCAACCCAACCCAAACAGATGCCCTCCCTACATTTTATAAAAAAAACATTTATTTTGTAGGTGTGTAGGTAATACTAAAAAATTACAGGTGACTTCGATCCAATAATGATTAGATTCTAACTAGAATATCATCATAATTCACTTCGAATAAATTTATATTTGTGAGATATAATTTATTTCTTACAAGTTACAATGATCCTTTTTTAGATAAATAAGGCAAATACTAAAGAAACTGTAAGGATTATGGTAGGACCATCTTAGCACTTTCTGCACTAAAGTGTAACAAATAACTAAAAAATATTAAGGAATATAGATATGCCATTAAAAAAACATATGTTGACCTGTTTGTTTCGACACTAGCGCCATCTATAACAAGTAATAAGAAATACGTAATATGTGAAGATTAAAACGACCCACACAGATAGAAATTTTTGTTTAATTGAAATAAATGCGTATTTGAATAGAGGCAAAAATGTATTTATTTGCTACAAAGAATGTTTATTTGAGTCAAATACCATTTGTTTGGAGTAAAGTGTGGTTCAAATAAACATTCTTTGTAGCAAATAAATATATTTTTGCCTCTCGTCAAACAAATATTTATTTGAGTTAAACAAAAATTTCTATATGTGCACGCTGTATATTAATTACAAACATTTATGGTCAGTGATTTCCTTTCTAGAAATAAAATAGTGCTCCACGTGAACAAAGTATAAGTCCGTTAACTAAAACTGTGGACTCAACATTGATATCACACTTTTTCCGCAAATCGAAAATGACCTATACTACATAGATACTAATTTGTATGTATTGAGAATGTGACTTATCGTTTTAACCTCAAAATTGTACATCTCGTCATGGCATTAATTTGAAATTAATACCTATCACAAACCTTCAGCAAATGTTATGATCATGTTACAATTTTTTAGATCTTATCACGTGATTGGCACGTTCTCTTTTGCTTACGTAATCCTTTGTCTCATTTGCGGAAATTTGATATACATTTTGTAACATATGGCTTTACCCAATAGAGACGCAATCTACCCACCAATTTTTCCACTGAAAAATACGTATAGAAATACGTAAGTGCAAATATAATTTACCCGAACAATAGGGTATTTGACTATTATTGGAAAACCATCTTAGTGTGTTTATTCCTTCACTCTACATTGTAAATGCATTATTTTTCGTAATTATTTCCTCAATATTTCATAAAAATCAGCGTTAAAAATTGAATCACAAAAAGTCCCGCCAAAACGATACTTTCTGTTGTGAGACGTCACCCGATAGTAGATGTCAAATCGGCCCATATGGAGTGTCAGCATCGGTATCGTCGCCGTTTGGTAATTATGTTGTATGATGTGTTGTTTTCACAATTTCTACATAAAAATGGGTTATAAATGGTGTATAAATCCATAATGCAGAAATACGTCAAGAAAAACTCCGGACAAACTATTTGTAGCTGTTCCGCAAGATTTGAAACTGCGAAGAAAGTGGTTGGCTCGTAGAAATCCACATGAAATAAATAGCGGCCAATACAAGTGTTTTTTTTTGTGAAGATTACTTCGACGTAAGTAAAACTGACTAGAATAAGTTATCTATAGTATTTTCGAACCAGGTATTATCTGATCTGAAAGCTTAAGGTTAGGGCTATCCTAACCTACAAAGTTATGCTTACATGGCACTTTAGTGCTATTAAATTCAAACGGGAGAAGCATAAGATCGCGTTCGGATAACCCGGTATTGTACGGTGAGCGTGACGCGCTGCGTAATACGCGGGCTAACGTCATACGGCGTTTATCTGCATATAAGAGAGAGACAGCCGACCCAGGTTATCTGAGCATTGCTCTCCCCATACCCTACCCTGACAAACCGAACGCGCTCTAAGCGTACTAACGAATGACGTCACTGGAGACTGAGCCAATTACAGAGCGTTTTCAATCACGTGATAGGGCTTTGGTTTTTAATAGAATAAAGCATTTTTTTTTTAAAGTACATAATAACAAATAGTTTTCTTAAACTGTAGTCTATCAGAGTAACTATAATATAAGCCATATTTTTAATACAGTATTAGTATATAATACAGTATTAGGTACCTACCTACCCTATTGAAAACAGGTAGGTACCTAATATTTGATTTTGTATCCATGATATTTGTGTAAAGAAATTCTTGTCTGTATATGGTGCTACCGTGCGTGTACATCATCAATGTATCATTGACTTGGAGCTATTTCAACACTATCGCGCCCACGCGACCCTGTGCATTGAACTTTTGTGTCCGTCACGTCTGGCGGTGTTCTACAGTTAAGTATAACTTTGAAATAGAGAGTGAATGGTTTCCACGGTTACACGGTACTTTAAATCTGATGACGTGCATTGTAACCCGTTTTTTTTTTTACGACAAAGTTTCCTGAGGTTTCAAGATTGCTCCCCATTGTCCTGGCTCTTGTCCCCTTTAGTCCGGCGACAGAAGAATTCCATTACTTTCAATGGCTGGTTGCAGTTGAAACCGCGGTGGAAGGTTTTCAGTAAAATATTTGTTATGTCTCCCATGTCCTCTGGACTTCCGTACATTCCAATAATTAATATTTTTTGTCTTTGTGGAGTATAGTTCTTGAAGATCTACCAGCTGCCCTCGTCTTGAGGGGTTTCCAAATTAGCTCAGATTTTTGGTTGAGTTATAGCTCTAAGGGACCAAGTATAGTGCCACAAAAACGCAATCCGTAACGTGCCGTACCGCATGCCATTCCGGTCGCCGAAGTTAGTATTTATAGTGCCGCAATGATCTCAAACAAATTGAGCGCCATCTAGCGGAGAAGTATATACACAACGGCACATAACCTCACATGTCAGTGTTATTGTTGATTGTATTAATCAGTGGTAGATCGTGGTAGATATAATAAATTATTGACGCAGGGCTTGTTGCAGCAACAATTCATTCTGAAGTTGTTCTCGTTCTGTGTTATCGTTACCAGAAACTATAAAAATGCTATCAGTTAACCTACAACTTACTGGAAACTGCTATTTACTCGCCGGTACACGTACAGATGGCGCCATACGCGCGCATACGCCGGAAAACGTAAGACATAACACGCAGGAGATGAAATTCGTTGCGGTCGAGAAAGAACTTTACGGTTTACGGAGCGTCACTATAATCGCGGAGTGAAAGTACATTGATCTTTTACGCCACGGTACGGTGCGGTCACGACACTATACTTGGTCCTCTTCCTGGGCAAGTTAAAGTTTACGTGACAATATGATGGTCTATTCAGAGTCTAAAGTCTGAAGCGGTTGTTGGAGTTCTAGTTTCAATATAAACCTAAACCACAGAAATAATGAAATATGTAGTATTAACCATGCACGATTATTGTCATGAATCTATTGAATTAGCTATAGAGTTGAGAAGTCTTTTGATGTGAAGTTAATCACGAAGGAGTGAATTTAGTTATTACAGCAAAGAAAAATGAACCATTTAGACCACGATTTAGACAGCCTTTGGATGCCGCCGATTATGCAAAACTTTTGGATTTCTGTCTTGAGATTGGTAACGTAATATTAAGTAAGTAACATTTTCATATCTCGTTTTTGTATTTTCGAATGAAAGAACTTTTTAAACAAATGGCATTGTTTCTTCACACCATTGTCGTTAGCTTGAACAATTACCTTTAATTTTTATACCTACAGTCAATGTACTTTCAGCAAGACGGTTGCGCAGCTCAACATTCAAACATTGTGACCAAATTGTTAAATTTACCATTTCCTCAAAATTGGAAATGGTCCTATTTTACACGTAGCTGATCTTACAGCTATGGATTTTAACTTTTGTGGACTATTGAAATAAATTGTTTCCAGTCAACCATTACAAGACGATGCGGGACTATTAAAGTAAGAATAATGAATGTGTTTACACCCCTGGCGGAAATTCGAAATTCTTATACTTAAGGAATTTAGAAATCGTCCAATATTTACATAAAAACAAATTAAAGTATAATTTTGCGCGATTTAAAAAGCAAATTTTATTTAATTTAAATAAATATGCATTGACTCGAAGAAATCTGGTGTTTGAATAGCGGCAAAGAAATATTTATTTGCTGATAAAAATGCATTAGTTTCACATACTTGTTTGGTAGAAAGAACGTTTATTTCTGACAAACAACTTATGTTTTCAGTTAAAATTCACAACTTGTGTATTATAACGAACGATATTTATTTA
Source organism: Aphodius sticticus (assembly GCA_963966075.1). NCBI lineage: Eukaryota > Metazoa > Arthropoda > Insecta > Coleoptera > Scarabaeidae > Aphodius > Aphodius sticticus. The sequence goes on from OZ014513.1 coordinate 8,616,360, forward strand.
GTTCAAATAATTATGATTGTGGTGAGTGAAAGACTTATAATTTTTTAAATTAACGAAATTATTAGTTGAATGAAAATGCGATATTTTAAGTTTGCGATAAATGGTTCTTTGATTAAAGAAATTATTAATTTGTTGAAGGAATTAATGTCGACCTATATTATTGACTAGATACTAGAACTTCTCGGAGGGTATACAGTAGAGCAAAATCTCCACGTGTCACTGCCGTTTGGTATGTCGCATATCCTCGACCAGTGGTTGGTTTTCCCAGACCTACATACAGTCAAAGTTAGGGTAGCAAAGTGTACGCTGATTCGCAATCGGGAACTTGAACATGCATGCACTGTGCTCTATACTGCCAATCATACGGCCTTTTCAGCAATTTAGTCAGACGCATGACATCAACTGAGCGGTAGGCTTTCACCAGTCTACTATTTATATACAGTTAACAACAACAATTAACAATACAGTTGGATGAGGTACTCACACTAAAAATATATCTATTTGAATCAAAAGATCATTTCTTTGCCAGAAGAAAACCTATTTTTAAGCCAAAGCAAAAATATTTCTTTGAGGGAAACAAACTCTTTTCTTGTATATACAAATATATTTGTTTGAATCAAACTTAGATTTCTTTGGTGTAAAGAAATGTCTTTTTACATCAAAACAAAAATATTACTTTTTACTTTAAAGGAAACTAATTTTTGTTTCTCTACAAGCAAATAAACTAGAGTATTCTATGAAGTAAATATTGTTAGCGTCAAAGAAATAGGTATGTTTTGGTCCAAAAGAATATATTTCTTAAAAACAAGAAATATTTTCTAATTGTGTACCTAATTTTGCATTTTCATATTATCACGAATTCCTGTCTGGTTGGTCCCTGAAATCTCAGACATAACTTCCAAAACCTACCCAAACGATAGAGGAACAGTCGGCGGAACGTGCAGTTGCAGTTTGCAGCTGGCACCCCGGGGCTCGTCTATAGAAGCGCCCTTCGTGCCGGGGGGGTAGTTAGCTCGAACAATGCAGGCACGAAAAGACGGGGCGTATCCCGACACAGGCTTTAGTTGGTCGATACGGCAACATGGCCGCCGCGCCGTACCCCAACATGGCACCCGGGTTCCCGAAGACAACTGCCTGGCACACACGCACAAAAAAACGCAAACACCTACTACGTCAGTGTCACCAAGTGAACACCAAGCGACCACCTAACCTCCAAAATCTAAGATGGAATTGAGGAAATTAATCGTACCCCAGTGGCGTTCGTCAGTTTTGAGGTAGGTCGTTTTATTATGTATCTCTCGGTGTGTGTGTATGTGTGAGTGTGGAGGCTATTCGCGATTTTACTGCCGCTCTGGCCCGGATTATCGATCTGGCGCTGCTGCGGCGGTTTTGTTGTGCTTTTTTTTTCGCTCCGTCTGTGTTTCGGGACGAAGCTCGCTGAAATGCGCATTTGCCACGTTGTAAAATTCATCCAGCGTTAGCCCGTTCAAATATTTACGAAACGATTACCCTTTAGCTCGACTGCACGGACGCGAATACAGCCAATGTTCACTTTTATAGTTCGGAGGCTCACACGAGCAAAAAGAAACAAGCGACCACGCTAGTCAATAGCTATACTTACTGTGTTTTGTTCCGTTTTTTTTTAAACATTCTTTAACTCTAATAGTTTACCATTATTGATATTTTATTTACATATTTACATTTTTTACTTTATCATACGCAGTATGTAAAGTACCTATTGTAATCATGCCAAAATAAACTTTTGAGATTTTAGCGGAAATATGTCTTTTTGGGTCCCCTGAACATTTTTGACCAAGGTACAAAAAAATGTCTGTGTGTGTGTGTGTATGTGTGTGTGTGTGTGTGTACCCGTTTTTGTGGAGACGATTCCGGAGAAACTACTAAAGGTATCGGGACAAAACTTCATATTTAGAAGTTTCATAACCGAACTTAGAGCTGAAAAACTTTCTGTTGAAGAGGGTCCAAAGGAACTGGAGGTTTAGTCTTAGCATTTTTGAAAGATTTTGCAAACAAGCCGCTATTTCTGGAATTTCGTCGAAATAGTTAAATAATAAATTAAAGATGAGGAAATTCTGAATCATTTATCACTATGACATTTTTTGGTACAATCAATAGTTTAGCTGCATGAGCAAATTCTATTTCTACGAGATCGGTCGTACTGCATGAAAACTAGTAGCCAGGATTTGTGAGATTTTTTGATTCTAATGACAGTAGGTAGTCTTGGTGTCAAACGCTAATGTTTTGGAAATAGCTCCTGTCAATATAAGCTGCGTTCGCATATTGCATTACACTTTTTACACCCAATAACACGTAAGCGTCATTTGGACAGTGTACCCGGTGTCAACGGAGTACGATATCCGAACGCAGCTTTAATCGACATATCTGTCTAGTGCTAGTAGTTTTATTTTAATGCAGACAAGGCCGATCACGATCAAATAGAGTCTCATGTAGGTAAACTATTAATTTTATATGTAGTATGATAAAGTCATGTGCCTGGCCACATCAGATTTTTTTATTAAACATTAAAGTAAATATTGTTAGCTAACTGTATAATCATCATTCATCATATAAGGTTTGAAAAGGATCCCGTTGTCTGGTATCTTAACTAATAGATAAGACGGTGGACCTAAATACGATCTGATCTCAAAAGTTTTCCTCAAAACAAAATAAAGAAAAAATAATGGCCTAATGTTGAATCGTAACCAAACGACTGAAGGCAATTTGCTCAAACTTCAAAAATGTCTCAAAAAAGCTAATAATTTGAAGCACTGTCGCCGTTTCATCATACTATTGCTTTAAGCTACGCTTCCTCAGACTATTTGTACAGTAGGTTGACCAACTTCTTAATACTCCACGGCGTGACGCTGAGATTCGAGAGGGGGGGGGGGTACTTAAATAAGTATTTTCGGTAATTAAATCATGTTTTTCATCTTCAACATTTTTTAAAAAGTTTATATGTGCAGACCATTGATCTAAAACCAAAACAAAAACATGCAAACTCTACATACTGCAAAATCTTTTCTTTTGTTTTGTTTGTCATTTTGTTTTTTTAACTGCTTCACTACTAAAGAATAGTGTTAATTTGCTAGAATTTGCAGCGTCGAGCCGTTGATTGAGCTTATTTGATAATGCATGCAATTTGTTCAGTGTAAATGTAGTCCATAATGCCCAATAATGGAATATCGTTCCTTAAAATTCAGTTGGATGTGTATTTTTGTTTTCTAAATACATTTCTCCTTATTTTATGATAATATGTTTAGCTTAATTCTATGATTGTTTAATTAAATTTAATATTTTTTTTTAATAAGCATACGATGCTTAACATATTGAAACTAATCTAAAAGATTAACCATCAATTTAAATCTGAATTCTTAAAACTAGGTACTTGCCTCTAATAGGCTATCCACTGATGTCCTATATTTACTTTGTCCTAAACAAGAAGCAATAACACTCACTCTACTCTGCTTTCTACACATTTCACTGATTCACTAGTTCGAAGGGTTTAGCCGTGTCACTAGATTCTGGTTGTCCAGTAGCTGCAGGGCCTCTACGTTGACGTGATGGCTTAGACGAGATTCATGCCTAATGGCGAATCCTTTTATTCCTTGGATGACTTGTGGGACACCAAGATCACGCTGCAGGTCACTGTTCCGTATGTACCAAGGAGCGTTAACTATATTCCTTAGTACTTTATTTTGGAAAGTCTGGATTCCTTGTATATTGGAGTTTTTCGCGCAACCCCAAAGCTGGATGCCGTATAACCAAATCGGTTTTAGTACTTGGTTGTAAACTTGTAGTTTGTTCTGTACTGACAACTGAGAGTTTCTTCCCAGAAGCAAGTGCAGTTCTCTGTATTTGATGCCAAGCTCTACTCTTTTCTTCTTAACGTGTTCTTTCCACCTTAGTTTTGTATCCAGAGTCATACCCAAATACTTTGCAGTGTTCACATATGGAAGTATGGCGTCGTTAATCTTGACATGAGGTATGTCCTCGATTCTTTTGTTTGTAAAGTTTTAATGTGAACAGATTTCAGTTCGTTGAGCTTGGTCTTCCATTTTTTGGTCCATTTATATATTTTATCCTGTTGAATCTTGTTGAAGATTCCTAGTAGATTCTCCAATAGTTGATCCCACTGCCATTAGAGCCGTGTCATCTGCGTATGTGGCGACTGTTACATTTTCCAGCTCTGGTAGCTCACTTGTATATAGTAGATAGAGAATTGGTCCCAATACACTACCCTGGGGTACGTTAGTTTTTACTGCTTTTAGTTCCGTGTATTCATCGATCAAATTTAATATACCTAATAACATAATTTTGAGTAACGCTTTGAGGTTATAGTATAGAAGACAGTGAGATCGAGGTGCTAATATTGAATAAATTAGTTACCTACTTTTAGTTAACAAAAATTAAACAGCACAAACATTATTCAACAACATATTAAAGAATTAGTGTTATAAAGTATAGGTAGATCGTTTCTTCGTCAAACTTTCAGTCTACTTTGTCTAACTTTCTATATGAGAAATTTCAAATTTTGATACTTGTTACCCTGTAGATAATACTATATAATCACCATGTAGATAATACCTATTTCCAGTAGATGATGCTGTTACCTACACGCTGAGAGTCTAATTGAATTGCGGTCGCTATAGCAGTCGTCATCGTCATGCACGCTTGTCAACAAGAATTGTTGGTTTGTGTCCAAAACGCCACTACTAATACTCTTGTCTTACTGTGTTATCATGTTACTATTCATAGCGCTTTTGTACCATAAAAAATCTCATTCATTATAAATTCAATTTCATCACAATTCATTTTATTACAAAAATATTCAGTAAAATAACAAAAATCTTGCGACTTATAATTTCACAAAAATGTCTCAATATCACGACACCGTTTGTTGCTGTATTGCTTAAATATATTGTAATTTTACAGAAATGTCATTGTGTTATGCGTTTATTAGTACATCCAATGAAATGGGTAGTATCTATTGAATTGTCAGCGGGTATCTCATAAATCAGTGGCGTGCTAACACGAGATTAATTTTATAGTTTGTTTATGGGGCCATTATCACACTGCTGCAGCCACACATAAATGTTTTATTGCTTGTACCGCCACGGCCGTTGTGTTGATGTTCCACGTAAGATATACGGTTAATTACGCTGCTTCAGCGACACATAACACGATTGCACTATCATTTTTCGATAGCAAACCTACATGTTTATCAACTTCGCGACGTTGTCTATAAGTACAGAAACAGCAAAACGAGGCAAGAACATTGTCTACCGTGTAACACATGTATCGTTTATTAGGCGATTCATTGTTGATTTTAAGCGTTATGGTACAACATCGCAGAGGTCGATTTTCATTAATATTTATTAGTCACTCGAGTGGTTTGTTGTGAATTTTAATGCTGTATTTAAAATTTCAGACCCAGTTATAAATAAATCATTGTTAATGGATTACATTGACAGTTAGTACTTGATGACTACAATGAATGATAATGAAGGCTGCATATTTTCGGATATTTGCTCGAACCACTCGAAAGGTTTGTTTTGTTGCCAAATTTCTCGATAAAATTCCTTTAGCACTATACGGAAAGTCACGTCACGTCAAATTCCGCTATGAATTCTATTCTATAGAATTCTTTTTTTCATAGCAAGCTAGCTTATTACAAAAAAATAACGACGATTGCATTACTCTTGGATAATGAATAGGCAACTGCAAACGCTAAAAGGAAAATGAAAACCAACGAAATATGTTCATCCTATACATTATTAATCACTGTTTTACTACGTTCATTGCTTTTGGATAAATGCACATAATAAATTCATAATAGTCGAAATTGTTTTATATGGGTGAATATTAATGGTGGATTTTTTTCATTTTTATATTTAGGAATATTAGAAATATAGGTGAAATAAGCCAAATGTGCCAAAAGAATTAATCGTGGGCAAACTAACAAAATACAAACACTTGTATTTTGGGTATGAATTATGATACTTTTTGAACCATTCTTTAGCGAAATAACCTTTTGTATTTAATTACTTGGCGCTTTCTTTTTCATGCTATAGCTTGTATTTGCAAATATTATCGGAGTATTTTCCGTTTGCCATAGTGTACATATAATGCACTGTATAGTGACTCTGATACTGACTGAAACACTTGCTTATTGAATCATCTCATCATTCGAATTAATATCTATTTTTGTATTAAAACGTTCACACATTCACACTTTCAGAATAGATAGGCAACGTCACGGCACGTCACGACAAAATGTTCTTTTCGAGACTATTATTTTTTCCATAATCTGGTATCATATGGTTTATTTCGTAAACCATATGATTGAGTAAGATTTCTTTCCAACGAAAGATGTTTTATTTTGAAATATCTTTTCATTGATACCACACACGACCTAGGTTTTACGACCTAAATTCTAAAACTGAGTGCAGTTATGACTACTTCCGGTACATTAGTACTTAGATTTTTTTAAACATTTTATGTGTATTTGGAGGTGTAATATTATCATATGAATTTTAACACAAAAATTAGAACACTAGTCTTCAGGGTGGCTTATTTTATGTTAGTTTTTTCCCGAATCGCTGTGACGTCATACACCAGGAAATAATCCTTGGATCAAATTGGCTATATTTACAGGTATAATAACATTATACGATCTCATTGGTGTTTAGATTTTTTTAAAACATTTTATATATATTTGCAGCTGTAATATCATCATATGCACATGGTTTCAGAATTTTAACACAAACATTATTTCTCAATTTGAACCCTGTCAAAAACAACCCCATTGTTACTTAGATTTTTTTAACTATTTTTCTTATATTCCCAGATGCAGTATTATTATACTCACTAGGTTTCAGAACTTTAAAACTAAATTTATATCTAAACCACCCCCAAAACCCACCCCATAAGTGCTAGATTTTTTTACTATTTTTCCTGTATTTGCAGATATAAAATTATCATACTCACAAGATTTCAGAATGTTCACGCCAAACATATGTTTCAACCCCCTTAAAACATCCCCTATATAACTGTTAGAGATAAGTAGGCACCGGAACAGCGGGAACATCATTGTTATATATTGTGTATAATGTTATAGTAGCACATTATATATGTATTGATGTGTTATGTCATTAATAGAAATTTCCAATTTTCTACTCTACTCGTTTCTCTGAACTTCTGCTGAGCTATACTTAACAGGTTATGGGCCCAGCACGCTTCCACTGCGCATCAAAGGAACTTTAGATGTTGGAATTACCTTCAGATTAAGAGGGGGTAATGTGATAACAGGATATGCAGATGCTGATTGGGCTACCTGCATAGACGACAGGAGATCATATACAGGCTATGCATTTACCTGTGCTGGTGGAATAGTTTCTTGGGAGTCGAGGAAACAACGTACCGTTGCATTGTCGTCGACCGAAGAAGAATATATGGCACTGAGTGAAGCAACGAAAGAAGCCATACATTTGCAACAGTTTCTTGAAGAGTTGACGCTAACAAAAATTAAAATGTCACAGTTACTTTGTTCAACGACAATCAAGAAGCAAAGAAATTAGTTGAGAATCCAGTGTACCATTCGCAAACAAAGCACATTGATGTGCGTTATCAGTGGCCGGAAAAAAATGTATATTTTCCAGTGTCGTGCATGGGACACGTGCTGGTGGGGCCGCGACCGGCTAGTCGGTCTGGCTTCGGCTCATGTGGTGTACATACCACTCATACCAGTACATACCTGCTTTGGCGTTGATCGAGTACAGTCGCTTGCCATAATTTGAGCAGTTTCTTTCAATTGTGTTGTTTCTTGAAATTTTGTGTGAATATCTGTTTTTATTTTCCATTTCGAATTTGTTCTTCTGTTTTATACTTAGAGTTGAATTATTTTTTTGATTTTATAGTTGTACTTAGTTTGAAAATCCTGCAATGAATCGTTTGCTAGCCGAGTTTGGCAATACTTTCACTTTATTCGTAATAAACAATGTCTTCGGGCTCTGTAAAAACAAAAAAACACATGGAAAATGTATCAGGAACGTCAACTAAAAACTTTTTTGATGATTTATGTGAAACATTTATTTCTGCTAATATACCTTTCACAAAAATTAATAATCCCGTTTTAAAAAAATTTTTCAAGAAGTATACTGGACGAGACTTACCCGATGAATCCACAATTAGAAAATATTACGTACAAGGGCAATATGACAAAACAATTTCTAAAATAAAGTCAAAACTATCCGATAAATATATTTGGGTTTCACCAGATGAAACTACGGATATGAAGGGTAGAAGTGTGGTCAACGTCGTTGTCGGATTGTTGGGCCCGCAAGACTTATATAAACCCTATTTAATATCTACTCAGTTTCGCTGTACCGTCAAAGCTGAAGAGATATGTACAAAAGTAAATGGCTATAAAAAAAAGTAGGAATCACAGACGCTACCAAAGTATTACTGTTTGTTTCTGACGCTGCTGCGATTATGTTAAAAGTTGGAAAATTACTTATACAACATTTTTCAAATATTCTTCATTTGGCATGTTTTGCACACGCTATTTATAGAATTTGTGAGTTTATTCGGCAAGAATTTCCAGACGTGAATACGCTAATAAGCACATGCAAAAAAAAATTTATTGAAAGCTCCTTCCAGATAGTCTCTTTACAAGGAAAAGTGCACTAATCTACCTTTGCCATCACAACCAGTTATTACGAGATACGACATAAAATATTTCAGTGGGCACGTGTTGCATATAGTTACGACAAACATTTAATATTAAATTCACTCGGTTTACTACCGACCGCCAGCCGCTTCGCGCCTATGGATATCAGTCCAATCGACCGCATAAGTCGTCATTGACTCATGCGTGCCCGCTACGCACACTCATAGCTGGGCGACTTCTAGCACTGCGAGACATACATTTTTGTCCGGCCACTGGTTATCACCGTATTCGTGAAGTGTTCCCTACAGGTAAAATTGACATCAAGTACTTAAGAAGCCTGCTGACGTTTTAACCAAAGGACTCGCTGGTATTAAGCATTGGAAATATTTGGATGCATTAGGAGTCAGAAAAATTACGACGTCCCGGCTTTCCTCGAGGCTGGGTGTTAGAGATAAGTAGGCACCGGAACAGCGGGAACATCATTGTTATATATTGTGTATAATGTTATAGTAACATACTATGGATTGATGTGTTAATAGAAACTTCCAATTTTCTACTCTACTCGTTTCTCTGAACTTTGCTGAGCTATACTTGAACAATAACTGAGATTTCTTTCACTATTTTTACACGTATCTAACAACTATTTGAAGTTCTATTACAGAAAAAAATAATTTCGAACAGCTAAAAGTGGAAAATCAACCACTGTGCGACGTTGCCGTTCTCTGACTTGACTGAAGTTCCGTATAGTGAGAATTAACTTTTAACGTATAGTTTTTCTTTTGTTGGATGGTGTATCGCTCTCGAAGTTTACTGAACATCTCCATTGTTGGATCATTAGCCTATGGGAGCTTTTCCAGCGTCGTCTGCGTTCTTGAGGCTGCTGTTTCTTTTTTCCTGTCGTCTCTGCGCGAGGAGTTGGCCGGTGCGTTTATTTTTCGACCGGAGGAGCACCAGCGAGCCGCTCGCTCTCCCGGAACCCCTCCCATAAACATATCAAGGCGAGTTCATAATGAGCGCATTTTAGTGCGCCGGCTTCCCTTTAATCCTACCATAACTTTCACATTGTTTTAACAATATCGAGCCGCTTATTATTTATCGATTGCTTCTTATATTATTGAACGCACGCTAAAGCCGCATCGCAGCCTCCGTGCTTGCGTAAATATTTGCGAGGAAAATTGATATTTTACAGTGTGGTAAACTGAATCCTTAGACTAAGCAGCATAAACATAAACCTTCCGTTTATTCTGTATACTCTGCGTACTTCAACTTAGGGTACAGGTATTACTATATGGGATAGAAAAGATTTTTGCTTTTAAGTAACATATTTTTTTGAATTTGCTCCTTTAGATCAAAACGTATTTCTGTAGTACAAAAAGTATTTACTTCATTGAATCCTTTAGCTTATTTGCTTCTAATAAGTATCAATAGTTACAAACACATTTTGATATAAAAACGTTTCCGTTCGCAAAAAAAAAACAGTTTTCTTTAAGCAAATATATTTGTACACAATTAGCTATTGCCTTCCTTTAACGTAATATTTCGCTTTTTGAAAACCTCATGTATTGTTATATGTCGCCAGACTGTGGCCCAATGGTAGAGCGCTTGGCTATCAGTCTGGGGGTCGTGAGTTCGAGTCTCACGACTTGCTTTCTCAGAGTAAAGGTTTTTCTGTGGTTTTCCTTTACTCCTCGGCGAATGCTGAAAGCCAAACAACTTAAGACGTGCCACAGACGCGGGCCATAATAATGATAATTCGGGCCTGCCGATGCCCCCGTAGTGGCGAAAGCTGTTGGGGGATATTAAGGCGTGGATTATTATTATTATTATTATACTCCGTCTACTCACAGATCGGTCCGATCCTTAGTATATAATAAATAGACTTTGTGAAAGCCCACCGCTCAGTTGACGTCGTGCGCCTGGTGAAATTCCTGGTGTTCGGCAGTACAGAGCACAGTGTGGGAAGACCGGTGGTCGAGGTTCAAAATCCTAAAAAGCGGCGACACGTGGAGATTTTGTTCTACTGTACCCTCCGAAAAGTTCAATAAAGAGTCCACATTAACTCCTTCTGGCAATTAATAATCAAAGAACCATTTATTGCTACCTTAAAATATCGTATTTTAACTAAACGAACGATTTCGAATTTAAAAATCTGTGTAGCAAACATTACAATTCGACAAGACGTCACACACATCTTTCAGTGCAAAATAAAACTGCATCATAAACGTGCATAATGTAATTGCTAATCTTGTTTCTGAATTACAAGGCAAGCCCAGGGCTTTGTGGCTCGGTCCCTAGACCAGCGCTTTAAAAAATGATAACAGATTTTTTGTTGTGTCTATTTTCCAAACATTATTAAGTTAAAACTAAATAAATAATTATTTTGAATAGTTATTTTTTGTTTAGGAATATTAGAGTAAAATCTTAATAGAAAATTGATAAACAATAGAAAGCTAGAGATAAAGTCTTTAATGCCGAAAATACAGAGAAAGTTCATCGAGTCTCTATTAAACAATTATACTAACGATTAATAAACATTAGAAAGGCGGAAATATTTGTTGCGCAATACATTATAAACAATGGAGAAAATCATGATGTAGTTTACGTGGTTCATTCTACGAAGAGAACGCCACAAGAATTTTTAAATCGATAGTTTTTACAAAAACTTCTTAACCGCCCAAAAAGAAACCTTTTTGAGAAAAAAGCATTGTTTTTTTTTTAAGAAAGCAACAATTTCGAATTTCGGCATAGCATCCTTGAAGTGACAAATTCGACTATCGTCTCCTTCCATCTTGGTAGCTCAATTGGTTACAGCACCGGACTGGAATAGATGTGCCCTCACCTGGATTATTTACTATACGCATCCTAATATTGACATGGCAACATTTAAAATAAAATTAATATTTAAAAAGCCGTTTGGTTCTTTTAGAATCTTTTGGTGAATCTATTACAACAGGTAAAACCTACAAAATAATGTTTAAATAACAATTTAATTTTATTTTTCATACTTTGGATATGATGTTTCAAATATTTGCTTCAATACGAATAATAATTATTTTTCACAATTAATAATTGTGTTGTTGTTCTTTTCTTTTTGTTTACTATTGTGTAGTTATTTATATTTGTTTGTTTTTCTGTTTTTGTTTTATTTGAAATTTTTACGTAACTTTACCGTTTTTCTTTCATGTATATATTTTTTTAGAACATCGTAGGTGATGTTCAAATAGGGGCGCGATAGCAGTTGCCGTTGCTAGGCAACGAATTCGATTGTGACCTTTCACAATCAGCCGCCGAAAATTTAGCAAATTATTACATTAAGATGCTTAAAACACCGATTTATCGTGTTATTTGAATTTGCTTTACTTACATAACAATAAAAACACAAAGAATAGAAATAATTATATATTTATCAGTTAATATAAATAACGATGTCCCTAAAACGCATCCCTCCGGCACCCCTGAATTTCCATCGTTATAAGAACCGCAAAATTCGTGGGAGTTAGGCGCAAATGTGCATTCGGCATACAATGTGTGCATTCGGCATACGCGTTATGAAGTGCAACGTAATCAAGTACAAATTTACGATCGTACACAAGCACTTGGTAAATTAACTTAATATCGCTTGCACGCTGTTCCGGCGAGCGATACCAGAGCTAAAAATGTTTTTAAAACCACTCGACAGGCGAATTTATAGCCCACTAACGCAGACATTAAACATTAGCCCGGGTATAAAATTAGATTTCAACCGAACGGCGATATTTATTTCTTAAGAAATACACGATATTACTACTCGTTTGTAAAATAAATAATGAGTTATTATGAGATTTGTGTTATTTGAAAATAACGGATTAATGTTGAACAACGTAAAGTATTTCTTTAGGTAGGTAAAGGCATTGTCGCTGTGTGGTCTGTCATTATCGTCCAGAATTCAAAAGCGTCCAGTATTTACATTACTTTAGGGAAACGTTTGCAAATTCTTACGCTAATCAATAAGTATGTATATTATTTGACGAGCACATAATCAAGGATATAAATCGCGACCATGACATTTATACGCAAGCCGCAGGCGAGCGTGTAAACATGCGAGCGATTTATATCCGTTGTGTGCGAGTCGAATACGACGTTTTATCTATTAGTCTGAAATTCCATTTTATATGAAATATTTTAAATGTACCAATGGTGGCGAGGCAAACGGTCAAATAACTGTCATCCACGTAGGTTTTTAGACATTGATAGTACATTCCTATAATGATGACAGTTCGATTGAATTGTGAAGTCATTATTCAACCGAACTGTTATACAAAGCTACTGTCATCATAAACATCGGTGTGTATCATGGTACGGATTATATAGTCATAGATACTGATGCATTGAACTTAATATATGTGATTCGCAGATAAAAATAAATATACCCTATCTGTTTTTAGTTTTGAAGATATCAACAGAAACCCTACATTTTGAATTTTTGTTTTTAATTTCATGTTTGTATTCCAAAAATTATTAATATACTGACGATATCATAATATTATTGATAGGTACATATCCGTGTATACAAACTATATGTTGCAAAAAATTTTTTAATTGTTATTTTACAACAAGATTGTTAAATAATGAAGCAATTCTGCTAACGACAACCATTGGTATATGGGTGTTTCTTCGATAAGCGTTTTTTGGCAAAAAAATACTGTTAATTTTTGCAGTTTTTCAAAATTTTATCATTTTTTAGTAACAGTTACCAGGAGTATGTCTGCAAGATATTTTATTATTTTTATCCAGCTTTCTTTTTGCTTTGACAAAAGAACAGACGGAAATAAAATATTTTCACAATTATTGTTCTTTCCTTTTTTTATTGGTTTTTATTGATGTCACTTTATATGTCCTCTGGCCATGTAAAGAGACGGAAATATGCCAATCTAATCTATTAGCAGGGTAATTTTTCACTTCTTACAGGAAATACAACCTCGCCGTTTTATATACGTGGCACAGTGATTCATTTGCAACTTTTAGGTGGACAAAATTATTTTGTTGTGTTATATGACCTTAAAATAATAATTTGGTAACTAGAAAAATAGTGAAAAAAATCTAAACCTTAAGGGGTTGTTTTTAGGGGATTGAAACGCTAAATGTTCGTTTAATAATTTGAATTCATCTAAATGTGATAGTATTATACCCACAAAGACATATAAATTGCAGATAAAATTTTAAGTGTCAATAGGGTAGTGTTTGAGGGGGTTGAAAAATAAAATATAATTAAAAATTCTGAAACTTTGCAAATGTGTTATTACACCTGGGAACTCGTTAAAAATATGTTTTTAAAATCATTTGATAATCGGGTGGTTTTGGAGGGGGTTGATTAATAATGTATGTTTCTTGTATATTGCGGTGGATCAGAGATAATGTAGTAAAGAAAGTCGTAAAGACGTAATTTCATATAATGAGCGTTTAATATACATATATGAAGTGACACCGATATTATTGTTATTATGTTTCTATATCAACATGTATTTTATATATAGATAACCAGATATTAACATTGAACATTATAACATTTGATCTCCAACAAAAATTATGAAATTTTATAATACTAGATTATTCCAGATAACTCGGTACTAAAAATGATATTAAAACACAATTAGCAGTGGGTTGGTTCTTTTTTGTTGTAAATATGATAATATTATACCTATCTGCAAGAACAAGAGAAATATTTTTGTAAATCAATTATCAACAGCGAATCGCCTAGAACAAGGTAGCTGACAAAAATATGTTATTTTGCGCTTTGATTATTTATTGATTATAGTAAATACTTGCTCAATTATGACAAAAACAACATAATGTCCTTGACATTAAATATAAAATATAAAAATTAAAAACCTGTGGAATATACATAATTTATAATCAATAATAATAAAACAATAATAATAATTAAATAAAACATTATTCGAAGAGAAAACTGTATTATCTTTAATATTACAGAATTTATATATGAAAAATATCTTATTCAAAAAACAACTCAACAGTCCTATATAAAAATGCAATTATAAATTAACTTTGGAACAAACATAATGAAAATACTTATAACTGTGTGACTGATATAATCCATGAGACGAGCATTTCGTTCTTCTTTCCTATGTTTTCGCCATTCTTAAAAAAACTCCAATTTTAAAATCGAGTAGACACGTTCTAAAGAAAATCAATGCAGCAAAAGTGTGGCAAAATGTGGTATTCAAATTTATGTCATTTAAACGATAAATGTTTAAACTATATTATATAAAAAAATATATTGAATAAACGTGGATAAAAAGAGTTGTATTCAACATAATTATTACACCACATAGTCTGTTAATCGAATCTATTTTGGAGTGAAATAAGAAAGTACTTACCCTCTGAAGTAAAATTCATCACAATACAAATTAAATTATCAACCACAAGTGTTAGGGTGTACTATCGATAACACTGCAAAAATGCAACTAAACTGGTTATGAATGCGCTACCTTATCACGTGGTCGCCCTGCGTCTATAACTCCTCAATTTGGAATGCTTTTCACACTTATTACCTAAAATTGTCACCTCGGGGGGTTTGTTTATAACATGTTTTTTGTCCACCTAGATTATTATAGGCGATTCACTGTGGCGTGGGCGTGAAATATATTTATCGTAATAATGGATCCTAGTTTGCCAGGGGAATGGACATGAATTTTGTAATATATAATTTAATTTGAAATATGTTAATAAGCAAACTTTCCATTCGTTAATGAAAACAGTATGATGTAATTTTGGCATTAAGATGTTATAAACTATACTTATCCAACTTTGTCTTTGATTTTGATGAGTTTTTCTTGTTTCCTGTAAAAAATATCAACCTAGGATACACAATGTGCTTAACGCTGAATGCTCGATTACGTGTAATACGTTGTAATATTGAATTACACTGTTTTATGAATACGGCCATCACTATATTTGAAAGTATGTTTCGACTGCACTTGCAACGAGTGTACACGCGATCTAAAAACGTTTTTTACGATCGCGTATCCCTAAAAATCTATCCCGAACACTTCTCGGAAAAGTTAAAGGCGACTTCCTCACTCGCTCGACACACAAATCTCACAATCTACGCCCGCCTGCTTGATGCATAGCCCCTGCGGTGTAACGGTGTATACGAGGGCAGTAAAACGTAGCTTTTAGTCCTTCCTTTTATCGTCCTATGCCGGCGGAATTGCGTTTACCGCCAGCCTTGAGCTGTTACACCTCAAACCCTTTTTAACTATTTTATTGCTCTCCACTAAATACGTGTAATCATGAATACCTGTAACAAAACTACGATTTGTAAAAAGGCACACAATAGGGGCAAATTAAGCGTGACATGCCACTGGAGGGATAACTTATATGAATTGTCAAAGGCAAAATAGCAAATATTTGATACTTTTGAGACTAGAACGGTTTTATTCAATGTACCTAAACTTCTCATACCGGTCCTTGAAAAAAAAATGCTTGCTAAGAATGAGGCATCAGAATTGGAAATTGAAAAATATTGATAGCTCTGGCCTCTGGGGATTAAAAGTTAAAAGTCACATTCGCTAATTTTCGTCTCTTTCTCAAAAGTTGTGTGTAAGGTCATAAAATTTGTATGCTACTATGAAGAAAATTAACCGATGTGTCATAATCAGCTAAAAAGTATGGTTGCCATTTGAAAAAGTGTCAAAACCATTGAACGAGGAAAATTGATTTTGTTATGTGTGTTTTGATAATAAAATCGACGTGTCCGGGATTTTTGTAAATAACAAACCGTTTTCGAGATTTTGTCATGAACAGTAATAACTGAGTAATAGCCAGCGCCGGATTTAGGACTGTGGGGGCCCCTGGGCAGAAAAGCTGTGGGGGCCCCTTGGCACAAAAGCGCTGTAGTAGCTCTTAAAGACATACAGCGTAGGCACATTACTTGATAACATGATTTTACATCGTAAATACGTAAGTTTCACTACAGTTTGTTCATTATTATGGGCCAAAAAAAAGCGGTACACATTTTTAATTACTCGTTTTTCTAATAATATGTGGTCAATTCAAATATCTCTTTAAAAAACGGGTTGCTTGTATTGTGAAGATTAAAACCATAACAAATTTGCAATAACAGAACGTTTCAATCCAATGTTATGTTATTTTATGTTTGGCTAGGTCGCATTTCTGACAGGTTTGTTATTTTATTTTAAACAAAACTAACATGTGTTTTTATAAGTAATGTATTTTTATGAATAATGTTTTTTTACGAATCAATGTTAACACTTCACAAAAAAACATGTTTTAAACAAGGAATAAAATTTGTTTTAAAGATGTTTTAAATCATGCAGTTATTTTATTGAAAGTATTTTGATCGACGTGTTTTGATTCCTTACTTTACTTGCTACCACTGTTCTTGTATTACTATATTTTATAAAAAAACTTTTTATTTGACTAATAAATACAAAATTTAAATTATTTTTGATTTTTTAAATGAGCTATGCATACAAAACTTAAACACCAGCATACAGCTCTCATTAAATAATTAAATATGCTGTTCAAATTTCGGTAGTTTAAAACACGTTTAAAACACAACATTTAAAACAAACTGTTTAAAACAAAATAGTTTAAAACAAAATATTTGTTTTAAAACATGTTTAGACACTGTTTTTCTGACAATATCGGGTCAATTTATTCAGAAATTACAGGTGTATTAAAATCAATAGGGAATTACATTTCTCTTGTTTTGATAAAAATCGACAGTACCGACAGTAGTAGCATTGTATACAGGGTAGAATTTTATGTTTTTTTATAGTTTTTACTAAAAAATAGCTAATATAAAAATAAAATAAATTGGACGTTTGTAACCGGCACGAGAAATCTAATTGTGTCAGTACTTGAGTTATCTTTAAAGATTATGGGTAAACCATTATCAACTTTCGGTTTTGTTAAGGGCAGCATGTTTGATGGTAACATTTTATGTGGTCTTTTCGTCAGTTTAAATTATAATATATCACTCTTGTTGTTACGTTGTTATCTTTTGTTTTTGTTATTGCAAAGATTGAATACATTGTGTTGCTCCCGCTTTTTTCGACCTGACCGTCAGACAAGTGAAGCTAAACTGTCATAATTTCAATTCAATAGAAAAAGATGTTGATTTTAGTTCTAAAGCACTGCAAAAATAATAACGTTTTGCAATAAATCTACAGCCCAACAAGTGTGGTATAATATGTAAAACAGAAGCAAGAAAAATTCTAATATCCTAATATGTAAAACAGAAGCAAGAAAAATGTCAAAATCAAGCATGGCGCCGATAAGAAAACTAAAAGTTGACCATGGTTTCTCCAGCATCTTTAAAGATACCGATTTGTGGGTCCACTGCTTTTTTGAGTAAAAACAGTAAAACATAATGTTTCAAAATTGCACCCTGTATACGATGCTATAAAATCTCTACAGTTCTTTTTGGCCAAAAGCAAAAAAATGTCACTACCTACCTTATTTAATACCACTGACATTAGCCCCTGTTTTTTTAAAGAATTCTTAAGTTAACTGAATGTCATCGGAAATATGAGTAATTGAAAATTACAGTACATTAGCTACTTTACTTATTTTATGGTTTTATTTGTAGCCACCTGAAAAGTATTATTTTAAATATAATTTTGATTTATTTTATTTTGGTGGGGGCCCCTGGGCTGCAGCCCAGTCAGCCCTCCCTTAAATCCGGGGCTGGTAATAGCTATAAAATTTCAGGAAAAAAAAAATTGACAATAACAAATATGAAACAAACAAGTGAAAGCCAAAATAATAATCAAAAAATAATATGTGTCTCTTTGCTAGAATGAAACTATGATCAAGTATCTCATATATTTCTGCTAGTAATCTCACATATTCTGATAAGTAAAATTTGGCAAACCTCCCTGGGACATACCTGATTTAACAACTAATTTTTCCTAGTATATGATGTTAGTTGCTCGACGTAGAGCAAATGTTGAGCAAGAGTTGAGCAAAGTCGGAAAAGTCCTGGACGTCTGACCAACTTAGCAATAATGCTATAGTAAATCAAGGGAAGTTAAACACGCAGCATGCCAGTTTGAGTGCCACTATACAATGTTAGTTTTAGGATCCAGTTTAGCGGCCTCTCGCGTTACACTTTACAATGTTAAATCGTGGCGGTCGTAAAACAATTCCGACGTAAAACTGCCTACGTTAAGCGACGCCATTCAACAGACGAATCGCAAGTTCATCCAGCAGGCCGATCTGATGTTTATGCGCTCAGCTTCGCCCAGCTCGCGGGACATCAGCAGCACACTTTTACGATTCATAAAACTTAAATATAATATTATTATTAACGAGGACGGCGTTGAGCGGCAGAAGATCGCTCGTTTATTTGACCTAAAGATTTAATTGGCCATCATTCTCGCGTTACTGTCCCAGATTAACGCTCGCCGATATTGGCGCAAAAACGCACTTAAAACAATTGAAATTTGCTGTAAAGCACACAATCGTCAGACGCCGCGGATTGCTAGCGGATTACACACATCACAAGTGCGACAGTATTAGGAATCTTTGTGCTTTTCCCTAAGGTTAATAGACTACCTGTCAACCCCCAACTAACTGCATAACAACAACACAATAACAACATAACCACAACTTAACAACAACATAAGATACCACAAAAATAACTGACAATTGATTATTATTCTTTAAATAATTTAAATAATAATTTTTACCTATATAAAATTTAAATAATTTTCTACTGGTACTGAACTAAACTAATTCTTGAATGATCATAAATTATTCGTTTGAGTAATTGATAGTAGCAGTTTGCAATGACTAAAAGTTGTTGCATGAACAGAAGAATCATTACATTTGTGCGATTGTTGTGCATGAGTTATAATGATGTTAAATTCGATTCTTAATAATATTATAGCTGGTTTACTGATCTAAGAATTTCCAGATATAGGATGTTCCATTTAAAATTCTAAAATTATTTCACATATAACAAACATCCATTTATTCCGGATAAATCATACTAGAATCTCAAATCAATAATAACTATCAAAATATTTTTATGTAAAAGAAAGCTACGCTTTATACAAAAAATAAATAAACTCTCCTCAAATTTAGGAGAATTTTCCACAATTTGGTTTATTGATTTATACATTGTCGCCGCAAATCTGTCCACATTCAAAATTTCAACTCGATTGGACACATTTTCCAAATTTTGAAATTTTTCACTTTTAACATCATTGCTTCCCAGGACCATCAGCTTTACGTGCCTTCCGAAGAACGGGGGACGATCGGTGCAAAACCCGATATCTTAGTGTTTCTCAACCTTTCTACACACGCGGAACCTTTGAAATAAGGTTGGAATCCGAAGGAACACCAATAAAAAATATTAAACAGTGTAGATACTACTTTCATCCCGTATTATTTTTAGAAAGTAAATGTTGCTGAGTAGATAGTTTTATATACAGAGTAATTTTTTTCGAAATTTCACTGTACCAAGTAAGCAGCGATATGTATGTAAAGAAACAGCAGTTGAATTGTAAAAAAGTCATTGTGAAATTTCCGTACTTTTCTTGTGAAATTGAAAAATTACGTTGTAAGATAACTGCGAAAATGCCGTAAGTTTACAGAATATCTCAGTATCAACACAGAGAAAGATTTGTTCAGAAATTTTACCGCATACTAAGTAACCAGCGACATGTCTGTAAAGAAACGCAGTTAAATTCTAAAAAATCTGATGTGGCCAGGCACATGACTTTATCATACTATACAGCAGTGCATAGTCATGGCAATGTCGACGCATTTGCGTGTTGAATTCTAACTAGTTTTAATGCAGCAACGACCGATCTCGATCAAATAGAATAGGGTATTCCGGTGTTTTTGAAATTGTAATTTTTTACAAAGTATGGGTGCTACTGTTTGCTACTTCACAAGTAAAATATCAAACATTGTTTTAAATTAAGAGAAATTGTTGTTTGAAGTTTGAATTAGAATTGGTCTTTGTGACGTCACAAAGACCGCTCAAAGTGAGCGACTTGACAACGTTGCTATATCTAGGGTGCACGTAGTAAATTTTTGTCTTCTGTTGTGTCGACGTTTAGAATCGCTTGTTTGTTGACACATGCTTTGGTTATTGAGGTTATATCATGAGGTTATATCAAACACTTGTTCAAAATGTATAAACTCCAACGCCGACATTGTTCTGTGCCGGGCTGTAACAGCAGTAGAACAGTAACTCCTGATAAGATTTTCTTTACATTGCCGACTAGCGAGATGAGAGATGTTTGGCTTTAAGTTTCAATGATCAAATCATCTCTCAAAAAAGTTACTTTTATTCGTTGTCAAACAACAGGGTCGCCAACCGTCAACTTGGCTGATCAGCTGTTCGAGAGCTGTCCGCTGTTGCCACCGCTACTAGGTATCGGTAATCATCGTGTATTTCCGAGGGTGGTCGGTGAATTCAAACGAAATGCACTTTTAATTGCAATTATCTCATAGAAAAACTAAATAAAAAAGCTCATAGCTTAACTTTATGAATCCTCATAAATTGTACAATAAGTTAAACCGAATATCTGCTTAAATTTTGACATGACCGGAATACCCTATTGGCTCATGCAGGTAAACTATTAATTTTACCAATAAAATGTCATAGATCAAAATTTCCTCTAGTTTAATTTATTATTTCACTATTTTGACGATATTACAGAAATAGCGGCTAATTTGCAAAATCATTGAAAAATCCTAAGAGTAACCTCTGTTTTGAACAAAAAGCTTTTCAGCTCTAAGTTTACTCATGAAAGTTCAAAATATCAAGCTTCGACCCGATACTTTCAGTCGTTTGTTGGGAATCGTCGCCACAAAAAAACGGGTTCACACAGACATACACGCACACCTTCACACACACATACATATCATATCATACTAAGTATGATAAAGTAAAAATCACTTCGATTGTGAAATTTCCATACTTTTCCTGTAAAATTCCTCAATATATCCAGTAAAATAACTCTGATAATGACATAATTTTACGAGACTATCTGAACAGGTCCCAGGGACGTATTATCTAAATATACAGCATTATAGCTGATATTAAATAACCAGCGATGCTGGAGTATAAAAAAGACGCAAATAAAAGCCATTTTTTTCTTTTACAGCATTCTTTTACGCAAATAAAAGCCATTTTTTTCTTTCACAGCATTTCTGCTCTACTTTGTTACATTGATGCTTTGTAACTTTACATAAATTTTTCTCAGTGTATAAACTTATTGGTTTTTTCGATTTTTGCAAATGTTAGTGCCGTTTATAATATTAACAAAAGAATAGGTTTCATATTGACTGTGGTTAGAGCTGTTTAAAATACGGTTTTGTTAATATATCAAACGCCTGTATTTTAAAGCATTTGCATTCTGAAAAAATCCACGGTAGAAAAGTGGTACACTCCCATACATAAATATATTTCTCTGTTATTTTTGCACCTTAATTTCTTCTGTAACAGATAATTTCGGATTCTAAAGTTGAAAACTGTACTTACACGGCAATTTATACCTCGAGGCGACAATTAAATGTATACAGTGTGTCCCTCGATAGACCTAACTATGATGTAGAAATAACAAATCCACGTTATAACCCGGAAATATATCATTATAATTATTTTGTAAATTATTATTTACATTACAGTAATTAGCTGGTACTATGTGCGCTAAGAAAAGTAGTACACAACATATGCAAACAATATTCTGAATATATTATCCATATATACAGTGTGTCCCCCGATCGACCTAACTATACCTATAATGGACGTAATTTTTAATTTCTCGAGAAAAAGTCATTCTTTATAAAGATCTTTGGATGTCCTCTAAAGTCGAAAGCCATTGTTAATATTTTGATTTAACATACAGGATGGTTAGGGAACGCGAAAATGTTAAATTGGCCGAAAAGTAAATTCTAAATACCAATAACTAAGACTGCATAAGTCGGAAACTATTAATTTTTAATGCTTCAGATTGTGAAAGCATTTGGACGTAAAAGACGTTAATTTTTTTAATTTCTTTATTTATTAGATACTTTTTAATTCAATGCGGTCACAAAACTTCAAGGTTTCTTGTCCGCATTTCTTGTCCGCACAACTCGTAGCTTCTGATCTTCTCCTAAAGTCAAGTTTGCAGGATTAGCAGCAGATACATATTATATGTACACTTGTGTCATACATTTGTGACGAACGGAATGTACATTAAAAAAAAACTGTTTGATTTTGACCAATATTCTGCCAGGTAAATTGTTTTAATATCCTTTATCTCTAGATTATACTTTTATAAGACTATTAGTTTTAGTATAACAGATACATAGTTTTAAATAGTCTTGCCGCCTAAACTAATCCACAATGATGCATCGGCCGTTTTGGTCTCATGTTGTGGCCTCGGCGCTCTACAGACTTAAAACCGTTGGACTTCTATTATTTGGCATTAAAAGTGTATTGGCGTCGGTTTGCGTAGCCGCCTGTATAAACAAAACTTTCGACCAGCCCTGCGACACTTATAATAATGTACTAAATTAGGTCGTTCTCTAAATTTCGGTTTTAACGAGGTCTAAAGGCATAAAAGGGTTGAACACGGTGAATATATGGCAGTGTGTGTGATCTTTACTTACACTCATCTGTACGTGCGGTTACGTTACGACACAATGCGAAATAATTTACTTAACAAGCCGAATGCCATAAAGTACCACATTCGGAATGCAAATGACCCTAAGCCGGGCCGTAATGTATTATCGCGTAGAGTGTACCAGAGGCAGTTATCGTATATTAATATGCTTAAATTAGCATTTCTTGCTGGCCGTAATGGATCCGGCCGACCATGCGGTTAACGCAAAACTCGACCGCTTTGGGCTGTCAGTGGCCTATCTTACTATCTCATTATGTACCTTGCGTTTAAAGTACCTTGGGTACATTTACACGCACATTTCATGACACCATCCACGTTCGGATTACCTACCCATTAAGCATAAAAGTAAATGTTACTTTGTAAGTATTTTCAACAACACCAATAGGCACAAGAATGTCAAATCTAAATTGTATTCGCAAAATTTAGACAGAAGTCATTAAAAGATCATTAAAAGAAAAGGCAATGTTATGAAGGTTACTGTATACAGGCTTCTCCGACGTCTGTA
This sequence comes from Aphodius sticticus, assembly GCA_963966075.1. Lineage (NCBI taxonomy): Eukaryota > Metazoa > Arthropoda > Insecta > Coleoptera > Scarabaeidae > Aphodius > Aphodius sticticus. The sequence continues at coordinate 8,640,211 of OZ014513.1, forward strand.
GACATGGTTTAACCATATAGATTGTTGTGGGGCAAGGGACCATGTATAGATAAATTTTTAAATTTAAGATGCTGATAAAATATCATATGGACGAAATCGATCATCTTAAACTTTGTTCATTCAGTTCACTAGACATTTGCTCAGGTTAGGCCAGCGTGCCGTTGTTGAGCAATCTAGAGTAAAATTAGAGCAGGGTCCTTAGTGTAGAATTGGCAGAAAGGAACGAACAACATTTGGTCTATTTACTTTTACTAGCTGCTGACAATGGACTTGTATATCCGGAGTACAGCTTCTAAAGTGGAACAAATAGCGGACGAATACTGGTTGGATTTTCCTTTTCTTTCTTTTCCAGCCATGACTCTCAATTCACATTTAACATTAGATATTAAAAATGAAAAGATCTACTAGAAACAGTCTTCCACACAAAAAAATAATGTACTATACCAAGTCATGGGCGCCGTTTGAAAATGTTCCAAAATTCTTTTTGGTATTAAATGGTGACGTAATATCGTAATATTAAGGACTATGCCATTAACTGTTTTGCAGCATTTTCGTCTTGTGTTATTTTGCATACACTCTGAAAAATCTCTATCGCTTTAAGGTAGTGAAATGTTTTTGTTCACATTTTTGTGTGTTAATAGCCATGGTTAATAGCCATGTTAGTAGCCATGGTCATGATCCCTGTATGCTCGACAACACTTACTTATTATATATTGATATTCGTTCAATTTCAAGTCATTTTGCCGTCTTTCTATCGTTTATTAATGTTATTAATAATTTCTAGCTCGTGGTCAGCGAGAATCTGATACAATATCTTAATAACAATTTGATAAACAATAAAAAGGCAACAATATTATTTTCAAGTTTACCCCGTTAACGAGAAATAATGACTAAACGTTGAGAAAAGTGGATTAATTTGAAAATTCTGTGTTAAGGATAATCGACGACGAAATAATATTTTTTTATTTTACAATTATACTTGAACACTTTTAAGGCGACAATGTAAGGTCAACTACTACTTTTGAACGAACTCATGTACGGAAATGTATTGTGTCAACGCTGGAGAGAGTCATAAAATGGTACCAATATTACAAACAGCCTAGAGAATCTATTGTCATGGATGGCCCTTTTAATACCAAATAACTTTTGTCTGAATTTTTTTTATTGTTTAACGTTTTTGAAACTCCCTTTTCATTAACCGAAGTTTTGTAATTTTAGTACCAATTTTGGCCAATAATGGGTTATCTATAAATCTTTTTAAATTATTTGATTGTATGATACTTTATACAACCTACTTTACTAAACCAATTTCTAAAGTTGGTACAATATTCCGGCTCTCTGCAGTTCCTAAACGGTTCCTATCTGGACATGAGTTCGTTATCAAAATTTGGTCTACTACCAAAAGTTGACTATTATACCTTATCTATATATTCTGCGCTTATTAGTTTAACACCTAGTGTATTTAAGATAAACTGCTCAGCAGTGCCAAAAATTGCGAAGTAATGGAAACTAATAAGTACGATCAAATAAAAGTACATACTACAATACTTATTTTGGACTGCAGCGCAAAATTTAGATACCGTATCTTGTCGTCTTGTGGCTCTTTCGCGACTGTTACGAGAGGGCAATATCGCAATATCTAATAAAACTGACATTGGTGACAATAGCCGATAATAATCGGAATAGTCATAATTCATAGCCATATCTAGTAATTTTTTTTTCATCCTTCACTATACGAAAATGTCATTTTTGCATCTTTGTAGGGACACGAAAGATGCTAATTGCCCGCTAGGCGTTTAATTAATAACTTTCAAGCCTAGCCGCGAAAATATTTTACATACAGGACGAGCGGCGACTGACCTGTCTGTTACATAAATGCATAGCTTTCAATTCGGTTTGATATGCGAGATCTATCTGATCAAAAAGATCAACCTGATCTATGATTAAAAGATCCATCTGATATGATAATAACCGATTTATCGATCAGATCTATTTATCGGTCTTCAATTGTGATCAAAGAACGATCACAAATTTCTCGCCCACTCCTATCTTTTTCGTTTTTCGCGTAGCGGTAGTTGGGTTCGAAATCCAGGGGGGGGGGGGCAAGCGCCCCCCCCCCCCCCCCCCTGCCCATATGTAACGGCGCCCATGTACCAAGTGTTGAGTTGGTTTCTTTACGGGATATCAGAAACCACTATTTTAGTTATCCTGCGTAGTAAGTTAGATTCTTTAAACTCCTTAAATAATTTTTAAAAATCTAAACTAGTATATAAGAATCTTAATGATTTTCTATAGAATTTGCCAAGAGAATCATCAAAATCGGCTCAATAGATCAAACATTATTGAACTAAGACATTGACGGTCGGTACCAACCGAAAAACCAAACCTAAAAAATCACCTAAACTACTCTAAACGCACTCCTGGTATTGAGCAGGGTCAAGATTAACAGCTCCAAACTGTTCCAATTTGCTTAAGTGATTCTTCCAAAACATATTTCTTTGACACCAACAAAATTTACTTCATTGTATGCTCTAGTTTATTTGCTTGTAGAGATTAATTTATTTGGTAAGTCAAACAAATATTTGGATACAAACAAAAATTACTTTCCTTTAAAGTAATGTTTGTTTTGATTAAAAAAAAAACGTTTCATTACGTCAAAGATATCTAATTTTGATGCAAACACATATCTGTATACAAGAAGAGATTTATTTCCTTTATAGTAATATTTTTGCGTTGGCTTAAAAATAGGTTTACTCGCAGTTCTGTCATATCTTCAGTATAAATAGTAGACTGGTGAAAGCCCACCGCTCAGATGATGTCGTGCGTCTGGCTAAATTGTTAAAAAGGTCATGTAATCGGTTGTATAGAGCACACTGTATGCAGGTTCCGATTCCGAATCAGCTTACACTTTGCTACCCTAACCTTGATCATATGTAGGTCTGGGAATACCAACACTGGTCACTGGTCGAGGATGTGCGACATTCCAAAAGACGGAGATTTTTCTCTACTGTACCCTCCGAAAAGTTCTTGTCAATAAAAGGTCCAGATTAATTCCTTCAACAAACTAATAATTTGTTTAATCAAAGAAATATTTATTGGAGCCTTATATTTCGTTCACTCAACACAATAATATTTGAACTACAATATCGTTCCTTACAATATACAATTTGTTAATTTTAACTGAACAGATAAACAAATAGACATTCTTTCTACCAAATAAACTATTCCGCATTTTAGGGTTTACACAAAAACCTGTCTGAAGAGCCAGTTTTCAAATTCCAAATTTTCAAAAAACCTGTTAAAGCCGGTCTTCAAATTATTGCGGACAAAGTCATAATTAAGTAGTATAAAATAATTATACATATTATAATACCTACTTTAATATTTATTAAACTAGAAACATTTAAAATATATTATTAATTAATGAATACAAAATAAAATAAAAAATTAACAAAACTAAAATTGACTAATATAGTGAAAAGAAAAAAAAATAGTACTCATTCTGGCCTTACGATTAGTTAATATTGTTTTGTTGTAGATAAAATATTAAATAGTTGTTTCATCCGTTATTAATTGGTTGCCACAAATAAAGAAATTTGCTGATCTACTAGACCATTCTCCAGAGTTCTAATATTCTAGGCATCACAAATCCATATAAGTTTGCAATTTATTTAATATTTATAATCAATTTCGGTATTGAAAACCGGGAGTTAAAATTTAAAAAGTTGTTTTCAAATATCCCAAAGAAACGTTTTTTTTTCTAACCATTAACCCTACCTCATTTATGTGAATTTTGTAACATAGGGATGTGCGGACTTTAGTAAATAGGAACGATGCCAAACCCCACAATTTTTCATTTGTTCTTCAATCCCTCATGTTACCACCACAAGTACAGGAAATTAGTACGGACAGCTGTAGCCTTGAAAATGAGTAATTTCACTCTATGAATTCTATGACTTGACAGCTACTGTTTAACAACCCTCTTCTTTGTTATAGATCACCCCTTTCTCCAGGAATATTGAATTTATGACCATTTGTGGTAAGTTAATGTTTTTGTTTCCTTTATTTGTAGCCATCTCTCATCCTCAAGTCCATCCTGGTTAGTGTAAATTCATTTCTATAGACTTTTTTAAACTAAACCTAAAATTAAAACACTGTTAATGATTAAACATACTTCTTTACGAGTTTTAAAGTTAAGTAACGAAATACGTATCAACTAGCATAAATACTTGAGTATCTCGAAACTTCTCTCCTTAAAAGGTATTCCAATGCTTTCAGAAAGTCAGGGATTACCAAGTGTAGATAGAAATAATGACCATGCCTTATTATAGAGAACCGTTTTGTGGGCACGATAGAGAAATAAAAATTTAAATTAGTCGCTTATGTCTTCCAACATCCACTTAATTATCAAAATATGTTCGCTTGGCTTAGAGCTAAGAAAACAATAGCAAAAAATGACATAAAACGTCAAGTTCAAAGGAGCGAAAAATTTCGGCGTGGTCGATATTTAAACATCCTCTTCGTCACGTCCTTTTGAAAAAACCGCAATGTTTACGTTACTGGCCAACAGGACCATGTGTTTCACATCAACTTAAAGGCAAAATTTTGCGCAACTCCACATTTTGCTTCGTGGACAGAGTTGACCGCAACACCAAAAAAGACCTTGTGACGCAACTTGGTCACATAAATAAAAGGGTTGTTTGTATCAGTTCACACAATTGTGTTTCTAACCAATTCAGTTGAAAGAGGCTGAGTAACGGATCTATACTAGTGAAAGAATGGGATGTTGCGTTTGACCTATTGTTCGCGTAGCGTTTAACCCTTTGTACGGTTAATAGTGGCAATAAAAATGTAAGATTATGGTTTCCGGACAGGTTGACAGCATCTTGAACGGCAAAGAATCTCGAAGAATTGTCCTGTTGAGCTTTAGTTGCAATTTAGTGCAGAGTCGGCGATGATGTGGTGATCATCTAGTGGGCAAACTTTTAGGTTTTCGCAAAGGTTTAGCACGATCCCTTTGTATACAAAAGGTTAGTAAAACTTTTTTGATGTTTTTATTCGCATTTTTAGCTTCGTAAAAAGTTAAGTAACAGTGATTTTCAATTCAAACAGTGTACAAAATATTGATTGGAATTACATAATTATGTTATTTGTTTGGACTCATGACCTCCTGTTAAAAACGTTTGTTTTTTAATTAACTTTTTTTAACTTCTTTTTAATTAAATGCGTAACAAAATTATTGCTAAACGTTGATCTACAATTAAGACTTTAAGTTACATAATTAAAAATGTAGTTATCCATCATAAAAAAGTGTTTTCGAAAACATATACTCACTTTTAATATCACGTTTTTTGCTTATCGCATTCATTATTCAATTCCATACTTAATTGCTGTCACAGTCATACTACCACGCAATAGAGCGATAAAAAAAGATTGGAAAGAGTGTGGAAAAATCCAGATAGGTCGAAAATTGGTATTTTAGTATATTTCGGTGACCTGTAAGATAGCGCCCAAATTAATTTGTTTTTCAAAATATCGTCTTTCCGGTATATCCAAAACAAAAACAAAATTATTAAAGAAGTTTTAGTGGTTAAACTTCTTGTTATTATTAAGTAGTATTTAGTATTAAGTATTAACTGTGATCTAGGAGTAGTAATAATTTTTGAACCTTTTTCCTTTCTGATTCATGTTATTATCTCTATTACTAAAGGAGCTACAGATAATTTGAATAATGGATTTTTAATAATATATATCGTATACTTGCCAAATATCAAATATTTGCCACATGTTAAATATTTGGCAAATATATTTGCCGCTCAAATCGAAAATTTTTGTTATTGATTGGTCTAAACTCTAAACGATGCCATGAGTGATTTATTTTTCCTTTTAAGTTCGTTCACCGAATATTTTTCATCCATCCTTGCTTACCGGCTGATTTTTATAAAACTCAAAAACATCTATGACATACCAACAAATTTGGACAATATTCGTTTGTGATTTCGGACCGCCAGAGTTGCACTGCAGCAGTAAATGCATCGGACATTGATGCATCGCCACATAGCATTTTCTAATACGTGAAAATCTTCTTCGAGGACTTGCTACATGTGTGTACCGAATGAGCACTAGCTATTTTTTTGATTAGTTCGCCTTATTTGCACATTAGCTTTTTCAAATCAAACTGATAATTTGATTACGAACAAGCAAGGTTTTATTTTATAATGCCGACATATTTCTAATTACATAAGTGCAGAATTCACTGCGTACTAACAAGGGCATTCTTGTAGAAATTTACAAAACAATTCTTGACGAAACTGTTTGTTGCATTTTAATGATTTTTTTTTAATTCATCAGGTTTCTGTATTATTAATTCGCAGCAACGAATCATTTGATTAGAACTAGTTTAAATAAATTATTATTTTAATGAGAAAACATATATATTATTTTATTTAAATTAGGAAGATATTGCCCGTAAAAGAAATGTTAGATATGGTTTCTTCGTCATCTTTAAAGTTCTACTAAATTCAATTGTACTACTAGGTTTGTTGTATAAATATGTCCTAATATTGTCGGAAATACATATCAATTACCTTCTGAAACAAAAACTTAAACAAATCAGTTTTCATAATATAACCTTTTTGTTGAATAGAAAAGCTACCCAATATTGTCTACTATTAAAATATTTTTAACCCCTTTCGTTTCTCTTCAAATAATAAACATCATAAAAATCGACAATTATATAAATACAAGCAAATAAAGTATAATTTTCCAAATAAATTATTTTATAGACATGCTGTCTATAAAATTTTTATGGTGTTTATTACTTGAAGAGAAACGAAAACGATTAAAAATATTTTAATAGTAGAGAATTTTGTGAAGGTTTTTTATTTAACAAAAGGTTATATTTTGAAAGCTCATAAGTGAGTATCTCTATATTGTTCATAGAAAAGCATCAACTTAGGATGCTCTGTATATGGTGTCCGTTTCTCTTGGAAAGAAATAATATTGCGTTTATGTGGACACGTAAAAACAACAATATTTCTTTTTAATTTCTGTCTGTCGGTTTCCGGAAACCGTCGGAAAACTGACGGTTTCACAAAATTACACTTTTATGCGGTTTCGCCCTTTAGAAAAGTCAAAAATCTTACTATAAATTACAAATCTGTTGTCAATCTACGTACACAAAACGAAATTAAAAAATGGAAAAATTAAACAGCGTACTAAAATGTTCATCGAGTGCAAATAAATGAAACCAATATTTGTCGCCTAGGCACTTGCTATATCCACTTAAACACTGGATATTGCAAATACCAAGTACTCGCCGTAAAAAAAACCCGTCCGCACAGCCGACCGTCCAATATATAAATCTATTTTTGAGGTGGACTCGATACGAATTGAATAGAACTTTTTCTTTCTTTTCACAAATAATCGTATACTTGGCAAATTTTTGATATTTGGCAAGTATATAAATGGTTTGGCCGCAGCTTTATATGGGCTTCTCAATGTCTCAATAACTGTTTGATGCCAGTTAATGCCAGTGATTGTCGCTAATGCTCTCCATAGAGCACTGTAAATGACCGCAAAATAACTATCGTCGACGGTTTGCACTCTGTTGCAAAAGGCATCTTCAGGACAAAGTAGGTACCAAACCAACATGATCTTCTTAGCACTTGGTTTGATACTTAATCCTGAAGATGCCTCTTGCAACAGAGTACGAAACGTCGACTGCTACAGGGTCATCAACGCGGTTTCCACCCGGAAATCAATATATTATTCGCTCAGACCGCGGATTCCTAGAATCTAGATATATAATTTTGGATTTTTTTCACGTAAAATCGCCTATTGCCTGGACTGTGTCATTTCTCCAACAAAGTTGATGAACTTTGGATATAAAAACATTAGTTAGTGATAAAAAGGGTATTTTACTCACCCACATAAAGTCCATGAAGCATAATTTTATAATAAGTTAATCCTGGCCACTAGCGAATCTGTAACAATAAAAAATCAACAACTGTAACATCGAAGTATAGAGTTAATCTTGAAAGTGTTGGATATTTATTACGATCTTTTAATCCAATGATTATGAGATCATGTGGAAATAACAGTATTATAACTTTCTTACGAAATATCTCTACGCCGAATACTCGAATGCAAATCGGCAATTATCTGACGATTTACGAGTATCAAGCCGAAAATCGGTACGGAGCTCGGAGCCAGTACAATGCAGTCGCAGCTGGGCCTGACTAACAAGATATATAGCCCGGAATATATTAAGCCAGATTTAACCGCGTTAACCAAGGAGCAAGCAAATCTCCAAAGGCCCGCACCAAGACCATTCCCCACACGTGACACGTTGAATATTTAAAAACTCGCATCTCCCCACCCTCCGCCGACATCTTGAGTACCCCCTTAAATCATTTTAGAGCGTAATTTTTAAGCGATTCCATCCTTAATTGAATTTAATCCAAGTGCGAAGTTTAGTAATATCAACCGCTGATAGGGGGCGTGGTAACTCGGGCGCAAAAACGATGAAGACGTCTAGATGTTCTAGATTGCAGTTTTAAACTTTCCAATTGAGTTGCAGCGAAACGCTCGCAAGGCAGGTCTTGTTAATTCTTGAGTTGCATTAATTGGGTGAACCAGGTGTGTTTGCACGGGGAAACTAGTTTCGAAATACACTATCCGAGTTTGGTTGTTAAGGTGGGGGAAGTTGGGTGGGAATATCGTTAGAAATGTCCGTGTATCCGATAAAGTTAGACTGTTGTTGCAGAGTTTGCTTATATAAAATAATTGCTTATATTGATCGAAATTTATTCTACCGGCTTTAGCCAGGGTTCCCAGATTTCTAAAATAATAGGAAAATCACCATTTCGAGCAAAAGAAATTTTGTTGATTTTTATTGAAGTAGGTAGTGAGTTTGTTGAATGGGATATAAATTGTTGGTTTTGAATGCTCTTTCTTTGCTAATGTTTATTTAAAAATTTTAGAGGTATGTAACTGGTTTTGCTCAATTAATAGCATTCCCCAATTCTTTGGGTGTTTCTTGTAGCGTCAAAATTCGTTTTGTAATCACGACCAGAAAAAAAATAGTGATTTTCTTGTTAAAATTTAAAAAAAAAAACGATAGTCGCTGTATAAATGTGTTTTATGTTTTTATAAATGTGTGAGTTTTTCCACTGATTTCCTCTAATATAAAAAGTTTATTTTCAAGGTTTGCTTTTTAATGTCTACGATTCTACGGAAAATTAGCATACCAGTATTAGTAATTTGTTGATTTTTTTGTAATTGGCCAATATAATCATTTGTGGTTTACCCTCGGTTTGCCCTCGCTAAACACTGTAATTATTGGTTGATCACACAGGCTGCATAAAAAAAGCAGAACATTGTTGTTTAAAAGTAGAATCCTTGGAGCCATTATATATTTGTTTTTATTTTTCTGAATGTGAAGTAAACATGAAACTATTACTTTTACCTGATACCAGGGCTGTGGAGTCGGAGTCGTGGAGTCGGAGTCGGAGTTCAGACAAATTTCAGAGCAGTCGGAGTAGGAGTCGGAAAAAATGTACCGACTCCGACTACGAGTCAATGTGTAAATATTGTAGAAAGAGACATGCGAGATGGCCGTTGCCTCAATAGATAGTAAAAAATTAACTAAATATATTATTAGGTCTTTTAGAAAGTACCAACCAGTACCTACATAGGTTAATATAATTAAACTACAAAACACACAGGTCGATGGTGAATGATGATTAGCAACTGATTACTGTGAGGCGCTTGCCGCTTGTCAGCTTATTTTGAACTTAATTTTGTATTAATTGGAATGAATTTTAGTTGGAATGAGTTAGCTTCTCCTATACAGTGAATTGTCATCACTTTTGTTATTATTAACTATAGAAAATCGGTTAAATTGACAAACCAGTTCAGAAGTTTGTGCTCTCTAATTAGAAACCAGTTGAATTTCTAATGATCTCAAGGATATTTTCAAAAAATTAAAAAGCGACGTTTTTAAATATGGTCATAACTTTGTGGTCCGATCAACAGGACTTTTTGATTTTATTTACAATTAGTTCATGTCAGTTTAATTTTTTTCGCCAGCAAATTCGCTGGAAACAAATAAAATTTGGTCGGAGTGGGGGTCGGAGTTCGACTACGAAAATTATCTGGAGTCGGAGTCGGAGTCGAAAGTTCTTTTAATTTTTTAATTTTTAATAATTTGCTTAGGGCATTGATTTCAGCCACGTATAAAATCCACAAATTTACGAATATTGTAATCTTAAACTTTATGCAAAACTTTTCCTTCACAAAATCCACGTACCACAGAGTTATCAATCAGTATTTTATCATTTATTTGTATTGTCATGTTCTAAAAAAAAATTGATGTAAGACCAGTTTCAACATATTTTAATTTAGATATAGATCGTCTACTAAATTTTGAAAAGTATATCGTCCCATTTTAAACACAACAGATGGTTATAACATTACATATAAGAATATTATTCGTTGATATAATAGACATATAACAATTTATTATACAGGGTTAGCCAAAATTACCGGAACACCCAAATAATTCTACAACTGTAAAAAATTTCAAAAAAAAAATTCAAACAAAAGCTTTTAGACTTTAAACAATCCATCGTTCAAATATATTTTGAATATACAGGTGTTCATTTTATTATAGAAATCGCGTAAATTTTTTTTTTCAAATTTTATAATTTTAGCACTAATTCTGGACATTGTTTATTAAAATAATTTTTTTATAAAATGCATCATTTTTGAGTTTTAAGCAATTAATTAAAATTAGTCAAAATTACCGCAACACCCAAATAATTCTTCATCGGTAAAAAAATTTCAAAAAACATTCAAACAACAGTTTTTTACTTTAAACAAGCTATCGTTCAAATATATTTTTAATATACAGGGTGTTTATTTTATTATGGAAGTATGGAAAACTTTTCCTTTTTCTCATTAAACGTCCTGTACATTTTTAATTTTTAATTCTAAGAATTTTTTTCAAGTAGGTTTTTATAAATTGATTCATTTTTTAATTATCAGCAATTAATCAAAACTCCAAAACATTTATTTTAGCCGAACGGATAAATAATAACAATGTGGAGAAAAAATAACAAAACAATTAAATTAAATTTTCAAACTGCCATCCCTGAGCGGCTTGACAATGACCCAACCTATCACCAAATTCCCGTAAACAGTTGTCTAAATGATCGACAGTAATACTCTGAACTTCGTCCACTATCCTCTGCTTCAACGCATCAATATTTTGCGGCCTATTGGTGTAAACCTTGGACTTTAGGTGGCCCCAAATAGAAAAATCCAGTATTTGTAAATCCGGCGACCTAGGTGGCCATTCAATGGATCCTCTCCTTCCAATCCACCTCTGCGGGAAAATTGAATTTAAATAATTCCGAACTTGGACACCGTAATGCGGCGGTGCACCATCTTGTTGAAACCAAATATTCAGATCTTCGTTGAATATAACTAGGAGATGAGGTATTACTTCATTTTGAAGTAGAGCTAAATAGCGTTCAGAGGTCAAAGTGCCTTCAATAAAAAATGGTCTTAGAACTATAAAATGTAAAAATATACAGGGTATTCCATTTGAAAAAAAAAGTTAATCAAATTTGCATAAAAAATGAACAGCCTGTATATTCAAAATATATTTGAACGATGGATTGTTTAAAGTCTAAAAACTTTTGTTTGATTTTTTTTTGAAATTTTTTACCGTTGTAGAATTATTTGGGTGTTCCGGTAATTTTGGCTAACCCTTTATATATGGACTGTTGAATACGATCTACCGACTTCGGCGATCTACCGACTTCTGCGGTCTGTTAGACACATATTAGGCCCCAACCAATAGACATCAAAAGATCGAAGACGTAATAATTATAGTTTCCAGATAATTTTCATGCCAAATTATCATTTCGTTCTCTCTATACCTATATTAAACGTAGAATCTGCCAAGACAAAATGGCAGTACAACCGGTCGTTACTGAGGGGTCCTAAATCGATACGCGAAACGTCCTGGCCTGCTTGACTGGGCCGTTTTCTTCCCCATTTAATCCGGATCGCGGCGGCCGCTTTCTATGGGGGGAGGGGGGGGGCGTAACAATAAATTTAAAACTCCACTCCACTCTCCTGTCGTGGAGGCCCTTCGGGCCAGAACGCCGTCCGTTCCTTCCAATTCCCCTGCCTGCCTGTGTCGGTAGTAAAACGCAACGATATTAATTGGAAACTTTTTGGGAGATTTGCACGAAATTCTCGCGAACCAAATTACTTCCGAAAGGAAGCAGGAGGGACCGTTTAGGATGAATTCAATTACGTCATTTCATTACGTTTAAGGTATAATACGGATTTTGTAATGAAGTATGCGTAAAAGAAGTATGCGAAAGTTAGTATAGCCCAATGGCGGTGGTCTTATAGGATCATAGAGAATAAGCGCCACCTATATGTCTTTAACTAATACTGTATTTTTTTATTTATGATTAAAACATGTGGTATGTATCCACATGTTTGAAACAATTGAGAGTTAAATGAATACTCAAGTGCACATAAAGGTGTTCATACTTCAATTCGCTCGATCAAATGTCAGTCATTTTCAATTAAGATGTTAGTTATCGAAAATAATAAACCCAATACTTCGATTTAGCTTAAGCAAATTTATCTTAAATTATTAATTAATTAATAAAATAATCCTATATGAATTAATAATAATACCACAACTCGTTCAAAAACCCAAAGTTATAAAATACAACCATAACATCGACGACAACCGCCATCTAGCGTATAAAATTGGCGATGGAATTAAACCGACTCTCATCAGATTGGTTAATAAGTCGCCATAATCATACCGAGGCTTCATAACACGATCATTTCCATCCTTTCAGTAGACTCAGTTATAATAATAAAGCGACCGACTTTACCGACCTTAAATTCGCATAAGTAAACTTTGACGTGTCGAATTTATCCCTAATTAAGATAATACTAAATACCTCCGCATCGAGAGAACGAGTTTCATCGAGTTTCAAGACCACCCAATAATAGAGGTATGCCACTTGACGTGGTTTGTTTTTATTTCCCGGCGAATTAATTCTGGGCATGGAGTGTTTATGAGCTTTAAGGTCTTTACGGAGTTGTTAATATAAGGGCCAGCGAGGTAGGAAAGGGTAGATTTAATTAAGACTTAATTATTAAATTCGCAACTGTTTATGGTGCTAATATTTCTGTCAAGTAGTTGTGCTGTGCAGGCTTTTCGTATGGAAACAGTCTTACACTGACCTAAGTTATTGGAGAACCTTGAAGGGAGGTACGTTAGCAACCCCCCGTTGCTTTGCAAAGACTATTCGTCCATTATGGGATAGGTTGCTACCGTAGAGGAACTACCTAGCTATGGATCTTAAGGTGGGGCTAAAAGTTTTTGTTCGGATGCCAGATTGCAGATTTATGTTCTATAATGCTAAATTGCAAAGTTGTTCTTAAAAATATGTATCTTCTACATACATTAAGGGCTGGTATATTCACCTACCCATAAAGTTCTGCATAGCTATATAACAGATAAGTCCATTGGTTGCCTTAACCTTTATGTGGTGGTTAAGCTATCAGACACAAAATGAGAACCGCACAGAAAAACTTAAGGTTAATCTAAAATAAAAATAATAAGATACTATATAAAAGCTCCTTGGTCTACTGACGTAATTGGCTTCAAATTTCAAATTATTGAGAGGAACGCCAATGTAAATTCATCATTCCTGAAAATAATTAACGATTACTATAGAATAGATAGGTACATGTCAGGGTTGCCAATTTAGTAGAATTTCTACTAACTCTGGTAGAATGAAACATTGATCTGGTGGTCAAATTTTGAATCTAGTAGATAGTGGAAAATCTGTTAGATTGACATACTTTGTTTAGTAGTTTTCTGTTCTGTAGTTATATTACTTAACTTAAACTAATATAAGTAGGTACAGAATTTCTTTAGTATTTCTACAACAAATATTTATTTTATACTACGTAGATATACATTATACCGCATTGTAGGATATGCATAGGTGATTGTAATGTTGGTAGATTTAGTAGAATTTATGTAAACCTAGGCGAGAAAACTAGACTAGTGGCTAGTGGAACTTTTAATAGAAAGTGTCGATTGTTGTTAAATTTTTTTATAAGATTATGCAGGGTTAGTCAAAATTATTGGAACAACTAAATAATTCTTTAATCATTAACAATTTAAAAAAATGTTCACACAAAAATGTTTTGTATTTAAACAAGCTATCGTTTAAATTTATTTTTAATATACCGGGTCTTCATTATTTCATGGTAATTTGGTAACCTTTCCTTTTTCCAATAGAACATATGTATGTTCAATATGTTTAATTTTTTCAATTCTAAGATTAATTCTAAGAATTTTTTGTATTAATTATTTTTTTTGCAAAATGTTTCATTTTTATTTATAAGCAATTAATCAAAATTAGTCAAAACTACCGGAACACCTAAATAATTTTACCCTCCAACGAAAAAAAAAAACTTTCAGACAAAAGTTTTTTGGGTTTAAACAATCTTTCGTTTAAATATATTTTAAATATATTTTTTGATTTTATTATGGAAATTTGGTAACCTTTCCCTTTTCTAATAGAACACTGTATATTTTTATACATATTTGTTTATTCTAAAATTAATCTAAGAATTTTTTGTAGGAAATCATTTCTTTTTAACGCGTCATTTTTGAGTTATAAGCAATTAATCAAAACTTCTGAACTGTAATTAATACATACACACACATACATACACACATTTATATATTTTTGAAATCCAGTTTGAACATTTAATTTAATTTCATTTAATAGCTTTGCTTTTTATTGATGTTTGTATTTTTTATCCGTTTGGTTAAAATAAAAATTCATGAGTTTTGATTAATTGCTTATAACTAAAAAATAATTTATTTTGACAAAAAATTATTCCTACAAAAAATTCTTAGAATTAATAGAATAAAAAATGTAGAAATATACGGGTTATTCTATTAGAAAAAGGAAAGGTTACCAAATTTCCATAATAAAATATATTATGTAATATATAATATTAAAAATATATTGAAACGCTAGCTTCTTTAAAACAAAAAAAAAGTTTAAAAATTAGTTTGAATTTTCTAGCAGTTGGAGAATTAAGTGCATTTTCGTCTACGTCTAGAAGTGCGATTAATATTTTCAATCGGCTGTCCTAAACGTTTAAGTTTTTGCATTCAAACTAAATTGCTAATAATAAAAAGAACCGAGCTGAATTCAGTCGAGTGAAAGTATAAAAAGAAACTGAAATATTAAAATCACAAATTAAAAAATATTTTGAATTATTAAATAATGAAATATGAAGTTTTTGTCCACTACTAAAATCTAGAAGAACATTTTAGTCGAAGTAATGATAATCTAGTGGAATTTTAGTAGACAAAGGTAGGTGTTCTAGTTGATAAGCATCCGTTGGACTTGGCAACACTGGTCGTACAACCGACAACTTGACTGGAAAAAATTACTTGAATCAATTATACTAACCGTCCGTTTTCTAGTATAGGTTCCGGAATCCTTTTGATTGTAACTTGCGTCGGCCACGGTGTGGTATTTTTATTTTTACGATTAAGTGTGTGAGATTTGAGGAATGAATGATTAAAGTTTGACATGCACAATTGTTCGATGGTTGTTATAAATTTTCCTATTAACTATGATTCTAAACATTTTGATTTGTTATTACGGAAACAACTGATATCGAACTGATATCAATCAGTTTCATCCACTGCATTTGATTTTAATATACTCTGTAAATCAAAAATCTAGAATGATTGGACTAATTCATAATTAATGATTTAAATGAATAATGGTGTAATTATTTACATGTATTGTTAAGTAAAATTACATCTATTTTTTACAGCATAAGCAAAATAGCAGGTCTGTGGTAATGTGATTTTAACTTCACGTTTTTTAAATTTTTCTTCCATGGTCAAGTTCGGATTTTTCAATATTAATGAAACCTTTTTTAAATTTTTTACGGGAGCCCGTCATTGACTGATGGTTAGGCCGGTGTTTTGCATTTGAAGAATTGGCAACCCTAGCCTAGATGCAGCTGAAAAATCACTACCTTTCTGCTAACATTTTAACACACAGAGTTACTCATGCCTAGGGTTGCCATATTTTATGGTAACACTGTCGGACATTTGTGACCGGAAAAATACACAGTGTGATTTTACTTATCTAAGCTAATATTAACTTTATTATAAGAGATAGAAGAAAAATCTAAGGAGCAATAATACAAGCAATACCTAATTCCTTATCACAATCGCATCGAAAAAAACTTTTTTTAACACAACATTCTTGTTCTTTCTTGAAATATTCTTTGAAAATTTCTTTAATATAATAGGTAGGGATTATCTTTTAAATGCACAATAATGTTTTTAGAATTAATATACCTACTTATGCAACCTTAGTTAATGTAAATAAAAACATTGGTCACAAAATTGTAAAAATAAAAAATACGATATAAAATAAGAATGTACAGGGTGAGTCTTTCCGTAGAATTTTAGTATGAATGCCGATATAAAATAGGTTTCTTTGGGATTTCGGTTGTAATTTGTTCGATATTTTTTTATTAATATTATATGCAAACTTATTAAAATGAATAGGTACACATAAAAATACTTACAACTCGACCCTTGCAACGAAGACTATCGTAACTAAGTAATTAACTATATGTCGTTACTATAGTCTTCGTTGCATGGGACGAAATATTGCTTTTATTTAAAGAAAAATTAAAAATAAGTTTGACAACCGCTTGTAACCCCTAAATATTATTTTAAATTATGAAATAAATGCTGTAATTGTTATTCAGGTCATATAACATTTAAAAATGGTCAAAAACATGTTTGGGTCAAAAAAAGCCCAGCCTAATCTACAGTTTGTTGGCACGTGGTTTACACCCACGTGTCTTTCTTCAATTTCCAAATCCATTATTTTCCTAAATAGAATACACAACGGTCAGTATAAAAAGCCCTCTTTAAATACAAAGCAACCTGCAATGACAAAATGAATGGGAAAAAATAAGAACTAATATTAGGGATTTTAGATGTTCAGAATTGTTAAAACCCTTTAAATATTTTTTTATCAGATTAACACGATGTGATTTCCAAGAAAAAAAGTAATTCATAAATAACACTATAGCGTGGTTTAGATCGTACTGTGGCAATTTGTTATAATAATATGTAAACCGCACAGTTTGTAAATTGTTTTGTAGCATTTCCGTGTTGTAAAAATTCAAAATATTTTTTTTTGTGAAACTTTGTATGTAAGGTTTAATTTCGGTATAATTTCCTTTTCGTTTTTCTACATTTATTTTAATAACGGTATATGTTTAATTTCTGACACATTTCTGAACAAAAATAAAAATATATAGAAAAAAACTTAAAAAGGTATAACAGTGTTGTTACACACTGTTGCAGTGAGATGTCAAGAAAATAATAATAATTATTAAGTAAGTATCCATATAATTCCTGGTTTGTCAAAAAATAAGGATCTACCGCTATGACATGATAAAAATTTTCCCAGATGTCGATTAAAATTAGGAAAAAATATAGTATACAATTAAAAATCGGGACGTCGGGACAACTAAGACGATAACGGTTACAGTCCCGATATATTGGGACGGATGGCAACCCTACTCATGGCGGCTGACAATTTTTACTATATTGTACAGCGTGTATCCAAAGGTATCTCCCAGGAGAATCGATAGTTGATATTCTCTTATCTTTTTGGTACTCTTCTCCATTTTATCCATCTTGTTCAAATACCACAACATTAGGCTCTATTTTATTTCTATTTCTCACATCATTTCATCATATCCGGTGTTTTACTGGCCTTTCCTGTCTTATTTTTATTTATAGCTTCCTTTAGATCTCTCGTAATTGGTAATATTTCCAACATTTCCTTACTCTCCCTTTCCACATTCCGCTTAGTTTTTACGTAAAATGTGGAACTGACAATCTCAATAACCTACAGAGAGTATTAGTTTATTGCAATATTATGCATAACAAAATTCGCTCGGAAGTTACTATTATAGTACATGTCTTCAATTTATGGCTACTGCTATCTCCATGTCCAACATTTTATGAGGCATCAACCGGACAACAATACAATACAACGACTATCCGTTTAATTTCGCGTGATGATCATCCCCTTTCCCATCGCAGTCATTAATGTGATCATTAACATGGCCGCTAAGTCTTAACGCCCACGTTCACAGCGAGTCATTTAACGAACCGTGTGCCATTCAGGTAAATGACGCATAGACGTAAGCCACCCCAACGGTCCTGCAACCCCTACAGAACGATGATCCATTTTGTATTATCGCCCCCGAGCAAATCCCACCGAGATATGACCCACGTCCCTTAGATATGAATATGATGGTCCCGGTGAATCATAAAACTCGTTGTCCGACAATGAAGACTTATTGTTAGTGAGTCTCTCCCCTTTGGAAGTCCTGTGATCATGGGAACGCAGCCATATTGATTGGATTAGAGGCGCATTGCTTATTTAAATGGAAGTGGCGGTTGGGTTAGGTGGATGAGCAGCTCAGGTTTTCTGTTTTGTTTTGCAAAGTGGCCCGACTCGGTCCTGCTGCACGTGTGCGCTTCCGCTGTTGCCTGGCAGCGTTGATTTTATTTGTTTTACCATGGGATAGGGGGCGCTGTAAATTGGATTGCCGCGCGCTGGATTCGCCCCGAGAATAGCCTTGATCTTTGCACGATTTGAAAATATAACGTGTATAAGTCGGGTCTGCCAGGATATCCCACTGTTGGAAATTGCAAACGATATTCGGTTTTAGAGTTCTGAAGGACTCTACTTCGAGCATTGGAAGAGGGATCACGCGACACAGATCTATCAACTTCGGCGATGCTATCTACCGATCTCTGCGATCTACGATCTCTGCGATCTACCGATCTCTGCGATCTACCGGTCTCTGCGATCTACCGGTCTCTGCGATCGACCGATCTCTGCGATCGACCGATCTCTGCGATCGACCGATCTCTGCGATCGACCGATCTCTGCGATCGACCGATCTCTGCGATCGACCGATCTCTGCGCTCTAAAGATGTTTAATGCAAAAACGTAATTAAAGAGGCTAGTAAATGTTTCGTGTCTTTTCCAAAAGGGCAATCTTCTTAAGAGGTGACGCTGAAACACAATCACCCTCCGCAAAAGCAAGGAGTCCAATTACATAATATAAATAGATTAGTGCCTTTCCACTGCCGTCCCAGGAGACACAAATACTCTTGCGACAAATAATTTTCCCCAATTCATCCCTGCCGCGTTCACTCGCTCCCTTTAACAAGATCAACATTTTAAGGGGGCGAATTCGCCGCCGTTTCCGTATTATTTCATTTGCATCGTAAATCGACTCTCTGTTGCTCTCGCAGCGAGGATGATTTGAATAAAAACACGATCCGTAGTAATTTTATGGAGACGGTCGGTGTAATTGGACGGAGTGTTTGTTATGATGGAGGCTCTTCCTTCTTGTTCTTACTAATGACGGCACGTCAAGATGGCCACGATATCCCTCTGACGTGTTTTTTTTTTGTGAGCGAAGTGAAAATTGTTATGGAGAGTCGGCGTCGAGATGAAAGGAAAATTAGCATTGAAACGACGAGCTAATGAGAGTGTATTCGTCTATGTGAGTGGAAGGGAAGATTGATGACAGAAGCTTCTATTGTTGAAGGATATTGTTAATTGGGTCGCTTATTATTTAATGAGAACTTAAAATGTGCGAGAATACCTCCCATGGCGAACGATTTTATCTTCACATTGTTATTATTAAATAACAAGCAAATATATAGTTTTATATATGATGGAGTAAGATAAAGTAAGATGGAGACAAATGTGTCCTTATTGGTGTAAAAATCGAATCGAAAAAAAAATTGTAGCCTCGGTTACTTTGTTTTCTTTCTATCCAACTTTCTTTATGGCCAATCCATTTGAAATTATACACAAAGGAGAACGACGGAGAGGACATTCCAAACCTAATTTCTACAATTGCAATAAAAACGTCGTAAAAACTAGAACGATTTCCTGGCTTTTATCGTCGGCCCAATCTCTTGCTTTCGTTGCTTTTCCCCATCCTTGGACCAAACTCAGATAAACTTCAATTCTATACCTTACAGAGTTCACATTTTAATTATTTACTTTTATGTATTGTATTTACTTTAAATCTCATACAAACAAATATAAAAAATAATGAATATTGATATATTTTATTTATTATACAGTAGACTCTCCTACAACGCGGTTTAATAACACGCGTTCTATGAAAGCGCGTTATATGACGCATGCGCGTTGTACGAGAATCGCGTTATAGGAGAGTCTACTGTATAGGAAATATCCCTTATATCGCATCCATACATTATCTTAGACTGTGAATGTGTTGGTGTATACAGGATGACTCTCTGGCAGTCTAAGGTATATAGGGAACGCCCTTAGCCAAGTAGTTTAATTAAGAACTTACGGAAACCTTGGAGGAGGGGTAATAAAAGTTGGAAAGCGGCGCGCCGCTTTCCTCCTTTCAAACAGCACGCTGAAAAGTCTAAAGTTAGACGTGAAGGTACTGGGGTACTTCAGGACTTTTAAATTGCATCTCTGTACTGTGTACCGGGCCAAAACCGGGGCGAGTTCCTAACCGCTTTCCGAGTTGGTCGATGTTATTAGTTTTTGCCGTGTACCAACCGTAGGGAGGAATTTTAATCAACTTTTCGTTTTTGTATTTTTTGTGCGTTTATATTTTATGTCTATTAAAACAAGATATGGTTGGTACATATTACGCAAGCGTTTGATAACAAATGAAACCAAAAAGCACATAATTTATTTTATTTGTAATATCCAACCAAATGCATGCAACCAAATGGCTTTTATTTTTTTCTCTAATGTTACTGAGCTAAAAGGTCATGTAAATAGGTAATAATAGAAAATCGTGTTGCACAGTGACATTTTGTTCCACTAGGAACTGCACCAACCGTCTCTACAATAATTTCACTTTAAAAAAAAACAGGACAACGTATTGTAAACTACACACTACTGAAATGAAACTTATTTGCACAATATTCACTCACAGCACTACTAATACTGTTCTCTAATTGCTGTCAGATTTATTTCATAAGAAGCAAATTCACCCCAAACCTAACCTCTATTCTAAATTATTATATATATATATATATTAATCATTTCTCCGTCTACCAATCGGTGCAGGGGTATCTACTTATGATGTATGGTTTCGTTCCATACATCTCTATGGCCTTGAAGTCCTTCGCAGCTTCCTGCCATAATTAGAATGTCATCAGCACAGGCACATTTCGAAATTCTATGCTTTGTAATTTTCGATATCCTATGCTGTTTCTTCAGTTTGGGTCTGCACTCTGCACTGCTTTATGATTTCCTCCATAAATACTGTTAACAGTACCGGGCTCAGAACTCCTCCCTGTCAGACCTTCTTTTGTCTTGAATGTGGTATATTTCATGTTTTTATTCATGACATAAATAACATTATCTCTGTTATAGGTTTTGTATTGCTTCCAGTAGTTCTCTGCACTCTATCACATGCCTTTTCCAGGTCAATAAATGCCAAATGTGTTTTCCGTTTGCTTTTAATGGGTTTTTCTATAATTTGGTTGACAGTGAAAATGTTTAGATTCTGTATTGCTTCTTTTATGTCTTCTAAGGTTATCTCATTCTCTATATCTTCTTTGTATATTTTCTTGTTGGTCAGATCTTTCTAATTCCTCGTCTTGCTATTCCACTGTTATATTCAGCAGCTCTTGGAAGTACTCTCTCCATCTTTTCATTATTTCCGCCTCCTCCGTAATAATTTCTCTATCCTTACTTGTTATTCATATATCATACGATGTTTGTTCGGTTGTGATGTTTTTTAATGTCTGGTAGAATAACTTTTGATTACTTCTACTGTCTTTTTCCATTTTTTCTCCAAATCTTTTCCAAGTTTCCTATTTTTCCGCTTTTACCACCCTCTTCACATTTTCTCTCTGTGTTTTGTAGACATTGTATGTTATTTCATTTCTGTTTTGTAAGTATGCTCTCCATGTATCTTTCTTCATTTTAACCTGTTCTCTTTTGTGCAGTGGATTTGGTAACTATTCATATAGTATTAATTTTTATTCCTCAACTTAAATCACCCAGAATAGCTTGTTGTGAACAAAAAATTATTTGTCACAGTACATCGATTTTTAGAATGGAAATTTATTCTACCTAGATCTTTAGGTGTTTGAAAAGGATGATTTAATTGAACATAAATTATATATATATAGGCACTCATTTCTATTCATGCCACCCTTTGTTTTAGTAATAATAAAAATTTGAAATAAATTAAAGTTTTATAAATACAATTTTATAATTATTGCAAAAACATTTGTTTTAAAAGCATACTCGAACAGGCAATTGTTATCATTATTCTTATTATTATTATTATTACAGATATTAAATTTTCATCAAAATACCAA
This sequence comes from Aphodius sticticus, assembly GCA_963966075.1. NCBI lineage: Eukaryota > Metazoa > Arthropoda > Insecta > Coleoptera > Scarabaeidae > Aphodius > Aphodius sticticus. Next base: position 8,662,751 of record OZ014513.1, read on the forward strand.
TTTTATACCAAATTTATTTTTCGTTTTTTTTAACAGCAATTTACTATTAATTTTATGTCGAAAAAAATTCACGTTCAATAAATAATTGTTGATTAATTTTGATAATATCTGGAAACATGGATTTTATTTAAGTCAGGAAGAATAGTAAGTTCAGTTTACAAAGCTTAAGAATTAATAAATATTAGATTTCCTTTGAACCTTCTGCGACAATGGGTTCAGATTTCCCATTCATTTTTTCTTTTCAAAAACCTGACGTTGTAACTGCGCGTTTAAAAAGACAATCGCATGAAATGAACTTTTAATACATTGCGTTGTTTATGGACCAGGTAATAAAAACTAGGTGATAAAAATCGAACAATACAAAATAATAAAAAATAATAAAAATAATAAAACATGATGACTGCACAATTTTGAGGTTCCCACTGCACAATTTAGAATTCCCACTGCACAGTTTGTGTCCAGCTGTACGTTAGAATAATGCCTGGACTAAGTGTTTTCATATAACATTTTAAATAAAACAAATAGTTTTTACTACAAAACGACAGGTATAATCCTTAAACTTGGATACAGACACTATCAATAAATCGGAAGCAAAGAACGTTGTTACTAATAGTTCGATTGTAACGAACATTGAGCGATTAATGGCAAATACCGTTACACATATCTTGGGCGGGATTAATTTCTTTGCGGAGCTCCCACACGATGCGGTGTGTGTCGCAAACGTTTGTCAATCGAGTGCTCTGCGTAGCTAAAGTCCGGTCTACATTAAGTCTCAACGTTTGTCCGTATGGGAATGCGGAGTTGACCAGTGCGCATATTTTTTTTTTTTTTTAAATAGCAATAGAAAAAAAAATTATATATATGATTACTGTCAAAAAGGACTGTGTATCAATGTCAAGAAGTTGGCGAAGTGAGTGTTCGGACTCGAAATTTTTCTATGCGCGTAGCAATCCGATGCCCCGTGTGGGAGCCCCGTTATTCTCAATAAGCTTTTGCGGAAAATTTAAACTCGATTGGATAATAACTTTTACACCTTAAATTTGCTAAACAATTTTACATTTAGGATTCAAGAATAGTCACGGCAAAACGTCCGGACGTTATTTAGTACTTACATTAAATATCACTTTAAAAAATCGGAAAATAATGTTGGAGATTATCGTAAGCGGGTAGTAGTGCCTCGTATTTATTGTCTCTATCCTACCGGAGAGAAAGGACAAAATTTCATTTTTATTCCAGTCGACGACGGCCGGTCGTAAAATTTGCCTCGTATCCTGATCCTTACATCCTGGGCTCCCGGAGCCCGGGGAAAAGTCCCGGATCGAAACTCTGAATAAATTCATGCATTTTAAACTACGCTAGCGCAGGTTTTCTCTACCACGGTGGGATTTTCATTTTCGTCCGAAAAATAGAATAAAAACGCATAAGCGAGGTAGACGAAGCTTTGATTTTTTTACTCTCTCTCACTATCAAAACGCTCAGAATTCTGCACTTCGCCCTAAGCGGTTGGTTTCTCGTTCCGAGTCGCTCTTTCACTATCTTTATCGGGCTATCGTCGATGGTACGAGAACGTAGATTCGCACAGTTTATATACGCCTTTAGCCCGGTTCGGTACGAGTACACGGAGATGCGATTTGAATATCTCACGGTTGTTTACAACCCGATAAAGTTCGCAATTTATCGTGGAGGGGGCAGTCATGGCAAACCGCGATAATGTCCCTTCGCTAGAAGAACCATCTCTCGAGGAATCGCATGACCTCCACGACTCCATACGCCATCGATGAACCCACATTCCATCATTGATCAACCATTTACCAATTTCTAACGTTTTCTTCCAAGTTACAGCCTACAATCATTACTAAAACATAGAAGAAAAGTTCTAGTAGATTTATTAATTATTATATTTGTTAAAAGTAAGATTGGAAAAGGATAGAATTTGCTGAATGTTATGCTGAGTGTAATTTCAAAGGCCTGAAAAATGATTAAAAATTAAAAAACAAAATACTTTATTTTTGTTTCTTTATTATTAATTTGTAATTTATTACTTTTTTGTTTGGATTCACAACCACGTTTTTAATTCGGATACTTTTTTTAACAACGGTACATTTTTGTACTCGTTTTCGTTAACAAAGCCCCTTTCCACTTCACCTGCCGAAAGATTTTATTTGAGAAAATATAGCTAATCTGTGTGTATTGAATGAATAGAGGGAGGAAAGGGGAGATCGATTTAACGCAAACTTTAAATAGAAGCCATTTACCTACTATCGAATTAATGATTTAAAGAAATGTGCGGTGATCGGGATAAAAAAGTTGTCATTGTTTGTGAAACCGGGCGTTATTGTTTTGCGAGTCATAATGAATTAAAAAAAAAGTAATAACAAGAGATGCAATGAATTGTACATTATTATTCTATTAGTAGATACCTTTACCTTGTACTTCAATGGTGAAATAAAGATTCTTATTGTTTTATGCTGTTAGACTGTCCATTTATAAATTGCTGGTATAAATAGTATTTTTATTGTAGTCCCTGCTTTTATTTTAATAAGAATACTATTAAATCAGGAAAAGCATTAAAGATTGATGGTTATCTACAAAACAATGACTTTATAGGTTGTACCCTACATTTTTATTGACAAATTTTACTGTCATCGGTAAATTATCAGTTTGAATTTTGAATTACCTAGTAATTTATGAAAATATAATTATATTATATTATATTATTTTGAATTTTTAATTACGTGCTAATTTAATATTTGAAAGATAAATATTAATTTCAGCGTTAATTTACCGATTAATAAATAATCCGATAATAATTAACAATAAATAAGCGAAATTTAATATCCCCAACTATTTGTATTATCTCAGTACCCCAATATCAAAATTTTCTTTTGTTAATGATTCTTTATGTACACATAATTTCGTCGTTATATCAATAATTATAGCTTTGTATTAAATATTCAACAAAAACATATGTTCAACCTTTTTTGGGAACTCACGAGCGCCCCAATATAGGGGTATTTTTTACTTTTTTTACTTTAGTCGAAAAAAAAAAATAATTGCGCAGATCGTTTTGTTGAATATTTAATACAAATCTATAATTATTGACAAAATTAAATATAAATGTAGAATAATTAATACAGTAAAATTAGCAAAAAGAAATAAATGCAGTACAATTGCAATTTTGGGATCCAACGCTGAAAGTGTTGACATTCAATATTCTATGGCGTCTGCAAATTTTATTGAACCTGCACACAGAAAAGTAATCTCTCGAACGAAGAGAGAATTATTTGGATGAAGTAGTATATACGCGAGACATTATTGACTTCAACCAAGACATTTTATTGCTTGGAATAATTACTAGATCTAAGAAAGTTGTTACTCTGGTGAAGAAAGTTCAATGAAGTGTATATTTTTATTCCCGGTAAATATTTTTAGCTACTTAATGTAAGAATTTGAAAGATTTGGCACAAATACGTTTTCTATTGCTAATTAACAAGATAGAACGGTATATTATATTTACTTACTCGTCCTAACCTGTTGCGTGCCTTACATCAAATTATTCCGTGTTTGAACGTTTATTGTACACTAATCACAAGGCACATCCCCCACGGGTACTTCGTTGTTGTTTTCGTACTAGGTTGTGCTCCTTTACGGCGCCAGCCCTACGCGCGGGCGCGCGAGCCTTGAGAAAATCGCGATGCGCATATTTATTCCAGAGAAAGGGATTACATGAAAGAAGTGAGAATCACTTCGTTAAATAATTGGTGGGCTTTTATTGAGTAAACAATAGTTCCTTATATTAAATGTGTTATATTTTCTTGAGTCAAGTAACTACGCACTTTATTGATTTACTATTACTTCGTTGGAGAAATTGACATTTTTGGGACGAGAAATTGACATTTTGGGACGAAAAATTCAATTACTGCTTTCAATACAATATTGGTTCTTATAAAGAAAGAATTTATTTGTCGACAGCATTTATCTGGGAAATTATTTTACTTAGATTGAGTATGTGGCATTTCTTGTATATACCTAACTTTCTACATCCAAGTAACTATGCATTTGAATCTAGTAAATAAATTCAAAAATTATGTTTTCTCGTTCTAAATAATCACTTTTCTGTGTGTGGCACTCCTAAAAGACACCACCAAAATTCTGCAAAAAAGAAACGGTATTTACCCATTTTTTGCATACAGCGGTTCTGAAACATTCTTGCTAATTTTAGCTCAGGGAATAAGTATATGAGTTCTCAAAATGTTGGACAGATGTTTTTGTTAAATATTTAATACAAAACTATAATTATTGACGGAATTAAATTTAAATCTAAAATGAAAGAGACTATTGTTATTGGAATACCCCTGTATGCTGGACCCTGGAAATGGCGGCTGCTGGCATTTTATATGAATTTAGTAATACTGAAATAATAAAAATATTATATTATTATATATAGTGTGGTTCTTAAACTGCAAACCACCATATTGGGGTGCTTGCCGTTTAGAACCATTGTATTTCAGAAAGAGTGTAATACACATTTTTTGTGCAAAATTTTACAAGAATTAATTTTGTGCAGAAGCTTAAATTGCAAAAACCTGACCGTTTAACAGTAAAATGTAAAAAAAAACGCGAACGTGTACGTAAGGTGTGGTTTTTAGGGGTTCCAGGTTTTAACCGTATGTACAGGATTCTCCCTTCTTTGTGCTAATTTAAATTTATTAAATGAAATGATAAATCCAACAGTTCAAATTGATGTGAAACGTGACATATGGCGGAGAAACTAGCTCTATCACACATTTTTTAAAACTCTTTAAATTTTTTTTTGTATTTTATTGGAATAAAAATGCTCCTCGCTTTCCTTATCAAGATTAACATAATAAGAATAAAATGTAGAAATGATGGTTAGTAGCACCGCGTGTATAACGCTTGGTTAAATAAAGCAATTTGGAGAAGTGCAATCACTTTAGGATATTACTGACAATTGCGGTGGTTATAATTGAAAATAATCACGTTATACGTATACATTTTAAGGTGCAATTAGCGGAGAAAATGGCGACCACGTCGCGACACGTAAATCCCTGCTCTTTATGTAAGCAACAAAATTGAAAAGTTAATAATCGTATTTACTTTCACGCGGGCATAATTATGTAATAAATATTTATTTTAATGTTGTAATTTTAATTATGCGATCAAATACTTATTAATTTAGGCCGGGTATTATAAACGACGAATAAGCAATTTACTCTTTGAGTATTTCGTATCCTAAAGATGCCACCAAACAGTCACTGCCTAATTTGATTTGATAAATGACAATAAAGACTCCTAACTCCGTTTTCCTACGGAAAACCCAGTAGAATAAATGTAGAACAGAACAGTTCAGTGATAACTTGGTGCCTTGATACGACGTTTTGCATGTCTTTCTAATGTTTCACCGATATCGATTCGGAGATCACAGGCTGCAATAGTAGCAATCTCAATATTGTCGCTATTTTTAATATACTTGTTAGTTAAATAACTATTTGCAGATGATGATTCAAGTAGCATTACTGTGACGTTGTCCCTGAACCGGATATGGTAGCTGGTAAATGATTTCTTGCAAACATTTTAAATTAAATTTTTAGTCCTTATATGAGTTGTAGCCGAAATGTATTGTATGTACATATCTTTGCATTGCATCCATTTGTTGCTAGACGACCGTTGATAGGGTTCGCCACTACCTACTTTACACAAGGGTATATCCACAAAAAGTCAGTCAGTGATAGGACAGTCTTTGTATGTCACCATATGAACTCTACGAAGGGCATTTATACGGTTCATCAAGAAATGGCACTACCTGCTACTGTTATACTGTTCCTGGTGAAAACAATGACCATGGCAACCACATCTGGTTACAACACAGTGAGACCCCACATTATAGGGTTGAACTATGTGCTGGTCACAGCTTGTTGTTTGCAAGCCTACTCGAGAAAGATCTTTGAAAGTTACTAGATGAATTTGCCGAAATTGGGCCTGAAAGGTACGCTCATGTGGTTTTTCTTCCTTGACCAAAATGCAAAAATTGCCCCTTCTCGGTTCTTTCTATTACTTCTTCTTTCTTTTCACCTTATGCTTTATATGTTATTAAAGTGGTTTTGATTATGTACACGAGGGTCTGGTTGCTTAACCAGACCGCAATGCATAATCCCTTCTCTATTCTTTTTATAGTGTCTTCCTTATGTTGTCCATCTCACCATTGGGTCTTTTTTTCAAATAGAAAGTGAGCAAAAGAGAATTAAACTCCAACCCATGTGCCTTGTGTCCCACATATACAATATTTACAAACTTTTCCTTGCCAAAGCTATAAGTGATTAAGACTTAGACATAAGATTAAGTTTAATTTTGTTCATGAAAGACTCCATTGGTTTCTTGTTTACCACTGTTTCAGTGCTAATTAAATATCTAGACTAAGTTTAATATTTATTTTGTTAACAATTATAATTATAAATAAAATAAACCTTGATGTTTTTTTTTATTTTCCATATTTATAACTCACTAGCACTGGTATTAGCAGCATTACCAGCATTAGAGTATTATATATTTAGGTATGCAGCCTTATCCGTGCAGTATCTACACACAGAAAAGTGATTATTTGGAACGTGAAAACATAATTTCTTGAATTTATTTACTAGATTCAAATGCATATTTACTTGGATGTAGAAAGTTAGGTATATACAAGAAATGCCACATACTCAATATAAGTAAAATAATTTCTCAGATAAATGCTGTCAACAAATAAATTCTTTCTTTATAAGAACCAATATTGTATTGAAAGAAGTAATTGAATTTTTCATCCCAAAAATGTTAATTTCTCCAACGAAGTAATAGTAAATCCATCCAACTGAGTAGTTACTTGATCCAAGAAAATATAAGACATTTAATATAAGTAAGTATTGTTTACTGAATAGAAACCCACCAATTATTTAACTGAAGTGATTCTCACTTCTTTCAAGTAATCCCTTTCTCTGGAATAAATATGCGCACCGTGATTTTGTCAAGGCTCGCGCGCCCGCGCGTGGGCTGGCGCCACGGATCCTAACCTAGTACGACAAGTCGTACTCGTCAACAACGAAGTCGTAGGGGATGTACCTTGTGATTTATTGGGGATGTGTATTGTGATTTATAGTGTACAATAAACGTTTCAACACGGAATAGTTTGATGTAACGTACGCAACAGTTTAGAACGAGTAAGTGATTATTAACGTACCTATCTTGTTAATTAGCAATAGAAAACGTATTTGTGCCAAATCTTTAAAATTCTTACATTAAGTAGCTAAAAATATTTACCGGGAATAAAAATATACACTTCATTGAAGACTGTTTACCTACTTCACCAGAGTAACCACTTTCTTAAATCTAGTAATTATTCCAAGAAATAAAATTTCTTGGTTGAAGACAATAATATCTCGCGTATATACGTACCTACCAACTACTTCAACCAAGTAATTCTCTCTTCGTTCGAGAGATCACTTTTCTGTGTGTACGCCATGTGCACCTCCTCAATGTTGATAAAATTATTTTGTACAATTAGAGGAGACCATTCACGCCTTTTCATATCAGTGATAACTGATAACTGATGCTCGTTGCCGATATGTGTGCAGTCTCGTCTAATTTTACACAATAATTTTGTTATCAGGAGGTGCACAGTGTGGATACCGTATGGATACGGCTGTACAAAACTTTATGCTTAAATCGAATATATAATTTCAAGAAGGTAAGTATTTCAATCAATATTACTACACGATTGAATGAAATAAATTACAATTCTTGAATTAAATTAGTTTTTCTTATTCCAAGTACAATATATTTTCACACCAACAATCATGTAATCTTTATTCAATGAGACCATATACTTTGTCGAAGCAAACGTTATTCTTGACTTATAACTTAATTCTTTTTCGGACAAGTAAATAATGTTTTAGACCAAGAATTCAGGAATTGGTTGTTTAAAGCAATGGATATTTTCCACTCAAGAATATTGTTATTGTTGTGAGGAGTAAAAATATGGTTGAATTTTCAAGAAAATGATATTCTTATTCTAAAAATGTCTTAGATTTCTTGATTTAAACAAGTGATCATTCTGTGGATAGAGAAACAAGTGATATGCTTGATCGGAAGTTATTACGCTTGAAATAAGAGTACTTTTCTCTCTGTGTAATAATGGTGAAAATTTAAATAAAACAACGGTTTGGACATTCGACGCAGAATTTTGAGCAGCGTACAACAGCATGGTGCTGGAAATACTGGCAAATCCAAACTTAAATAAATTACACAACCACGTATTATCGTAATCCAAAAATACCTCCGGAATACCTCCTAAGAACCGGCAATAATTTACCGCAAAATCTCCATTGCATAAGCGATAAACATCAAGCCCATTGATGCTCCCCCTGTCGGTAATTACCGCTACTTTAGTGCCCAATAAAAAGGCGGGCGGTCAAAAGACCGGCCGATCGGTATTTGTTTAATTTTCGGCGCGATATCGAATAGCGAACGCGATCATCCTCTCCCGCCGCCGTTCCATTGTTTATTATTTGGATGCCGTTGCCGGACACGTTCCATGCGCCTACTTCGATCGTCGGCGGCGTCGGTACGCGGCGCTGCACCAACAACGACGCCGAACCGAAGGACGCTTTGATCTTTTATTTGCATCGTAAATTGCGGTCCGTTATTTCTCCGAAATTGATCTTTTCACAGCGCTGGATCGAGCGGGCATCTCCGCCATACGCTCGTTATCACGTCATCTGCGACGCTATTCATCACGGCATCCACAGTCCGTCTCTTACGATTTTAACTGCCCGACGCGGAAGTTATTATATTTTTACGAAGTGTTTAGTGGACTTTACCAGGTGAGATTTTCCAAAACTTAGGGCTTGATGTAATTGGAAAACAGTTTGAGGAACCATGTAAAGACATTTGGCAGATTTTGTGGCTTGTTATAATGTCTAAGGAAGTAGTTTTATTATTTATTCTTAATTAATTTAGTCTAGAAATAAATACCAGATGATAGTATATTATTATACGAGTTTTATAAGACGTCAAATTGGTGCCATCAGTTGGTGCTAAATGAACGAATGTGTATAATAATATGTTGCACACCACCTGAACTATGAATAAGTCGTACATAAATGGCATCTTTTTGCGAAACCAGAATTCTGGCCAAAATGTTACCAAAACGCTATACGTGATATAAACTATATAATCCTACAGTCATCGCGCATTAGTAATCTAAATCGTGATAGATATGGTGCACGTTTGTTCTTCGCGTAACTCCTTATTCAGGTAAATGTGGTCTTTGATTTCTATCTGAAAAGGGGATTTGATGTTTAGTTCACGAGAGTGATGCACGATCACTTACCAGAGTCGGTTGTTCATTGACTCCATTAAGATGCCAAATGCTACATAATCAAATAACTCACAATACAAAGAAACAAATTGTAGATATATTCTTCTTCCTCTTAAAAAAAATGGAATGCGGACAAAGATCATGATCAGAGGCCCCAGACTCTTAACTCCTTGAAATCTCAACACAAAATGTGGTTATGTAAGCGCTTTTACTTTTGACCATCAATTTTACTAACTTAAAAGTTACAGAATACAGTGTTATAATTTGCGAATTATAATACAGAAAACGCTGGTACAAACCGTCACAGTTCTACTATACATAATTAGTTCTTACTGTTATTTTTTGTTTCAGCCGAATCCTACCAATTAGATCTCAATGGTCAGAACGTAGGCTGTTCTGCACTTTTTAAATTTGAAAGTTCATGGAATATCTACCAATCTAGACATATTTTAATTCCAAGTAGTAGGTATGTATATTTTTTCTATTAAATACATGAATTATGAGCTTGTCGTCATTAACAAATAAATAACGTAATTTTAACATGGTTTGAAAATCTAAAAGATCTAACATAAGTTGTTTCTTGTGCATCACATACTACTGTTTTTGTCATATCACCTCTACATCCACTTTAATGGCGTCTTTCTGCTGAGTCTTCGTATCAATACACTGCATCAGAGTCGTCGAAAGGAGGTGACATCTGACACGTTTGTCACGTGACCGACGTCGACCGTCACGTCGGGCCCTGATATAACCCATAGCTAAGGTGACCAGACGTCCCGAATTTTGCACGACAGTCCCGTAATTTGAGAAATTTTATATTTTTACAGTTTAGACAGAAAACCGTATTCAATTCAGCTGTCAATCTACTGACTTTCTTTAATAATTTAAATAGGCAGTAGGTTAATGGTAAATAAATTTTCCAATGGCGTCCTAACATCAAAGGAAGTACCGTCAACTGGGGTGAAGAGAATCAATTTCTGACGTTTTTTAAAGCCATTGCTTAACGAAACTTGGAAATGAACTGAAAAAAATATATGATATTTTCGCACATTTTTTCTATGCTTTAGGGAACAAACTAAAAATTTAAGTTTGATACTTTTGCTTTTAAAAAACCTAAAAAAATAGCTTTTAAAAAAAAAAATATATCTTAGAAAGTAACAAATATACTGGGGTTTTACACATTTTAAAATATTGCCAGTGGTTTTGATCCTATCACCGACTCTCTGGCAACAAAATGTTAATTGTTTACAACTATCTTAAAGCTAAATCAACAAAAAACAAATTCTCGGTAGAAAGCTTTATCAGTTCAGGGTGTCTGTTTAAGAAATTTTTAACCCACTCAGTTCCTGGTTGGCTTGACTTAAAACGTGGCGCAGTCCTACCTTGTTTATCAAAAGAGACATTCTGCACATCCATAGTTTGTTGAGGAAATCCACAGTTTGTACAAGTCAACAATCCTTCGACCAATTTATTTTCTTCAACTTCAGTCAATAAAGACATCTGACCTCCTTACTTAAGCAAATGGGCGTTTTTACCCATCTTCTTATGGTGCTGTTTGGGACAGCATACTGAATGGCACCTTCCCGAATAATGTACATTCTAAGCATTTTATATAGGAAAAGCAGAGGAAATGCGTAAAAAACTGACCGTCGAAATGTGATTCTCTTCACCCTACCAAAAGTTAATATTTTTAAAAATCCCGCTAAACTTTTGGTCAGTATAACGTAAAATTATTACGTTGATGGCAAACGCTAAATAACTAATTTACCCAAGCAACGTGCATGAGATTTAACTTATAAAACAGTTGGAACATTAATATCCCAATAGGTTTAAAGTAGATTTCAAATTTTGTTTAATTTGATTAAGAAATTCTCTAATTTTTTAACCACTTGCCTTGAGCAGCGCGTCTCACAACTTTCCGCAAACCATGTGTGGTGTGTAGGTAATATAGGTATATTTTTAGCCAACAGAAAACGGACAACTGTAATCACATGAATGTATGAATTCCGAATACTACTCAGTGATTCCCTTCGCCCCACTAGATTCGCTTCACCCCAGTTGACGGTACACATTTTGGTTGTCCAAGTTCATTTATCTGCAAATCTTGACATACTAAGTGAATGCAAACCTGGGGTTGTAATAAAGTACCTAACAAGCACTTGTATTGTTTTATTCTATCATAAATTGTCATTCTATCATAAATCTTAAAACCCAGTAAAAATTGCATTGGTAGTATGTGTGTACAGTTTTTATTCATTTCAAATTTTTAAGTGTTTGGAGTATTTACGGATTTTTGTAACTTTTTCTTTAAGAATAATACTGGCCAAAATTCTAATCACTAAAAAATATCAATATTTTACATGGTCTTTTCTTTCAAAAAGAAAAGATGATATGATGTGAAAATTTACAACTAGAATGCCTATAAGTAACGATAAGAAGAAAAACTTTTTCTTGCATCATACGAACATTATTTATTTTAAATAAATGTAGCCAAACAATTATTCACTAATAATGCAAATAATGTCCAGTAGGTACTCGACCCAGTAAATATTTTTGTTTAAACAAACATGGTTTGATCGCAATCACAAAAACTGAAAACATTTTGTTTCTTAAAAGAAAAACTCTTACCGGCCTTGTGGTGTTATAGCTCGCTTACCGGATTCAAATTGATGATGTAAACAGCAATATACCGGACACAATATGAAATAAATATTATTATCGAGCGGTAAATATGTTCGCTCTAATGGAATACTGTTTGTCGTTCTCAATACAATCTCAGACGTCATCCTAAATGCCAATTTCCAATATTGTTTTGTTTAAATGAATTTGAAATTACTAAAAAATATTTATATATACATAGAATTGAAAAATTTACATCATTTAAATTATATCTACATTTGGAAAATTTACCAATTATTTATTTTATCTTTAGTTAGGTTTGTACATAATAAAGTGGTAACTATTTTTTCATTGGGTTACTCAATTTTAAATATAAGATAAAAGCTGAGATGTTTGTACTTTAATTTTATGTTTGTATAGTATGTGATAAACGTAATGTACTGTTTTTTTTTTTAATATTTAATAGTTTATTTGGTTTTTTGATTATAGAAACGTAATGTAGTTTTTGTGAGACCCGAACAATAGCCTTGTCACGGTCCCAAAAATTTCTATCGTGTCCCTGCACTGGATTGATAAGACTGTCGAGGAACTGGATGGCCTCCACATTCATTTTCTCTTAGCCTGCGATTTTATGTACGGACAACGAGGAGTTTTTTCCAAGCTACCATCTTCTAGCTATTCCTATCTATACTCTTTCCTTTTTAAAATTAACTAATTGCTAATTGCATTGTCGTGGCTCGTGAGAGTGTGTGGTGGCTGCAACCCCAGCATGCGCCGCCATTACATTGAACTCCTGAAAACATTCTTAGTGCAAATATACCACTGCTTATACCAAGATCTACTTCTGATCTTCCATTTTAGAGTTATGACACCAACAAATATTCTATGACAATTTACTCTTTCGATGTTAATTATCATCGACAAAAATGCCACGTTACACATTTTCGAGTAAAATTTGTATAATTTTGAACACTCGGAATCGGAAGAAAATGATTAGGAAGTACAGCTTACGAATTTTAAGCATGCCCTTGAGACGTGTTTTAAAGCTAAAAAATTGGGATCTTCCGCTATACCTGTGTTCTTAAACAAAACACTTTTCTATATTTTTCTAACAATTTCTTAAAACGGACGTGATAGCGCAGTTTAGCGCAAACAAACAAAATAATAAGTCTAACTAACGACTTTCCGAAAATATTATGAATTATAATATATAATATAAATATTATAAATTATTTTATTTATTGAAGTGTCGTTCTAGCATGAAACGACCAAGATTTTCCTTGAGTTTACTTATAGCTAAAATAACCATAACATCCGGTACCATTCACTATAGTACGTTTATTTCCTTAAGGATAGAGCACGAATCATCTTGTTTAACTGTTGGGTAAAAACAGCGTCAATTAATTGAGAAATATTAATAAAACATTGTCCGAAATAAGTTAACAAATACTTTGAGACCTAATTGTCGTACATACAATTTAGAAATATTTAAAAATCTGCCAGTTGCTTAAGATTTCTACCACGTAAGCAGGGACGGTAAAACGCGCCTGGTAGGTCGTAACCAGTCGGTAATAAAGTGGGATTACAACATGCGTGCATGTGTCCTTATAAAACTCTCGCGAAGTTTTCCCGCTTTTCCAGATAGGGGATGTCCGAAATACGTGCGCATTATTCACGTCCGAAGCGCCTAAAGGCTTAAATAATAGACGATGTACATACTCGTCTTTATGCCACGTGCGTATATCGTAAAGCCTTACGACCATATTAATAACACAACCGGAACGGTGATAATCGCAGGAGGCAACGGCCGTAATCTCTTACTATAAGTCCATAATGCTCGGCCCGTAACGCATCACGATATGACTATGACGCGTTAATATTGATATGATAATATCCAGCCGATGATGGAATTTCTACGTTATCATAACAGCTGGGAGCGATCTCGGGTTACTCGACCTGAAGTGACACGCAGAATAAAGTTTGCATAATGTATAAGTCATTTCTGTGATAACTAGGCGATTGAGCACAGTTCGTCGTCTAACGCATCGTTGATATCTCCTGAATAAAATTTGCAATTTGGTAAATTTTTTCGTAATTTCTGACGACTTAGGTTATTCTAAGACGATTGAGCCCTATTCATCTTTATGCCAAATTGCTTTGTTTCTGAGCTACAGCCTATATGAAACAGTTCCACTATGGAATGCTCCGTGTTTCTTTCACGTATGATCAGACCACAAACAAAATTAAATGTAACTAGCAAGAGTGTCCATGTTCTGAAATACATACGCCCTATTGGAGATAGGGCACGAGTCAAATTCATAACTGCAGCGTATATAGTTCGGCGGTAATGGCACCAGGGGGCGACGGTGGCGTGCCATTATCTCCATCGAGAGAACGGCCATTGCCTCCGGCTGGCCATGCCTGCCCCGACCGGCAAGCGGTTTTAACGGAATGCACGCCATTTCGACCTGACTCGTTAAGCCGCAGAATTTATGGATATTGGATCATGTGGGTCCGGATTTTTTTTGTTCAACGTCGGTATCCCATTAAAAATGACGCCGCCACGGTCGAATTGCGCATGCTTTCCACGAAATATTGCACGTATTTCATTTTTGTGTCACAATTTCATAATTCACGGTGACAATTTCTACCTGTTAGATGGATGACAGTCATCACTGTCACAGCGTCATGTTTGATTCCACCAAAAGTAGAGAATCCATTTACAGCACCTTTTTATTTATAACAACTGTTTGCATCAAGAAGTGTATGGATGTATGAGGTGATATACTTTCTATGGAGTTTCTTTTTTTGTGAAACATACTTTGCGAGGTGAAGATATGAAGTCTAGGAGCGTCTTGAGCAGAATAACCGATCGAAGGGAGGTTTTGCTTCTCATTTTACGGCGATATACCGCAGACTGGGCTCCAAACTGTGCATTCTGAAGCTGCTTCCACTCACGTGGATGTGAGTTTGCTTTTAGATAGGAAATTTCTGGCGCATCTTAACAGCGCGGGAGCTTTTCTATGTAAAGCATTACTTCCCGGCGATGCTGCCACCTACCTTCATCATTACTAATCCAACTTAAACCAAAATCCAATTTCAATTTTAGATAAGATCGTATCGCAAAACTATAATAAGCGAAATTCCGCTCTAGTCACGATTGTAATTTAGCCATGGGGGTGAATTTGAACGTATTGGAAAATGTCGATTGCCTACCGGAATATCGTACGTGATATGAACCCTAGAGGGCGCTGCCACGCCGAGTCTCGCTGCCTAGATTATTAACTCCACCAGCGTTATGCATGAGTGAGGGATAAACATACAAATAGCCTTGATATTGGAACACACGTATCCCGATGGAGATATGCGTATTCCGATAGCGTTTTGCACATATTTCAAGCATGGTCCTATATGAAAATATCAACGAACAATATAAGCGATGTTATGTTCTCTCATTCTTTGATATTTTAAGTTACTAATAGCAGAAATATTAAGTAATTTTATGTTTTGTGTATTTAGCTCCAACATCACCCGAAAAAATAGTAATTTCCACCCTTAAGCATGATCAACCCCTCTTCGATAGACCAAGTTATAAGTAGACCAGTTAGAGGCAGAGTCACGTAGCCTGTTGCCCATCCATTTGGGGTGAGTCTGGTGGGATAAACTTGACACCCTCTCATCGTCGTTTTTTCTTCTCTACCTAGGTTCTCATTTGCATCGCGCCGGCAAGGGTTTCGTGATGAGGGGCGCGCGGGAGGATCTCGCGGTCGTTGGCTGGAATTTGCGAGGATCCCGCGGGACCATTACGACCTTATCAGGATAATTCCGACTCGTCTGCGTGTTTCCTGTAACAAGGACGGTGTATGGCCCGGGTAAAAAGTAATTTGGAGTTTACCTCGTCTGGCTGCTTGGTGCAACCTGCCCACCCCGCCCGAGTTAAAATGCTCGATCGATAACGCCATTTTTAGTTTTTGCGCGTTAGGATTCTTGGGAAAATTCACCCTTGAGAGTAATCAATTTTTTGCAGGTTTTTGCCCCCTTGAGAAGATTTTCGGAAATTGGAAAAACACGTGATCGTTTATTTTTAAAAGAGAATCTAAATACTAATTTTCATGTCTATAACATATTTACCTCCTAATTTTACCTCTCAGGGTATTTTTTAATCAAGTGGATGCTTGCGTCGTCAAAACAATATTCTCTCCAAGTGTCGCTTTCCTTGGTTTAACAGTTTGAGGTTGACGTTGATGATGTAGTGTATGATAGGTATATCACTTTGATTTGTGACTTTCTGCGTATGATTTATTTTTCGGACTTCTAGTTGCCTTTGCCTTTGACTTCTTCTACGTGTATGTATGTACATATAAATAGAGCAACCTTTATTAAAAATAATAATAATTTGCGCCCATACACTATAAGACATCCGACAATAGGGTATTTGACTATTATTGGAAAACCATCTTAGTGTGTTTATTCTAGGGATGTTCGATACGATACGATATTTTTAAGTACCGGTACTTTGCCTTCCGATACCCGATATTTTGTACCGGTACTATAGCATGCAATACGGTACGATACGATACGTTTTTACACGATATTGTATAGCGGTATTCGTTGTCGCCAACAACAAGAGTACGCTAGTGGCAAACCAATATAGGTTTATTTTACAAGACACTGATTACAACGAAGGAATTTGTATTTGTGTTCTTTTACAGTGTCAGTAAACGATCAGGGAAATTTCGACTAAAATTTAACCTAACTTTGGTGTACAAAGTCATTGAATCCATTAGCCAGTCCTTTATACATGCAAAATACATACAAACATGCCACGTTCGTCGAGTAGCGTCTGGAAAGTGTTTATGAAAACAAGTTGGGTGGAAAATGCGAACTTTGTAACACTGACGTTAAAATTGCGGAATTTACGACAAACTTGAAAAAAAAAACACCTTCAGCGGTGGCATCCAACATACAGATTAGAAACAAAGAAAAAACTGATCGTTCTGTGGGAGGTACCATGGTGAACCAAGTATGTAGTTCCGTATGACGTATGTGATAATATATAGCAGTGTTTGATATTTTCGTCGGAAAAATACATACATTCATAATGCATTTATATATTTTGTACAAAATTATAATTAAAAAGCTCATTAATTTCTGGAAAACACTGGTGGTACCATGGCGAATCAAGTATGTAGTTCCTATACCATGGGTGGTACGATACTTTCCATATTCTTCTACTTTTAAGGAGAGAATTGTCCAGTGTTATTTTGACAATTACTAAATTTTTGCGGTTTTTTGACGTACTTCAAAATGACATCTATCATTTGGCATGTATTATGAACATTCTATTGAATGTAAATGCACATGCCAACTCTGGCTGAAAATACTGTATAATGAATGATTGTGAAACATTTGTAATTCTTTTCTACAATATTAACAAAAAAATAATTAAAAATTAGATGATAGACCTCGGATAATCAGTGCTGCACTTGCATTGCGACCATATAAACTATTTTGTTACGTTTTATGTAGGAGGCAAAATAAGTAGCCAATGGGACCAATGCAATAGTATATAATACATATGATAGCAATTATTTTGTTTCAAATATTTAATAAAAACCCCACATGTTTTAAAATAAAAATACATATTTATTCTACTGTACATTATTTTATCTCAATGTGTGTAGGTATCTGCCGCTACGCAAAATATTCTTTTTATTCGGAATTACGTCTTGAAAAAACGTACCGGTACCGATGTACCGGTACAGTACTTTGTGTAGTACTTTGTGTAGTACTTTATGCTCCGGTATGGTACAGAACCGGTACATTTGATACGATACAATACGATACGCGATACCGGTACAGCAAGGTGTATCGGAACATCCCTAGTTTATTCCTTCACTCTACATTGTAAATGCATTATTTTTCGTAACTATTTCCTCATTATTTCATAAAAAAAAACGTTAAAAATTGAATCACAAAAAGTCCCGCCAAAACGATACTTTCTGTTGTGTGACGTCACACGATAGTAGATGTCAAATCGGCTCATATGGTCTGTCAGCATCGGCATCGTCGCGGATTGGTAATTGTGTTGTATGATGTCTTGTTTTCACAATTTCTATATAAAAATGGGTTATAAATGGTGTATAAATCCACAATGCCGAAATACGTCAATAAAAACTCCGGATAAACTATTTGTAGCTGTTCCGCAAGATTTGAAACTGCGAAGAAAGTGGTTGGCTCGAAGTAATCCAAATGAAATAAATAGCGGCCAGTACAAGTGTTTTTTGTTGTGAAGATTACTTCGACATATGTAAAACTGACTAGAATAAGTTATCTATCGTATTTTCGAACCAGGTATTATCTGATCTGACAGCTTCAGGTTAGGGCTAAGAGCATAAGAGAGGTTAGGGCTAGAAGCATAAGAGCGCGTTCGGATAATCGGGTAGGGTACGGTGAGAGTGACGCGCTGCATAATAGGCGGACTAACGTCATACGGCATGTATCTGCATATAAGAAAGAGACAGCCGACCCAGGTTATCTGGGCATTGCTCTCCCCATACCCTACCCTGACAAACCGAACGCGCTCTAAGCGTACTAACGAATGACGTCACTGGAGACTGAGCCAATTACAGAGCGTTTTCAATCACGTGCTAGGACGTGAATAAAATTCAATTTTAAATTTGGTTTTCTTAAACTGTAATCTATTAGGATGACTATAATACAAGCCATATTTTTAATACAGTCAAATACCCTATTCATTCATGCCAAGTAGTCTAAAAACCCCACAGCTACTTTTAAAGTGAAATTGATACAGTAGTTGGTCGAAATCTGTTTTTACTCAATCAATGAGTTATTTAGTATTTAATTGCTTTGTAACTCTTGTGCTGACGTTATACGGAAATATTTCTTGTATTCTTTATCGCGTAAATAAAGTTGATTATTATGTATTACTATAATTTAGTAAATAGACATGAGTAACAATTATGATTAATGAAATCACTCATTACTCGTCAATCATAAACATAAATACCGCCCATTACTCATTATAATCATCAATAATTTTTTGGCAGAAAAAATTTGGAAATTTGTGTTTTGCATATTTTAGCACTGCATATTTTAAGAATTGAGCTGCTAAATAAAACTTTAGGCAATTTATCTGTCTAAATTTAGTGAAACGCTTATTAAATGTGAGTTCGAATGAACTTTGATCGTGAGTTCGAATAAAGAAATTGCAGGTTTACACATATCGTAAAAATGTTTTTCAAGTTAAAAGAAAACATGAATAAATTGGAATTGGTTGTCTGTTGAAGACTGAAGGTTTTATTCTGTTGTTCTTCTTTCAACAAAATTTGGAAAACGAACGTGATATCAAATGGTATCGATTAAACACCAATCAAGCTTTATTAAAAAATATTTTTGTCAATGAGATTAATAATTATGATACATTATAATGTAAATTTTACAAAATTAAGCCATTATCGTCATATTTTATGTCGATAAAATGCAGAGTACCCAAGAAAATAAAAACGTTATTAAAGAGTAATGCTAAAATCTAAATGAAATAAATTGAATTGAATTTATTATGTCTAAAACTACCACAAATGTGCAAGAGGTTCTCACAATGTCCTCCATTTACATCAACACATATTTTCTAATTTCCAAAATTTCTCAGTCATGTTTTCGTATAATAAACTGTCCAAAATGCGTAAAAAATCGAACATTTTGAGCCCTACACATGTCTCATGAAAAGTATGTTTTTCGAGTTTTTGTTTTGTTTTTTTGTAATGCAGTACAATTTTTAATAAATACTCATTACTCATTGCGCATTAATCATGAGTAAAGAGTGGCGAGTATTCCATCATGCGCGGCAGTCGTGAGCGATGAGTAAATTAATCATGCAAATTAATCAGTTTATTAACAAACGCCCAAATTTACTCGGTATGTATAAGCTGTAGGTTTGCAAGAACCTGTATGCACTTCAAATCTTAATGAATATCTAAATTAACCAGTCTACAAATTGAATTGGCGGCCCCAGAAAGCTACAAACGTAAAAATGAACAACACTCAGGCGGTACTGAGCTAGCGTGCCGTGTTGCAGTATACTGAGACCAAACTTATATACTCTTCTTATAACCGGTAAATTTATTGTTTGGATGGGCCCGTAGAACCGGCCATATTGCCATATTGCCCATGGGCGAACCCCGTCGAGCAAAAGCCTCCCATGCGCAGTAAAATAACGAATTATATTACTTGAGATGCGAATCCGCATCCAATTTAGCATGGTTATATAAGAGCGTTTCTTTCATTTGCGTATTAAGAATTGATAGTCTTAATCTTACCGTCCACTTAACTATACAGAATGATCGGTTTATTGTGTATTATGTTTGCGCCAACGCATACTAAGCCTTTACGAAATGGGTTACGTCATATGAGCTAGTGGTAGCTCAGACCAAATTTTGGTAACGTGGGATAATAATATAATTTGATATAAGAATATATTGTACAATTTATAGGTAATTTGATACAATGTTTCTACGAGAACACTGCAACATATGACGCAGTATGTTGTAGTGTGCAGTTCCAGCACAAGATGACACTGGATTGTACGGAGTATTGAGAATCTCTGACATGTGGTCGGATATCAAATTGTTTCACTATTTGTATTTTCCGTGGTCCCATGCAAGTTTCACAGATCGTCAACAAATACTAATCTTCAGTAAATTTAGCCATAAGAATGATCGGTTTATTGTGTATTATGTTTGCGCCAACGCATACTAAGCCTTTACGAAATGGGTTACGTCATATGAGCTAGTGGTAGCTCAGACCAAATTTTGGTAACGTGGGATAATAATATAATTTGATATAATAATATATTGTACAATTTATAGGTAATTTGATACAATGTTTCTACGAGAACACTGCAACATATGACGCAGTATGTTGTAGTGTGCAGTTCCAGCACAAGATGACACTGGATTGTACGGAGTATTGAGAATCTCTGACATGTGGTCGGATATCAAATTGTTTCACTATTTGTATTTTCCGTGGTCCCATGCAAGTTTCACAGATCGTCAACAAATACTAATCTTCAGTAAATTTAGCCATATTAAATTAATCATGCTGATTCGGGTTCAGCTTGTTCAAGAGTAAGTTGAAATGGCTAAAATTGGCTAAAAAAACTTACGAACAGAATTAAAACTGATTGTAAATTAAGAAGTGCCTGTAAGATGTCAAAACTGCATCATAATTGAATCTTAAATAATCATAAGAGTTATGATAAAAAAAAATAGATTCAAGATATCTCTGAAACCATTAGGAATTTAACTGTTTTTTCAATTGATTATTAGAGAGCACACACATATGCACACACATAATCGATGTTCTATCTCTATTAACAAAACTATAGTCCGTCCCTAGAAATGTGCTAACAACTAATCGGTTAAAAACGTATGAAACAAGATTTAGTCGTAAGGCGTACATTGTTTCGATAGATAGACAACCAAACATACACCGCAGCAATATGTGTAGTCTCTTCGTGAAGCCTTTATGGAATTAGATTGAATATATATTGTATTATATACAGGGTTAGCCAAAATTACCGAAATACCTAAATAATACTCCAACCGTACGAAATTTCAAAAAAAATTTTAAACAAAAGTTTTTTACCTTTAAACAAGCTATCGTTTAAATATATTTTTAATATACGTTCATATTATTATGGAAATTTGGTAACGTTCCTTTTTTTTAAATAGATCATTTTATATATTTTTACATTTTTTAAAATTAATTCTAGGAATTTTAGGTATAATTTTTTTAGAACACCTAAATAACCTAAATTTTAGATCTTTAATTCTAAGATTAATGCTAATGGTCGATGGCAGAAAGGCTCATCAACTCTTAATCACTGATTATCTCTTTAGAGACTGATTAAACAAGTCGGTTCTGCATTCTAATTGGTTAATAATGAACCGTTACGAGCTAAGCAGCCGTTAAGACTTGATCGGCCTTTCTGCAATTTTATGTTGGAATTATTTATATGTATCTAATTCATCAAACCTCATGAACTTTTACCTTAACCAAACTGATAAAAAATAAGAAACCTAAGAGAAAATTACAACAGCATTAGATAGACTTAAATTAAATGTTTAAACTGCCACATTAAAATAAATGAGTAAGTTCAGGAGTTAGCATTAATCTTAGAATAATAAAAATAAATAAAAATGTATAAGGTGTTCTACGAGAACTTGTTTAAACCCAAAAAACTTTTGTTTGTTTTTTTGATATTTGTTACTGTTGGAGAATTATTGAGGTGTTCCGGTAATTTTGACTATTTTGGCTAATAGGTTATAATTAAAAAATGATGCATTTTCTAAAAAAATGATTCCTATAAAAATTCTTAGAATTAATCTTAGAATTAAAAAATGTGTGTATATACAGGGTGTCCAAAATTATCGGTTCACCATTGGTAACTTTGTTATTAAAGCAGATACAACGTTGGTTAAATAAGCAAACTAGTAGTATTTTATTCGGTTATTAAGAATATGAAAACAAAATAATAATTCAAAATTTGGTTTTCAAAATATTCTTGTGAATATTTTTTTTTTAATGTGACTGCATCTTTTTACATGGAAGAAATTTTAATGAGTAATAACATTAATCGCACTATGCTTAACACTACATAAAAATAAGTAGAAACAAATAGATACATAAATACTTAACAACAACAGCAACGTATAAAATTGTAAATTAATTGAATACATGTTTTTCAATGTAATAAATGTTCAAAAGTACCACCTTCTTGATCTACGCACTTTTGAGCTCTTTTTTTTACACTTCGAGTGGCTTTTAAGATTGTTCTGCCGTCGATGTTGTTTAATGCGTTTCTTACCGCTATTTCTAACTCTTCCACATTCTGATGTCTTTCCTGGTAAACTACGTCTTTCACAGAGCCCCAAAGATAAAAATCAAGCGGCGTTAAATCAGGTGACCGAGGAGGCCAGCGAACTGGCGCGTTTGTTCCTATCCATCGCTGGTCAAAAATTGTATTTAAGTAATTAACAGATTGTATGCTATTATGAGCAGGTGCGCCATCCTGTTGAAAGTAAATGCGGCCGTTTTGAATAATAGGAACATGGTCCAGGAAATCTTCAATAACTGGCGTTAATAATTCAACATAACGTTGTCCGGTTAACGTGCCGTGATAAAAAATAGGGCCAACAAGTTTAGATCCTATTATGCCGCACCAAACATTTAAACTAAATCGGTTTTGTGGATTACGTGGATCCACTACTAAAGGATTTTCTTTACTCCAATAATGCTCATTGTGTTTATTGCGCATACCTGTGTTTGAAAAGTTAGCTTCATCTGACCACAAAATAAACTTAAAATTATCTCGTCGTTCATTGCAAAAATTTATAAACCAATTAGAGAACAGTAATCTTCTTTCTTCATCACCAGCTAATAATGTTTGCACTTTATTCATTTTGTAGGGATGGAATTTATTCTTTTTCAAAATTGCGTGAACAGTGGCCCTTTTTACTTCTAATTCTCTTGCACAGTTTCTGATCGATATTTTAGGGTAAGCTACAAAATGCGCTAGCACATTTGTCTCAGTTTCTTCATCAATAATAAAGAGCTTCTTTCTTCTTACTTTAGTAAAAGAATTTTCGTTGTTTCGCAATCTTAGATACAGTCGCAGAAAGTATTGTTGGCTTGGTGCTTGACGATCCGGGAATGTGTGCTGGTATTGTAATAAAGCTTGTGCAGAATTTTTTCTGCAAACCAGATACGCCTCCAGCATATCACACTTTTCCAAATGTGTAAAAGGCATTTTATTTTTCAACAATGAAAATTATTAATCTATCTTTCTAACAGTTTAATTTGACAGATTTAGGTTTATTTACTTTGTTTCCAAGGAAATTTGTGTATTTCATTATTTGGCACTACATTCAGTCCGGCCTACTTACTTACCTTATTCCGACAAATATCACAAAATTAAACTGCGCACTACGTGTTTAGTTTTATGTTTAGGGTAATCATGCATTATCAACTTTCTGTTCAAAATTAAATTTTCTTTAAAAATATTTGACAAAATACAGAGTGTTACAATGAAAAAAACATTTTTTCGTAAATATTTCGAAAACCAAATTTTCAATTATTTAGTTGTTACCATAATCTTAATCGCCGAAAAAAATACTACTAGTTTGCTAATTTAACCTACTGTGTAGTTATAATAATAACAAAGTTACCAATGGTGAACCGATAAGTTTAGACACCCGGTATATATAGGGTGTTCTAGTTAAAAAAGGAAAGGTTACCAAATTTCCATAGTAAAATGAACAGCCTGTGTACTAGAATATATTTAAACGATAGCTTGGTTAAAGCAAAAAATCTGATGTAGCCAGGCACATGACTTTATTATACTATACAGCAGTGTCAAATGCTGGTGAACTGACAATACTGTCAATAGAATCAAAATATCTGTCAAATCCTGGCAAACTAGTTGTAATGCAGATACGAGCGATGGTCCATTTCTTAAATCCTTTTACTCAGAATAAATGTCTCTTAAATTTTTTATTCACTTTATTCTTACTTCCCTAAAAGGTATTCTTCGTTTAACACATAGGTTTTTACTCAGGGAAACTGTGTGAAAAATTACAGAAAACTAATGTAATAAAATGCTGCAAAAGAAGAAATAACTGTAACATCTCCAGCCTCATTGCTGTATTCCTTTTTACAGAATTCAACATATTTCTGTGAAATTACACCATTATCAACGTAATTTTACAGGATAGTTTTGAAATATTACAAGAAAAGTACTGTAATTTACAGCATAAGTAATTTTTTAATGCTGGGGTCCGCCGGGTTCCAATCTAATTTCATGGTTTCCGCACGAGTAAAAAGGTCGAGAAACGCTGCTATAGGGTATAGAAAATACTATAGAAGATACAAACGAGTCCTTACAAAATATAATAATTTATGTTCGCACCGTGTCTCGTTCTCTCCTCGGATAATATAACTTTTCATTTGGTACGTCCAACGAAATTCTCCACTCTGCCCTTAGCGTTCCTTTTCTCTTACAGATGCTCTCAAAGTATAACCTCGAATTAAATTCACCAGCGCAGATAGAGGGAAGCGAACATAATTAATTCTTAGGTCGAGAGGCGTCGGCGTGAGGGCAAAAAGGAAGAAAACGAGAAAAGGAAAGTACCGTAGACCTTCGCCCCAGCGCTGCATGGCAGGCAGGGGAGTCATTTCGGATGGTAGGAATTTTTCCGGTACGTCTTGGGAGCGCAGCCAGTACCACGGAGCCGCATACACACCTTATTTAATCCCAAACCAATCTTTTAACCGGCACACGCTTTCACACTTACCGTCGAAAAGATCCTTGGGGAGTGGATCATCCGTAGTACAGAAATACGCCTTGCCTATATGACCTGATAAGTATTTCTCCTTGTACATAAGATAGTGACAAAGTACTGGAATACCAGTCACATCGTTATAGATTGTTTTCAGGCAATGCAACAGTCTAAAATTTTGATTCAAATAAATATATTGCCACAAATATACTGTAAAAGTAAAGGCAATTGAAAATGTAGTAGATGTGTAGAGATTTTCAGTGTAGTTGTAGTGATTTTCACAAAAATGTTTTATAATACACATTTTTTTAAAACCTCTGGTAAAATTGTAACAGTTATTGACTTGATTAGTTCTGAGTATATAGTTATATACTTGCTCCAAGGTCCCGATAATGACGTAACGGTAAATCCCAGCTTAAAAATGTATCGATACGAAAATGCTGTAAAATAGTTTATAATACCACAGTTCACGTTTTATTTAAAAAAAACTCTCTTAGCACGATCTAAACCTCATTAAAATAATATTTACGGACTTTTAATTATACTTTCTGGAATGGAAAATGCTGTTATTATTATTACTATTATCATTATTGCATTGTGTATTAGGCTGATGGTTCTTATTTGGTGCAGACATTGAAAATGTTAGAACATTAATTACAGTACTTTATGTTATATTGTTAAAATAATATTTAGGGGTTGTTACCGGCTGTCAGAGAAAATAAACTACACATTTTATTATATAATTACACCTGTATTCAAATAGTTATTTATGTGGCAAGGGCATTAGACGGATGTTTATGCCCCGAGGGTGGTTTAAAAATCAAGTAATGCCCGAGGTACGTACAGAATTTTATGTCCTACAATGGTTTTGTTCCTCCGTTTGAATATTAATAAATATTTTGACGTTGTTAAGTGTCATGCGTATCTACGGCGTTGAATAACAATACAAACAATTCAGAGTTGAGTGACAATACAAACAATTAATTGTCAAACCTTAATCGCCAATAATTGACATTGACAATTTAAAATTTACAATTTGAATGACAAATATTTGTTATATATAACCATGGCAATCCTTTATGCCCTAGGGCGCAAGAACTTTTATTGCCCTAGGGCGCAAAAAGAAGATGTTTTCGTCCCGGTATCTAAGATGTAAATGTCATTTTATGATCATTTAGAACATAAAAAATAAATATTTATTTTAATAAATTTGCATACATTTATTAACTTTATCAAAAAGAAAAACAGTAAACTTTTGAGTGTAGTATGTAACAAAAAATGTCTGTGTGTGTGTGTGTATGTGTGTGTGTGTGTGTGTACCCGTTTTTGTGGCGACGATTCCGGAGAAACTACTAAAGGTATCGCGACGAAACTTCATATTTAGAAGTTTCATAACCAAACTTTTCTGTTGAAAAGGGTCCAAAGGAACTGGAGGTTTAGTCTTAGCATTTTTGAAAGATTTTGCAAATAAGCCGCCATTTCTGGAATTTCGTCGAAATAGTTAAATAATAAATTACAGATGAGGAAATTCTGAATAATTTATGACTATGACATTTTTTGTACAATCAATAGTTTAGCTGCATGAGCAAATTCTATTTCATCGAGATCGGTCGTACTGCATTAAAACTAGTAGCCAGGATGTGTCAGATATTTCATTCTAATGACAGTAGGTAGTCATACGCTATTTTTTTTTTTTGAGAATACCTACTGTCAATATAAGCTGCGTTCGGATATTGTACAGCGTAAGAGCGCGTTCGGATAATCGGATAGGGTACGGTGAGAGTGACTAACGTCATACGGCGTTTATCTGCATATAAGAGAGAGACAGCCGACCTAGGTTATCTGAGCATTGCTCTCCCCATACCCTACCCTCACAAACCGTACGCGGTCTTACACTTTTTACACCCAATAACACGTAAGTGTCATTTGGACGGTGTACTCGGGGGTCAACGGAGTACAATATCCGAACGCAGCTTTAATCGACATATCTGTCTACTTCTACTAGTTTTATTTTAATGCAGACATAGTCAATCTCGATCAAATAGAATCGCATGCAGCTAAACTATTAATTTTATATATAGTATGATAAAGTCATGTGCCTGGCCACATGACACACATCTTTTTTCGAAGAATCATAATCTTAAGATAAAATTGTGGTTTTTGAGAAAACCATTACCAGAATACAAACGAAACCAATTTTGATCATTTTTTTGCACTGATTTTCTCTAAACCTTGCACAATTTAAACTGAATGTGTTTAGAGTCTACAGAAAGACAGTCACCTTGTATAGCTAATTCTTATTATCGTTTTTTTTTTTTAATTTCCCAATTTTGTATTCTATTTTTTGTTTACATTAACATACCTAGATTAATTAAAAACAACTATGTGTTGACTTTAATTTAGAAGATAGCTATAAAAAAGAAAATTTCAATTCTTCTAAGAATGTTTCAAAAAAGAACAAAATATTTTTATTTTTTTTTGTATTTAAAATTTGATTTTCGATGCTATTAAGATAAAGAATGATCGTGGGTGTAGTATTGTTCCTTTAAGTTTAAAAAAATCACACTGTATATTCTCCCGTCACTAATGTCCCAACAGAGTACCATTACAAAGTATGTAACTGCAAAATCACGGACACTATACTGCCGCGTTAAGCGTAGAGATCGTAGGTATCTATATTCTGTGAAAAGGTGTAAAATGTAGTGCTTTTACATTGAAGAGGGAAGTGCAGTAGCATGCGAGTTGCTTGTCATGGTCGTACATATTTTCGTTTTAATAGAGCAACAACAGATCATTCATCTTTTGATTTTATCGGAAAAAGTCAAAAACACTTGCCGATATGACCTCCATGCGTAACAAGGCAGTAAAATACTCAAGAAAAAAACAGGCAAAAACAGGTAAAGTACATTTCTGTAGGGTAAATAATATGTCCCGTCCAGCGGTGTGTCATGTCATTACACTTTTCTGTATGCTGAATTGCTGAACTATATGACAGAACTACAAAAATCACAACATATATCAACATATATAGATCTTGATATTGACTACATTTATTAATAAAATATGCCTGCTTGCCTGATAAATTTGGATAAATTTTGATAAATTTTTTTGCAGGACTCTTAAAGGCTGCGTTTATATCCAAACTGAATTGCTGTGAGACTTGAGATCTATCAATACATATTACCTCGTACCCCAAGCGGTTCAAAATGCAGAATACATTGAAATTAACCACATGAAGAGACGAATAAAAACATTTTTGTGTTTCACTTCAATAAATTAACATATCACAATTATTAACTTAATAAAAATAATACTCAATTAACTTCATGTCTAGCGAAGATTGGTATTCGTTAATATGAATATAAATCTGAAGGCAGAAGTTCTGAATTGAGGTTAATTTCTGAAAAAATTTGTGATAAAGAAAGAAGTAATTCTAAAAATTATTTTATGCTCTTTGGACTATGAGAATAGTGTGTGTTGATTTGATTAGTAGGCACCCGAATAACTGGGCTCACCATTATTAAATGCATAAAACCATTTAGTTCAAAATAACAGTTCAAATAAGGGCGTCATACAACAATAGAACACAACACACCAATAAAATAAAATTTCTCTGGCAATTTTTGTGTCGACAAATGCATAAAATCTTGCTTGATTTGCTTGATGCTTTCGATCGCGTGACGTGGCACTATGCAATTCTCAGCTAATAAATCACGTGAAACCCGACAGTAAACAAGAGTTATATTTGCAAGGCACGATCTAGTACGCAGATAATCCGCTTGTATTTAGCAATTTAATCCAATTTGCAACTTTGCGGCAAACATTCTTCGACGGTATTCAATCGTACGTAATAATTACCATAGGTACAAGAAACGATACGAACTAAAAAGTAACCAGACCTCGTAAATTTCATGCTGTGACAATTTGGTAAATTTACGATTCATTCCTCGGGTGCCCCACGTTCTCAAGACTGTCTGCATGCAGATTGTACTCATGTATATTCACAATGAATGGGCTATGATGTTATAAATCAGCCGCTCAAAACGGTTCGTTTAAGCATCCAATATTATACATTGTATGGCGGGATAATAACACTGACCTGAGAGGACGTGACCGCCGGGGTTGGATTCTGTAACCAGTGGCGGCACACAATGAGGAAAACATTTTAGTGAAAACAATTTTTTTGTTTGATTTGGATTAGACAGTCTATTGGCAAATAATATCAAATAATCATCAAATAATTCATCACAAAGAAAAGCATATCAATTATCGTGTACAGTATACAGTAAATTACCAAATAATCAGAAAATTGTATTCTTTATAAAAGTTGGTGGCGGGTCTAAAACCAAAAATGTTGTCATCAGATCTTACAATTGGTTTACCATTTACCGTGCTGTTCAGAATATATGAATTTGACCCAAGAGTAAACTACATTTGAATCGGTCGGTTCGAAAACACTACGAGTCCAAAAAGTGAGTTCTGGGAAAATTAACAAAATTATTTTGTCAGTGCAATATCTTGAAAAGTATAGCAGTTATTTTGTGCCAAGAGACGAAATATAAAGTAGTTCATAGAGAATTAAATGTATTACATATTTTATTTATATTTGCATTAAAAGCAGAGCTATGATTAAAACAATCATCATGGACATGTGCTCTTTTTGAACTCGACGGAAAAACAGCGTACATTTTTAACAATATTTGTTTATTTAAAGCATTTAAATAACATTTTTATTGTGATGTAGGTATATATAGTGTTTTTGGCGTCAACAATAAATTCCTTATTCATTTCATATTATTATATTTTCCGAAACGCGTTAGTAATGCAGCAAAAACAAACATGCGCATATGTTCATACATGTTCATACAAGGATATTATTTCCTTGTCGAAATTGAAATATAAAAAGACATCTCGTACTATGCCTCGAAAACAATTTCTTTCGACAATAAAAATGTATTTTTCTGTGGAGCATTGACGGTATGAGTATGTTTTCGTCAAATATTCGAGCAACATTCGGCGTAGTTATTTTACAGCCATAATAGAACACGTTTTTGTCCAGCCGGCCGGTCCGCTTCGAGAATTTGAAACGTGTTTTCTAAGTGCACATGTACTGAGTTTCGAATCGAAATAACATTTTTATACTCTAGTAATTTTTATGCGTTGGCTTATTTATAAAATATAAATCTTAGTTTAATTTGCTTAGAGGAATAATATACTGGGTATTAAAACAACTTATCATTTTTTTTATTTCTGCAACGAAATAAATTGAAAATTCTAATACTTCTAGTACTGTTGTTGGACTAAAATTCTGTTTTTTTTTTTAATTAAGGATTATATTATGTAAATAGACACCAGATCTAACGATGCTATTAACTTAACAAAACCGGATACCCAAAGAATTTTTAAATGAAGATTTGCAAACGAAAACTTATTTGTTGATTTATCAAATGAATCGGTTATATTTTTATTTTTTTTATTTTTAGCTTATATTTTTAACAATACTTGTTTATTTAAAGCATTTAAATAATATTTTTATTGTGATGTAGGTATATATGATGTAGGATTTGCATTAAACTTATTACCCGTAATATATGAAGATTGATAATAATATAATTAAAAATGTCATGTTAGATTTTTCAAATAAATTCAAAATAGCGGCTTATACAGGCTTAGTCAAAATTACCGGAACACCTTAGTAATTCTTTAACCGTAAAGAATTTTAACGAAAAATTCAAACAAAAGTTTTTTGGTTTTAAACAAGCTATATATTTTCAATATACGGATGTTCATTTTATTCTGAAAATTTGGTAAAGTTTTCTTTTTCTAATAGAACATCCTGTATATTTAAAAAAATTTAATTCCAAGGGTTTGTAAGAATCATTTTTTTTATATAATGCATCATCTTTGAGTTATGAGCAATTAACCGATCATTAACGGATAAAAAAATAAAAAAATGAAGAAAAAATAATAAATTAAATATTCAAGCTAGCAAATTAAATAAATGTATGTGGGAAAATATTCTTAATTTGAAGTCCAGGAATTTTGATTAATTGCTTATAACTAAAAAATGACATTGTATTTAAAAAAATGATTTCTATAAAAGAATTAATCCTAGAATTAAAAAATGTATGTTACTAAATTTCCAGAATAGACAATAGTTTGTTTAAACATAAATTTTTTTCTCAGTTGGAGAATTATTTAGGTTTTCGGTACCTAATTTCGTCTATTTTTGATTAATTGATCATAACTCAAAAATAAGGCATTCTATAAAAAATCATACAAAAGATTCTTGAATTAATCTTAGAATTAAAAAATGTAAAGTTATACAGGCTACTATTTGAAAAGGGAAGGTTACGAGATATCCAGAATAAAATGAACACCCTGTAAAATAAAAATATATTTAAACGATAGATAGTTTAAAACCACAACTTTTAGTTGAAAAATTTTTTGAAATTGTTTACAGTTTGGAAAAATATTTAGGTGTTCCGGTAATTTTGACTAACTCTATACATACATATATGGCGATATGATAGAGCATTATATAGAGTTTGATGATTATATACATATGTAACGTGTCACGTGGTAGTAAAATTCTAAATTTTCACCAGTTACATACTTGTGGACTTTTTTAATATTATTTATCTTTTTGATATTGATATTCATATTGATTACTTCGGCGTACCTCAACAACGATTTGAATGCAAATTACGAAGTTGGCGAATGTTTACTACTGATATCAGTAGAATCTGAGTAGAAACGCGTTGCATGAGCGATCAAAAAAGCACTGTTCTGGACTTGTTTATTTCGCCCAAGCATTCTCTTTAGGTTTATTCGATAAATCATAGTGAACGTTTTGGCTATTTCAGTTCAAAATGGCCAATTTTGGACTTGTACTGTTTTCGAACTCGCCGATTCATTTATTTTCAGTATTTTCTATAAATGCTATTTGGAAAGATTGTTTGGAAGTAAAGAATATATTCGAATTTGAAATCGGAACCACCTATCTTGAAAAAAACGATATTTTCTAGTTATTATTTTTTAAATTGTCACTCCTGTAAAAAATATTAGTAGCTAGCGTTGATTCTATGGATTCTCTCTAATCTATTGTTTGAAAGTTCGGTTAAATGATTCGGAACTATCGCAAAATTGTTCATTTTCTTGAAAAAACGTTGATATATCACACCTTAGATAATTAAAATTATGGAATAACTAATGCAATGGGCGATTTACCTTTTATTCGTTTATATTAGTACACTAGTAGAAACATTGTTTAAGTCAAATAAATCGGTGTTAGAATAGAGGCAGAAATATATTTATTGGCTACAAATGAATTTTATTTGAGTCAAAGAAATATGACTTTAATCCAACCAAATGTTCTCTGACTCAAATAAATATTCTTTATAGCACACAAATTACTTTGTTCCTCTAAACAAATAACGATTTATTTGATTTAAACAATATTTTATGTGTAACACTCATTCAAAAACTATTCACTTTTTTTAATTTCAATTGTAATTATTGAAGAACATACATTATAGCATATCATCAGGTGTAACTTTACCATATTGCTTGATCTTTTTACAAAATTTGTGAAGCTGTACTCTTTTTTTAATTTTTTCGTGGGATTTAAGAACAAGGAATAAAAACGTCTTTGAATGAATGAAAACATTATTGTAATAATTATTACTATCAGATTGATTCTATATGTAATGTATTTTTTTTAATTAGGATACATTTTCAATGTGGCTACGTAATGTTTAAGTTGCGGTCTGTAGACTTTGCTAGTGTCGAATTGTCAATAATGGCTTTTGTTCCCTGTTTAGGATATCAAACTAAACAAACAATTCAAAAAAATGCTCACGTGCAAAAAATCTATTGCAAAAAAGTTTTCAATTTCAAGATACTGTTCAGAAATTCAAATTACAATCTACCATTAAAAAGTTGCCAATAACATAAAAGTTCAAGTACACAAATAGAAATTTTTGTTTAACTCAAACAAATGCGCAAAAATATATTTATTTGCAACAAAGATGGTTTATTTGAGTCAAATACCGTTTGTTTGGAGTAAAGTGACTCAAATAAACCTTCTTTGTAGCAAATAAATATGTTTTTGCCTCCCGCCAAACAAATATTTATTTGCGGTAAACAAAAATTTCTATCTGTGTATTTTCTTATCTAAATACCTTATAACTCATTATAGGTACATTATTAGTCTTGAAAAAGTAGCGACATAGATGCTACGGCAATTTTAGTAAAGATCTGTAACATATGAAGTGAATATTGCATCATTTTCTCATAATATTTTGGTTTGAAATTTCCATATTTTCCCTCTTACTATCACGCCATACGGAAAAAGTCATACCGGTGGTATAATTAAGGTGACCGACCAGACGTCCCGCTTTTGGCGGGACAGTCCCGCATTTTCACATTTTGTCCCGCGTCCCGCGGTGTTTCAAAAATGTCCCGCTTTTAGTAGATATGCTAAACATTGTCCTGTGTCATTGTTATTGTTAGCGTCATTGTTAGTACATAGTTGTTGTTCCTATTAGGTCCA
The DNA here is from genome assembly GCA_963966075.1 of Aphodius sticticus. Classification (NCBI taxonomy): domain Eukaryota; kingdom Metazoa; phylum Arthropoda; class Insecta; order Coleoptera; family Scarabaeidae; genus Aphodius; species Aphodius sticticus. The sequence goes on from OZ014513.1 coordinate 8,696,655, forward strand.
ATAATTCTTTTTCAAAGCGTTCGATAAAAACAGTAACAGTAACAGTATTTTTTTATGATTGTAGTTCAAATATTTTTCAAATAAAATAATAAATTACTCATCATAGGTAGTTACATACCACAATAATTATAAGTTATAAATAATAATAATAAGTTAATATTAATATTAATAATAATAATAAGATAATATTTATTAAATTGTACCTATTAAATTGGATCATTTGGTTGAATAGCTAGGCGTAGCAATTCGGTCAAGTTAGCAAAAATAATTAAACAAAACAGTAATAATACACATACAGTATTCCAAGAATAAGGTATACAATTTTCAACATAACGTTATAATTTGTAGTATTTTGCAATATAGGTTCTTGTAATTCACGTAAATAATAAAAAAAAAGATGTTTCTTTTTGAAATTTGCGCAGTGTTTTTTTCTAATCTCACAAAAACACACCCCATAGGACCGCGAATTCATATGGAATTCTTGTCAAATTCATATGCATATGAATGCCCGGTGTAAATGAAAATGTAAAAAAAATTGACAATAAAAAAATTTCCCATATCATGCAAACTTTTCTGGACATGCTATATATAGACCTAAATTTTATCATGTTTTCTTTCGAAAAAAACATGTATCCGCGTTACTAATGCTTTACAATATTAAAATTAACATGGCGCAATCGAGAGAATTAATTTTTGACATAACCAATATGAAAAAGATCCCTTTTGACGAGTCGTCTATGTCGTGATTGTTAGTACGACCTTTGCCCGTCCGTCTGGGCTTTGTGCGCTGCTGCATCGTCGGAATTAGGGAGTGACTGCCGAAGGGAGTCTGTGCAGCCATCATGACAACGATTTTTGGATGCCCAACGATGAGCTGAACAGAGATCGGAGATACGATCGAAGAGAGAACGCTGAAGATCCGGCTGGTCAAATATTTGATAGGGAAACGACCGGTTTGAAATTTTTCTGAATTACCCACGGCTACAGTCTACATATACATGTAGATGACCAGCGGGCGGATAGAAGATTCTTATCGGGGGTGAAGCAGGGTTGAACTCCTATTTTTTTGCGTTATTCGGGATACATTTTTTGTGGCCGTCGGATGATAGAAATATCCTGTAGGTATCTAAGCTTCTCTTAAAGTAAAATAATGTATCTAATGTAGGTACCTAAATCTACATGGAATTTCTAGTATACATAGTAGCATGGATAAACAATACTAAAAAGACAATTATTAAGACAAAAATGAATTTCATTAGGGCCCTACAAGTTTTGTGTATTATCTAATCCACATTAACAAGAATCACATATCCCATATGACATATCCATTGACTTTTTAAATAAAAGGCAATATTTGTTTAAAAAAAAACTAAAGATAATTTTCAGAATAAGAGTTTATTGATTCTGAAAAAAAAACAAATTACAATATTATTATTAATGAGTCCAGTGATGTGGGCCGGGTAAATACCCGACGGGTGGGAACTTATAAAATGGGTCTTTACCCCTACTAAGGGTAAATACCTAAATTTTGGGTATTTATCCTTCTTATCCTTAAAACACCATTTAAACAACATTTCAGAGATATTTATACAGGGTGTAACACTTTTTTCCCGCAAGAATTATGTTTAGATAGTAAATGTTATAACTTTGTACCCAATTGTTTTCTCAACGCCAAGTTACAGCCGCTTAAAATATTAACTAAATAAGGAAAAATAAACAATGAACTACATATCCAACAATGCTAAAACTAAGAAAGAGCACAATCAATACCCATAATAGAATTAAAAGTAATTAAATTTAAGTAAAAAATTCAAAATGTTAAAAATAAACTAACTAAACAAATGAACGAAAACAAAATACGTATGTTTCTTTCATGCCGACTTATCGGGTTTATCAATTTCTAAATAAGTTAAGTCGTTTAATATACAGGTTTGCAATTAATTGACAATTATTTCAAACGTTTGTATTTTTTAAGGAATAAAAAAAACAAATAGGTCCATATGAAACTTTTTACTCAGTATGGCATTTACTATCTGGAAAAAAGTTATGCGGGAAAAAAATGGGAAACTTTGGATGTGTACCTACTCTTGATTACAAATAATGTAAAATATATGCGTTATATAAGCACATTCAGTAGATTTAGTTGGATTCATAGGAAAATAAGGAATTGATTAACAACGACAAAAGCCGCTAAGTTGACATACTTAACATATAATCAAAAGTTTCTGCTAAATCTTCGATAACAGAATCAGAAAATATGGAAGATTCACAGCATTGAATGGACGATGATGACAAGAAAATGTCTGCTCTGGATATATCGTCCGATGAGACTGATATTTTTATTCTTTGTTTTAAAAATGTTTTTATTTTTATAAGAATAACCTATATTTTATGATAAGAGAGTACCTTTTGATTTTGTGATAAATAAAAAACCTTTATTTAGTAATTAAATATTTCTTTTTGCTGCTATTTTTAATAACAATATTATGTTTATAAATACCGCTATAAATACCCGGGTATTTAACATCACTGTTAATGACACATTAATAACGTTTCATGGTTTATTAATGTTCCTACAATGTCAGCTAAATACACTCAGGTATCGAAGGAGAATGTTTAATCGTGGGTAAAATCCGTGCGCTTTATTAAGTTTTGTTGACCATACAGGGTCACGACCGTGCAACATTAACAACATTAAGGTGCAACATACACCTACCGGGGAACTTTTAAGGACGAAATTTAAAAAAGAATCAATGGGAAAGTTATTGTTCATTGAAAAATAAGCTTGGGAGTAATTATGCCCAACTAATAAAACATTTGGCTTAAAAATTTCAACAACAAATATATATTAAATGGCGTAGATAGAAGCAATCCACAACGATTCTTTTAAAATGAATTAGAAAATCTGTTTTTATCTAAACATGAATATTTCTTATTTTTTATTAAGCAGCAAAGCAACGTATCGAATCGACATATTAAACAAAAGCTAATTATTTATTAAAAAATACGAATACACATCTTAATATTCAACTAATGTAGTATATTTCCTGAATATTTCAACAAAAAAAAATTAAAAAAATTAAAAAATTGCCGATATGCAAGCCATCTATACCTGTCATCCGTGATTTTCTAAACATCGTCTAATAGGGAATATTCTTTAAACTTAGTACTATCGAAATAAAATATAATTCAATACTCGGATATTTCTTCTTGACAAGACGTATGTTGTTACTTACGAATAAATAAGACAAATAATAAACACAAACTTCGATTTATAATGGACTGATTGAATACTGACTTGAAAAAGATATCAGGTAAAAATTCTAAAAGCAAAATGATATGGCAGTTTATATAAAAATAGAGATTATCAGGGTAATATTTCGCTAACAAAATACAACAATTCAAAAGACCCTAGACTTAATTGACGTAATGAAAAAAATATTCCATTCGATCACTGTGTATGTAGGTAACTGCTGTACAGTTTAAACGTTTATGGTTTTGGTATTGATTTTTGTATCTATTATTATCGCAGAGTTTAAGTTTAACTTTTAACTTTAATAACTTGCGTAATTATCCACCCATTTTTATTTTTTTTCGGGATACTGCACAGAAATTCAGCAAGATTATCATACACCTAAAAATTTTAAAATCAATTCTTTCAGCTGATAATACCAGGACAACCAAAATGATAATTTGTTTCTGCAAGTTCTCTAGTAGGTACTCTGGCAAAGCCATATCTGTAATCAGCATTTTGTTTCTTTAATTCATCCCAATATCTGATTTTTCGCAGAAGACCAGGAACTACCTGGTAAAACTGATCTGTTGCGATGCAGGAATATGCAATCTCAGGATCGGACGTTAAAATTTAAAATACACGATATTATAGTACACGCAAAGTTTAACATATTAAAGTTTAATTTTCTACCCATCGGTTGATCTGTTAATTTCTAGTTATTATCTTTAAATTATATCATTGCTGGTATTAAAACCAATAGTACCCTCTCGACTAAGTAACTTTTGCTCAAAATAACATCTAGAACCGACCACAAAAATAAAAATAATCAACAACCCATTATTTCGACAAGAAGCGGCCACAAGCCGCAATAAAGGCGAATTTGACGTTTCGAAACTAGCCAAAACCATGCGAAAAACAGCCAATAGGACCTTGGGATGTTCTGTGTATTGTCTGACGTCAACCTATAAACTCTTGCATTTTAAAAGGGCCGTACAGAAGGACTCCCTTTTCCCATCTCAAAGGCATGCAAGGTCGTTATTTCATGTACATTATCCTTCCCCGAATGGCAACAATGAAGCGGCGGCCTCTTTTGTTCGATACTGTACTACAGTTCCCCTTATTTTTCAGACACCCGTCGCTTGGAGTCATGAGAGCCGCACACTAGATTTGGGGACATTCATACACCGACTATACGACCAACTATACGTGCAGATCCAAGAAGCGACGGTAAAAATAAATAATCAGCCCTGACTCTACCACTGGAAACAAAACTCCGGTTACGTAATGTAATATTTCACTTGGGTAAGTCAAGTTTTAGTTTCATTAAAACGTAGACTAACTAAAATTTAATTTTAGGTCTAACTTCCGTTGCCACATTGGATAAACTCATCAGGATCTATTTTCGCATACAGCAACGTTATCCCAGGTGAGTTGTTTACGGTTTTCATACGCTAAACCCGCCTGAATATATTACGTTTATTGTGCAATTAAATCACCTAATTACGAGCATATTTTACGACCCTTTCGTGTTTGATTAACACTTGAGACCGATGCGTGTAAAGTCAGTTTAATTCTACAGCAAAATTGGCATGGGAAACGTTAAAAATTTCGTGTAAAATCGAAGAGGGCGCTTACAGCGCCATCTGTCGCGAATCGCGGGAACTTTCGTTACTGAAAATCAATAAAATGGGGGACCTATCTCGGTTTGCTTGGATATTCGGTTATTTGCATATCTGGACGCGTTTTTTATCGTTTGCGTTTGTATTTTGAGGTGATAAATCGGCTTAAACAGTCCGAAATAGCTGGAGTGTGTTTATCCGTCGGTGTATTATTCCGTGGTTATAAAAATGCTTTAAATTTAAGTTATTGCCTATAAACAGCTAAGCTAAAGTACAAGATAAATCAGTTTACTAATATGTGAGGCTGTTTCGGCGAAGTAAATGCGCACATAAAATGTAAAATGGCGGTTTCCTTGTTGAAATTGGTGATATAAAAAGCTGACGTTTTAATTTTTTAGGCTCATTAAGTGCGCGCATTTCTAATGGATACTAGAATCAACGGTTAATATATTTCGGTTTTATTTTTAATTGGCTACTGTTATCAATCTGGGAAATAATCCCATTATAAATAACGCACGCATCTTTGGGTTATTATTTTTAAAATAAACACATTTATATTTGGGGTAATACGTTCCATTAAGATAACTGCGGTTCAAACTGATTAGGAGTAATTATAAATGTCGGATCTCACAATCTCCGTCGGATGTCAGCGTTTCGTTCACTTTCAAATATTTCTGCGTCATATAGGTACCTACCTCGTTCTGGTGAAGCTGTGATTGATGTAATCGATCCTACTCTTGGTTAACTTTGATTTTGTCATATATACGATCGTATTATTCAAATTTCCCATTCTGTAAGCATAATTTATGTCCGGCAGACTACCGAATTGCTGTCTGACACGCCAACGTATTTTCGTGGCTTGTATTTTTAAGAGAACAATTATTTATTAAGGTACTTTTTAGTGGACCTTTCGTGTCGTCATTTTCAGACAGAAGATAATGTTGTCTTTTTCACGCATAAACTATTGCTTTGTTTTTGCTGCTATACCTAATAGACCTAAATTAAACTTTTTCGAGAAAAAGTTATTGTTTATAAAGAGTTTTGTATAGTGTGAAAAGTCATTAGCTACAGTCAGAACTTAATTTATTTAACATACAGGGTGATCAAAACAAAAAAATAGAAAATACGGAAAATGTTAGTAAATCTAGAATAGTGTACATAAGTACTTAGGCTTGTGTACATAACTTATTTTGTAAGAAAAGACACTGAAGTATGAAAGTATTGTAATCGCGCCGAAAAAAAAAATTGAGGTTTTAGCGGAAATATGTCCTTTTGGGGCCCCTAAACATATTTGACCAAGGTACAAAAAAATGTTTAGCTGTATGAGCAAATTCTCAATAGTATAAACATATCTGTCAAATCCTGGCTAACTAGTTTTATTTTAATGCAAACACGACCGATCTCGATCATATCTCATGCAGCTAAACTATTAATTTTGTATACAGTATGATAAAGTCATGTGCCTGGCCACATCAGATTTTTAATCAACAAATTTAGTCTTAAACGAAAATGATCTCAGGGCTTTCCTCAGGTATTGATTTACAGAATTTTCACTGAATCTGTCTTATAATGTAAGGTATCTTTGATAATTTTCCGTTTCTTTTTAATTAGTAAAAGAATTTGCTCATATAACATTACACATCAAATGTAGTTGTCATAATTTGTTGATAATAATAATGTTGACTTAAGACCGAAACGATAACAGAAACGATAACAAAGAACATAGATAAAAACATAAGAGTTAAAGAAATGATATAAAATATTCAAATTTGATATCACAGCATTAAGTTTAATTAAAATAATAAATGTTTGGTTCTTTATTATTGTACACATGTAAAATCCATCTGGGTCACTCTGTATACACAATATTTTAAGGGGGTTTAACTGCAATATTGTGATACAATCAGCACTATCACAATCAACCTTGGAAGGAAAAATATTATTAACTCCTATAGTTATAGTTAAAACATTAAAATAATATGAAATTTTAAGTCCCGTGCACTTTTTAATCTTTAGAAATCGTTTTCTGGTTTTTATTTATTATTATTAAGATATTTCTTTCGGCTTAGGTTACGACTGCCATTATTTTCATGATTTTTTTGCCATATGTTTAAAAAACGTCAATGTCGTACAGAAAAAACTCCGGACAGCGCCTCGAGAGTTCCCTTCTATCAACATTGTATAATTTGCTTAGAAATTTTGTCATTGGTCTCACGTTAAATCGCCACTGTCAGTATGGTTGTCATGGTTACCAAACCAACACACGTTGCCACATCAGTGTTGCCAAGTCGTTCATTATGTTCTAAAACTGAGTTTGTGTTGTAATGCATTCAGAATATGAAGCAGAATGTGTTGGTTGCCTTCTTTTGTCTCCTTTTAGTATCATATTTTGGGAAAGAAGAAGAAAAATCAAAAACAAAAATCAACACATGGTTAAAATCTAGTTTTTATTTGACAACAAATCGTAGAAGCTAAGTAATAGAAAAACATAAAACCTGGATCGTTAAGTTCTGAACAACTCCACAAAAAAATACAGATAGCTATTTCATAAGCCAAAATTGCCCCCCCCCCCCATGTGTCAAGTGCTACAATAAACTTAGAAGATGGCCAATATTAAACACCAAGATCTCCTGATTTATCCCCGCATGAATTTCCAATCGCCTGAGGCAATTATTACTCATTGGTAGCCCTACATTTCTACCTAGTATAGTTTCATAAAAAAAAATGCAAATGAGGTCAATTTAAAAAAAAATAAAACTTAATTTTAGTGAATATTATATATTTGAAAAACTAATACCTAATTATTTCCAGGTGCAGCGTCAGAAAAGGAACATAGATAAAGGCCCCGACGAAATGTGACCGAGTACGGCCCTGGTCGGTTTTGATATTCCGCTAGGTACATACATTAACGTCATCCCGTACAGAGTTGACCACGCCTTTTTTGTAAACGAAGATCCTCCTACACTGGTTGGCAGAGCACCCCTTCATGCGAAGTTGTGACTGTGATTCTACAGAAGCAGGAGCGCGCTGCGAGAGGCACGGTCTAAGCAACGCGCGCAAATTCTAGTAGGGGAAACCGCCCCTCGATGTGCGTCGGCGTCGAAAACCGTAACCAGCAACCGCCGCGACGCTGTACTACCACATTCCAACCTACCTCTGTACGGAACAGTCGACATACCAACTACCTCCAGTACAGACCTACACTACTTTACCTGTTGTGAATGATGTGACCTGATGACATTGCTACAAAATTTCGAAACAATCACGTAAGTTTATTAACTAGTATCTTCTTGCATCATCTTCTTAATTTCCTTTTTGTTTTGTTTTCATATGATATCACGGTGGTTGTTGACACACGATTGCTGATCATCCCCAAGATGCTTGAATGTAAACCCCCTGTACGTATACTGAATGTATCCTGAGTGTATTCTTTCCGGTATACCTTCAGTATACGTAACAGGAGGCCACATTGCGACGTTTCGGCGAAATGGTGCGTCTTCGGATGGAGAAAGTCCTTGGAGAGCTGTAAAGAAGAAGTGGCACTTTTATGGATGAACTTATCAACGTTTTACGACTTCGTTCTATCACTTCAACGTTTGCTTTTTCTTGTTTGTTTTATTTCTCCAAGGCGTGTACAGGTTAGAATTTTACGACCGGTCATCGGGAGTAATATTGTTCGATTCCTTTCACCGGTGACTCGAGTTCTTCATTTACAATTTTGTTAATTGTGTATTTCGTGCACAGAATCTTGTGGAACGATTTTAAAATTTGTAGAATGGCATTTTGTTAAAGTTTGGTCATCTTGTTGTAATGTTTTTGTCATAACTTTCTATTGCCTACTTTTAGGACTTGTATTTTTGAATATTATTTTGTATTGTTTGTGATTGATGTTAGAATAAAATATTGTTGATTTTGAAATGTATTTGTTTGATTGTAATCATATGCGGCCTATAAATGATTCGTATCGATAAACGTTATAATCTTCAAAATAAACTTTATACCTAAAACTTTTATTTGCGTTATTTAAGAGGTAGTAGAAATATTAAAGAATATACGTTTGTTAAACATAATAGATCATAATATAATAAGTATCTATACCAACATATTAAATGTTAAAATATCAAAAGCAATAAAAGTCTTTGAATTTATTACGAATTAAAATTAAAATATACTGCTAGAGAAGTAACAATAAGAATACATAGATGATTATATAAATTAACAAACATTTAAAACCAAATAAACTAGAATAATAAATATGATTTTATTCAAAGAGCTACTGAAAGGAAAATTATTCCTAAATTACGTCCTAACAAGCAGCAATCCTTTTTTGAGTAAATAATGTGGTCATTTTTAATATTTTTATTTTGAAATGCTGCCATAGTTACCAATACGAAATAAATGGAAAAAAGTAACATGAATACAAGAAGCAGAATCTCAAAACAAAACAGCAATATTGTAATATTGTTCACAATTTTTAAACAATTTACTGCAGATTTAAAAAATCACCATGACAAAGGAGGACGTACATACATACCTGCGGTTACCACCTTCAGTAGGTTAGAAGGGCAATCCCCCTCCACTAATATTTTAAGGGAAAGTTTTTACCTAGTTCAACATATAACAAAAGAATTAGAAATCTTTACCATCCCTAAATACAGGAGCCAAAAGGTAGCAAGCACTTTCTATTTTTAGTTTCTTTAATCTTGAGCTCCTAGCAGTTAGTCGGTGCTTGATGCTTTAGTTAAAAGTGCGCTTTAGTGAAGAAGTATTCATAAACAAAAAATAAACATTATTAAAAATGTTTATTATAAATTTATAATGTGAATCATAATCTACCGAAGAACCATGAAGAAAAACCTTGAAAAGATAGTATTGTGCGTGTGTCCAGGTGTTAGTGGTGCAAAACAAGCAGTGTAAGTAAATTTAAGAATAAAAGGAGAAGGAAATTTAAATATTTCAGTCGCGAACCAGTTGTTAGCTAAGATACACACCCCGGAGTGCAGATCCCCATCAATTATCATAACCTATAAGTGCAACCGCGGCCAAACAGGCCAAGGACAATAACCAAGAGCCATCCAGACACCAAATTTGAGCATTATTGATTTCTTATTACCGCAAACTAGAGTCGTGCCTGAACGCATGTGCATACATATTCGAGGAGGCTTTGATTGTGCAGCGGCAGCAGCTTCTGCGGGCGTCCGCTAGGGTGCGCGGCGCGAGGCTCCGGAGTCCGGGATAATGACAGCGCTCTCGATTGGAGGTCCCGGTAACCATGGCAACCGGGTGGGGTCACTGCCATTTTGGATGGGCGCACGTGGGACATCCCTCGATCCGGGCATGGCGCTCTGCGATGGAACCGGAATTGGTTTCTGTCATGGCACGAATTGATCGGGCTATCTTCGTAGGTATCCATTGTTCGGTTTGTTTTTTGTTGTTGTTTTCTGGATGAGCGATTGCGCTGCTGTTTTGGAAAGGTTTGTATCGGTATTTTGCTTGATAAAGCGCAGTTTGTTTATACGGTTATCTGGAAAAATAAAACCATCGGAATTCGAACTAATAAAGAGTGCATGTCGGGCACGTATCGGTATGGAAATGGGTGCTCATTAAATGGTGATGCTCGTGGCCTGGTATGATAGATTTCGAATCGAACGTAAAATTTCAAAATTAGGGTTTTAACCTGGAAAGATTCTATTGGACTTGTTTGTAATCACAAGTTTTTTTTTTTTCATTTTGGGTGGTGTATGAACAACAAAATTGACAATCAGTATATAGAAAATGGTACTTAATAGAAATTGACGACATATGAAAAATTTAGGTCACAGTTAAAACACAACATTTGTTTTGATTGGTGAAAAAGGTGAAGCGTTTGTTGTTTATGGTTTCCATGACGTAACAATCAGAAAATCTTAATAAATGTTTTACCATCAACAATTTTAGTGAACGGAGTGTAAGAAGCTATGACCGGATTGTTGTCAAACAATTTCAGTGCTTTCTTGTGTATTTAGGCGCATCGTTTGAACAATATATTGTGGGTGGACTTACGTCAAACTGGTATCTTGCTTATATTTCTAAACATATTTTGCAAATAAGCACTGCAAATCTTTCGAAGTAAATGTAATTTATATTTTATTAAGTTATTTTAATCGTTAATCGTCGAAGGTGACTATAATTTCAAATTTAATGCCTTCTAATATTCCGAGAGAATTTCTTCAAATAAAATTTTTGCATAGCTTTTTACTGTAAGTGTTTTTCATAGTTTTGGTAACACCCGGTACATGCAAGCAGATACTTACATTTATATTTTATGTTTAGGATAATCCAGACTATTATGAAAATTAAAGTTTTCTGAGTAATTGTCAATAAAAATGCTTTCCATGTGTCCAACTTTCTGACACGGTATAATTTCCTACAAAAAAATCGGTACCCTAAATTGAAACGTAGGTACCTATTTCTTGTACCTAAGTGATACATAAATGTTCATAAAATAAATATTAACGAAGTCATTTCATGTGCAGCACAAAAAACTCTAGTCGTTTTATTAGAACTTATCACGCATAGCACTCAGACGAAGGGTGAGTTTACATTTTAAAATGCGGTCTTTTAAATAAGTCGTATAGTAATTAAGAAACCGTAAAACCGCTATCTGTCAATGACTTGAATAAATTGAACATAGCATTAAGCTGATTACCAAGAAGTCACTCTGCGGCTAAGCGATATTATTTGAATCGTCTTAAAATGAAACTGTACAGCCGCACCGAGTATTTTTATTGGCCGTAGATTTTAATTTTATTGCAGATTAAAAGACCTACATGCATTTTAAAAATACTACATACATTGTATCAACGTCTAAAAGTTTTTGCTGGTATGTTGAACACTTTAAAAGTCTTCTGCCCCTCGGTTTAAACAAAATCTCGTGAGAAGTAAACAAAAGAATCCAATTTTAGCACTTTTGAATTAACAATTGTCTTTACGATTTTTTTCGTCTCCTAAATTGCTGACCATGAAAATTTCAAATTTAAATCAGGTAACATCTCATCTATAGATTGGCCTTTTCTTTTCTTAAACATCAAGGTAATAAATGTTGTAAACACGGATTTTATGGAAGCAGATATAGCAGGAATGAATACACAACAACGCACTAGCATGGAACAATCCTTATTTACTGTGATAGGTACATATTCGCTGAATATAATACCTAGCATACCCGTTATATGTAAACTTCAGACCGAAATAAATTTGAACCATATTTCACGTTGAACAGGTTTCAATTGCGCGTGGTTTTTGCGCAAGGCAATCGAACGATAAAGAGTGATAGCGTAACATTATACAAATTCATTTTACTACCTACTTTAATCAGAATATACTATAATAAAATTATAAACCCCTAACCACAACAAGTATTTTAGAACCTAAATACGTATTTCAGCAACTAAGTTGCCATCTTCAGTAGAAACTAAAAAGAAAAGAGATTAGCACTTCATAGTATCTTTACTGGATATTGTCCAAGCAAATCACTAGTGGAAGTGATTTGCTTGGACAATATCCAGTAAAGATACTATGAAGTGCTAATCTCTTTTCTTTTTAGTTTCTACTGAAGATGGCAACTTAGTTGCTGAAATACGTATTTAGGTTCTAAAATACTTGTTGTGGTTAGGGGTTTATAATTTTATTATTAAGTTCGCCACAGTCTCCAAAATATTGTTGTTAAGAATATACTATAATTGACAATTTTGTGAACAAAAATTGATACATAAGTGCTAGAAAAAGCAACGAAATAAGTTCTGTATAATTTCAGTATTTTCTAATTTCTCAAATTCTGCTTCAAAGTATCAACTTTATTTTATTAGCTTTTAACGTCACATGCAAAATAAGAATAAAAAAGTATTTTTAGAACATAGTCTTGGAGGACCTACTATGATTCTAATTTATGCTAAATTTCCGATCTCTGTTATTTTTAATTACGGTTTAGGTACAGATTCGCCTTGAACTGGAGATATATTCCCTACCGACAGTTTTAATTTAAATGTAAAAAAAAAATCTGATGTGGCCAGGCACATTACTTTATCATACTATACAGCAGTGTCAAACTTTGTCAAACAAAGTTTTGACAATACTTACTGTCAATAGAATAAGATATCTGTCAAATCCTGGCTAACTAGTTTTAATGCAGTACAAGCGATCTCTATGAAATAGAATTTGCTCATGCAGCTAAACTATTAATTTTACCAAAAAATGTCATGGACATAAATTATTTAGAATATCGTCTACTAAATGTATTAATTAATTATTTCGACGAAATTACAGAAATGGCGGCTCATTTGCAAAATCGTTACTAAAATGCTAAGAGTAAATTTTCAGTTCCTTTGGATCCATTTGATTAAAAAGATTTTCAGCTCTAAGTTTGGTCATAAAACTTCTATATGAAGTTTCGTTCGTGTATATTGTTTCAAATAATTTGTTCTGTCAAATAAGACAAAACTAAACCATCAATAATATTTAACAAAGTAATTTCTGACATTCTCTAATGCAATGCTGGTGCTTAGATGGTATAAAATTAATTATCTACTTAACAAGGAGCGAACGCCAACAATAAACAACAATGGAACAAAATAAAGCAAATTAGGCATAATATCTGCCATGTATACAAAGGCTTAGTACTAATCATCTGCAATTTGTGTAGAAAACAACTGCAATTTCCTGTCGTAGTTGCGAATAGCAAAATAAATACCAGCGTCGTTCGTCCATTTCGCGAGATTTATGTGTAAATCCCGCGAAACAATGAGACAACCAGTGCTTACAACGTAGAGCAGCGCGTGGTGTCGGATTACAGGCAGTAAACAATTATTATTTTATTACGGCTACGTGATAAAAGTGTAATAAAGTACGTTGTAAACAAGGCGCTAAATGATTTTTTGTCACGCCAGCTAGACCGCGCGTACGCCTCTGGTGTCTATTGATTAAATATCACTAAAAAATGTGTATTTTTTCTTATTCTTTGTCTTTTGTGTCACCTAACATAACCTATTACGCATTTTAATGAATACATAAAATAAAATATCAAAATTATCACTATATTTAAAAAACTACATAACTTTTTACGTTGTCATACGTAGTATGACAAATTATTGCAATCATGCCGAAAAATTTTTTTGGGATTTAAGCGGAAATATGTCCGTCTGGCCCCCCTGAACATTTTTGACAAAGGTACAAAAAAAAAGGTCCAAAGCAACTGGATGTTTACTATTAGCATTTTTGAAAGATTTTGTAAATGAGTAGAGGAAAAGTAGAAGAAATTCTGAATAATTTATGACTATGACATTTTTTGGTAAAATTAATAGTTTAGCTGCATGAGCAAATTGTATTTCATCGAGATCGCTCGTACTACATTAAAACTAGTTAGCCAGGATTTTACCGATATTTTGGTTCTAATGACAGTTGTTTTGACAATACCTACTATCAATAGAATCAACATATCTGTCAAATCCTAGCTAACTAGTTTTATTTTAATGCAGACACGACCGATCTCGATCAAATAGAATTTTATGCAGCTATAAGTACTATTAATTTTATACTTATATAGTATGATAAAGTCATGTGCCTGGCCACATTAGATTTTTATAATTATAATAAACGAGAAGCAGTTTTTACAGTATCTAACTAATCTCCATGTACTATAACTAGCGACAAAAGATTTACGGTCATAAATAATATACCTCCAGAGGGCGCTATGAGAAAATGGACAACAAACCGCCGTAACAACCGAAAATTTCGTGTAAACAGCATGTCACATCAAATAACGTAATAGAAACCGTCTGGTTAAGCAAAAAAATACACACATCCATCGAAGTGTGCGTCAAGTGGCACGGCAGTCAGATGTTTTCGTGGGGAATCGCGAAAAAGACTTTTATCGGCCTATTTTATTCGGTAATAAATTATGTTGGAGTTGCTCTCGCTCCTGCAGATCAGACTCCTGCGTAAAGAGCTATTTAAATGTATCAAGATACACACACACACACACAAACA